>CM060614.1:21965596-22563096 GCA_030578255.1 Tiaroga cobitis
CAACAATAATATTGATCTGCCTGCATTGACACCATTATATGAGAACTGAACTGAGCTGGACGATGACATCACGGTTTTCTCCAGAGCGGCTATATATAAATTAACTAAATTAATAACTTTTTTACAACAAATTGAAACATCACTGAACTTACTTAAGCTGGACTGTGATGTTATTTTCTTCTGGAAACAAACTTTGTTGCATTATTTTCCTGTTATCTCTGTAAAGCTGCTTAGAAACAATCTGTATTGTAAAAAGCGCTATCTAAATAAATGTGACTTGACTTAAGCATCTGTAATATTAGGCCTACTGTTTCAAATGACATCTTTGCTGTTTGAGCTGCGCGAGCTAAAGCTGAAGAGAACGAATACCCGTAAACTGAAGCTGAAGAATGCAACTAACCCCAAAATGTATTACAATAATAATGTATACAATTATAATGATATGTTCTGTATATGAGAGTCCCAATCATAGCTTTTAATGTTTTGCATTGCTGTTTGAGTGCGCGCACTGAAGCTGAAGAGAATGAGCACGGGGAAACTGAATAACTTTTCTAGCGGGTTATTTAACTCAACGAAACGCATCCTATTTAAGATTAATCAGATATTTATATAACAAACTTAAAGGGTTAGTTCACCCAAAAATGAAAATTAAGTCATTAATTACTCACCCCCATGCTGTACCAACCCCGTAAGGCCTTCGTTCGTCTTCGGAACACAAATGAAGATATTTATGATTAAATCTGAGAGGTGGATGACTGCTACATAGGCTCCCTAAGGGAATGAAACTTGACGGCCCAGAAACTCATTAAAGAAAATGTTTAAATATTCCATGTCGCAACAGTGGCTCAACTATAAGTTTATCAAGCGACGAGAATACTTTTTGTGCGAAAAAACAAACAAAAATAACGACTTTATTCGACTATTCCTTTTCTTCCTTGTAGGCCTGAAACGAGACTTCAAGAGATTTCCACGACACATGCGCGAGAATTGCGATCTCCTTCAACTACTTCAGTTAAGTTCTCACGCGTGCGCGTCGTGGAAATCTCTTGAAGTCTCGTTTCAGGCCTACAAGGAAGAAAAGGAATAGTCGAATAAAGTCGTTATTTTTGTTTGTTTTTTTCACACAAAAAGTATTCTTGTCGCTTGATAAACTTATAGTTGAGCCACTGTTGCGACATGGAATATTTAAACATTTTCTTTAATGACTTTCTGGGCCGTCAAGTTTCATTCCCTTAGGGAGCCTATGTAGCAGTCATCCACCTCTCAGATTTAATCATAAATATCTTCATTTGTGTTCCGAAGACGAACGAAGGCCTTACGGGGTTGGTACCGCGTGGGGGTGAGTAATTAATGACTTAATTTTCATTTTTGGGTGAACTAACCCTTTAATATCACGACTTATGTATGCATGCACAAAAGGACGCGAATGCATAAGCAAACTTGACTGTGCTGGTCAGAATGTGTAACCCCTGTTTTAGCCATTCCCACAAAAACACGCTGAAACGGCAACTAAAACCAGAGAATTCACAATGTTTTATTACAATAGTGTTCTCATTATAATGTCATTATAATGTTGTATATGACAGTCCCAATCATAGTTATAAATGTGCATTGCTGTTTGAGCTGTGCACGCTAAAGCTAAAGATGATCACCGGTACAATGTAGCGCTTTACTGCATCGTTCATTAACTTAACCAAACCCGTCCTATATGATATTAATTGTATATATATATATATATATATATATATTAGGGCTGTCAAACGATTAAAATATTAATGTCATAGTTAACTCGCGATTAATCGCAATTATTTTTTAACTATTCTAAATGTCTCTTGATTTTCTTTTTGTCCCATTATTGTTTCTCATTTTAATGCTCTCAACATGGAAAAGTGGATCGGATTGCTTTGTGCAAATGTTTTTTTATTGAAAACAACATTGACATATACTGTGTTCAATTTCACACTAACATTCTCACTTGGAGCAAATAATCTCTCAATGTAACACTGTCCATTAATAAAAGGGTGAAAGAAATACTGACGAGGTCCTGATATTGACGAGGGGGCGGAGAATTCGCATAAGTTGTGTGTGTGTGTGTGTGTGCTTGGCCATCAAGTGGTTTTTCAGACTGGACGCGCTGCGATGATGATAGCTCAGTTCACAACGACAAAAACACACAGATCACTTTGGTCATGTCAATGGAACCATTTGGCAACTTTTTAAAAGTAAACTTTCCATTCAGAATCTTATTGGCATCCATTTCGCCGTCTCGCGCTCGTCATCCACTCAAAGCATAACGTTAACCAACTATTTGGCCGGCTCGCAAGCCCAAACGTGTGTGCGGCGCGCCTGTTTTGTTTCCGGTCTAGCTAGATCCGTTTGCGCTTTGGTCGACGAAGCAAGAAAACATCCTCGCGTGGCGCAAGCCATTGAAATGCATGGGTTTTATAGCACAGCGCTGCGCATGCCACGTCCTGTTGTAACAGCATGTGAAAAAAACTACAAAGTTTGCTAGGCCAAAAAGACCGTTAATCGCGCGATAAAAAAATTGACGCCGTTAAAATGGGTTTGCGTTAACGCCGTTAATAACGCGTTTAACTGACAGCCCTAATATATACACACATGCACACACACACACTACAACTTACAATGGCACAAAATGTTACGAAAGCTCAAGCGAACTTGACTGTGCTTGTCATGAAGGCTTGACTCCGTAGACACACTCTTTTTGCCACAACGAGATTGTTGCGTTGAAACACTGGCGAACAAGAATTCACAACATTCTTTTATAGTCGTGTTCTCTGTTATGAAGCCTATATGACAGATTTGTGCTGCACATGTTGCACTTAATTGTATCTTCCTTTTCGAAGTGATTCCAATCATATCAATCAATTCAAAACCATAATGGCAAACAGTGTGCAAGGGTCTGAGCTGAAGTAAATAATCCATTATCTATCGGCCTAATTTTCTTATCGGATTGATAACGATAACATTAAAAGGAGTTGTGTGTTGAGGAGAGGAATGGTTGAGGAGATTCCCCCTTCCATATGTGAAGCGCTTTGAGGTCCCAGAAAAAGCGCTATATAAATGTAACGAATTATTATTAAAAATGACCATTTATCGGACGATATTATGGAATGTGGTCTATATATCATGCATCCCTTTATTAACCCTCTGAGGTCGGCTATCGCGCCGGCGCGATTGTCTCGCTTTTTTTCTTATTAGTGCAAAAGAGACTCAAAATACTCTGTTGATTTTGATCTTAAATATAAGTGGTATACATCAATCGATCATGTTAAGTGTCTATTATTTTTCTGTATACTCACAATAAAAACAAAGTGTTGTGCTTTTCGACAAATAAAGAAAAATAAACATGATGCAAGTTCTGCCTTCTCTCTGTCGGTGAAGTCCATTCTGAAACGCGTCCTAAGATTAACTATAACTCCGCAAATACTTGTCATACAGGCACGAGAGATTTTACTTTATGAAGCTTGAATAATCTTCTTTTCAATGAAGTAATTTATATAAAAAACAAATATTCTCTGTTTATGTAATCTGTATGAAAAGAGAGTGATTTCAGTATTTTTTTTCCCCAGCTCATTACACTTCATTATGCGTTAATCTGACACGCCCACGGAGGACGCGCGCTATTCAAACGCAAATGTTGAGGCAAGCCATGACAACGCCCACATCAGCCGTTCCACCGCGGCGGTAAAATGTGTGGTGTATTTGCTGCCTTTTACCGCTAAGAGGCGCTACAATCATAGACTCTGAAAAGTGTTCGTTTATTCTCTCTATTGCGCAATCTGCTGCCGTGCATTCAGAGTGATTGAAAGCTGGTAGCATATGAATTCAAGTGAAACGTAGTTAAAATAATTAATAATCACAATGCTGAAATTAGGCTACTAAAATTAAATTGAATAAATAATGAAAACAATTCAACATAAAACATTGCAATAAAAAACATTTAGGCTACATCAATGAGGCTTTCGAACAGCATACAGACGGTAGCTCAGTGATTAACGCAACAACTCGAGATGCAAGGAGCTTCAATCGACCCGAGATCGAATCTCAGTGTAGCATACATGTTTTTAACCGATGTTGGCCGACAGCGTTTATATTTTACCACCTTGATGCTTAAATAGGTAACTGTTTATAACTGTTTACTTATTTAAAGTCAAGAGTTTTGTTTAATTATCATTACAACATACATGTGCTACATTCCCGTAGAACCGCAGCCGCTGCACAAACGACAAAAACTGATGAAGGAAGATTGTCAGCCGATTGCATCAGAAAATGAAACTGAAGAAGCTCGTCTTTAGTCTGCTAAATTATTGTGTAATGTAAAAGAACACTTAAATTACTTAAGTTTGAAACCAAGTTCGAACATTTCAAGGTTTAAATAAAGTGTCGGGACAGTTTTTTTTTTTTTTTTTTTAAACAGGATTGCATCGAGTTTAGAGTTTATTTCTTTTGCGATGCAAAATAAGAAACACTAGGCTAATCTTATTCTTGCGACATTTTAAATTTGTATTGCCAAAGAAATTACAGCTAAATTAAACAATTAAAACAGTACAAAACGAAAATTGTCCAAAGCAACATAGCCTAATTAAATTAAAAACATGCGTTTTTCTTTGCCTCTCTCGCGCTGGATCTGTTTTTAGCAAGTTTATTTTACCCTCGCTTTTTTAGTCTCCCTCGCTGCACCCACCGGGTCTCTCCATATGAAAGAGGAACATTAACACCTTTGTCCAGCAACTGTCCCTCCAACTCCCCACAGTCTGAGGACCGCGGTCAAGCCAGCCGCGTTTTGAAAATACACGGTCAAGCCAGCTGCCAAAAAAAAAGGGTGCGTGCGCCTATTACTATGAATACGGTAATTTCAGTAACAGCTGCGAACGTGCTATCTCCCCTATGGCGCACTCTCTCTCTCTCTCTCTCTCTCTCTCTCTCTCTCTCTCTCTCTCTCTCTCTCTCTCTCTCTCTCTCTCTCTCTCTCTCTCTCTTTATTTCTTTCTATCTTTTTATCTCTTTCTTTCTCTTTCTTCCTTTTTTCTTTCTTTCTACCTTTTCTCTATTTCTTCTTTCTTTCTCTCTTTCTCCCTTCTTTCTTTCTTTCTTTCCTTCTTTCTTTCTTTCTTTCTTTCTTTCTTTCTTTCTTTCTTTCTCTCTTTCTCTCTTTCTTCCTTTTTTCTTTCTTTCTATCCTTTTCTCTCTTTCTTTCTTTCTTCCTTTTTTCTTTCTTTCTATCTTTTTCTCTCTTTCTTTCTTTCTCTCTTTCTTTTTTTCTTTTTCTTTCTTTCTCTTTCTTCCTTTTTTCTTTCTTTCTATCTTTTTATCTCTTTCTTTCTTTCTCTCTTTCTTCCTTTTTTCTTTCTATCTATCTATCTTTTTATCTCTTTCTTTTCTCTCTTTCTTCCTTTTTTCTTTCTATCTTTTTCTTTCTTTCTTTCTTTCTTTCTTTCTTTCTTTCTTCCTTTTTCCTTTTTTTCTATCTTTTTCTCTCTTTCTTTCTTTCTTTTTATTTCTTTCTTCCTGCCTTTTTTCTTTCTTTCTATCTTTTTCTCTCTTTCTTTCTTTCTCTCTTTCTGCCTTTTTTCTGTCTTTCTTTTTCTCTTTTTCTTTCTTTCTCTCTTTCTTCCTTTTTCTTTCTATCTTGTTCTTCTTTCTTTCTTTCTTTCTTTCTTCCTTTTTTTCTTTCTTTCTCTTTCTTCCTTTTTTCTTTCTTTCTATCTTTCTATCTCTTTCTTTCTCTCTTTCTTCCTTTTTTCTTTCTTTCTATCTTTTTCTCTCTTTCTTCCTTTTTCTTTCTTTCTATCTTTTTCTCTCTTTCTTTCTTTCTATCTTTCTTTCTTTCCTTTCTTTCTTTCATGTTAGTTGCACATATTTGTGAGGGACAATGTAACAAGATGCTTTCTTTTTTCTCTCTTTTTATAGTTCACATCTCAAGAAATAGTTTTATGTAGATCTTTACAGCACAAGAAGACAAAATAAAGTATTCACTCTTTCTAAATACATTTACTGCATATGGTTTACTGTTCTCCTGTATTCAATGTGCTATACAGTATACAAACCCCATGCGAAACACGATGGACATTTTCGACTTTAGAGGTATATAACATTTACATTTACATTTAGTCATTTAGCAGACGCTTTTATCCAAAGCGACTTACAATTGAGGACTAAACCAAGCGAGTCATCGTGAAGAGGCAAAAACAACGCAAGAAGTGCTCAAAATACAAAGTTCAGACATTGCTCGGAGTAGCATAAGCCAGGCAAGCGAGGATTTAAAGGAAAGGATTTTTTTTTTCTTTTTTTTTTTCTAATAAGTAGAAAAAAATAACGGTCAGGTTTAATACAGGACGTCCCATACAGTACACACACCTCATATTAATCCGTTTTACTGTAGCATTTTGGAGATATGCCACTTTAATTGACTTCAGAGGTGTATAAAAACCTCATTTCTAATAAGTAGAAAAAAACAATGGTCAGTTCTATACGGGACATCCCATACAGTACACACAACTCATATTAATCCATTTTACTGTAGCATTTTGGAGATATGCCACTTTAATTGACTTCAGAGGTGTATAAATACCACATTTCTAATAAGTAGAAAAAAATAACGGTCAGGTTTAATACAGGACGTCCCATACAGTACACACACCTCATATTAATCCATTTTACTGTAGCATTTTGGAGATATGCCACATTAATTGACTTCAGAGGTGTATAAAGACCTCATTTCTAATAAGTAGGAAAAAATAACGGTCAGGTTTAATACAGGACGTCCCATACAGTACACACAACTCATATCAAACCATTTTACTGTAGCATTTTGGAGATATGCCACTTTAATTGACTTCAGAGGTGTATAAAGACCTAATTTCTAATAAGTAGAAAAAAATAACGGTCAGGTTTAATACAGGACGTCCCATACAGTACACACAACTCATATCAAACCATTTTACTGTAGCGTTTTGGAGATATGCCACTTTAATTTACTTCAGAGGTGTATAAATACCTAATTTCTAATAAGTAGAAAAAAATAACGGTCAGGTTTAATACAGGACGTCCCATACAGTACACACAACTCATATTAATCCATTTTACTGTAGCATTTTGGACATATGCCACTTTAATTGACTTCAGAGGTGTATAAAAACCTCATTTCTAATAAGTAGAAAAAAATAACGGTCAGTTTCTATACGGGATGTCCTATACAGTACACACACCTCATATCAGACCATTTTACTGTAGCATTTTGAAGATATGCCATTTTAATTGACTTCAGAGGTGTATAAAGACCTAATTTCTAATAAGTAGAAAAAAATAACGGTCAGGTTTAATACAGGACGTCCCATACAGTACACACACCTCATATTAATCCATTTTACTGTAGCATTTTGGAGATATGCCACTTTAATTGACTTCAGAGGTGTATAAATACCTCATTTCTAATAAGTAGAAAAAAATAACGGTCAGGTTTAATACAGGACGTCCCATACAGTACACACACCTCATATTAATCTATTTTATTGTAGCATTTTGGAGATATATGTCATTATTCTACTTTAAACACCTATAAAAACCTAATTTCTAATAAGTAGAAAAAAACAATGGTCAGTTTCTATACGGGACGTCCCATACAGTGTGCACACCTTATATCTAACCATTTTACTGCAGCATTTTGGAGATATATGCCATTATTCTACTTTAGACACATATAAAAACCTCATTTCTAATAAGTAGAAAAAAAAAAACAATGGTCAGTTTCTATACGGGACGTCCCATACAGTGTGCATACCTCATATCTAACCATTTTACTGCCGCATTTTGGAAATATATGCCATTATTTTACTTTAAACACATGTAAAAACCTAATTTCTAATAAGTAGAAAAAAACAATGGTCAGTTTCTATACGGGACGTCCCATACAGTGTGCACACCTCATATCTAACCATTTTACTGCAGCATTTTGGAAATATATGCCATTATTCTACTTTAAACACATATAAAAATCTCATTTCTAATAAGTAGAAAAAAACAATGGTCAGTTTCTATACGGGACGTCCCATACAGTGTGCACACCTCATATCTAACCATTTTACTGCAGCATTTTGGAGATATGTCATATTTTTCTACTTCAGAGGCCTATAAAGATCTAATTTATAATAAGTAGAAAAAACTAACGGCCAGTTTATATAGGGGACGTCCCATACAGTACACACACCTCATATCTAACCATTTTACTGTAGCTTTTTGGAGATATGTCACATTATTCCTATTTATATACCTATAGAGACCTCATTTCTAAAAAGTAGAAAAAACTAACGGTCAGTATTTTAGGGGACATCCCATAGACTGTGTACAACTCTTATCAAACCATTTTACTGCAGCGTTTTGGAGATATATGTCATTTTGTTCTACTTCAGAGGTGTATAAAGACCTAATTTTCAATAGGTAGAAAAAAACTAATGGTCAGTTTTTATAGGGGACGTCCCGTGCAGTTTGCACACCTCATATCAGACCATTTTACTGCAGCGTTTTAAAGATATGCTATATTTTACTACTTCAACGTCCCATAC
This sequence comes from Tiaroga cobitis, assembly GCA_030578255.1. Lineage (NCBI taxonomy): Eukaryota > Metazoa > Chordata > Actinopteri > Cypriniformes > Leuciscidae > Tiaroga > Tiaroga cobitis. Next base: position 21,974,182 of record CM060614.1, read on the forward strand.
TATATGCATGTCACAGATTGTGTTGTAGAACGCAGATGAACACAATGATGAAGGCAAAGGTTCTACCTCCTGGAAGCCACGACCTCGCACCAGCAGATAGATAGAGGCGGCTTAGCTGGAGGACAAGGAAGCCGGAGAGAGCCATACAAAACCGTCCAGGGTGTTGCAGATGGTGGTGACAGCCAGGGGATGGCCTTGAACAGGGAAGAGCAGACGGAGACCCAGGCCACAGCCAGGACTGCCTCCCACGGCGGCGGCGCAGGAGGGAGAAGCCATGGAGTGAAGAGTCCTGACACCACCATGGGGACTAACGGAGGTGACGACGGTGATGGAGGTGGAGCACACCGCATAGCCAGAGAAGCGATGAGGCAGTGAGACACAAAGACCTAGGCGACCGCGACTGAACCGCAGTGCCGACCCCCTGAGGTGGAAGCAGGGATCCTGAGGTTGGTGGCTGAGCTGGAGCGACCATAGGTGGAGGTGGAAGGGGTGGAGCTAGCCAAAGCCGAAGAGGTGGTCAATGTCTAACCCAAGTGGAGCTGACATACCCTAGGAGCCCGGCAAGGCCGAATGGCGATGGTCCACGCTGGAGTCGAGGCGGAGGTGGAGCACTCAGAGGCTGGAGGCGGCGCCACAGTCTCCACACTTCCAGGAGGAGAAGGCTCCCAGCAGGCACAAGATGTAGCCGTGCCACTGAGAGGAGGCCGAGTTGCACTGAGGGACTGATGGGAGGAAGAGATGACTGGGTGGCAGGAGTGTCTTGGGACTGCAGAGACAGACAGATACTGAGGAAACATACAAGTTTACTACAAGTGGTTTGGAGAGGTGGGGGGAGAGGGAGGTTGGGCAGGACCAGCGGATTCACTCTCGCTGCTTGCGGTGGGCTCATGCTGTTGATCCTCACAGTCTGGGTGGTCTTGGCTGGGAACTGGGTTGTGAGTGGGACTGGTGTGTCGATCCACAAGACTCCAGCACCCACTCCACAAATTCTGAATTTCTACTTATTTGAAACAAAGTCTTTATACACCCCTGAAGTCAATTAATGTGATGTATCTCCAAAACGCTGCAGTAAAATGGTTAGATATGAGGTGTGCACACTGTATGGGACGTCCTGTATAGAAACTGACCATTGTTTTTTTCTACTTATTAGAAATTAGGTATTTATAGGTGTTTAAATTAGAATAATAGCATATATCTCCAAAACTCTGCAGTAAAATGGTTAGATATGAGGTTTGCACACTGTATGGAACGTCCAATATAGAAACTGACCATTCATTTTTTCTACTTATTAGAAATTAGGTTTTTATAGGCCTCTGAACTAGTAAAATGTGACATATCTCCAAATTGCTACAGTAAAATGGTTTGATATGAGTTGTGTGTACTGTATGGGACGTCCCGTATAGAAACTGACTATTGTTTTTTTCTACTTATTAGAAATGAGGTTTTTATAGGACTCTGAACTTGTAAAATGTGATATATCTCCAAAATGCTGCAGTAAAATGGTTAGATATGAGGTGTGTGTACTGTATGGGACGTCCTGTATATAAACTGACCATTCGTTTTTTCTACTTATTAGAAATGTGGCATTTATACACCTCTGAAGTCAATTAAAGTGGCATATCTCCAAAATACTACAGTAAAATGGATTAATATGAGGTGTGTGTACTGTATGGGACGTCCCGTATATAAACTGACCATTCGTTTTTTCTACTTATTAGAAATTAGGTTTTTATAGGCCTCTGAACTAGTAAAATGTGACATATCTCCAAATTGCTACAGTAAAATGGTTTGATATGAGTTGTGTGTACTGTATGGGACGTCCCGTATAGAAACTGACCATTCGTTTTTTCTACTTATTAGAAATTAGGTTTTTATAGGCCTCTGAACTAGTAAAATGTGACATATCTCCAAATTGCTACAGTAAAATGGTTTGATATGAGTTGTGTGTACTGTATGGGACGTCCCATATAGAAACTGACCGTTTTTTTTTTTCTACTTATTAGAAATTAGGTTTTTATACACCTCTGAAGTCAATTAAAGTGGCACATGTCCAAAACGCTACAGTAAAATGGTTAGATATGAGGTGTGTGTACTGTATGGGACGTCCTGTATTAAACCTGACCGTTATTTTTTTCTACTTATTAGAAATGAGGTCTTTATACACCTCTGAAGTCAATTAAAGTGGCATATCTCCAAAATGCTACAGTAAAATGGTTAGATATGAGGTGTGTGTACTGTATGGGACGTCCTGTATTAAACCTGACCGTTATTTTTTTCTACTTATTAGAAATGAGGTCTTTATACACCTCTGAAGTCAATTAAAGTGGCATATCTCTAAAATGCTACAGTAAAATGGATTAATATGAGTTGTGTGTACTGTATGGGACGTCCCGTATAGAAACTGACCATTCGTTTTTTCTACTTATTTGAAATTAGGTTTTTATACACCTCTGAAGTCAATTAAAGTGGCATATGTCCAAAACGCTACAGTAAAATGGTTAGATATGAGGTGTGTGTACTTTATGGGACGTCCTGTATTAAACCTGACCGTTATTTTTTTCTACTTATTAGAAATGAGGTCTTTATACACCTCTGAAGTCAATTAAAGTGGCATATCTCCAAAATGCTACAGTAAAATGGATTAATATGAGGTGTGTGTACTGTATGGGACGTCCCGTATATAAACTGACCATTCGTTTTTTCTATTTATTAGAAATGTGGCATTTATACACCTCTGAAGTCAATTAAAGTGGCATATCTCCAAAATGCTACAGTAAAATGGATTAATATGAGGTGTGTGTACTGTATGGGATGTCCCGTATATAAACTGACCATTCGTTTTTTCTATTTATTAGAAATGAGGCATTTATACACCTCTGAAGTCAATTAAAGTGGCATATCTCCAAAACGTTAAAGTAAAATGGATTTATATGAGTTGTGTGTACTGTATGGGACGTCCCGTATAGAAACTGACCATTCGTTTTTTTCTACTTATTAGAAATTAGGTTTTTATACACCTCTGAAGTCAATTAAAGTGGCATATGTCCAAAACGCTACAGTAAAATGGTTAGATATGAGGTGTGTGTACTGTATGGGACGTTCGGTATTAAACCTGACCGTTATTTTTTTCTACTTATTAGAAATGAGGTCTTTATACACCTCTGAAGTCAATTAAAGTGGCATATCTCCAAAATGCTACAGTAAAATGGATTAATATGAGTTGTGTGTACTGTATGGGACGTCACGTATAGAAACTGACCATTGTTTTTTTCTACTTATTAGAAATGAGGTATTTATATACCTCTGAAGTCGAAAATGTCCATCGTGTTTCGCATGGGGTTTGTATACTGTATAGCACATTGAATACAAGAGAACAGTAAACCATATGCAGTAAATGTATTTAGAAAGAGTGAATACTTTATTTTGTCTTCTTGTGCTGTAAAGCTCTACATAAAACTATTTCTTGAGATGTGAATTATAAAAAGAGAGACAAAAGAAAGCATCTTGTTACATTGTCTCTCACAAATATGTGCAACTAACATGAAAGAAAGAAAGAAAGAAGGAAAGAGAGAAAGAGAAAGAGAGAAAGAGAGAGAGAGAAAGAGAGAAAGAGATAGAAAGAAAGAAAAAAGGAAGAAAGAGAAAGAAAGAAAGAGAGAGAGAAAAAGATAGAAAGAAAGAAAAAAGGAAGAAAGAAAGAGAGAAAAAGATAGAAAGAAAGAAAAAAGGAAGAGAGAAAGAAAGAAAGAGAGAAAAAGATAGAAAGAAAGAAAAAAGGAAGAGAGAAAGAAAGAGAGAAAAAGATAGAAAGACAGAAAAAAGGAAGAAAGAGAAAGAAAGAAAAAGAAAAGATGAAAGAAAGAAGAACAAGATAGAAAGAAAAAGGAAGAAAGAGAAAGAAAGAAAGAGAGAGAGAAAAAGATAGAAAGAAAGAAAAAAGGAAGAGAAAGAGAGAAAAAGATAGAAAGAAAGAAAAAAGGAAGAGAGAAAGAAAGAAAGAGAGAAAAAGATAGAAAGAAAGAAAAAAGGAAGAAAGAGAAAGAAAGAAAGAAAAAGAAAAAAGGACGAAAGAAAGAACAAGATAGAAAGAAAGAGAAAGAAAGAAAAAGAAAAAAGGAAGAAAAAAAGAAAGAAAGAAAAGAGAAAGAAAGAGAGAAAGAGAGAAAAAAAGAAAGAAAGAAAGAAAGAAAGAAGGGAGAAAGAGAGAGAAAGAAAGAAAGAAAGAAGGGAGAAAGAGAGAAAGAAGGGAGAAAGAGAGAAAGAAGGGAGAAAGAGAGAAAGAAGGGAGAAAGAGAGAAAGAAGGGAGAAAGAAAGAAAGAAGGGAGAAAGAGAGAAAGAAGGGAGAAAGAAAGAAAAAATGAAGAAAGAGAAAGAAAGAGATAAAAAGATAGAAAGAAATAAAGAGAGAGAGAGAGAGAGAGAGAGAGAAAGAAGATAGAAAGACAGAAAAAAGGAAGAAAGAGAAAGAAAGAAAAAGAAAAGATGAAAGAAAGAAGAACAAGATAGAAAGAAAAAGGAAGAAAGAGAAAGAAAGAAAGAGAGAGAGAAAAAGATAGAAAGAAAGAAAAAACGAAGAGAAAGAGAGAAAAAGATAGAAAGAAAGAAAAAAGGAAGAGAGAAAGAAAGAAAGAGAGAAAAAGATAGAAAGAAAGAAAAAAGGAAGAAAGAAAGAACAAGATAGAAAGAAAAAGGAAGAAAGAGAAAGAAAGAAAAAGAAAAAAGAAAGAAAGAAAGAAAGAAAGAAAGAAAGAAAGAAAGAAAGAAAGAAAGAAAGAAAGAAAAGAGAAAGAAAGAGAGAAAGAGAGAAAGAGAAAGAAAGAAAGAAAGAAAGAAAGAAAGAAGGGAGAAAGAGAGAAAGAAAGAAAGAAAGAAAGAAGGGAGAAAGAGAGAAAGAAGGGAGAAAGAGAGAAAGAAGGGAGAAAGAAAAAAAAAGGAAGAAAGAGAAAGAAAGAGATAAAAAGATAGAAAGAAATAAAGAGAGAGAGAGAGAGAGAGAGAGAGAGAGAGAGAGAGAGAGAGAGAGAGAGTGCGCCATAGGGGAGATAGCACGTTCCCTCTCGCAGCTGTTACTGAAATGACCGTATTTATAGTAATAGGCGCACACACCCTTTTTTTTTGGCGGCTGGCTTGACCGTGTATTTTCAAAACGCGGCTGGCTTGACCGCGGTGTCTGAGGCTGACTTAACACAAAGAGAAGTCGCAATTCACACTTAAATCGCTATTCTAGACAGTGTTGATAATGAAGGAATTAAATGATTTAAGTTACATGTAGACTAGTGATATTTCTGTCATAAAAGTTTATTACTAAATATTTCATTATTTCAATAATTGATAAAATAAAACTGGTTTGGGCCTGCCTTTTCCAAGCAAAACTAAATATAATCTGAAAAAAACGCATGTTAATGTGTTGTCATGAACAAAAAACTCAATATTATTCTACAGGGATCTTTGGATCCTTAACCAGGCATGCAATTAATTAAGTTTTTTTTTGTAGCTATTATTCAAATAAATATCGAACCACAGTGCTTCGTGGTAATGCTGCTAAATTAAATAACATTTATAGAATAATTATGAACTTAAATGAAACAGTATCGCAACATTTCGACAAATAAATTATTTGATCTGTTTTTACATTTTAATTCAGGGCGATTTAGCCTACAAAATGGAGCGAGATTTTCACCCTTGTCTTGTCATTTTCTCATTGGGAAGCGCTTACATTGAGTATAGATCCTCTGTACCTCTCGTTTTCATATGGATTACATAATCAGATAACAATTATTAGCCTAAATATTTAGACATTTAAAGACTTTAGACATAGCCGATTTCTTATCGTGACTGAGCTGAATCGGCTTTTGGTTCATTTTTGTGACGCGGTTCCCGGAGACAGAGACGACAGATAAACTGTTGTCGTTAGCCTAATAATATGAATACAAGTTTACAGTTTTGAACGATGTAAGCTACTCTACTCTTATCTGTATGACCAAAAAATTACGGAGTCGCCTATTAAGTTATTTTAACTGTAATGAGAAAAATAAATTGCCAGAACAAAACCCGACTTTAGAAAAATGCATAGGGCCACTCGGCGTGGTGTGCCAAAACACTTATAAACTTCAATATTTCATTCAAAATAATCTCAAAACGCTTTGTGAAATTTGAAAAACCGTGCATGCATTAGGCCACTGGAACTAATGAACAACTGAAACGCTGGTTTTGATTTTATTGTTTGTCGTTTAAACGTGCCTGTTGCATATCTCTATTTTATATATTTGATATGGTCTATTGGTGAAGTAGCCTTGCATTGATTAGCTACTGTGGAGGGAGGGGTGTGGGGATTAAAATAATTCAGCAGAAGCAGGGATGTTTAGACCAGAAGGAAATCCCCGTCCCCCCTGGCAAATCACACTTTACTTAAAACCATTTTTTTTAAAAGTCTAGGTTGTAGTGAATAAAAAAAAAAATATATATATAAAAAAACGTTTTGTCGTTAGCCTATGAGTGTAGGCCTATAGCCTACTGCATGAATAAAAGTAGACCTTTTACAGTTTTAAAAGATGATATCTTATCTGTATGACCAACAATTACGGAGTAGGCTTTAGCCTATTAAGTTCTTAGCTGTTATGAGAAAAATAAATTCAAATGAACGCGCCGCCGCGTTTGTCAAACTCTAGTTCAACATGCCAGAATAAAGCCAGATTTTAGAATAATGCATAGCGCCACTCGGCGTGGTGTGCCAAAATATCCTAATTATAAACTTCAATATTTAATTCAAAACCATCTCAAAACGCTTTGTGACATTTTAAAAAGCCATAAATGTATTAAGGCCACTGGAACCAGGATTGTAACTGAAACGCGCTGCATGTCTCAATACAGAAGCAGAAGTGCTGGTTCAGATTGTATTGTTTGTTGTTTAAACGTGCATGTTGCATATTTAAAAATATTTGTTAAAAATAAATGTTTGTTGTAGGCTTATTTGGAAATGACCATAACTTGTAGTATTTCATCCTTACTGTTAATTGCCCCACTTACGTTTTGCTAAATGTCCCTTTGCGCCACCTGGCGGTCATTTTGCGAACTACTTTGAAATGCGACTGGTTTATTTTTACGGCGGTGGATTTGCCGCGGCGGTAATAGGCATTCTGGTTGACTACCTACTGTACTTTAGTAAACGTTATTTTTACATGTACACATACAAACTATATTGCTATAGCCCACTGAGATTTCTTCTAATCGCGATATACTAGTGTCTGTAATGACAACATTTCGTTGACTAATTTTGGATAGATTATAAAGTTTTTACTATAAAATAGACATCAAATAAACTTTAATTAGACAGGTTCTGCTCATATGTAAAATATATAGGATGTTTTGTCACAAATAAACTAATCAACTGTTATAGTGTTTGTTCCAATGCAAGCTATATCAAAATAATGAATCCTTAACTTTGAAATATGTATGATAAAATCTATTGCCTACTTTAAAAAATAATACTTTATAAGACATTTATGGAAAAAGACAATTTTATTTTCAAGATGTTTCCAACTCAAACTTTGAACCAATTCTGCAGAATTGCCCATACAACCTATTTGACCAGGATTTGTTTCCAGGTATGACTAAAAATGTGCTTTTGGCTTTCATTTATATTTTGATTGTTTGTGTATATATATATATATATATATATATATATATATATATATATATATATATTTATTTATATATGTATGTATGTATGTATGTATGTATGTATGTATGTATGTATGTATGTATGTATGTATGTATGTATGTATGTATGTATGTATGTATTTATTGTCCTTGCATTCTTTCTTGTGTGACACCCCTGAATGAAAGGCTCATTATTATGCAGGGTCATTGTCTGCTCAGGTGAGAACCACTTAATTATTCATGATAGGGGTTGGGCCGTTCACGCCCATCCGCATATTGCCTTTGCAAACAAAAAAATGTTTTTCACAATTTAAAACAATCTATTGTTTTATGTGAATGATAAGACAGGATGATTTTCAGATCATTTTGAAGCCTAAACTCTAGGCGACAAGATCCATTAGTCAAAACTCTTGTGGACACATATTTAGTGTGTGTTTTGTGGCCTTATTTCAGAAACTTTATTTTTTTGTTTTTTCAATAACCATGCATAAACAATATTCTCTCAAAAATACAAACATGTACAAACATGTTGCTAACATATTATGGTAGCCCTGTTTGTGCTAAATAGAGTGTAATTACACCAGTGCCATTAATATGTTTCTAAGCAACTGAAAAAAGCACAAATGTCAGGGCATGTCAAAACATCTCAAGGACCCCAAAAACACCTCAGACCTCAGAGGGTTAAATGCCATAAGAGAAGTACTCACGGGCACAGAAAGCTGCCTCTCACTCACGCTGTGTGTGATCCTGAATTCAGTTATCTTCCGCAGCTTATATGCCCAAACACACACAAATTTATGTCAAAATGTTTATCTTGGTGAGTATTCAAGTAAAAACAGTTGAGAAAGAAGCACACGTGTAACAATATAATGGATCTATGCATGCAGCAGCCAGATAAACCTGCTTCCGTCTGTGTGCTTAATGTTAATCAAAGACAGAGAAAATCACTCACTGCTTTTGATGGAATAATTTTTTAGCTTTAAAGGACAAGTTCGGTATTTTACACTTAAAGCCCTGTTTTAAGATAGTTTCTGGTGAAATAGAACGGTTAAGATTGAAATTTGGACACATGCCGCTGGCCCGAGAATTTTCGGTTTCTGTGGTCGGTGCGACCACATAAAACTGATATGCTCATGTAACCCCTCCACCCGGGTCCTACTCGACCCGCTCCGAGCGGGCCTCGAACCCGGGTCTCCGGCATGAGAGTCAGGCGCTCTAACAAGGAGGCTAAAGACTGCTAGCTGGCCTCCGTTACACTCACCCCCCTAAACCTCACTCCCATCCGGGTCACTGCACCAATGTAACTTCTAGAGGTCGACCGATTCATCGGTTTTGCCGATTAATCGGCACCGATAGTTGATTGGTGGAACTATCGTTATCGGCAAAAATCCACACCGATAGTTTTTCTGGGTTGTGTCCGTTGCTGGAGCGGCTGAGAAGTGCGCGCTGTCATTACACAGCACGAGAGCGCTGGGAAGAGACTGCTGTCATTATACAGAGCGAGAGCGGCCTCTAGAGGACAAATAACAAACTATCACTGGCTGAGTTGTTTACTTAACACGTGAGGCAGCGCGCAGCACAGAGAGAACACGCAGCACAGAGAGCGCTGACACTTCAGACGCACATTTAAAACACCGACAGCGAAACGGTATGAATACAGAACACTAAAGTACATATTGCCATATCATTATAAAGTAATTCATTTGTTGACTAGATGCTGCATCAGCAGAGAAAGAACAGTTGTTTGCCGTCGAGGAATGGGTGTTGAACACTATAAAAAGAGGCTATTTGCTACAGTTCGCTCGACGTCCCTGCCGTTACACGGCGCGAGTCGAAACCACGGTAAACAATGAAGTATCACATCTACTTCGAGCCGAAATAGCGAAACTGCTGAGCAAAGGGGCCATAGAACCTTTATCTCAGGCTCAGAGCGAAGGGGGGCTATACAGCAGATATTTTCTGGTACCGAAAAAAGACAGGGGTCTCAGACCCATTCTAGATCTGCGACAGCTGAACAGAGTGCTTATGAAGCGCCAGTTCAGAATGCTGACAACCAGGAAAATCCTCGCGCAAGTGTGCCAGGGACACTGGTTTATGTCAATAGATCTGAAAGACGCCTATTTCCAAATACAAATACCGTCACGTCACAGGCGATTCTTGAGATTCGCCTTCGAGGGCCAGGCATATCAATACACAGTCCTACCGTTCAGCCCCTAGCACCCCGTACATTTACGAAGTGCATGGACGCGGCCCTCGCACCCCTGAGACTTCAGGGCATGCAAGTTTTTGAGCTACTTGGACGATTGGCTGATTCTAGCTCGATCACATTCAGAGCTCACAGAACACAGAACCACATTACTCGAGCATCTCGAGAATCTGGGTCTCACAGTCAATTGGGCGAAGAGTTCGCTGTTTCCCAGCCAGAAAATCTCTTTTCTGGGAACAGTACTGGACTCGCTGTCTATGACAGCACGCCTGTCGCCAGAGAGAGAACTGGACATTCAGCGCGCCGCGAAATCCTTTCGCCGCGGCTCTATAGTCCCGCTCAAAGATTTCAGAAAATGCTGGGCCTCATGGCCTCGGCATCTTCAGTACTCCAGCTGGGCCTGCTTCGCATACGCCCACTGCAGTTATGGCTGAAAGTGCGAGTTCCACCCCGGGCATGGACCTCTGGTCTGTTTCGCCTCAGGGTCGACATGAAATGCGTTTCGGCTCTGGAACCTTGGAAAATAGCTTACTGGTGTCAGTCAGGCGTGGGTCTGGGGACTCCCTCGAGTGTGACGGTGGTGTCCACGGACGCCTCCACCTCGGGATGGGGAGCACTGCTCGAGGGCAGACCGTTCTTCGGCCAGTGGTCAGAACGGGAAAAGCTCCTACGCAAATGCTGGCAGTCGACAACGCGCTATGGCGTTTTTGTCCCCAGATAAAAGGCCGCCACGTCTTAGTCCGGTCGGACAACATGTCAGTGGTGGCATACATAAATCACCAGGGTGGCGACAGGTCCCGAAACCTTACAGGCTGACGGAACGCCTCCTGGTCTGGGCTCAGCACAACCTGCTTTCACTGATAGCAGCGCATGTGCCTGGTCGCCTGAATCTGGGACCAGACCGTCTGTCCAGAAACAATGTCCCAGCAGGGGAATGGTCGCTGCACCTGCAGACGATCCAACTGCGGTGGGAGACATTCGGCAGAGCGCAGGTGGACCTGTTCGCGCCCCAAGAAAACGCTCACTGTCCGAACCTTTTTCTCCAAGAGCAGGGATGCGCTGGCCCACGTATGGCCCCGCTGCCCCCTCTATGCTTTCCCCACTGTCTCGCTCCAGCCTCAAGTGCTGGAACGAATCAGGGAAAACGGATGCCCAGTGCTACTTGTGGCTCCGCTCTGGACAAACCAGAATTGTTTCCCAGTCCTAATGCGGCGGACCAGCACTGCTCCGTGGCCGATACCGGTGAGGAGAGACCTCCTCTCTCAGGCAAAGGGCTCGATTTGGCATCCTCGCCCGGAATTATGGTCCCTACATGCATGGTTCATCAACGGGTACCCGCTAACCTCCCAGAGGGAGTGTTAAATACAATCACGCAGGCTAGAGCCCCGTCTACTAGACAACTCTATTCCTCAAAGTGGTCAGTGTTCTCTGCCTGGTGTCAAGCTCAGGGCTTTTCACCCGCAGACTGCGGGGTTACGGAAGTGCTCTCCTTCCTTCAGGGGCCGCTGGATAATGGCAGAACCCTATCCACGCTCAAAGCATACGTGGCGGCCATAGCGGCGTTTGCAAAACCGACGTATGGCCAGTCACTGGGGAAAACGACCTGGTCGTGCGATTCCTCAGGGGAGCTCGTGGGCTGAATCCTCCCAGACCCCCCTCAGTCCCTGTGTGGGACCTTTCTACGGTTTTGGAAGCCATGAAAGATGCCCCATTCGAGCCAATCCATTTGTCAGACATGAAACATCTGTCTCTCAAAACGGTATTCCTTATGGCTCTCGCTTCAGTGAAGCGCGTAGGGGACTTGCAAGCGCTTTCGGTAAGCGCGTCATGCATGGAGTTTGGGCCTGATGACTCAAAAGTCATACTCAAACCAAGGCACAGGTACGTGCCCAAATCCCTCAACACACCGTTCAGGGCCCAGGTTATTTCCCTGTGCGCTCTCTCGGTTCATAACGAGGAGGAGGATGCGAGTCTCCTTTTGCCCTGTCAGGGCACTGAGAGCTTATGTGTCCCGCTCATCTGCCTTTAGACAGACTGAGCAGCTCTTCGTTTTGTTTGGCGGACGATCCAAGGGACTGGCCGCATCAAAACAGAGCCTATCCAGATGGATAGTCGACGCCATAGCACTGGCTTACACTTCTAAGGGCCTGCGGTGTCCTTTGGGTGTCAGAGCGCACTCCACGAGAGGCGTGGCCTCGTCGTGGGCGTGGTATAGGGGGGTTACCTTGCAAGATATCTGTACGGCCGCGGGCTGGGCCTCGCCGTCTACATTTATAAGGTTTTATAACCTAGAGGTTCCCGCCTTACAAGCCAAGCTTCTGTCGGTATAGAATTCAGTACTATCTGCCCCGCTGTGCCGGCCCAGATGCTGAGTTTTGCTTGTGCATCGCTCACTGGGCGATAACACTGCTCCATGGGTGTTGAATAACCTGTACTATTACCCAGTTCAGGCTGAACACGTTCACCCTGTCTGTGTGAAACACTATTAACATAACTAGCTCCTATAGGATGCTATTTCATGGGGAATGATGCTTGCAGCCTCTCTTCTCCGACTCTCTGTGAGTCTATGGTGATTATGCACTACATGAGCCCCGGGCTACTGCCCTTGGGACTTTGGTGTCGGATCCCAGTACGCACGGCGTTTTGCATTGTGTTCCCCATAGCGTAAGATATTACGCAGTACGAGAGATACTCTCATAAGAGAACGTACTCGGTTACTAACGTAACCTCGGTTCTCTCTAGAGAGGGAACGAGTACTGCGTATCTTGCCGTGCATAAAACAGCGCTGGTTCGCTTCGGCGATGAAAACCAGTGTACCAGCCTTATCGAGCTATATTTGTAGGGCGAGACCACGCCCTTTCTGGCGGGACGTGACGAAATCGGCGCGAAATGCCCCCATTGGATATGTGTCACGCAGCGCCTCTCTCGATAGGCTGCTGCTGTTGCCGCAGGGCAGCCAATAGGCGCGCGAGCTGTCCTGCCTATGTCTGCATGCTGCTGCACAGCGTTTTACATTAATTCAAAATTAAGGATAATTTTTGGCTTCAATATCTCGTGGAAAAGAGGTTTTCCCCATAGCGTAAGATATTACGCAGTACTCGTTCCCTCTCTAGAGAGAACCGAGGTTACGTTAGTAACCGAGTACGTTTTCCCTGATGGTACAATGACACTTACTTTTTGTGTAATGCTACAGTAAAACACTGCTGTTCACTTTCGGAAGTTGTAGGGTTGTTTTCTTCTCACAAAAAGAATGTCAAATGTGTACGTTGGACATATAATTTTCAGTTTTTAAATATATTTAAATATAATTACATTTTATCGTATCGCACATCGAATATTGCATTATTTAACAAGTTATCGCGTATCAAATTTTCTTCAATATTATGCAGCCCTATTCACTACTAATTTTTCTTAATTTTCTCTGATCCACTTGCTCATTTAAACTGCTTTGGAATAAAATCAATGAATAAGACTTGTTCTAGAATAATAACAATAAATTATTATTATTATTGAAAATGTAAAATTGACGGACAAATGATGGATATTTTTTAGGCATATTACAAAACATTGAAAGAAAGTTTCTCTGCAGCACTGAAGGAGTGAGTGCAGACGAGGGAGGGGGTTTCTGGGGAGCATACTTGTTTTTTGCGCCTTTTCCTCAGAGGATACAGACAGCTATACAATAATTAGGTCCCTGGTGAGGGCCCATCATATAATCACCACAATACAGCAAAACAAATGGATACAGAGAAGCAAAACAAACGCATCACGGCTCATGAACAATGCTACACACTCTCTAAGACATCCCACAACTGTCTGGTTGATATGCCATCAACACCCGAGAAAGAAAATCTGATCCAAAATTGCAAAATAGAACTCAAATCGAGGGGCCAAATTCAAGGGAAGCTTTGCCTATTCTGTTTATTTTTTTAATAAAATAATTTATTATAATAAGAAAAAAATATTTTATTCTCTTTTTTTTGCTGCATTATAATTTCGGCAACACTTTACAATAAGGTCGCATTCGTTAACATTAGTTAATGCATTAACTCACATGAACTAACATTGAGCAATACATTTGTTACAGTATTTATTACTTTGCTAATGTTAGTTAAAATTGTTAATAAAAATATTACTACTCATGGATGGTTGTCAGCTCAGGTCCATTAATTAATATTAAGAGATGCAACTTTTTATTTTAATATATAATAGTAAATGTTGAAATTAACATTAAGATTAATAAATGCTTTAGAATAATTTTTCACTTTTAGTTCATGTTAACTATAACGTAGTTGTAAAGTGTTCCCTTTTAAAAGCTACACTCAATGCTGCACGAAAGCACTATGGGGAAAACTTCTTCGTTTGACCAGTTGTGAACACGTGTGATAGGGCTGTCAAATAAAAAAATTGTAATTTCGAATATTTGCCGAATTAAAAAAAACCCTGCACATTTGAATGCAAAAACCATTTGAATTTTTGGCGTATCAAGAGGCGCGCGAGACATGATGATGATGATGACTACGTAACTGACGTGGTTTGTTTTTAAAGATCAGAGATAAAGGTCAGAGCTGAGTGTTTGTTTTCATCAGCTGAAAACATTGTCAACAAAAAGCGCTCAGCACTCACTGCAGATCAAGTTGACCGTCTGGTGTTTTTGACAAACAATATGTAGATAATAATAATAATAATAAATGTGTAGTGAGTAGAAGTGGATTGTTTCTGAATGGCAGTTTGCTATTTTCATGTAGTACATTGCGCTCTGTTGAAGTGTTTTCTCAGGTTACTGATGCACTTACACAGTTTTATGCACTATTGTAACCTAATTTTCCTTGTAACATTAAGGAACTTTTTATTTTAAAACAATTGTTTCAAAAATTAATGCACTTTAAAAAGTGAATATCATTTCAATAAAAGATGTGATGCTTGATTTGGTTTATTTTTGCTAATTACGCTCTTGTGGCCATAGGAGACAATACAGTACTTTTTTCCCTGTAACATTGCATTTAGAATTCGAATATAATTCAAATTTAGCTAATATTTAAAGGGGAACTTGGCAACTCTAGCCAATTCTTCGCTGATTTTCACTTTTGTTGTCGCATGTTTTCTCAACGAGCTCCCCCTAACAGTTGTGGGGCGTATATTTCACAACACTGTAGTAAAAAAAACTCCCTTGCGGCACCCTCCTTCCCCTTTCTACCGCTGCCTCATGTGCATTTGTTATTATCGGAGCCGGCCAACTTTATCGTGTGGAGCTATGTCAACTGAGGTGGGTAATACTAACCGGTATTAAGGGGGGCGTGTGTGTTTATGTCGAATTGCCGTAAAGCAGTTTGTGTTTCTCGCTCGTTCTCGCTTCTCACGAGACTTCCTATTTCCAACTTACCGGGATGTTAGTCCCATGTTGCAAGGTTGGTTTTCCGCCTGGGAATGCTAGGGGGAGCAAGCAAAGTCACCATTTTCACCGGAACAGGTTATTTAACCATCCAAATGGTTTTCAGTCCGGATTTAGACCGTACCATAGTACTGAGACCGCTCTCATTAGAGTCACAAATGATTTGCTCTTATTATCCGATCGTGGTTGTATCTCTCTATTAGTGTTACTCGATCTTAGTGCTGCATTTGACACCACTGACCACAACATTCTTTTAAATAGACTAGAAAACTATGTTGGCATTAGTGGAATTGCATTAGCATGGTTTAAATCATACTTAACTGATCGTTATCAGTTTGTAGCAGTAAATGAAGAGATGTCTTATCGATCACAAGTTCAGTATGGTGTACCACAAGGCTCAGTACTAGGACCGCTGCTGTTCACTCTGTACATGCTACCATTAGGAGATATCATTAGGAAACATGGAGTTAGCTTTCACTGTTATGCCGATGATACTCAGCTGTATATTTCTTCAAAACCCAACGAAACTTACCAATTCACAAAATTAACGGAATGCATAGCTGATATAAAAAATTGGATGACTAGTAATTTCCTACTACTAAATTCTGAAAAGACAGAGATTCTAATTATTGGACAAAAACTAACCTAGAATACTGTCTAACACTTGATGACTGCTCTGTCAAGTCTTCGTCGTCGGTTAGGAACCTGGGTGTGCTCTTTGATACCAACCTTTCTTTTGAAAGCCACGTGTCTAGTATCTGTAAAACTGCATTTTTTCATCTTAAAAATATATCTAAAATACGCCATATGCTCTCATTGGGAAATGCGTAACAATTAGTCCATGCGTTCATGACCTCAAGGCTAGATTATTGTAATGCTCTACTGGGTGGTTGCCCTGCACGCTTAATAAATAAACTACAGCTAGTTTAAACTGCCGCAGCTTGAGTTCTTACCAGAACCAGGAAATATGACCATATTAGCCCGGTTCTGTCAACACTGCATTGGCTCCCTATTAAACATCGTATAAATTTTTAAATATTGTTGATTACCAACAAAGCACTAAATGGTTTAGCTCCGCAGTACTTGAGCGAGCTCTTAACGCATTATAGTCTTTCACGTCTATTGCGATCTCAAAATTCCGGCCAGTTGATAATACCTAGAATATCTAAATCGACTGCAGGCGGTAGATCCTTTTCCTATTTAGCACCAAAACTTTGGAACAGTCTTCCTACCATTGTCCGGGAAGCAGACACACTCTGTCAGTTCAAAGCTAGACTAAAAACATATCTCTTTGACCTAGCATACACATAATACATTATAGACTTCTATAATTCAATGTTAGGCTGCATAGATTAGGTCAGCCGGAACTGGGAACACTTCCCTTAAATCTTGATGTACTCGCTACATCATAAGAAGAATGGCATCTACGCTAATATTAGTGTCTTTGTTTATCCCGAGGTTTTCCCGCAGCCTGCCGGATCTAGGCCGTATCCAGATCTGACGAAGGAGATCCGCCTGGACCCGATGACAATGCAGTGCTGAAGTATCCACTATCCTCTCCCTATGGAGGATCCCTTTCCCACTCTACAGATAAAGCGTTGTGAATTTCGGCTCGCGTACCCCGAAGTGATAAAATAAAACAAAATTCTGTATCAAAATTTATTGGCAAGACAAGTAGTTTGTT
This sequence comes from Tiaroga cobitis, assembly GCA_030578255.1. Lineage (NCBI taxonomy): Eukaryota > Metazoa > Chordata > Actinopteri > Cypriniformes > Leuciscidae > Tiaroga > Tiaroga cobitis. The sequence goes on from CM060614.1 coordinate 21,991,124, forward strand.
TAGGCTGGGTTGTATGGAATTACAAACCTGCGCACATATTTTAAAAAGCACATAACTATAGAATCAATTCTGAATGAGCATGTGAACGCCGTCAGCGTTAATCACAGGTTTGCGTTTAAAGTCTGATCATTTCGACGGAGGTGAATCAATCAAAGTTAACTTTAGCTGGAAATAACATTATTCAAGAACCGCTATAACGCCAAAACAATCTGTTACCTTAAATTATATGTTTATCTCTGTAAAGCTGCTTTGAAACAATCCATTGATAAAAGCGCTATATAAATGAAGATGACTTGACTTGACAAATGATTTCTAAACCTTTTTATTAAGTTGAAATAGTTGCCAAGTTCCCCTTTAAGAAAACAATTCGAATTTAGCTTTTCAGCCTTTTTGACAGCCTTAATGTGTGGCAAAAATGCCAAAGAATTTGGCTTAAATAACATCTGATGATGACGTCTTTGGAATGAGCACGTCAGAGGCAATAAATCGACGTGTGACAGGTGCGCTCATCAGGTTCTTTTATCTTCAGAACCGCATTGTCCGTTTTTTGCACTAAAATCTCTTGAAAACTATCCCTTTGTGAGGAGTTAGCTTTGTCAGGCAGGAAAAAAGCCTTTCTCACTCTTCTTTCTCTGTAATGAAAAGAAATGAGTAGAAAAAAGAGAGGGAATCATGTCGAGAGAGTCAAAGAAATGCGTGCCGCCATGCTCACAGCCCATTTCGGATGACAATCCGCATGAGTTCTGTATAGAATGTCTGGGGAATCACGCGATTTATCAGCCCTCGAGGATGCAGAGTGTGAGCACTGCGAGACACTTCCTGTCAAAGTGCTCTGCTCTAGGCTTGCATATGTCAGACAAGAGTGAGCGTGCACGTCCTCGATTACGCATTCATTGGGCTCTGTGTGAAGAGCAGGAGACAGGTCCTTCCCTTTCTCTCGCTCTTTCATCAGATTGTGTGGTCCTTCGAGCCCGCTTCTGAAGCGCGCCCTGCCACCAATGGCGGACTGTGTACAGCTCACTCAGGGCGGGTCTACGCTAAAACTGCAGTTTCAGTCAACAGTCGTGGGAGGGGCCTGTGCAAAAGTATGTCACATTGACCCCAATCTGAGAATGGCTTGTTCTGAGACAGTGCTTATGATTTATGGGGATTGTAAAAAAAAGCACTGGGTGGATTTTTATCATTATAGGGTGGTTGTGTACACACATTGCCAACACACATTTGTTCAAACGCCATGTAAAAGTGAATTTTGCATAATAGGTGCCCTTTAACCCTCTGGGGTCAGCAATCACGCCGGCGTGATCTGCTCACTTTTTTTCTTATCAGTGCAAAACAAACTCAAAATACTTTGTTGATTTTGATCTTACATATAAGTGTTACACATCATTCAATACTGTTAAATGTGTTCTTTTTTTTGTGTACACTCTTATTAACATCAAAACCTTGTGTTTTTGTAAAAGAAATAAAATAAACAGGGTGCGCTTTCAGCTCACTCTGTCTCCGCAAAAATCTTTCTGAAACGCGACCGAAAAATGAACTGTAACTCAGTAAATACTTGTCACAGAGACAAGAAAGATTTCTCTTTATGAAGCTGAAATTCTCTTCTTTTAAATGAAGTAATTTATATAAAAAAGCAACTATTCTCAGTTGATGTAATCTGTATGAAAAGAGAGAGATGTCGGTCTTTTTCCTTTCACCTAATTATAGCGTATGACGTGTTAATGTGACCACGCCCACTGAGAGCGCGCGCTATTCAAACGTTAATGTTGAGGCAAGCCATGAAAACGCCCACATCAGAACGCCCTAACCTTTATCTCGTCTTGCTGCGCAGTGAGGAATAATTCCTGGAAAAGTTAACTCAGTTACCCGTTTCATTTCGAGGAGCACGGATTCAGCTGATGTAGTAAGTCATTTATTCTTAAGTGCTTTGTTCTAATCGCGTTATTGAATAGTGTCTGTAAACTGCACAAAGACTGTTTAAATATTAAATGCGTGTCTGTGTGCAAATGAATGGACGAATTCACAGACGCGCGCGCTCTGTGCGTTCATTCACTCTCGCTCCTACATTAGTAAGACTAAGATTTGGTCTAATCGCGATATAGAATAGTATCTGTAAAACCAAAAAGACTGTTTAAATATGAATCGGGTGTCTGGATGTGTGAACAAACGAACGCACAGATGCATAGCCTACTGTTACAGACGAAATAGATTAGAAAGTTTTTACTATAAAATAGACATCAAATAAGCTTTAGTTAGACAGTTTCTGCTCATATGTTAAATATATAGTATGTTTTGTCAAAAGTAAACTGATCAACTGTTATCCAATGCAAGCTTATAATACTTTATATGGAAAAAATAATTATTTTTAAGATGTTTCCAACTCTAACTTTGAACCAATTCTATACAATGACCCATATAACCTATTTGACCAGGATTTGTTTCCAGGTATGACTAAAAATGGGTTTTTTGACTTTCATTTATATTTTGATTTAATATATATATATATATATGTATATGTATGTATGTTGTCCTTTCAATTTTTCCTTGTGTGACACCTGAATGAAAGGCTCATTATTATGCAGGTCAGGTGAGAATCACCTAATTATTCATGATGGGGTTTGGACTGTTCAAGCCCATTCGCATATTGCCTTGGCAAACAAAAAAAAGTTTTTCACAATAAAACCCAATTCACAGTTTTATGTGAATGATTAGGCCGGATGTTTTTCAGATCATTTTGAAGAAAAAACACTAGGCAACAACATCCATTAGTCAAAAGTCTTGTGGACACATATTTATTATGTGTTTTGTAGCCTTATTTCAGAAACTTTCATTTTTAGTTTTTTCAATAACCACGCATAAACAATATTCTCTCAAATATACAAACATCTACATACATATTATATCACATATTATCGTAGCCCCGTTTGTGCTAATTATAGTGTAATTTCACCTGTGCCATTAATATGTTTATAAGCAACTGAAAAAAACACAAATGTCACAGCATGTCAGAACATCTCAAGGACCCCAAAAACACCTTAGACCCCAGAGGGTTAACCCTCTGAGGTCGGCTATCGCGCCGGCGCGATAGTCTCGCTTTTTCCTTATCAGTGCAAAAGAAACTCAAAATACTCTGTTGATTTTGATCTTACATATTAAGTGTTGTACATCATTAGATCCTGATAAGTGTCTATTTTTTTGTGGATACTCACAATAAAAACAAAGTGTTGTGCTTTTCGCCAAATAAAGAAAAACAAACATGATGCGCGTTCTGCCTTCCATCTGTCAGTGAAGTCCATTCTGAAACGCGTCCTAAGATTAACTTTAATTCCGGGAATACTTGTCATACAGGCACGAGTGTTTTTCCATAATGAAGCTTGAACTCTCTTCTTTTAAATGAATTAATTTATATAAAAAACAAATATTCTCAGCTTATGTAATCTGTATGAAAAGAGAGAGATGTCAGTATTTTTCTTTCCAGCTCATTATACCTAATTACGCGTTAATGTGCCACGCCCACGGAGAGCGCGCGCTATTCAAACGCAAATAACGCATCCAGCTGATGTAGTAAGTCATTTATTCTAGTGCTTTGTTCTAATCGTGATATTGAATAGTGTCGGACTGTAAACCGCAAAAAGACTGTTTAAATATGAATTGCGTGTCTGTGTGTAGGCTAAATGATGAGTGAACGGCATAGGCGCGCGCACGCTTTGTTTACTACAGTTATACAGCGCGTGTCTGTGCCTTGTTCATTCACTCTTACACCTACATTAGTAAAGTTATGTTTACATGAACACATACAAACTATATTGCTATAGCCTACTAAGATGAGTAAAAATAGACTGAAATATGTTGAAATAAAATGTCTGTATAAGCAACAAGCTGCAAATTCACATGTATATACTAATATATCATACACAATATATTACAGACTAAATATGAATGTTTAGACACGATTTTGTGATTAGTTTTGGATAGATTATAAAGTTTTGACTGTAAAAAAAGACTACTGTCACATTAAATAGGTACGCTTTTGTTCACCAATTTCTGCTCATAGTTAAATATACTATAGTATGATGTTTTGTCAAAAATAAAGTAGGTATATTGAATTATCAACTAAGATGTTATTATAGTGTTTATTCCAATATTCAAACTAATGAATCCTTACCTTTTTTTAATACGTATAATAAAATGTATACTTTTTACAAAGAAATACACTTGAAATATTGTTAAAATTGTAATTGTTGTTGTAATTGTAACCTATTTGTAATTGGTTACAATTTCTAATTGTAAAATATGTATAGGCTATATAGATAATTTCTTTTGTCCTTGCATTCTTTGGGATCCTGTGACACACCTGTGTGAAAGGGCTAATTAATATGCAGCTCATTATGCGGCACATTATCCGGCCTTTGTCTTCTCAGGTGTGAACACGCCTCCACGCATATTGCCTTTCCAAACAAAAGGTGTCTAATAAAATGTAAATCAGTGTATGTTTTTGTGTAAATGATTAGGCAGGATGATTTTCAGATCATTTTGAAGCAAAAATTCTAAGCTACAACACTCATTAGTCAAAAGTCTTGTGGACACATATTTAGTATGTGTTTTGTGGCCTTATTTCAGACACTTTAAGTTTTAGTTTTTTTCAATAACCATGCATAAGCAATATTCCCTCAAAAATACAAACATGTTTCATAATTGTTGCTCAGAAATTACGGTAGCCCAGTTTGTGCTATATTGAGTGAATTTACACCTTTGCCATTAACATGTTTATAAATAACTGAAAAAAGCACAAATGTCAGAGCATGTCAGAACACCTCAAGGACACCAAAAACCCTTAGACCTCAGAGGGTTAAGTGGCACGTCTTTGAAAGGTGATGCACTATACATAACGTAGAGCCAGTCGACTCTTAGATTGTTTCAGTGCTGGAGGTTCTGCAGGAAAAGCTGTCAGCATGCACATGTCCTGCTACTCTCAGAGTATCTGTGGCTTGCCACACTCTGGTCGACGGGGTCTCACCCTGACTATCTTCCCAAGTCCCATTCTCGACCCATATATCTGGTCATTCTTGACGCCTTCTGTCTTTCGCCGTTCGCGAAGCCGGAGCAGGAGAAACTCCGCTTACTGTGTCCAGTTTGTGCTCTTTAGATTTATGTCCACCGTGCTAACCAGTGCCGTAAGTCAGAGCAGCTGTTCATTTATTATGGGGGGCATAACCGGGGGGGCGGCCGCCACAAAACAGACGCATTGGGTGAGGGATGCCATTGCCCTAGCCTGTGAGGCGCGTGGTCAAGCTTCACCTCTAGGTATTAGGGCTCATTCAATCAGGGGGTTGCATCCTCCAGGGCTTTAGCAAGAGACGCCCCCTTATATCAAGTATGTGATGTGGCAGGCTGGTCCTCTCCGCGCACATTTATCAGATTTTATAGTTTGAAAGTTCACGTTACTCTGGGCCCTCACATACTTGAGTTGACATCCCAAGCTCATGCTGAGGCCCTTCTCGTGTTTGTGCGCACACACTACACAACCTTGAGGGGTCCAGACACTTCCAGTGCGGCGGAGTTGGTATTCTCGTTCCCCATACCCGCGCAGCATTGAGTGTAGCTTTTTAAAGGGAACATCTCGGGTTACTTGACTGTAACCCTGTTTCCTGAAAAAGCGGGAACGAAATACTGCGCTTGCACACTAGCATGTCAAAATGCCCATTGTGTGCAGTATTCACAAATGGCTTGAATTATGTAAACAGTTGGGCAAAAAAACAGATGTACTGTATATCAGTATATTTGGTCCGTGCATTCGGTTTTAAAGTGACAGTAGCCTAATAAACCTGCTGACGTCTCTGTCATTAATCAAACAACAATAGACAAAGAGAAAAATCACAAACTTCACTTGACTGAACAAATTTTGTATCTTTAATAAAAATCCATTAATACTTATTTCAGATAGAATATGTTTTTATTTTTACATTTGATTATTAAATTTCTGTAGGGTACACTCAAAAAATGAACGAGGAAGGTTGTGGACTTTATATATTTATATTTAGTTTACTTATAATAATTGTGTTTTTTTACTTGAAATGCTTTTTTCTAGTAAGGTCAACATAATTATGTCTCAACTTAACAGTACAAAATCCTAACTCGTTGTCTAAACACAAACCATTTATGTTAAGTAAGTTTAGTTAATCCATAACCATTAAGTTTACTTAATCCGTTTGCGTTGGATTACATGATTGATTTGTGTTGCATTAACTGAAACTGTTAGTTGCTTGTTAGTTGCTTGTTAGTTCCCAGCATGCTTTGCATATGGTTAAATTAAGAGAGAATAAATGTTAAAATTAAGTGTTATTTATATTTTTTGAGAAAATGAGAAAAGGGGAAGAATTGATAATGTGTAATTGTGTTTAATATTCAATTACATTGGAATTATTAGTACCATTTAAATTACAGTGGGTTACCATGGTGGAGAAGAGTGGAGCATTTTGTTTGGCTGTGGACTGATTTCACTTTTTTTATTATTTTGGTTGAAGGTGCATGTAAATTATAGCATTTAATATGCTAATATGTGCTGCTGCTAGCAAATAGCTACACTCATAATAATCTGATTAAGTTAACAAAAAATAAACAAGTAACTCAAAAAATATGCAAATGAGTTTCATGGAAATGTTAATATCATATTTAATCAACACATCTAATTTGTGTTCAAATAACATGATAAAGGTTGGTTGACTTTAGATAGGTTTGTTTAGATGGAATATAGGTGGCATGATTAAATCATGTTCATCCAATGAATTATTTTTTTAGTGTATTACCTGAAAGTTTATTTAATCTGTATCTTTGTTCTATTGTATTTGTCCTATTGTTAATATTATTTGCTTCATTGTTTTTATATTTAATAAATAAAATAACAAAAATAACTATATTGTTATTTATAAGTGTCTATAGTGAAATAAAGTGTCTTATTGGGAAATAAGATTTTTGGTCATATCACCCATCCCTAGCAGACACACATAAATCAGTTTCTACGAAAGCTTTCTTCACAAAGAAACACAAGGACACAAAACAGAAGTGTTTTGTTTGTAACAACAGTGTTCTCCTCCTGTTACACAAACTTCTTCACAGTCAGAGAGGATGAGATCCCTTTGGAAAATTCAGTGTGACGAGCTAGTGCACTCAGGGACAGCGAACAAGAGAAAAACATGAAAACAAACCTTAACGACTATTAGTGGCCTTTCATTTAGCACAGATGTTCTCTACCTGCACCTTCATTAGTCAGAGAGGAAGCCAAAAGAGTCATTAGAAGGGAGTTAAGCGGGGTGCTCGCGACCCTCGAGAGAGCATTCTAATGACAGCCTGAGCTCACTAGAGCCTCCCAGACACCCAGCGCTACTGTCACCACTGAGCGCAAAATACACACCCTGGGACTCACACATACACACACCTGTACAGTGTGAAACAGGCTTGTCTGGTTGCACACAAATGCTGTGCACAATATCATAGACAACAAACACAAGCAGGTGAATATGATAATACAACAAATGACAATCTCACAGCACAGTCATGGAACTGAAAACTCTATTACATTAGAGTGCTTTTCAGCTAATATTCCATATTTTTAGTGTAAAGTAACTAGTAATAAATTATTTATAAATAAATATATATATACAGTGGTGCTTGAAAGTTTGTGAACACCTTGCAGAATCTGTGAAAATGTGAATAATTTTAACAAAATATATATATTTTTGTATTATACAAATGCATGTTTTTTTTAGTACTGTCCTGAATAAGGTATTTTACATAAAAGAAGTTTACATATAGTCCACAAGACAAAAAAAATAGCTGAATTTATAAAAATTATCCCGTTCAAAAGTTCATGAACCCTTGATTCTTAATACTGTGCATCATTACCTGGATGATCCACGGCTGTTTTTTTTGTTTTGTGATGGTTGTTCTTGAGCCCCTTGTTTGTCCTGAGCAGTTAAACTCAAACACATCTATTAAAAAAAGGTTCAAACATTCACTGATGCTCCAGAAAGAGAAACGATGCATTCTAGGGGGTGAAAACGTTTTGAATTTGAAGATTAAGGTAAATTGTACTTAATTTGTCTTCCGGGAAACATGTAAGTATCTTCTGTTGCTTCTGAGAGATAGTACTGAATGGAAAAAAATTGTTTAAACAAAATCTTCATCCTGTTCACAAGTTAAAGGCTCTTAATGCTTCGTGTTTTCTTCTGGAGCATAAGTGAATGTTTGAACCTTTTTTAATAGTTGTATTTGAGTCCCTCAATTGTCCTCAGTGTGAAAAGATGGATCTGAAAATCAGCTGGAAAGGGTTCAAATATGCAAAAAATACTGGAAAACTGAAGAATTTTCCGGACCTGAACGTTGGGTAGTTTAACTGCTCAGGACAAACAAGGGACTCAAGAACAACCATCACAAAGCAAAAAAACAGTCGTGGATCATCCAGGTAATGACACACATTATTAAGAATCATGGTTTCATGATTGGTATTAAAAAAGTGTTAAATAAAACGGTTTGTTCAGTTCAGTGCTGTTGTAAAAAACAGAAATAAAACAAATTAAAGCTGCAAGCAGCATTTATCGGGGTTCAAGCAGTTAAGGCCTTTTAAGGCCGTTAAGCACAAAAGCATCAAAAGACATTAAGTTTTATGTAGCAAGCATGATTTACCATGATATACTGCATTTCAGTGTGATTTTTCATGATTTACCATGTTCCAGTATGATTTTCCATAGTTTACCTTGATATACCATGTTATAGGATGATTTACCATGATATAGCACATTCTAGAATAATTTACCAGGATTCTAGCTTGATTTACCTTTTTTACTATGATTTATCATGTTTCTGGCGTTATTTACCATGATTTACAACGTTGATAGCAATTATGTGAAGCATCAGAACAATTGAAGTGATAAACTCTGACAAAATATGATTGTGTTATAATAGTAATTGTTTTATAAGGGATTTTTGTGTGTCTATATATATATGAATGCAAAAGCATATGTGAAAAGACTATTAATAAGTAGAGTGGCCAGCAGAGTGCAGCAAAAGACCATTTATTGGCCCACTTTCATTTTGAACTACTTTGTTTGTCCAGGATTCTCCACTGAAGCAAACCATTTTTATCATGTTAACACGATAATGCATGCTTACACACACACACAGACACACACTTTTGGGATATGTTATTGTGAAAATCTGTTTTAATGGTCTATAAGCATTTCACAAATTTCTTTGTAATGTAATAATATAAAACTAATTTAAAAAAATTGCTTTAAGCATTTGTTTGTTAGCCAATGCTGAAAGCTAATAAAAATGATTCAAAATGTCTAATGCTGCTGCTCCATCTAGTGGAAAACAGTGCTATTACAGCCTACATATACTATATGCCATGTTATTCATATTTAATCTACACACACTCATTAAGTTGTAGATAGAGACATTTGGAACTTCAGGATCCAATGTCTATGTCAGGACACAATTGTCATAGTAATACTTCAATAGATGATTTTTGTCTAAATGTGATTGTAAATGTTAAAAAAGTGAATTTATAAAGTCTAAATATTAATTATAGTTGACTAGTGTGACAGAAGGACTATTTTAAACAGTAGGGGGCAGTAAAATATGACTTATTGGCTTAATAGGCCATTCTGTTCATATAATTTTCACATTTTTAACTGTTATATAGGCATATTTTGTCTGATCTGTCTGAAAATTTTGATGATTATTTAGAGTCATGTGTCACATGTTATTTCTTGTTTTTAATAAGATCTGAGCATTCATTGAACAGATATGGGCGTTTGGGGACACTTGGTCAAGGCTACATTTTGAAGTGACCCTATTATAACCATCCAAATGAAGAAGTTAAACTTTTTGTGATAATTATTGATCTAGACAGTCCAGAGAATTGTACTGCACTAGTTTCGAACATTATTATATGAACATTATATGATCATAGATGGAAAACACCATTTACAGTCAATACAGGCAATTTACCGTAGGACATGGTTTTAAAGCTTTTTAAGTTATAGCGCCACCTATTGTCCGATCTCCATAAAACTTTGCATGCTTGTTAATAATGTTATGTCACATATGTTCATCAATTTTTGTGAAGTTCTGAGTTTTCTTGTAGGATTTATAGGCTTTTGAGTGTATTTTGCTATGCCAATTTTCTAAATGACCCTGTTATAGTGAACCAAAAAGCAAAGTTCAACTTTTTTTTGATAATTATTGATCTAGAGAGTCCAGAGAATTGTCCTAGACTGGTCTGGTTCCAATCAGGCAAAAAACCAGGGACTAGTTCGCAAAAGTAGGTTTTTAACATATTCGTGAATATTTAATGAACGGTTTGATTGACAGCAATGGTTCTAGAGGCAAAGTTGTTCACCATGAGGAGCTCTATCAAATGATATGCATTTTGGGGGGATGTGTGCAACACCACGTGATTACAGAGCCGTAAAACTCGTTAGCGCCAACTAGTGGCCGATTTCTTTCAAAACTCTTAAAGACCTCTTGGGCCATGAGATGAACATGCCCATCGAGTTTCGTTCCGATCGGCCTCCGTTAACCTCGTCTCATAGGGGCTCAAAGTTCATTGGCCAATGGCGGCCATGTTTTTTGAGATACGCCAATATCCTTTTACACATACATGGGGCCTTGGTCCAAGACACTGCATACCAATTTTCAAGTCAATCGGACTAACGGTCAGATGGCCACACCCACTTTTATGTTTTTTTAATGTTATAGCGCCACCTTGAGTTCGATCGTCGCGATTTTTTTATCGTGACCTCAAATTGAGCTTATACATATGTGTACCGAGTTTGGTAAAAATATCTCATTTCGTTCACGAGTTATAGGCATTTTAGTAAAATAGGCTCCGCCTCCTGCGAACTTTTTGACACCCCTTAGTGACAGTGAATCGAAATTTTAACTTTTTTTTGATAATTATTGATATTCAGACTCCAGAGAATCTTCCTGCACTGGTTTGGTTCCGATCGGGCAAAAAACCTAGGACTAGTTCGCAAAAGTAGGTTTTGGACAAAACCGGAAATAGCGAAAAAATTTGCATACCGGAAATGAAATCCTTGAGGCCTTTTTTGTTCGGCTTGAGCCAAGGATTCCAATGATATAAGACACTTGATGCTGGGACAAAGGGTTATTGAGATTTAAGGAAAACAGTGCCATTTTTTTGTTTTTTGCGCTATAGCGCCACCTATTGGCCAATCGGGCTCATACTTTGATAACCTCTCCTCGATTTTTGTACTACCATCTGACAAAGTTTCAGAGCTCCAGCACTTACGGTTTGGGCTGCACGATGCGTTTTAGGGGAGAATAATAATAATAATAATAAAAATCCTTACAATTACAATAGGGTTTCAGCACTTCGTGCTTGAACCCCTAATAAATATCGGTTCTATATATCGGTTATCGGGCACATAAACGTTCAAATAATTGGTATCGTATTGGTTATATAACATATTAGCCTCGCGAGACCATCCTGATCTCGCGAGCTTTCAAGTTTTCACTCGCAGATCAGTCTGGATACTTTCCGTTAAAGAAAATTTGGGAGCAGTTCACCAAACGAACGTCCAATCAGCGTTGGCTTAGAGGCGGGTTGAGGTGTGACGCAACGAGAAGTGCGACAGTTCAACCCAAGCGGAAGCAACGCAAGCAAATACGACCTGATCTAGAAACATTTTCAGACAGCGGTAGTCCTATTTCTTTTAGCCGCTCGCTAATGCTTTTTTCTCTTGCATCCTTCTTGTTAAATATAGACCGGGCACCTGAAATGGTGCCTTTTATTCTCAAATTGTCGTTACATAAACGGCAAATATCCTTTGCCGACATGTATCTTATTTGCTGAGCTAACGAGCCTTTACCTGCAGCAGCAAGAGTAGCCTGGCTTGTGGTTTTGTTTTCGTCGTCGCTCTGTTATACGTCATATGCTTCGTTGATCTGATTGGTTGATTTGGCCCGTCTATCACCAATATAGGCCAATCAGCTAACCAGTATTTACGCCCCTTCCCAAAACTACTTCAACGGAAGGTTTCCAGATGGATATGCGGAGCAAATCCATCTGGCGGAGTCAGGTTAATAACATATAACACAACATATTTTTGAGATTATGTGTATATATACACACAAAACTAAAAACAACTAATTCAGGGTGTCTACAGATATAAACAAGTTAAATTTAAGACTTTTTAAGAACTTTTTAATGCCACCTTGTATGAAATTTAGACCAAACCTGTAATGGAAATGCACATTATATTACATACGCATATGTAATATTTAATGTTTAATGTAATAAGAAAACTAAATTTTATCACTGTCATAAATGCTATTTATTATTAAGATATACAGTGAACTTTTCATATCAGCAGATAATATCATATACAAAAAATACCACAAAAGCACCGCATCAGAGATTTTAGGTTGTATATAAAGTTTATTCATTTATTCTGAAGAAATATTTTCATCAGTGTACTATAAGGTTTTACATACTTAAACCTGCATATTTTTACCGCAGGACGTTCTTTCCCTTTATAAAGTATGTCATCTTTCATGTCAAATTCTTACATTTGATAAATAAATTCAATATCCACTACAGGGCTGTTACCAATTCAATTAAATATTGTACACTACAAAATTACAACTGCAATAAATAATGTTATGAGATTAATATTTTGAATACATTATTGAATATACATATAAGAAATGTTGGAAAAAATGCATACTTTTAAACAAGAAACTAAGACACAGACACCGCTACTGCTTTGAGATGCTCAATAGGTCTGCTTTGTTCTTTGTTTGGAACTATTTTTGTTGGTAAAACCGAACAAAAACAGTCAATATTGTGTCTAAAATGTAAGTATTTTAATATTACCTAATTGTTTATTTAACTAAATTCAATGTAACATTTGCAATCGTAAGAATACTCTGCAAAATAGCTCCCTTGCCATGTTATGTTACTTAACTATATCATGTTATAAATAAAAAAACTAAATTTTTACCTCTTCTTTGAGTTTCTTTGTGTGCTCTTACACTCATTTGTTTTGATTTCTCCACTTAAGTCTCTCACAGGCAGCGCAAGCCTCAACAGCGTTACCAGAAATATCATTCCTTTATCGATCTCTGTTTACCGTAAAACTTCAAATAATAGGCTTTTATTTTCCCAAATCGCCGAACTGCACCGGCTTAGGCTGGTTAAAACCAAACCATTCTCAGTTGTAACTGAGTTATGGTCTGGCAAAGCTTCATAGACAAATCATTTCCAGAGGGGCGTCACCAGCGGACGTCGCGGATAGACCTAAAACCAATCAGAGCGATGAAGGAGATGACGTATGCAGAGCGGCCGGCAGAGAAACATCTAGTGTTGTTCTTTGCTCGGTTTTTAACAGAAAGGAAACGTCCAAATCGCTTAAAACAGACGCGATAGCTGATTCGAACGAGTGATGTTCGACGGCGGCATCCATCTTTGTAATGTAGGCTAAAATCTGCTTCAAAATCCCAGCGCTGTCGTCATCGTGCAAAGCCCGCCCCAACGTTTCTGATTGGTGCCTCGATTTCGACGGATTGGAGATGGGCTTGAATGAGCTCTTTGCCAGACTAACTTTCAGAGCAAATCTAAATTTGCCTGAAGTTGTCTGGGTTTTCCCAGGCTAGCACCGGCTTGTATTTGAAACAACGTCTCAACACCTTTAATTTAGTGTTGAGATGTTGTTCATTGAGTGTAGACCTAGAGATAACGATCCAAATAGCATAGGCTGATAGACGGAAAGCTTGACAGTCGGAGGTTACCACATTATATTTAGTTTTATTTATAATTCGAATGTTTAACAAATCAGTTAATGTAAGAATTAGCCTACTACATTACCGTAGGCTATGTCTAAAGGGAGTCGCACACCGGACGAGAAGCGCAGCGACGGCAACTGCTAAGGACCTTGTTCAAAATCCTGCCGCGCCACAGAGCGCCATTTACATAGTTTTATATTAAATTTATATTTATTTGTCTCAAATCGTCGTTATATATATACTGACTTCACCCTGTGCTGCAATATACATTTAGTTTTACATTCTTTTACAGAAATCAGCTGGTTGAATGAAAATTGCTGTTGTTATCGGATTTTCAGGTGATATTCTCAATTCATTCAGTTAACGGACGCTCTGAGATAGTGAATTCAGACTGCAGACTAAGCAACAATTGTATTTAATTGTACAGTACAATCATAACATAGTACAGACATGATCTTGATTTCATAATATCCTTAAACATAATATTGCTGGCCATAAACTGACAAAGTGAGCGTCCTGTGTGCGATACCTCGAGTTGTCATACGCAACGCTGCGCTTCTCGTTCCGGTGTGCGACCCCCTTTAGATCATTGGCAGCATAAAAGAACGAAACGATGTGACAGCCATGGGCTGAACAATACAAGTTACCAGTAATATCCATCGTGCGTATGAACTTGTTGCCCGAAACACATCAACAAGAAAGAATGAAGACTACCCTGTAAAAACCTTGTAAACAGTAAAATCTCTTTTCATGTAGGGGGGAGACCGGGGGCAATTGTAACATATTTTACATTTTCCTTAATAACTCAAACTACTTGAGATAGACTAGTCATCTTTTGATACAAGAAACATATATATATATGTGCACTAATTAATAAAACAATTTATATATTTTCACTTATAAGAACAAGACTAAAATATTTAATTAAATGCAAGAAGTCAGAGTGTTACAATTGCCCCTGCCAAGGGGGCAATTGTAACAGTTTGTGGGGGCAATTGTAACACTGAGAAATAACTCCTATTAACCCACTTTATCTCAAATAAAAGCCTACCTAAAAGTAATCACTTTACTGCTGTTGTATTTAATAATGTTACTAAAGAGTTTTTTTGTATATGGTTCAAATTTTTTTAGATGTCAGGCATCACATTATACAAAAAATGTATGTTAATTGATGATTTGTTAATACTGGAACAAACATTTATTTTAATACACCCTTTTAAAATGAAGTTTTACAATAGAATTTAGTGAAATATGTTCATTTTTTTAACAGAAAAGTATGTCAACACACACAAACAAGCTTATTACAATGGGCCTTGTGGCTCGGGGGCAATTGTAACGCAGTGTTACAATTGCCCCCGATACTGCAGCCATGACAAAATCTTATATGCTAGCTAACCCAACCTGTATTAGCATTGGTTGTTCATGTTCGTTTTTAATCAATAACCTAGGGATAAAATGTATATAAGTTTAAATTCACAGACATCTAAACTTTAGACAGCAGAAGAAAAATACTGTACATCCAAAAAATAACTTTCATACCTCAAAATTAGTTTGTCGTTAACAACTTCTGCTAAAGTTGAAAATTTCTCACTTCTTTTCCACAGATAGAGAGAGAATCCTACTAGGCATGTACAGATTAAGTGTCATCACTCTAGCTTGTTTCTGATTGGAGGAATTAAGTGTGTTACAATCGCCCCCTGTTACAATTGCCCCCGGTCTCCCTAGTTGTGATGTTACATTGTGTCATGTTTATCAAAATAAAACATAGACCTCACTAAATTGGTATTTAAATAGTATTTTGAACTTTATTCTTTGTGCAAACAGATGTTGTATTAAACAGTAAAGTATTAAAAGAAATTGTTTGTTTGTTTGTTTGTTTGTTTGTTTGTTTTATTTATATCAGGACAATGTGCAGTTACATTAAAAAGATGGCTGCACCAGATTTAGCACAATGCTATTTTCCATCTGTAGTCCTACACAATTAAGATCATATGATAAAGTTAAAATTACATAACAAGGACAATTAACATTTAAAAATATATAACAAAGATGGTAGATACAATATAAAAAGGCAGCTTACTGGGAAGATTCAATAGAGCAAATTACCATTTCGTATGTAAGATCAACTAGTTGCAATGTTACAAAATGCTAAGCACATGGGTTTTTTTTTCCTTATGACATACAAAACACAATACAATGTAAAAGCCATCAAAAGGTACCCACAAGGGTATCATGCGATGGCCAAAATACCCGTCTGGTGCTTTTAGTGTGAACACGACTGGTGATCTAAAAGCCAGTCTTTGACTGCCCGTGAAAAGGTGTTAAATTCTGCATTGTTCTTTACATTGTCCGGAAGCCCATTCCATTCTTTGATGGCTTTATAGGAAAAGGCTGATTGAGCAAAGGCAGACTTTCTTTTGGGAACATTGCAATCACCCCTGGATACAGACCTCAATGCTCTGTTTGTTAGTTCAGAGCATAGCTGTACATATGTTTTTAAAGGAGGTGGGGCAGCATCATTAAGGATATTGTGAACCAACCGGATATCAGAATACCTGATCAGGTTGTCAAAGCTTAGTATACGGTACTTTTCAAGTATATTGCAGTGGTGGTACCGCCGAGGCTTTTTATCTAGGATTTTCAAGGCCTGATTATGTAAAGATCTAAGGGGTTTTTTGAAGTATTAAATGAAAATGTATTGCAAATATTGCATTTATTTCACTTCAGCTGTGATAAAGTATGCAAACGCAGTGCAAGAGTCACTACGGGAAGCTGAAAGT
This sequence comes from Tiaroga cobitis, assembly GCA_030578255.1. Taxonomy (NCBI): domain Eukaryota; kingdom Metazoa; phylum Chordata; class Actinopteri; order Cypriniformes; family Leuciscidae; genus Tiaroga; species Tiaroga cobitis. The sequence goes on from CM060614.1 coordinate 22,007,713, forward strand.
GTTCGACTTCACATCTCCGTTTGCGGCTCCTCCCCGCCTGCACGCAGCAACTCTCGCCGATCGGTTACATCCAGCCGCAGCCAATGGCAAACACACAGCACTGCCTGGCAATTGTTTAGTATAGCCTTCTCTGTTAGCGCTGAGGACTACACGTGTGATAAATGCAGGGAGATAGTCAGACTGACGGAGGAGATTTCAGAACAAGAGACACGCATCCACACTTTAATCGAGGATAGTAAGAATGCAAGGGCTTTAGATACTGCGTTGGATGCGACTAGCTTAGCCTGTGCAGTAGGGCAACTGCTTGACTGTGAGACGGCATAGTCGCGGGACAAAACACGGCTGTTCCGTTACGATTAGAACATCAAACAGGTTCTCCCCACTCAGTGACGCACCCACTGAGAATCCTGTTGAAAGTGCCCAAGTGATTGGTGATTCTATTACATGAAACATGAAAATAGAGACACCAGCCACCATAGTCACATGTTTGCCGGGAGCAAGAGCGCCTGAAATGAAAGCAAATTTAAAAGTGCTGGCTAATGCTAATCGTAAATTCTCTAAGATTATTCACGTCGGCACTAATGATGTTCGACTTCGCCAGTCAGAGATCACTAAAATTAACATTAAAGAGGTGTGTGAACTCGCAAGTACGATGTCAGACACTGTAATTTGCTCTGGCACCCTTACTGTTCGCCGGAGTGATGAGATACTTAGCAGACTGCCCTCACTCACTGGCTAGCTGTCTAAGTGGTGTCCGCAGAATAATATAGGGTTTATAGACAAGTTCATAGACAAGACAAGTTTAGACAAGTTTTTGGGCCAGGCCTGACCTGTTAAAAAGAGATGGTATCAGATAAATCAGATAAATGATAGATGGTATCACAGAATCAGATAAATCCCATCACAGAGAGACTCTTTCACCTAGATATCATCATATAAAGACTGTGTCTGTTCCCCGAACTAGGAAATACAAAAAACTGACAAACCCATTTAGGGGTAAAAATTTAATTGGTGTTCAACAAATAAAAAAACGATATAATACAGATGAACAAAAGATAAAGCTTGGGTTGCTGAATATTCGATCCCTTTCTTCAAAAGCACTTTTTGTTAATGATATGAGTACAGATCATAACCTAGATGTGCTGTGTTTGACACAAACCTCGCTAAAACCAGACGATTACATTACTTTAAATTACAGCAACACCTCCCCCTTTGCCTTTCAGACAAGGCTCATGTTTATAACAATAATCTTGGGGGGTGGATATATTTATAGTAATATCTTCAAGTCTAGTTTCAAATATAATTATTTTGAAGTGTTGGTGTTTAATGTAACACTTTCACGTGTAAATGATAAATCCCGTTTGACATTTGTGCTGGCTACTGTATAAATGCCACCCGGGCACCATACAGACATTATCAAAGAATTAGCTGATTTTCTATCGGCTTAGTACTGGCTGCAGATAAAGACCTATTGTTGTAAACCTAAGTGATTTTAATATCCATGTAGATAATGAAGAATTGGGATTGGCATTTAGAGACACCCTGAACTCTATTGGAGTTAGACAACACGTGTCAGGACCCACTCATTGTCGTAATCATACTTTAGATCTAATATTGTCACGTGGAATCAATGGTGAGGCCGTCGAAATTCTGCAGCAGAGCGATGACATATCAGATCATTATCTAGTCTAATGTATATTTCATTTAGCCAAGGCTGCAAAGCCGTCTATAATATAAAAAACTGTTTCACTGTTACAAATATGGTAGAACTATCACTTCTGCCACTAAAGATTGCTTTATAAATAATCTTCCTGATCAGTTTCATCTCCTCAGCATCCCAGATAGCTTAGAAGAGCTTGATATTGCAACAGAAACCATTGACTCTTTTCCTACACTTTAGGAACAGTTGTCCTTTGCGCTTAATCCTCTGTGGTCTGAGGTGTTTTCTGGGCCCTGGAGGTGTTCTGACATGCTCTGACATTTGTGCTTTTTTCTGTTACTTGTAACATGTTTGTGGCTAAAGTCTGATTACGCTGTATTCAGCACAAACTCTGCTACAATAATATGTGAGCGGCATGTATGTAAAAGTTTGTAGTTTTGAGAAAATTACATTTATGCGTGGTTTGTAAAAAATAAATTTAAGTCACTGAAATAAGGCCATAAAACCCATACTGATTATTTGTTCACAAGACTTTTGACAACTGAATCACGTATCCTAGAATATTTGCTTCAAAACTATGTGAAAATCATCCTGCCCACTCATTCACGTAAAACAATGTCAATATTAATATTATTAAATTGATTTAAAATTTGTAAGACATGATTTGTGTAAGAAAGCTGTATGCGAGAAGGGCGTGAATCGTCATGAATATTGAATATTGATGTCCCCCCCCCATCCCCCCCCGTGGCCCTATCAGGTGGGATTGTGGGGGAACCAGAACAAAGAAAGTGGAGACATTAAAAGAATGGTTTTTTGATTGTTTGGATTTATTTACAACACAACATAATCCAAAGATGCATAACAAAGGACAAAAAGACACATTATTGAACACACTGATCTAAAGACAGAGATACCATACCTGTCATTTCCATTGTGTTTGATTTTTCATTTTACCATGTTCATGTACAGAGACTCGTGTGAATGTTTAAGTCAGTAGGACTCATCAGTGGCATCTGGTCCCTGTAAAAAAAAAAAACTGTTAACATGCTGATATAAGGATAAACTAGGGCTACATGATTTGGGAAACAAAATCTAATTGTGATTTTTCTAGTTAAAATTGCGATTTTAAAATTCACAAAAATATATATTAAAAAAACAGGTTTGTTGTTCCTTGTAGGCATATACTTGTAGGGCTGCATAAGATAATAACAAATATAGCTCCAAGCAGCCATTATCGGGGCCAAGCGCAAAGAAGACTATAAGACATGCCAAGATGGCAGGGAGTGTCAGACCAACTGCAGCGAGGAGCAATTAAAGACATTTTTAGATAATTTTAGGCAAAATGGCAGAATAATTATATATATATATATATAGTCAATTATAATATGATTTAATGGTTTATCACTTTCGACCAATAGGTGGTCGACATTCATAGTTTGGTGTCAATATGTCAAGGAATTGCAGAGATACTGAGTCATGACTGCGGTCTACGAAAACGGTAACATCTATCGACACGAAATCCAGAATATTTTGTCGGTATGGTCTGGAGACTTGATTTAGGAGAAAATCAGACAACCGGACTAGGAGGAGTTCAAAAAAGAAGATATTGAATGAAAATCAAGATGGGGGGGTCAGGAAGCTCGGCCAAATATGACAAACTTGCTATCTATGTTCTCGGCGTGACCCAAGAGATCTATTGAGATCAGTTTCATTGCAATAGGCTAATTTATTCAAAATTCATTAGCATTTTTGGAAATTACATTATAACTTTTGACCAAAAGGTGGCGCTGCCCCGAAACATTGAGTACTTTCAGACTCGAAGACGAAGTTTCGTAATGGTACACCAATACATTTGTAAAGTGTAGTATTTAATATGATATTATATTGTAATTAATGACCATTTCCTTGTTTTGTTCTATTATAGCACCACCAAGTAGCACAGTTCCACCACTATTTTTATGTGTTTCAGAGTAAGCCCATACATGTCAAATTTGATGAAAATATCTAATTTTATTTTGGAGTTATAGACATTTATATGAACAAGAGCATAAAAAATTACTCATGGGCAACTTTGATTGAATTTTTTTTGCCAATTACTATCAACATTTTGACATTTGGGCATTAACGTATAGCCAGCGACCTATGTTTCCAAATTTCCTACAGTGGTTTCGTCTCAACCGGACTAACGGTTTCAAAGACACTTGCAAAAGTTTTTCAAGCACTAATTTACAACGTTGCGCAAACTAACCTGACATGTTTTATATCGTTGGACTCGGCAAAGTTTAAGGAATCTAAGGAGATGACTCCCGTGAAAATAAGTTAACCAAATTCAAAGTGATAAGCATGTAAATTTTTTTCACTACTAGGTGGTAGAGCTTAGATCGGGCCCAAAAAATCAAGCCCGACCCGACCCAAGCCCGTGCAAGTTGTGTCCGAGCCCGGCCCGGCCCGAGACATTAACTGTAATTATCAGCCCGAGCCCGATTTAAACCCGAACATTTTGGGCCGTTATAACCAGGGGCGACGCCAGATCATGCAGGTGCTGATTGGGTGCTAGACCATTGACAGGGGGGAGCTGCGCAATGTTATATACATATATTATAAATACTATTAATAAATGTGCAAAAATTGCCCACTTAATATTTAATATTAAATTATTTCAATTATCACAATGAAAGTTTTAATTTTATTAAATTGAACAAGCACAACATTCAGGATTCAATCAAATATTCTTAAAGATTCATTATTATTTATAATGTTATTTCGACATATGTGTGCGCGTGCAACAAGCAAGATGTGCATTTGTAAATTCGGTGACAAGCGTGCCAAAAATTGATTTAATTTATGATCAGATGGCTTCAGTTTACGTGCTATGGTAACCGCGGCTCGCCGGCGCTTCCATGTCATGATTATAGTTTGCTATATTTGCTTCTTATTATTCCAGGTAATTGGTTAATGAAAAATGTATTAAAATTAAGATACAATTTATACAAAACGAAATTCACTTTAAAGAAAGGCTTTCTACAAAACAGAACATAATGAAGTGGTCATGCCTGAACCACTCAATGTCTCCCGATATTGCGCACCCTCCTATCTATGTTCACTTTCATAATCAACATAGATGGGAAAAAATAACATTATAATATTTGAATAAATATGAAAATAAATGCGTTTATTTAATGGCTACAACACATACTACAGACTCTCTATTTGTACAAATTGCTGCACATTCATTTAATTCTGAATTTTGCACACATAAATTGAAAGGCATGTAGGCCTATTGACTTTATTGCGTGCATTTATTAATTATTATCTTTATGAATAAAGTAACAAGGACAAAGCATGTAAACTGCGTTGTTTATTTATTCAGAATGGAATGGATCGCAAATGGATCCGAATGAAGTAACGTAAAAAAACGAACACAGAAAATGAAAAATAATTAACTTTGGAGGGCCTAGCTAGGAGTAGGCTACTTTAATATAATTTAACAATGTTTTAGAACATAGAATCTTTTTTAAACAAAATCCATATTGCACTTAAGCTAGGCCTACAGTACACAATACAGCACAGCGCGCGAGTGGAGGAGACGCTGCGCGTGACACGTGACGTGCTTGATCAAGGGCCCGACCCGACCCGACCCGAGCATAGTGGCGTGAAATATCGGCCCGGCCGGGCTCGGGCTCGGGCAGAGAATCTAAGCTCTACTAGGTGGGACTGGCCAGAAACTTTCAGTCCTACTCTTTCAGGGCATCGTGCCGATGACCCATACCAAGTTGTGTAACAATACATTCATGCTATCATAAAATACAGCATTTTAGTACAACATTCTAAATGGCCGACAGACAAAATGGCCGATATGATCAAATTGGAAATCATTTGACTCGACATGACGGCCCAAATCTAAGGAGACCACTATTCTGATTTTTGGACAAACCGTTCAGAAGTTATTAGCAAAAATAGTCATTTTTCGTAACTCCGGACCAGCAGGTGGCACTGCGCCAAAACGCAGCATGTCACCTCAGGTCATGCTTGTGATGAAATGTACCAAGATTGGTCTAAATACGATAAAGCGTTGCAGCGATGTATGTTTCCACATCCACTACATAACATTTGTTTGCGCGGTATTCGAGAACAAATCGGACCAAGCAATCGTCTAGGATGAGTTCAAAAAAGTATTTTTTTTTCGGAAAATTCATAATGGTGGGAAAATTTTCATGACGGAAAATGACGTCATAGGGTGTAATCGAATCCGCTTGAGCCAATGAATCAGAGGACATTTTTGTTTATAGCCCTTACGAATCAAAAGTTATTAGCATAAACATGAGTGCAACTTTGGACAGTTGGTGGAGCTAGAAGGGTTGAGTTGGAGATAGGGTTGCCAACTTTCTGAAATGTAAATAAGGGGGAGGGGGGGGGGGGGGTTGAAATGCCCCCACGGAAGAACATTTTGAAAAATAACCCCTGAAATGATGACTTCTGGTGAATATTGTATGCTATCATACATTATAGCATATTATAATGCAACTTATTAGGCCTATAGTTTATAATACATTTTATTTTTAACAAACAAATACAACACATAACATTCAAAACTCATCGGCTTAGACTGCATTTGAAGAAAAATAAACAACAGTTTTCTGTAGCCTTGTGTGAACATATTCAATAAAGAATTAGACTTCTAGAATGTTCTTTCCAGTGCAAAAAAAATTATTTTTAATTTAGTAGTTTTTCTTGTCATAGCCTACAAAATCCTTTTCCTCTGATTTACTGAAGCCTATATATGTAAAACGCATTTGCAGCAGCACAGCTAGCACATTGAGCGACCATCTACTGAAGCGATCGAGCCGCTCCTCACCGTGAAACATTATTGTTAACACATTATAAACATCTACGTTTGAGCAGACATCCAAGAATACAGTTTTCATAGTACACACTGGTCTAAACATTATAATATTCATCATGTTAGTGTAAACACTCATACTAGCCTAATTTTATATCAGGTTGTGTTTTATATTATAGAGCAAAAAAACATCCTTGTGCCGTACATGTATATTTATTTAGCATTTAAAGGTTTCCTACCCATCTATAGTTCACATTTCAACACGTTTCAGTCGATTACATAGCGTTTTATTATTGCATAAACTTTGTATTGTAATAGTTGAACTGATGCCAGACTAAAATCTAACTAAAATACGTGAGAATACATTTCTTACCTTAGAAATCGTTCTTATCTTCAAATCGCGTTGTTCTTCTGAGGTAAATCCAACGTAAACTCACAGCGTGTCTTCCAAACTCGATGAAAAGCAGAGGAATGATGAAGTTGGATGCTTTGTTTTGAGGTGATTGGGGCGTTTACAGGTTCCTCCTCGTGGACGATTATGTGTGAATCGCATGTGAATCGCTTGTGCGCGAGTGGGTGTGGTCACATTAGAGATGAGCAGACACTTAAGAACCTGTACCTCTTGTTGATTGGCAAATATTCTCTATTTTAAAAATAGACACTTCAAGCTTTCTAAAGATATGTTAGTCTTGCTGTTAGGGGTGTAACGATACACGTATTTGTATTGAACGGTTCGGTACGAGGCTTTTCGTTCGGTTTTCGGTACGCATTTTTAAACCGAATGGTTCGTTGGACCATTTTTCCTGCTGACCAAAATTGTGTTATTTCAAATGTAGGCGCGTCGCCCGTGGCAAGCGCGCTCATAATGTAAGAGACGCTGGTATGACCACAACATTGCCCAACATCAAATGAATTCAAAAATTGAATTCGCCACTGAAGTAATAACATCGCTGCGAGATGTAGTGAGAAACATTCACATTTATCCGTTATTAACGGATCAAACAGCGCTGACGTGGAAACGTTATGCCATGAATGAACTATTCAGTGTCCACAGATCAACATTCACCATGGATTTACTGTAGTAACACTATTAACTGTAACCATGGAAGTTTGGCAGGAATAGTAGGCTATAATGCGTTTCAAGTAACATTACGTCGGTTTTATTTTGACATTATGAATACAATTGTTCCCCTCAAATGTTAATCTGAACTAAAATAAACCTTTGTTTATAACTACTACAATATTACATTTCATTTTGTCCAAGGAGCTGTTTTGTTTTATATGCTCCTAAGAAAACTCACGTATAGCTCCATCATTGCTCATAGTAAAAAAAATATCATACTTTATGATGTTAGTTTAAAAAATATATATAATTAAAAAAAATGTAATCAAGGAAATTTCTCTGGCATTTCTTTCTTTTTGCTGTATCGAAAACGTACCTAACCGTGACAAGTGTATCGTATCGAACCGAACCGTGAATTTTGTGAACCGTTACACCCCTACTTGCTGTTAGGCATGTGCCGGTATCAAATTTTCATGCTGCGGTTAATTGATTGAGCTTTTATCACGGTATACGGTATTATTACGATATGTTAATTGCTCGAGAGAAACAGATGGATTGTGGGTTTCTAAAAAAACAACAACTTGGATCACAATGCGAGTTTTGACTTGCATCAGTAATTGTGATTTTCAAAACATATGGTAACTAAACAGAATTTTATTAATAATAATTAAATAATAATTTGTTACATTTATATAGCGCTTTTTCTGGGACCTCAAAGCGCTTCACATATGGAAGGGGGAATCTCCTCAACCACCACCAATGTGCAGCATCCACCTGGATGATGCGACGGCAGCCATATTGCGCCAGAACGCCCACCACACACCAGCTTACTGGTGGAGAGGAGACAGAGTGATGAAGCCAATTAGTATATAGGGATGATTAGGAGGCCATGATGGACAGAGGCCAAGGGGCAAATTTGGTCAGGATGCCGGGGTTACACCCCTACTCTTTTTCGAAGAACATCCTGGGATTTTTAATGACCACAGCGAGTCAGGACCTCGGTTTAACGTCTCATCCGAAGGACGGTGCTCTACGGTGCTTATTAAGTTTAGTGACAACATGTTACAATGTTTACATGGTACAATGACTGGTAGGCTACTGTTTGTATTATTCAATTAAATTCTTGGATTTGATTTCAATCTTAATTCAATATTGACTCATTTGGATAAATATTAGGTAGGCTACAGTCTGCATGTTAATATTTCATTAAATGCGGTTTTCATTATAATAACAATTATGTAATGACAAGTAAACATAATAAATATGTAATATAGTGCACATATTGAGCAAAATACTCCTCGCTATTTTTTCTAGTCAACTAATGTGGTGGTCATTAAATGGCTTTCCTGAGGTAAATGTAACGTTATTACGTTATTAAATGTAATGTAACTGTTCTCCTGCAGTTTTATTTACGTCTTTCCGTGTTTGAAAAACACTGATTGATCGATATTATGTATGAGGCAAATACCTTTCGGTAAGTTGTACTGTATCTTTAAATAAAAAGTAAAAGATGATCGGTTTACTTGAACTGAGGCGCAGCGATCTGTCACAATGGACAGAATTTAAGAGCTGATTTTTTTTTTTTTCATATCAAAAGTAACCTGCTCTGTCTAGTCTTTCGGTGTCAGTGTCTTCTTTGCTCCGCGATTTTTCTCTGAGTGAGAGCGTGTGAAAAGTGTCAATTGCGTAAAGCGCCTTAGACAGGACGCGGAATGCGCGGTGCTGGCCGCTAAGTTCAACGTTGCCCTTCAGATACAACGCAATTTGCTATTTTGCAAATAAAAAGTTGAACTATTTTGAACTTTGACTCCGGCGTGCTTTGGTCGACGCAGCAACAAAACGCCCCCGCGCGTATTCTGCGTCCTGTCTGAAAGGCGCTTGAGTCTCAAGCTGAATGCGTGAGAGTTGGCAGCCCTGCGGGGGTTAAATCGTCGGCAGGCAGCGTTCCTCCTTCCGCCATGCTTCTACTCCATGTGAGGATTGTTTGCTTTAGACTAGAGTGCACACAGTGCTTATACATGTGGGGATTGTTTACATCAGAGTGCGCACATGTTTTGTGCAGCATATACGCAGTGTTTAAGCGGTTGATGTAAAATAAGCTAATGCACGTTCGTGCAAGTCAAGTCTAAATTCGAATCTATTATTTTTCACGGTATTTTGAAGTGCCCGCGATAACAATATCGTGCATATTCATTATCGCGATTTATCGCATTACCGAATACCGGCACATGTCTACTTGCTGTGTAGCAAGTATTCGCTGAGTTACAGTTCATTTTCTGTCTCGTTTCAGAATGGACTTCACACTGAGAGCTGGCAGAAAAAGCATCATGTTTGTTTTCTTTATTTTATGAAAATCACAACATTTTGTTTTTATTATAAGTGAACGTGAATAAAAATAGACATTCACAGTTTTGAATTATATATATATATATATATATATATATATATATATATATATAAAACACTTATATGTATGACAAAAAATCGACAGAGTTATTTGAGTCTCTTTTGCACTGATTAGAAAAAAAGCGAGGCTGTCGCGCTGGTCGACCCCAGGGGTTTAAAGAAGATTAAAGAAAATAGTCCAACGCCGTGGTACAGCGAGCACACTCAGGCCCTTAAGAGAGCAGCCAGAAAAATGGAGCGCAACTGGAAGAAAACTAAACTAGAGGTATTTCGGATTTCGTGGAAAGAGAGCTCGATTGCTTACAGAGAGGCTTTAAAAGCTGCTAGATCTGCTTATTTTTCAACTCTATTAGAAGAAAATAAACATAATCCAAGGTATTTATTTGAAACAGTGGCTAAACTAACGAAAAAGAAAGCTTCAAGCTCAGAAGTGTCCAAGCAACACAGCAGTGATGACTTTATGAACTTCTTCACTTATAAGATTGATAATATCAGGGACAAAATTATAACTATGCAACCGTCTACCACAGTATCCCATCAGGGAGTGCATTGTAGTCTCCCTGAGGAAAAATTTTATTCATTTGTTGCTATAGGAGAGGAAGAATTCTGCAAACTCGTTAATTCATCTAAATCGACAACTTGTATGTTAGATCCTATACCGACTAAGCTACTGAAAGAGATGTTTCCAGAGGTCATATATCCTCTTCTTAATATCATTAATTCATCTTTGTCTCTAGGATACGTACCAAAAACCTTTAAACTGGCTATGATAAAACCACTTGTTAAAAAACCACAACTTGATCCTACAGAATTAGTCAATTACAGGCCGATCTCGAATCTGCCTTTTCTGTCAAAGATATTAGAAAAAGCAGTATTTTCACAACTATGTTCCTTTCTAGAAAGAAATGATATCTGCGAGGATTTTCAGTCCGGATTTAGACCGTACCATAGTACTGAGACTGCTCTCATTAGAGTCACAAATGATTTGCTCTTATCATCCGATCGTGGTTGTATCTCTCTGTTAGTGTTACTCGATCTTAGTGCTGCATTTGACACCATTGACCACAACATTCTTTTAAATAGACTAGAAAACTATGTTGGCATTAGTGGAATTGCACTAGCATGGTTTAAATCATACTTAACTGACCGTTATCAGTTTGTAGCAGTAAATGAAGAGATGTCTTATCGATCACAAGTTCAGTATGGCGTACCACAAGGCTCAGTACTAGGACCGTTGCTGTTCACTCTGCACATCCTACCATTAGGAGATATCATTAGGAAACATGGAGTTAGCTTTCACTGTTATGCCGATGATACTCTGCTGTATATTTCTTCAAAACCCAACGAAACTTCCCAATTCACAAAATTAACGAAATGCATAGCTGATATAAAAATTGGATGACTAATAATTTCCTACTACTAAATTCTGAAAAGACAGAGATTCTAATAATTGGACAAAAAACTTCCACACGTAATAACCTAGAATACTGTCTAACACTTGATGGCTGCTCTGTCAAGTCTTCGCCGTCGGTTAGGAACCTGGGTGTGCTCTTTGATACCAACCTTTCTTTTGAAAGCCACGTGTCTAGTATCTGTAAAACTGCATTTTTCCATCTTAAAAATATATCTAAAATACACCATATGCTCTCATTGGGAAATGCGGAACAATTAGTTCATTCGTTCATGACCTCAAGTCTAGACTATTGTAATGCTCTACTGGGTGGTTGCCCTGCACTCTTAATAAATAAACTACAGCTACAGCCGCAGCTCGAGTTCTTACCAGAACCAGGAAATATGAACATATTAGCCCGTTCTGTCAACACTGCATTGGCTCCCTATTAAACATCGTATACATTTTAAAATATTCTTGATACTTACAAAGCACTAAATGGTTTAGCTCCGCAGTACTTGAGCGAGCTTTTAACGGATTATAGTCCTTCACGTCTATTGCGGTCTCAAAATTCCGGCCAGTTGATAATACCTAGAATATCTAAATGGACTGCTGGCGGTAGATCCTTTTCCTATTTAGCACCAAAACTTTGGAACAGTCTTCCTACCATTGTCCGGGAAGCAGACACACTCTGTCAGTTCAAAGCTAGACTAAAAACACATCTCTTTGACCTAGCATACACATAATACACTATAGACTTCTATAATTCAATGTTAGGCTGAATAGATTAGGTCAGCCGGAACTGGGAACACTTCCCTTAAATCTTGATGTACTCATTGCATCATAAGAAGAATGGCATCTACGCTAATATTAAGGTCTTTGTTTATCCCGAGCTTTTCCTTCCGGATCTAGGCCGTATCCAGATCTGACGAAGGAGATCCACCTGGACCCGATGACAATGCAGTGCTGAAGTGTCAACTATCCTCTCCCTATGGAGGATCCCTTTCCCACTCTACAGATAAAGCGTTGTGATTTTCGGTTCGCGTACCCCGAAGTGATAAAATAAAACAAAATTCTGTGTCAAAATTTATAGGCAAGACAAGTAGTTTGTTTAGGCATGGGTTGTATGGAATTACAAACCTGCACACATATTTTCAAAAGCACATAACTATAAAATCAATTCTGAATGTGCATGTGAACGCCGTCAGCGTTAATCAGAGGTTCGCGTTTAAAGTCTGATCATTTCGACGGAGGTGAATCAATCAAAATGAACTTTAGCTGGAAATAACATTATTCAAGAACCGCTATAAAGCCAAAACAATCTCTGTTACCTTAAATTATATGTTTATCTCTGTAAAGCTGCTTTGAAACAATCCATTGTTAAAAGCGCTATATAAATGAAGATGACTTGACCTGATAATGAGCAGTCGCTTGAGAAACGTCCCGGGTTACGTATGTAACCCTAGTTCCCCGAAGGGACGGACGCTGCGTGTAATCGCAGTGGGAACGCCCTCAGCGTGACGCGTCTGAAGTATGAATGAAATCAGTCAATGGAGAGAATGAGCGTACGGCGAGTGACGTCATCGACCAGGAAGCTATAAATATCCCCTGAGCACACCAGCCGCCAGCTTAAAGTACTGAAGCAAGCAACCCAAGGGGATGCCGGGAGAATGGCAGGACACGCAGCGTCCGTCCCTTCGGGGAACTAGGGTTACATACGTAACCCGGGACGTTCCCCTTCAGGGACTACCGCTGCGTGTAATCGCAGTGGGAACGCAATACCCACATCCCCATACGACCAAATCCCCGTCGTGTGTCATTAGGAGACACAAGCCGACGAGAGAACCTGAGCCCCGGTAGTGGAGCTAAGGTCAAGGGAAAAAAAATCTGACGAAAGTGTGCGGTGAGGACCAGCCTGCCGCATCACAAACATCCTGAAGAGAAGCTCCTGAAAGAAGAGCTGTAGAGGCAGCCATACTCCTGGTGGAATGAGCCCTTACAGCCAAAGGTGAAGGCTGATGGGCCGAACCGTAAGCAAGCGAGATGGCCTCGACCACCCACTTGCTCATCCTTTGCTTAGATGCCGGACACCCCTTCTTAGGTGACCCAAAACAGACAAACAATTGTTCTGATTTCCTCCAAAGGGCAGCTCTGTGGACATACGCATCTAAAGCCCTAACGGGACACAGCAAATTAAGTTTCTCCTGGTCTGACGTCAAAAAAGGCGGAGGACAGAAAGCCTGCAGTACTATAGGTCTAACCGAAGTGGTTGGTACCTTAGGAACATACCCTGGTCTCGGACAGAGAAAAGCCTTTACCATACCAGGAGCAAATTCCAGGCACGAGGGAGCCACCGAAAGTGCTTGAATATCTCCAATTCTTTTTAGAGATGAGATAGCAAGAAGAAGGATAGTCTCTAGAGTAGGAAACTTTTCCGAAACTTCCTCGATGGGCTCGAAAGGAGCAAGGGATAGACCTTCTAAGACGATGGCCAGATCCCAAGCTGGTACCCTCGTGCGAACTGCAGGCCTCAGCCTCAAGGTGCCACGAAGGAATTAAGATATAAGTGGGTGTTTCCTGAGGGAACCTCCACTTGAAGGGGCGTGGTAAGCAGCTAAGGCCGCCACATACACCTTCAGTGTGGAGTGGGATAACCCTGTGGAGAGACGGTCCTGCAGGAAATCCAGCACTGTACCAACCGGGCAGTTAACTGGGTCCTGCTGACGCTCTCCACACCAAGAGGTGAAAAGTTTCCACCTCGCGGCATATAACTTCCTCGTGGCGAGAGCTCTGGATTTGAGGATGGTCTCAACGACCTCAGTCGAGAGACCAGAACCTATGAGCTGGGCCCCCTCAGAGGCCAAGCCCACAGCCACCATAGTTCTGGGCGGGGGTGAAGGATCGACCCACTCGCCTGAGTGAGTAGATCTCTCCTGATCGGTATCTCTAGGGGAGAGCCGTCGAGGAGAGACACTAGGTCCGCAAACCATACTCGGGCCGGCCAGAACAGGGCTATTAGCAGAAGATTGAGCCCGTCCCGGCGAACCCTCTCCAGAACTCCCGGGAGCAGAGCGATAGGGGGAAAAGCGTACAAACGTGACCTCGGCCACGGATGTACCATCGCATCCAACCCCAGTGGGGCTGGCTGGCTGAGAGAGAACCACAGTGGACAGTGTGATGTCTCTCGGGACGCAAATAGGTCTACCTCGGCACGACCGAAATGTCCCCATAGGAGCTCCACCAACTCGGGGTGAAGACTCCATTCCCCGGGCCTCGGCCCCTGCCTCGACAGGATGTCTGCCCCCTGATTCAAATATCCCGGGATATAAATAGCTCTGAGAGAGAGAATTTCCCCTGGGACCATAGAAGGATCTGACGTGCCAGCTTGTAAAGCGGGCGAGAACGCAGACCCCCCTGATGGTTGATATAAGAGACCACCGATGTGTTGTCTGTCCGGACAAGAACATGGTGGCCTCTTAGGTCTGAGAGGAAATGTTTCAGGGCCTGAAACACTGCCAGCATCTCTAGACAATTTATGTGCCATAGACGGTGATGGTCCTCCCACAGACCCCGAGCTGGGCGACCACTCATGATCGCCCCCAACCCGTGAGAGAGGCATCTGTCGTTAGCATAACGCGACGACAAGGAGCTCCCAACACAGGGCCTTGGGACAGAAACCAAGGATCTTTCCACATGATCGGGGCGCGATGACACCGTCGCGAACTCACGATCATATGAAGCGGATTTCCCCTCGGGGAGAATCCCTTGGTTCTGAGCCACCACTGTAGCGGTCTCATGTGCAAGAGGCCAAAAGGTATCACATTGGACGTATCTGCCATGAGACCTAACAGTCTCTGGAACTGTTTTACAGTGGATGACTGGCCTAGCTTGACCTGATCTACTGCGGCGAGAATCAAAGCAATACGAGCAGGTGACAATCGTGCCTGCATCGTCGTTGAATCCCACACTAGACCTAGAAAAGTGGTTCTCTGTAATGGAGAAAGAACACTCTTTTTGCCGTTGAGCCTCAGCCCCAGTCTCTTGATATGAGCAAGAACGACATCTCGGTGCCGAACCACCTGTTGTTCCGATTGAGCTAAAATCAAGCAATCGTCTATATAATTCAGAATGCGGATGCCCTGTAACCTCAGCGGGGCTATAGCAGCATCCATACACTTCGTGAATGTTCAGGGTGACAGTGCTAGGCCGAACGCAAGAACCCGATATTGGTACGCTTCGCCCCCGAAAGCGAACCTCAGGAACTTCCTGTGTTGAGGGAGGATAGATACATGGAAGTAAGCGTCCTTTAGATCTATCGTGACAAACCAGTCCTCGGATCTGATTTGAACATCCCGAGTGACAGACACAGCGCCCTGTAACGTACTGGTAGGGAACAGCTGGTCTGGGCACTCCACAACCCTCCTCGGAGGGGGCGAGCTTCCCTCGGGAAATCGCTCGCCGAGTCTCTCTACGCCCTGTGACGGCAGCGTTAGTAGAGTAGACCCCTGAGGGCATCGGAAAAGACAGGGCACCGTGTTTTTGTGCAGTGAACTCAAGTCTTTCACGATTGGGACCACCCTCGGAGTCCTGACGTTCAGCACGTCAGGATTTTTTTTTTTCAACGGGGCCTTCTTGGCGATAATGACTGTCCTCATATCAGCCCTACCGCGAGAATGTTGCGCCGGAATTTAACGATGAAGTACCGGCTGTAGTATCCTAACTCCCTGCTGGGTGGAGGAACCCGCTCTAAGGCTCCTTTCAGCAGGAGAGTTTTTACCTCCTGTTCTAATACCAGAGCCTGCTCGGGGCCCACCACTGTGGGCAGAACCCCTCTGAACCGAGGTGGACGCGTTCTGAACTGAATAGTGGCACCGAGATGTCGTTCTTGCTCATATCAAGAGACTGGGGCTGAGGCTCAACGGCAAAAAGAGTGTTCTTTCTCCATTACAGAGAACCCGTTCTCTATAGTATTCAGGCCACTGAGAAACATTCTGGAGAATTTTCCATGCCGCCAGGAACTCTACTAAGGGAACCAGCCTCTCGAGGTTGGCCTCTGGATGAACATCCCGAGTGACAGACACAGCGCCCTGTAACACACTGGCAGGGAACAGCTGGTCTGGGCACTCCACAACCCTCCTCGGAGGGGGCGAGCGTCCCTCGGGAAATCGCTCGCCGAGTCTCTCTACGCCCTGTGAAGGCAGGGTTAGTAGAGCAGACCCCTGAGGGCATCGGGAAAGACAGGGCACCGTATTTTTGTGCAGTGAACTCAAGTCTTTCACGATGGTTCCTCAGAGTCCTGACGCTCAGCACGTCAGGATTTTTTCGACGCGGCCTTCTTGGTGATAATGACTGTCCTCAGATCAGCCCTACCGCGAGAAGGTCACGCCGGAGAGCGCCCCGCCTCGTCCCTCCAGTTTCTCTGCAGGGGGGCACGAGACACGACACTTCGTTTCTGCTGCGCTCTTTTTGAGGTACTCGGCGACTGGGACTGCCCTCCGCCGCCGAGTAAGCCTTCCCCACTAACACATAAGTATTTTAGTGGTTTAGAGGGCAGAGCCGGTGCTTTAAGTGAAGACGATGAAGCAGGCGAGAGATAGCTGACGAGCGTCTCCTCTGCCTTCGGCATCGTCACATAACCAGCAGATTTAGCACCAACAATGTTATTATTTTTTCATAAGCATTGGACTGATTTGTGTAAATTCTGCTTGAGATCGGTCTAACCCAGGTCTTTGAAACCTTTTTTTTTTTTTTTGAAGATTTGGGAAAAACAGTAAGCACGGGCGAGAAGGTTGAGGTCGTGCAGACAGAAATCTATCATCTAGTTTGCTTTTAATTCTAGAATCCTGTCTATCAGCTGGCCACACGATACTGTTGTTTTTTTGTTTTTTTTAGCTTTTCAACAGCCCGAGATAACACATCCATCAAACCTCCTTCATTTGCAGTATAATGTGATAAACTAGTCTCTGATGCAAAACTTTCGACATCCAGCTCCTCAGAACTGGATAATCTCAATTCAACATCATCATGTGCCTTCACCCGGGCAGAAGTAACCGCCGCAGCGCGTGCTTCCAAAGCCGGGTGAGAGGCACTGGATCCCGCCGGAGAAAGCCGAGATAGGGCGGGGCCCGTCTCAACGTCGCCGGTGAGATCCATCTGCGAACCCCAAGACAAGCGCCGCCGCTCTGCCTCAACAGAAGCGGGACCCGAGCCTTGGGGAGCTCGCAGCAAACCACTCTCCTCGAAGAGCGATCGCCGCGAGCGCAGAGTTCTCAGAGGAAAGCGCTCGCAATGCTCACAATCGACTCCCTCGAGAGCCGACTGGGCATGCTGCACTCCAAACAAGCCACACATAGCTCGTGTGAATCCCCACCCGTGATGTATCGAGCACAGGGGGGAACACACTTCTTATACTGCTCGCTCATATTGTTTTTTTTATATATAATATATATATAGTGATAAACTCCTGACAGAACAGACAAACACAATCGACAGATTCAGACACACCTCAGAGCTTGCTGAAGTACAAAAAGCTGGCGGCTGGTGTGCTCAGGGGATATTTATAGCTTCCTGGTCGATGACGTCACTCGCTGTACGCTCATTCTCTCCATTGACAGATTTCATTCATGCTTCAGACGTGTCACGCTGAGGGCGTTCCCACTGCGATTACACGCAGCGGTAGTCCCTGAAGGGGAACTGTACCTCTCGTTTATCTTATACGGATTACTTAAACGGAGAATATATGTTTTTGTTTTGATTTAGATAATTTAAAAGTAGACAGTTAAATGTTTTTAAAGATACTGTATATTGCTCATGTCTAGTTTAGAGACGTGCTCCAGAAAAAAGTTCACGGAGAAAGCACACCCTGTTTATTTTCTTTATTTTACAAAAGCACAGTGTTTTGTTTTGATTGTAAGTGGGTACATACAAAAGTAGACCTTTTAGAGATTATTTTTTCATATTTCTTTCGTCTGTAGACCAGTATTTTAAGTCTATTTTGCTACTATGTGAAGAAAATCCAGCAAAACGCACCGCCGCATTTGTCGACCACAGAGGGTTAAGAGAATAGGGACAACCCTTTTAGACCCTGCGCCGGGCGCCAAACATTTTTCCCGTCGTTAAACTAGCAAAAGTGGATTCGGACACGCCCTGAGTGCACCTGCGCCATGCACTTAGATCGTTAAAATAGGGCCCATAATATATTAAAGCATCTTTGGTGTTTCCATGGTTTCTACAAAATAAAATCGAGGAAATCGAGGGTAACACAGGTGTGATGTCATTGCGAAGCATGGACACGGTCCGTGTCCTGATTAAAACTGCTTATTTCTCTGGATTGAACCCTTTAACATGTACGATCACACCGGAGTTATCAATCTTGGCTAGTCCCAGGAGCGTACGATCACACTGGTGTGATTAGAACGTTCAGAGTATCACGTGATCAACTGCTAAATTCAAACGTGCTTTGGCTGGCACTGAGCCAGAGACGGATGCGCTCAGCGCTTGTTATATCACAACTATTCAGTGTTTTCAACCACATAATGTTTATTTTAGGTTTAAGAAATTTAAATTCACACAAGTACTAACAAAACAATACATTTAGGGCCCTATCTTGCACCCGACGCACAGCGAGTTTTTTCTCCACAGACGCACGTCGGTAAATTAGGGAATCAACTTGCGCTCTCGGGGGCGGTTCAGCGAAAAGAGGAGGCGAGTTCCGGCGCAAACATTCCCTGGTGATGTGATATTTTGCAGTTTCAGAAAACAATTCCGCCACAGACCATGAAAAACCTAGTCTAAAAAGTCAGTGGCGCGTTATTCAGATGCCCATTTACCCAAATAATTATACGCCTGTTTAACCGAAGCTAATTTGGGTGGGTTTCTCCCATCCCCATACAATGTCACTTCTGTCTTTTACGGCCATGACGAGAACGTCAGTCTCCTCGGCTGTGAACCGCTCCTGGCGTGCGCCTGGCAAATGCGCCCCTTACAATAGCAATCCACCATGATACAAGCGCAACTACTTTTAACCTGTTAAGCTTCACCAGAGCGCGGGCGCACTGAAGCGTTTTTTTTTTAAATAGTTCAAAGTTACTATCAGATTTAATGTTATTACCTTGACAAACTATACATCATTAAAAAGATATAAGACTCAAGTTTCAGTATTTGACCACTATTGTATTTTGAGAAACGTATAGTGACAGTTATGTCTTAATTTGTGTCAGGAGTTATGTAATTAAAAAATGAGTCGTTACCTTTAATATGAATTATGAGCGTCAGCCGCTTCCATTCAAAAAAACTTCTGTGCGATCGTCATGACAGAGCTTGACAAAACAACGTCCCTCAGGGCTTTTAGCTCAAACTTGTGCAGATTTGGAGAAATATTGATATATTCTCATAGGTTTACATCAGATATCTATAGACAGGAATAATATTTATTGAATTTATACCCAAATGCGTCGATGTAATCATGAGCGCTGGATACTCTGATGTAATGTGTTTTCAATCCATACTGGCAGCCTGAGGGCGCCGGAGCTCTATGCACAGTATAGTCCATATATGGAACACATGAAGAAGAGCCAGAACCATGTGACATTCCAGGAACTGCCTGACACAAACCAAGCTAACAGAGATCGCTGTAACTGCAGATAAAGATGTTTTTGAAGACAATAAACATGATTGCAATGATATTTGATTTACCTGTGTTCTTCGAGCCATGTCAGGTATTTTCATAATAATAGATTATATTTATAATGTAATACTAATTGATATATATACTATCATTTGTGCAGAATGCTGTAAAATAATTTTATCTGAAGCCAAATCAGATCACAGAAAGTTATTTAAAACACTTGACTTGCGCTATAAAGTAAGTTTGGAGCACAAACACGTTTTTAATCTCATAAATTGTCTTGTATTGATGGTGTGCTAAGCTAACATGTTAGCTTGCTCTGTGCACCTGCTAGCACATTAGCTGTTATTTTTATGAATTTTTCTAAATATAAATGCTTACTGAAATGTTTCTTTTTTTCAAAAAGGCCATTTGATACAGTTTAAAATGTGAAGAGAGAACTTTGGTAAAAGAAATTAGGGATTAACCCTCTGAGGTCTAAGGATTTTTGGGGTCCTTGAGGTGTTCTGACATGCTCTGACATTTGTGCTTTTTTCAGTTATTTATAAACATGTTAATGGCAAAGGTGTAAATTCACTCAATAAAGCACAAACTGGACTACCGTAATTTCTCAGCAACAATTATGAAACATGTTTGTATTTTTGAGAGAATATTGCTTATGCATGGTTATTGAAAAAACTAAAACTTAAAGTGTCTGAAATAAGGCCACAAAACACATACTAAATATGTGTCCACAAGACTTGTGACTAATCAGTGTTGTTGCCTAGAATTTTTGCTTCAAAATGATCTGAAAATCATCCTGCCTAATCATTTACACAAACACATACACTGATTTAAATTTTATTAGAGACCTTTGGTTTGGAAAGGCAATATGCGTGGAGGCGTGTTCACACCTGAGAAGACAAAGGCCGGATAATGTGCCGCATAATGAGCTGCATATTAATTAGCCCTTTCACACAGGTGTGTCACAGGATCCCAAAGAATGCAAGGACAAAAGAAATGATCTATATAGCCTATACATATTTTACAATTAGAAATTGTAACCAATTACAAATAGGTTACAATTACAACAACAATTACAATTTTAACAATATTTCAAGTGTATTTCTTTGTAAAAACTATACATTTTATCATACGTATTAAAAAAAAGGTAAGGATTCATTAGTTTGAATATTGGAACAAACACTATAATAACATCTTAGTTGATAATTCAATATACCTACTTTATTTTTGACAAAACATCATACTATAGTATATTTAACTATGAGCAGAAATTGGTGAACAAAAGCGTACCTATTTAATGTGACAGTAGTCTTTTTTTACAGTAAAAACTTTATAAGCTATCCAAAACTAATCACAAAATCGTGTCTAAACATTCATATTTAGTCTGTAATATATTGTGTATGATATATTAGTATATACATGTGAATTTGCAGCTTGTTGCTTATACAGACATTTTATTTCAACATATTTCAGTCTATTTTTACTCATACAAACTATATTGCTATAGCCTACTAAGATGTGTTTATGTAAACATAACGTTTACTAATGTAGGTGCGAGAGTGAATGAACAAGGCACAGACACGCGCTGTATAACTGTAGTAAACAAAGCGCGCGCGCCTTTGCCGTTCACTCATCATTTAGCCTACACACATACACGCAATTCATATTTAAACAGTCTTTTTGCGGTTTACAGTCCGACACTTCAATATCACGATTAGAACAAAGCACTAGAATAAATGACTTACTACATCAGCTGGATCCGTTGCTCCTCGAAATGAAACTACCAGCACTTCTGGTACATTTTCCAGGGTTAGATATTCCTCACAGTGAAAGGATACGCTGTGTACACAGCTGTACAATATACTTACTAAACACGATGTGTTTTATAATCCAGCTGGTGGGCGTTGGCATGTTTGAACGGCTTGTCTAAAATCATTTGCGTTTGAATAGCGCGCGCTCTCCGTGGGCGTGGCACATTAACGCGTAATTAGGTATAATGAGCTGGAAAGAAAAATCTCTCTCTTTTCATACAGATTACATAAGCTAAGAATATTTGTTTTTTTATATAAATTAACTCATTTAAAAGAAGAGAGTTCAAGCTTCATTATGGAAAAACACTCGTGCCTGTATGACAAGTATTCGCGGAATTAAAAATAATCTTAGGACGCGTTTCAGAATGGACTTCACTGACAGAGAGAAGGCAGAACGCGCATCATGTTTGTTTTTCTTTATTTGGCGAAAAGCACAACACTTTGTTTTTATTGTGAGTATCCACAAAAAAAATAGACACTTATCAGGATCTAATGATGTACAACACTTAATATGTAAGATCAAAATCAACAGAGTATTTTGAGTTTCTTTTGCACTGATAAGAAAAAAGCGAGACTATCGCGCCGGCGCGATAGCCGACCTCAGAGGGTTAAAACAGCGTGAATAACCAGTCGTTAGTGATTATAATGCGGACAAAAGAAAAGCATATTTAGAGCCATATAACCAGGCTGGAGAGGTGTGAATGTGTTCAGGGGACACTGACACTGAATGGGGCTCGTTTGCACCACAAAACAATAGAGACAATAGACTGAATCGATGCTTAGAAGATGACAATAAACATCAGTTTGCATTTTAGAGTCTAATCAAAATAAAGTCATATGACATGATCTTGAAAAACATTGAACTAAATACAGAGTTTTAGACTTACCATCTTCAGATTTTAAATATAACATGGTCAGACATGTGGCTTTAGCTGCAGTGCATGTCTAGATTGCTACAATGCCAACTTCAATTTTATTTTCATGAAGATGTTTCATAAAAAATAATTTCTAATAACTTTACAAAACTTTGAAGCTATTTATAACTATTTTTTTCATTATGACAATAATTAATTCTACATTTACAATAAACTGCCAGGTGTTAGCTTTCAAATGAGATCATACTTGTGCTTTTAGTACAAAGGGTTCATTAACTGTATCCGTTTCAGTTTGTGTATGCCATTTCTGGGGATTTTTCAAAAGTGTGGTTGCAGCTTAACAGGTTAAAGGGAATGTGAGTAGACGCCTTGATTGGTTTATTGCACGTTACGCCCAAACCACACCTATGAGTAATGTAGCTACTTCAGACCAACCCATTTTAGATTTGCGTCGAGATCCGCCCACAAAGTTACTTGTTTCACATTTGATACTTGCGTTTCAGATCGTTAAAATAGGGCCCTTAGAGTTTGTAAAATGCACACTGATGTATATGGAAGCGGCAATAATAATCCTTTCCATTATAATTAGACGACACATTTTATTAATTTCAGATACACATTGTGTAAGCAACTTTAAAGTTTACTCTATTCTTCTCCCAGTTCACGTGCCACTTTCTTTCATGTATTTCGGGAGAAGTGGATCAATTCACGTGCTGTAAATCTAACAGTTCCAATTCTCTGAACTGCGGCACAAACTAACATGGCGGCGCCCATCACGCATATAGCTAGAGAGAGTAGAGAGCGCTACAATTGTTCTTCTTGTTCTTGCACAGTAACTAGGTATGTAACGATTCACTCGCAACCGGTTGAAAATCGATAAAAATGTGTGACGATTCAAGTCGGTTGAAATGTTAAACAAATCGCGATACACATTTTAAACAGCAGGGGTGTTTACTGTAGCCTATTGTGAAGTTGTGAACCTCGCTTTACAGGCACAATAGCAGCAAGCACACACTGGCGCAAAGCTAGCGAGTGTTTTCACTTCATTCATGGAACTTGAGCTTGTGTGAGCCAAGCTCAACTTCAATAGGAATGAACTGAAAACGCTCGGTTTGCTCCGCTCGCACCACGCCAGTGTGTGCCATAGACTGGTGTGCGCGCGCCGTCAAACACATGGCGACGGCAAGCGTAAATGTTAACGTTGACTCATTCAAATCGGAGGTGTGGCTGCATTTTGACTTTCCGTAGACTAATAATAATCACCACCGTGAGAACCACAAGTCACCTCCATTTTCATGTAAAAGGCATTAATACGACAAGTGCGAGAGCCACGGAGATCACAAGGTGCATCAGTGTTTCCGTGGCAACCAGGTGTTGTATTTATTTTACTATCTCTTTCTCTAAATGTGTACATGGATATATATTTTTTATATATATAATTTATTGATGGTTATGGCATATTTTTCTAAATGTGTGGGTTTTTTTTTACTCTTGCTAGTTGCTAGTGTAATGATACAAATTATAACAAAATTAAAACCCCTCTAAATGTGGTACTAATGCTACATAGTCTTTTACTTAGTGTGTGAAGGTACCAGTGCCCACCCTCTTGACCGGACAGACAGAAAGACTGAGTTGAAACAACCTTGAAGGGATTTTTTTTTTATTTCAATGTAGTTTTTTTATTTGACAAATATATTTTAAAATTAAAAAGAAATGTGCAGCATTTTGTCTGAGAAATAATAAAAGGGACACTTTTTCATTTATAATTTCTTAAATTAATCACTTCTTAAAAAAATCGTGAGAAAATCGTACTGTGAAACCAGTATCGTGAATCGTATCGCATCGTGAGTTGAGTGAATCGTTACATCCCTAACAGTAACTGAAATTTTTAAACTGTTAAGAAGAAAAGGCTCAATAAACTATTGCATTGATATAATACCGCAACTACGCATCAATATCTCTTCCCTTTTGCTTCAGCCAGAATATTTTAAACTTAAGTGTGAAAGGGTTAACCATTCTTAGAAACATTTGGGATAATGTAAGTACACAAATTAACAAAATATATAACATTTTTGTAGTGGTTTTTGGATATTTTAATCCAAAAATATTATATATTGTGCCTTTAATTTTAAAGCACAGCCACCACAAAATCAGACTTTAGCACCTCTTTTTACTTTGAAATCGTTCTGTATGGAAGTAAAATAATGGCAAATGTTTTTGAAACAAAAAAGCTTGTTGAATTGCACTACTTGGAAAAAAAGTATTGCATTTTTATGGGCTAAAAATTTAACATGGTTGAATATTTAAGCTGTGAATATTTCAATTCAAAACATTAATTATTAAAAATTAAATAATCCATATTCACCTTTCATATTTCACTTCCAAATTATTCAAACTGTTTAAAAATACAACCTATAATATTCAACGGGCAATTTTCTGTCCATTTTATTTCGTTTTGCAAATTCGCTTCCACAAATTCAGTGGTTCAAATTCGACAGTAAATTCAACGTTGGAACTGCAGGAAAAGCAGTAGATTACCGAGCATAATCTCCATTTTCTGTTAGTCAACCTCACCAGCAGGAGGTGCAAGCGCGTGTTGAAGAAGACCAGAGCAACAGTTAGAGCAAGCCATTCATTCATAAAAACTCATTTACAGCAATTGAGCATGCATTAAGTTTGTGTGATGATTATGTGGATCTGTATACGCGGAAAAGATTGTTTTTTGATTCAAAAACATTTGGCATTATTTTACTTCCATAGTTCTGGGGTTAAAATGATTTTTACATTTCCAGCACTGGAACACATTTTTATCACTTGCCATGGTGGCAACTCTCAGACAGGTTGTAGCCTAAAGCTTTCAGTGGCAATGTAGATTGATAGCCTGGGTTTCCCAATGCTGCCTTGCCGCAGCGCGATTTTATTCACACTGCTAGGCAGTCTGGATTCCATGATCCAGATTTTCACCTCATCTAGGGAACCAATCACAGAACGGGGAGGGAGCAGCAAGACGATGACGACGTCTATGCGACACACTGAAGCAGTTTATTTATACCAGTGGATCCAACATGGCAGCAGACGCAAAGTTACCTTTCGATGCAGCCTTACGGCCGTTTCACACCGCAAGCATGAGCGGCACTTGAGCAGCGCGTCAGCGTAACTACATTGTCACTGCAGCTGCAGACGCGCGAGAGTATTCACACTGGAAGCGTTTGTACAGTGTCACAGCAGTGGCTCCAAAGCTACATAAGCGAGCAATTCTTTACAAAGACAACTATACATTTGTTTTTAGAAGTTGGTCATTTATATAGTCTATATAGATAGTCTTGAAAGTTTGTTATGGGGAGGTGTACAACATTTGCATAAATGTTAAGCAACAAAACAACCCAGAAAATGGCTCCAATCTATTAGTTTCAGTCATAGCCTACTTTCGATATGTTTACAAGACTGCAAACTCCGCGGATAAAAAACAAAACACAAATAAACCACACACTCGGGTTTGATTTGGGTTGTGCTAGCCTATGTAGCGGTCTGTGTGTTACATAAACTAAAAGAACGTTTGAACTTTATATATAATATTTTCTGGCTAGTTTACTTTAGTTTGTTTTAATATAATACACAACTTTCACCCAAAATAAATAATTAAAAACAAGTTTTTATCGGGTAGCCTAAATCTTCTATAAGTCTTGATTTTCTTTTATTTGCCTATACTCAAGTTCTTGTTAAAACTCACTAGACATGCTTATTCTGTGCATTTTGGGCACTTTTTGTGTGAAATCATATTTATTTTTGTCCATCAAAAGTGTCCTTTCACTTTAATATAGTGTGAGCAGTGCAGCAAAAACAGATTCGACGCCGAAACCCCAGCTTCACTGCTGCTCACGCGCCGCTCCTGCTCCCGGTGTGAATCCACTCATTGATTAACATGCATGGCGAAAAAAATACGCGCTGCTCACGCATGCGGTGTGAAACGGCCGTTAGATACACACCATCGTGTACACATAAATCTCGGACCTATCGTCTTCTTCCTCGTCTAATTTCTGTCGCTCTACATACGTCATCTGGTATAATTGAAACGATTGGCTATGAGCTACATACAGGCGCTTTGATAGACATTCTTAGCACCCAATAAATGGCTCTGGGCATTCCAAGTCTCAATAGCCGCGTTTCCACTGCCGGGCCAGGGCCGAGCCGTGCTAGTGCGTGCCAGGGCCAGTCGCGTTTCCACTGTCACTTCCGGGGCTTGATCGGGGCTTGATCAGGGCCAACGGCCAGGATTTCTGGCCCGTCGAATACCTTGGGCCAAAGCGGGCCAGCTCGGGCTAGAGGCGTGCTCAAGGTAAAAGGCGGAGTTTATTGGTGTTATGGAATGTTATGATCTGAAGCAAGATGCACATTTCACTTTTTTATATCACACAAAGTAATCGCTGCAAAGCTCTTCTGAGCCATTTGGGCAGAAGAAAGGGTACAACGTCAATTTGACGGCGTGTGAAGAAACGAGGACGTTATAAAATACATCGATGCTGAACTTTCTAAGCTAAGCATGCAGCGGTCAACGCTTCAAGTTCAGGAAAAAATAGAAAAGTTGCGGGCGCAGTATTGTTCAAGGCGATTAAAACGCACAACGGACAAAGCGGAGCTCAGAAAAGGAACTTTCCATGGGTCAACTTGATGGACGTGTGCTGAGTCACCGTCCCTCTGTTAGTGACAACTCGCGAGACAATCGGGACACTATTGCAGCCACGGCCGGTGAGTTAATATACATGCTATCTTCCTAACTTTAAAAATAAAAAAAAATCATAATATCCGCTGAAATGGGTTGGGTTGTATGTATGACGTTTGATCCAGAAAGGCGTGTTAGGGGCGGGGTTTAGGGCAGCGCCGCGGTGCTACTGGCCCGGCAGTGGAAACTCAAGCCCCTTGCTTAAGGCCCGAGGCCACTGGCTCGGCTCGGCTCGCTGTTAGCCCTGGCCCGGCCCTAGCCCGGCAGTGGAAACGCGGCTAATGAGACTTGGGTCTGACGTTAGCCAGGCTAGTGGATTGATGCAATTGTCAGATGTTTTGCGCTGCAAATTCAAACAAGAGCACCAATCAAAAGCATCAACAGGGCCACTGCTGGACAAATAGGTGCCCTAAGCAGATTTATATTGTTGTGCATATAATAACAATTAAGCAATAATAATTAATCAAAGAAAGTACCAAAAGCAAGTAATTTTATGGTTTAATGAACAACACTGTTAAAATACATAATCTAATGTACGTAGAATAAATTATGTAATATATTAAAAGCCTGCAGAGGGCACCAACGGTCTGGTAATTGTTGTTGTTACACAGCATGATCAAATCCTTGGTTTTGGCCAAACAAGCATTACAAATTATTCAACATTTAATTAAAAATGTCATTTTTGATATTTAATATTAATTAAAGAAATAATAATATTTGGCCGACTTTACGATAGACATGCTACAGCCACTGTTATTTCTTGAACAAGAACATGTGGACATCAAAATTCAAAACATGCAAGCTCAGAGCGAGGGTTTAAACTTTTATTTTGAAATCACGATGAACAACTTGCATATTTAGAATTATCCTGTGATAGTATTATGCTATCCTGTATAATGATTTTTTAAATGGTTTTAATAAATCTTGCAGCCGTAGAAAATAATAATGCGGTTAATGGATTCTCGACCGTGGAATTCTACTCTTCTAGTATTGACAACCCGAGACAGATATCTTTACCATAGCTAAAAACACATTAAAATAATTTAAATTATGTGACATAAATTGCATTAGTATCAAATCAAGCAAAAAACGTTGCTGGTGGTCAAATTATTAATGCGGCGTTGAACACGTGTAATTAATTCCACCCATTAACTTCAATAGCCAAAACTTTCACATGTTTGTGAACATACATAGGCTACCTGAAAGTAACGCACGGGATTCACCTTGGGATTTTTTTTTTCTTCTCTTCTCAGCTATTGTCTTTTCCCGGGCATAGTTCTCACAACCTGCCAGCTGCAAACATGAGGTGAGGTGGGGCGGGGCGCACATGGAGGAATGAATGGCATGTGCTTACTGTGTTCACCATAAATGCATTATATATATATATAT
The DNA here is from genome assembly GCA_030578255.1 of Tiaroga cobitis. Taxonomy (NCBI): domain Eukaryota; kingdom Metazoa; phylum Chordata; class Actinopteri; order Cypriniformes; family Leuciscidae; genus Tiaroga; species Tiaroga cobitis. The sequence goes on from CM060614.1 coordinate 22,036,496, forward strand.
ATATATATATTTGTTTATGTTAATATTAATATAGAATGAAAGGGCTTTTTTGAGCAATGAAAATGGTGCCCCCTGGGGACTTGGTGCACTACACAAACTGCGTAATTGCGTTTAGGGAGCGTCGATAATGAGCATCAGAATAGCATCGCTTCAATAAACGGCCAGATGACAGGAGGCATCATGCACATCAAAAACAGGCAAAGCAACAAATTAATATCATTCAACATATCGTGTAACCCCAATTGTGATCATTAACATTCTCATAACTCATTTAATTGCAAATTTTTTCTCGATAATAGCGTTTATTTTATTTGATTGGGACAGTGCATGTTAATGAACAAACATGGAATACATGCATGTAAATATGCCGGATTGTAGCTACAAGCTAATTTCCATCCATAGTCCCACGTACTAAGATCAAAGAGGTCACAAAACATTAAAGAATAAAATTTACATCTACATCATTTATCATTAAATTATCAAACATCCTATATACAGTATTCACATAAAACTTAAAAAATCATTCAACTTCACAAACACTCACAGATGTACACATTACAGAATAAAAAAAATTAGAATAAGATACAACATACCCACTAATGTGTGCAACTTTGGTTTGCCCATAGCCATTTTTTCAACTGGACTTTAAACGAGCTATATGCAGGGCATTATCTCAGTGTTATAGGAAGACTATTCCACAGGTTCTGAGAGAATGCCCTACATATAGCTCGTTTAAAGTCCAGTTGAAAAAAGGCAAACCAAAGTTGCACACATTAGTGGGTATGTTGTATCTTATTCTAAAAAAAAATTATTTTGTAATGTGTACATCTGTGAGTGTTTGTGAAGTTGAATGATTTTTTTATAACAGTACCAGAATATAGCTGCAAGCAGCAATTACGGGGTTCAAGCATTTACGACCTTGCCAACTATGCTCTTGGGCTCTAGGCCAAACCGAAATGTAGGCCTGAAACCATAAAATATCCATGATGGAGAATACGCAAATGATATAAATCTATAATTATCCAAATTCAGACGTACCTGGCCAGGTTTCAAGTCTCTAGGCCTTACGGTTTGGTCTGCCCGATCAGTTTTACGGAGGAATAATAATAATAATACAAATCTTAACAATTACAATAGGTTTGCACTGCAGCACTGCGTGCTTGAACCCTTAATAATACAAATCTTAATTACAATAGGTTTTCAGCACTTCGTGCTTGAACCCCTGATTACAGTTACAATTATTGGTTACACTTTATTTTAAGGTGTCATTGTTACAGTGTAACTATATATTTAAGTACTGAGTAATATTAAGCAACTACCGGTACATGTACTTACTATAGGGTTAGGGTAGGATTAGGATTTGGTTGAGGGTTAGCTGCATGTAATCATGTATAATTTACTGTTATGGTAAGTACATGTAACATATGTAACAAGGACACTGTAAAATAAAGTGTTACCCAATTATTTTGTAATTAAATTAGTAATGCTGTTACATGTAACCAGTTACTCCCCAACACAGCGCATAAGCTGGTCTAGCCTGAAAAAATATAATACTGTTATACAAATCAGATTTTGTTGCTGATTTGAAATATGTTATTTAATTGTGAGTTTGGCAAGCAGTTTTTGAGATTTCAGGATTCTCCCATTCAAATAGATAGGACTGGGTCTTGGATGGCCAAAATAGCAGCCCGGAGGCATTGCAAATATGGCCGCCGAGTGAACAAACTTCCCTAGAAAGGGACTTTGGTTTCGCTCATCTGGCTGATGTCACTGAGTGATGGAAAACAACATTACATGTAGCAAAACATTTTTTACACTTAGGGTGGTTACTAGGGTGTTTAAGAAAAAAAAAAAAAAACATTATTTAATCATAAGAACAACGCAACTTAATTTTAGATTATAATCACGTTTACATATAATAGCTACTTTCTCAAAAACAAAACCTTTTCCAGTTCTGAAAAAAAAAAAAAATTATTGCTGTGCAAATAGCTTCACCATAGTTCACCCCACTAAAGCAAAATGCTTCCAAAATCATTAACTAGTAAAAAACTTAAAATCAACTTTCAGCAAAGTTTTTAAAAGCTATATCCTCCTGTATAGCTACTCGATTATGGCAAAAATCCTGATAATTTTTTTGGTCAGTATTGAAATCACTATTATTTAACACAATTATTGGTGGGGTGATATGATCAAAGTCTTATTTCCAGGGTTTTTACAGGTATCTTCAAATTAAATATAATGCCTTTTTAATGCCATTTTAAAATGTTTTAATGGCATATAGCTACGACCCATGACTAACCATATATATATATATATATATATATATATAATATATATATATAATATATATATATATATATATATATATAATATATATATATATATATATATATATATATATATATATTTTTTTTTTTTTTTTTTTTTTTTTTTTTTTTTTTCTGGAACACATAGGTGTCATTTTCGGGTGGGACATTTTTACCATTTTTTAAACATCTCGCGGTGTATAGGACGGGTCGCAGGAATGGTGGTGTTTCATTAGTAATATTATTATTAGCAAGGTTCTCAAGTCTCACGCATTGGCCGTGAGACACACGCAATTCAACTAGTTCACACGCCACACCGTGTATTTCTCACGCTGAAAAGGAATGCCAACCAAGTTGTCCTGCGAGCTTTATATATAACGTTGTATTCGAGGCGCAGGCACACAAAGTGAAGTTTCCTGCCGCCAGCACGTATCTCGGCCAGATTGCGTTCGTTACTAGTTAAGCATCATAGATGCGCGAAGCCGCGAATACGCGGAAGTTGACGGAACATTCTCGGCCTCCGTACGTTCGTTACTAGGTAACCAACAACATCGTGCGAACACACGTCGTGATGGAGAAGGTAAATTGGAAGAAAGCTCGTCTAACATTTTTAGGCTAGAAGATTTAATATATAGCCCATCCTATACATTATTATTGATGCAGTCAAAAACTCTACAACTACTTTGCAACCAGGCCAGAAGCTTTGGCTCAGATTGGCTAGGTCGCTTACGTTATCTGAAACTGAGGGAAATGTTAGTGGGTATGGGAAGGAATGAAGATGCATTTCTTCATTTTATTTTAAATTATATATTATACTGTATTAATAGTCTTTCTAGTTACATTAAGGCTACATGTATTAAAGCAAAGTGCTCTGGGTAATATTTTATATCCTGTCAAAACATACATTAATCATTGCCATTGCATTTGTATTTTTCAAAGATGTCAGGGAAAAAGCAAAAATGTATTTCATCATTCTGGGCACCAAAGGGTAAGCCCCCTAAAAAGGTTGCAAGGCATCAAAATGTGCAACAAACACTTACAACACAAAACACATTTCATAAGCTGGATTGTGTACTCTTGTGTACACACACACACACACACAAACACACACTCACACACACATACTCTAATATGTCCATTTGTTCACAATGTCCCACCACACAATAATTCAAAATGCAAAAAGATCTGTTTGGAGCAATTTGTTATATTTTTGTAATTTTTGTATATTTGTAATTTTGAAATATTTGATGTGATGAAATGCTCTGTCATTTATCAGATTTACCAATTGTTATAATTTCAATTTGTGCTGGTTAATTATGAACAATGGGTAAAATTGGGGGGCGGGGATGGGCGGGGGCGGGGCTCCATTAGGGCTCCTCCCCTAACCGCATGTGATCTCACTCCAAGCTTTTGATAAAACTTGAGAACCCTGTATTAGTGTTTTTGTTGTTGTTATTAATAATTGCTCACACTTGCAAAAGAGAAGATTTGACACATGGCACTGACAATTCAACCAAATACAAAGTATTTATTCTCTTCCTCTTCTACCTGCACCGTCTCCTCCTCTAATGGGCCCTGTTCGCCACCTTCTCTGGACCAGCATCCTCTAACCTGGCCTTTTTAGGGGGCTTTCCTCTCAGGGCGAATGAGAGGATGCTTAATTGCTTTTAACCTGACATCTTTGAAAGACAGATGCAATGATTAATGCATCCATGGCCCGGATATAATTATAAAATATGACATGATTTTAAAAGTGACCTATAACATCGACTATGCAATACACTTTAATTTATTTAGTGCTTATAAAATGATTAAGCCTATTTGGAGAGAGATGTTTATAATGTGACAATATGTCAGTCATCTTGTGATAACGAAAATATGATTAGGCCTAGACTACTTTTTCTGAGCAGGTGTTGTCAGTGAACAGGCTGTAAAACTGTTGTCTAAGTTACAGACACTCATAAAAAAACTGATGCTAATTATCTGGGAAACGTTTCTCAAACAGCAATCAAGTTGTCTTTGTTTGTGTCAAACAAGTTGTGAACTTTTCGTAACATTAAAACAGGAGATCATGACTTATCTTGAAACTTACCCAGATACAATAGTGCTATTTTCTAATTGGCTAATGTGTAGACCCTTTCTTTTTTTTTGATTGGCTGATAATTGGCAGGCTCGACTAGTAAGAACTCCAGGGGAGACGTGCTTGATTCCTGTTGGTTACATAGTGATAGCGGCGCGGCCAGAGACATTTGTGGTGCTGCGGCATATTCAATATATTATAAATAGTTTTTTAGCGTGAGAAATACAATGTGTGGCGGGAGTGTGTGACAAAAGTCCAAAATGAGTGACTGTCACGCTCAATGCGTGACACTTGAGAGCCCTGCGTCAAAGAGTATAGAAGAACAATATAAAGCTACGTTCTTTTCCAGCGTTCTGTTGTGGCTCGTGCACAACACTTCTTCTCTCGGACGCGCGCTTCAATCCGTTGCGGTGAGACTCTCTTTTTGTCACGGTGAAATCACAAAACATAATGCACACAAACATGTCAGTGCTTGATATACAACCATTAATAAACAATCGGTTTTGATGAGGAGAAAAATATATACTTCTTACTGCGGATTAGAACCCAAAACCTCTGACATGCTTGGCAAAAGTTCTGCTACTGGACCATTAAAGTGCATGCGTGTAACAGTCGGGCCTATTCTCGCTACTAGCAACATATAGATCTCATTAAACGACAAATTAAACACAATGTACTATTTAAATCTAACGACGATGGGATTTTACGGCGCTGATTCCCATTGTCCCCAACTTTAAATGTTTTTTTACAAATGCAGCAAAATCCATCATCATTTTTACCACTAACGGGCTGCAACCATGTCTTAAAAGTTTTGTTTTCCAGCCACTTTGGCTGGAATTTGCACTTTCCCATTTTTTCAAGGTTCAGAGCTTCAGACCTGCCCACCGCTGTACAACAGACCTCCGCATCACGCCAATTTTGCTCCGGCCGGAAGCAATTACCAAACTGGTTCCGCATATGTATCACACGAACGTACATATTTTGCGACAGCAAATACAAATTATAAATTATTAATTAAGGCTATATTCAAATAAATTTACATAAAATTTTCTTCAAAACTATAAAAAAAATGTAATGCCTATAAGAATCAAATTTAAAGTAACAGCAGGTAACTTTTGCTCTCGGGGTCCCCCTACAGTTGGGAAACAGTATTGTCCTCTACTACTGTCGTAAACTCTGTCATCCTAAATGCACGTGCATTTGTTGACAACCATGATAGCCCTGAACACTGTAGGAGGAGGTCACATGCAGGTGTTCTGCTTGCGTCGCGTGTGAAATGTCTTCATCCCAAGTACAGTGGCATATATTTCAGCATGTCATATGAATATAATTTCATGGGTTTTATTTTTTTTCTAACGACAAATGATCGCGATGATCACGTTTACAAGCCAGCGTCATTATAGTAGCCTAGTCTATTGGTTACCGTTTTACTGAATCTATATGATACTTCAATGCAATGTTTGAGTGGTAGATAATAACCAAATTCGTCATCCGAAAAAATTGCTACAAGAATCCCGTTTGCCTCTGTAGCTATCAATAATCGGAAATTACACAATCAAGTAACTTTACACATGTAACAAATGAGAAGCTATGAACACAATGATAATATTAATAATCTTCCTCCTTTCTTTGTACATGTTGAGTAGAGTACACTTTTTAGGTCAAACATTTGCTATTTGCATTTCATCGATTGCAAAGTTCAAATCAGAACGAGAATGCTAGCGATAGCTAACCATCAAAACCTAGAATATCGTTTACTAGCTACCAGATTGATTATTCGCTACTCTACTATTGGGCTGAAACGATTAGTCGACATTGTCGACAATGTCGACAATAAAAAATTGTCGACAAATATCGTTGTTGTCGAGTAGTCGTTTGATCTAACGTGACCTAATGTAAGGGCGTCCAATATCACGATTTGACCGCTACGGCGCTGTGGCGCTAGAGTGTAATGCAGCCCTTTACAAATGCTACTGCAGTAAAAGAAAAAACTGCGCGAATTATGACGGAGTACAAACGAATCCGAACTAGCAAGGTTTGGGAAAGTTTCACAAAACTTCAAACCAACAATGCTGTCATGTGCAAAACACGCAAGGCGGAACTTGCTTTTCACGGGAGCACAACATGCATGTCGGAGCACTTAAAGAGGAAACACCCCTGGAGAAGAGTAGCCGGTGAGAATGGGCATATGTTCCGCATTTGACGCAAGGATGCTCTTCAGTTTCCGGTTGGGGAGATTAAAGCGGAGGAAAACGGGATTATGGCAGAGTCTTCAAAATTGACTGTCCTTCCGTCTTTGAAACGAAACTTTCATACGTTTAGATGTCATTTTATACATAGTTATGTTTATTTAATATAATTTTAAAAAGAAGCATAAACACAACGAGGGGTGTCTGTTTTGTCTCTTTTTGTGACTAACGTTTCTTTAGTATAACCATGGAGTATAAAATTCAACATAAATTCTCGGTATTGCATTGGACTCTACGATCGGCGGAAGTTATCGAGCATCCTTAGACCTTCACCTGAAATACCGCCGTGCATAGAGCCCATTGGGTGTTCTTCAGCTGGAGCTAACTAACTAGCGGTAAATCTCTTTATTAGATAATGCAATACTACTAATAATAGTAAGAATATAATCAATAATAATATAATTACAGTAATGTGATGATTTATTTTGCAGAGAATAAAGCTTGATCGAGCTTAGGAGTCAGGGCTGTTTTTATTATTGTAACACTATTAGGTATTATAGTCTTATCACTTGCTTGTATTTTGTTCCTTAATCATGAAGACTTAGAAAAGGAGATGTTAGGAAGAATATCATGGCAGTTACTTTTTCTTTTTCATACTGTAAATTAAAAGGTGAATGAGAACGTCTCTGTCAGCTCAATAGTCATGTAAAAAAAATATTGTAATTTTATATTTATAATAATGGTTTGCAGATGAATATTTTACCATTCTTTGTGTCCTGAAGTAAATGACCCTTTTTCTGTTTCAGTTCTAAGAAAAGCAGTGGGCCTATTAAACAATGCTTAGAGAGCATTTGTGTGTGATTTGAGTTGGACCGAAATCTGAAAACTTAAAGAGAATGAATAAAGAGTTTAGTTGGCTCAAAGTTCATTAAAACAACTATTTCAAAAGCTGAACTGACTTTCTTTTTTTTATATTATAGTAAGAATATGTATAACTCAATGTTTGAACTAATTGAAAAAGCTGAATAATCGTTCCAAACTTACTGATTAGCCGGCACAATAATCGACGATTAGTCGATTAATCGGTCTAATAATCGTCAGATTAATCGATTATCAAAATAATCGTTAGTTGCAGCCCTACTCTACTATCATTACTTGATTCATGAAGATAAATGGAGGATAAGATAGCTTCCGTAACATAGTCAGGCAGACAAAAAAAACAAAGAGATAGTATGCAAGCAATATACCGTATATACCCGAATATAAGACGAGGTTTTTATCCTAAAAATAGGCTGAAAATGTGGGGTTGTCTTATATTCAGGATCATCTTATATTCGAGTGGAGGAATCGTTTGATAGCCTTTTTCTCACGATCCTTTTTCTCAATGCGGCACGGACGCGCTTGGAAAAAACGAGCGCGTCGCTTCCATTATGAGCGCGCATCCCGCGCGCCTACATTTGAAATAACGAACTTGAGCGCGCAAAAGACGCGATATGTAAACAGGGGGTGGGCGGGTCTCTGCTCGCTTGTCTCCGTCCGCTCTGGCATCTTCTGTGAACGGCGCTTTTTCTTGTGCGGCTTTTAAAAGTACGATTAAAAACGCTGCAGACCCCGTCAGGCTATGGCAGACGTGTCATTCGAACTATTGTAGGTCGATGTACCATCACAAGAGACTTGGAAATATATTATGAAGGTTGAAAAGTTACCTAGTGCTGCTTTAATGCTTTTTAATGCCTTTTAAGGCCTTAATTTTCGCAAAATCCATTTAAGGACTCTTAATGCTTTTTAATGCCCCGCGGAAATCCTGTATTTCACAATATGAGCAATTGTAAATATCAGTGAAATTTCACCATTATCAAAACTAATTAGCAAAAACTAATACTAGGTTAACTAACGTCAGAAAAAGGTCCTCAAATTAATAACACAAGACAAATAAACAGTCAGCAAAGAAACTATTTACAAACGAAATGGAGAAATAAATACAACAGAACAAAAATACAAATTAAATAAATGTAATAACAGTGATATTCAGTAATAGCCTACAAAAGAAAAAGATAATCAAATGTAAAATAACAATACATAGTCTTACTGTACACATTAAATATAGATAAATCTACAGTGTATTAAAGCTACTTAAGTTATTCAGTCAAGATCAGTGAGTGATTATCCTTTGTCATTTGATGTTGGTTGTCATTAATGACAGACTGCAGCAGGTATATTAGGCTGCAGTCCCTTTAAGAGCTAATGCACGGAAACATTAGCATTGGTAATGTTACATATGTGTATTCTTTCTCAACTATGTACGTTTTCTTAAGACATAACCCACTGTGTTTACGTGAATACATTTTTGAGTGTACACGTTTAGGCCATAGACTGTAAAAAAGATGGACGACGCCCCTTCGCTCTTTTCCATCGGAGAGAACTGAAGCCGCCAGTGTCCCGATATGGCGCTGACATCTTGGGACTTGAGTCTGCGCACTTGCGTTTTCGGGACCAGTCATGCGCAGTCGTGAGCAGGAAGTAAAGCCGCGAAATCAAGGCCCCGCCCTCACTCTTGCAGAATCAATCGCAAGCACACGCCCCTGCACTTTTCTTAAGTGGCCTCTGTCTGCTCCGTTCCTCTCCAATGATGTATGCTGATTGCAGTACCTCGTTAAAATAAGGTAAATACAGCTACTAACCACATAGTCAACATTATGAAAAAAAGTCTGTTGGTGCTTCAGTGACTACTTCGCACAGAGAACCTGTCAATCATGATGTCACAGCACAGTTTTTATAGCATCAAATAACTAACTAAAAACAAACTTATTTTAAAAACAAACACTTGAAATTACATCAACGTGATAGAAACTAGGGCTGGGTTTCAATTCAAATTTCAAGAATCGATTCGATTCCGATTCTCAAGATCTTGAATCGATTATCATCATTCGATTCGATTCGATCTGATCTTCGAGATTTAGATCAGTGTTTTTGAAAAAAGCATTTTTTTTCAGCTGTTACCTGAATTACAGGACTGAATGCAACATATTGATACTATTATTATAGACATTCAACTGAGTATGGATGGTTGTAAGGAACAATCCCCCTTCCAGAGTGTTGATACAACTGCTTTCACAAACTTGCACTGGTGTAGACGACAGAGGACGCAGTATATCAGCAGCAGTAGTAGGGCTGACGCGATATCCGCAATCTTGTAGTACCACACACTGACAAGTCAACCGCAGAGGATTGCAAGTAACCGCAGCAATATTCACGTTTTTTATAAGGCTATACCCTTCTTGTTTTGAACTTCATGCATGTGTATTGAATGTTGAACAAGTTCATAATGATAACAAGACTGTTTATCATGGTGTCAGGCTATCATTGTAGGCTATCATTGTAGCCTACGGCTTCCCACAGAAAATGAATGAGAGAGATCGGCAGAGCAGAGCGTCTGTCTTTGAAGTCATATTCGTGGAAAGGGTTGCCGTGTAAAAGGAAAGCGAAATATTTGTCGTATAGTCATTTTAACGTTCACGTCACGGAAATGCGCATCAGCAACAGCGCTGGTCAGCTTCCCACAGCGCGAGGAAGCCGCGGGGAAATAAAATCAGCGAGTCACGCATTGAATCAATGCCATATTGGTCTTTAATAAATGAAGCATTTTCAGCGTTACCCATGCGACGCATTGCTGCTTAGCTGAGCCTTGAAAAGTGGAACTCAAAGTTAAAAATAATTAACACCTTGTTTCATTATCTCTTTTAATGAATCAGCTTTTCTGAACGTGTTCGTTGAATGAACGGTTTAGTGACTCACTCAAAGTCCGTTGTCGTAACAATGTGCGTGCTGAGTGAAAGCCTGTCAATGCGCATAGGGATCTCCCAGTCGCAGCAAGTTAAAGTTCACAGGGAAAATGTAAGCCTATTATTAAATCGATCCTCTGTGTTACGGATCGATCTTTAGAAATTTATATGAAAAAATATTCAGAATTGGTGAATCGATTTTTTCAACACAGCTCTAATAGAAACTACAGTAAATGACAGAAACTATCTTTGGAAAAAGGATATGTGAAATGTAATTTAATTGTTTAGTTGGTCTCACGTCCTGTTGAATAACATGGGGAGGCAGGGTTTATGACCTATACTAGGACCGGCCTCTGGGGGGCGATCGAGACTTTTTAGCTTCACTTTTGAGGGCTTGTGCGGCACGCTTGGTTTACGCGCATTACGGAAGCCCATTTGCTTATCTGTATTCTGCTCCACTAGTCCTCCCTCTTCCCTAAAAAAAATAAGTACATTCTGGGCGATTAGTGAAATCTGTTAAAAAAAATGTCCACTATAATGACTTGTATTTTACCCAGTAGGAGGATCAACATAAGACCAGTAAGAACATCAAAACTAGCCAAATAATGCCATTATATCAATGCAGTCAAGTTATTGATAACTGTAAGTCTGCCTCTAAAATATATATATTTTTTGTTGTTGCAAGAGACACTTCAACATTTCTAGCCTTTCTTTTACCTTTTCTAAAAGTCTTTCCAAATGTATTTCAACATATAATTGATGCCATGATAAACTACTAGATATTTTATCCCATCTCTTTTCCAGGACAAACCTCCTGGTATTGTGGCCTAATGGTTGGAGAGTCAGACTTGTAACCTGAAGTTTGCTGGTTCGATTCCCTTGAGCAAAGCACCCAACCCCTAATTACTCCCTGGACACAAATGGCTGCCCACTGCTCTGGGTGTGCGTGTCCATGGTTTGCAGTGTGGGTGTGTTCACTGCTCCTAATTTGTGTGCACTAACATGGATGGGTTAAATGCAGAGGACCATACCCGTGCATGGGTTACACTGTTATATAATTTTGATATTTAATTAAAACAGTAATATCATCAGAATAAGCTGGTAGCTGCACTTTTGCACTAAAAGCTGCTCTGCTGATGTGTCAATATATTGGATCCACACATTAGATATTAAAGTGACAGCAGACTAATACACCTGTATTTGCTATTAATGTTGATCAGACAACAATAGAAAAAAATCACTCACTGCTTTTAACTGAATTACTTTTGTAGCTTTAATAAGAAACAGTGTTTAATGAATACAGTTAAGACTACAGAATGTTTTTATCCAATTGAACAGTAATATTTCCTGCTTGAATACTACTGTTAAAAAGACTTGCTTGCTGTAGCTGAAAACCTTACATTGTCATTTGCATTTTTTATTTATTGTATTTGTTCTATTGTGATATATATATATCATTATTGTGAAATAAAATTACTCATTGTCACATAGAATTTGGGTATATTGCCAACATCAATTATTATCAATTAACTATCTTTCAATTATATCCTCTGATAAACGGTGATGCATTTGAAACAAGCATAATCTTTTTTGCCAGCTGGACTAAAGGCATTACCAGGGTAAACACATTATTAACAACAATACCTTTCACTACTGTTCATCCTAGCAGAAGACAAAATGCTAGTGTTCAACACTAAGGCAACTGCAATAGTAGCTACATTTCTCAACACAACAGCCTTTCATAGGGATGAAATTAATGCCAAGCCAAAGTGTTGAATTGTCCTAACTTGATGTTGCCATATCTACAAGCTCCGCTAATCAACAGCACTCTTACTGAACACTTCCAGTTGTTTTACAAACTGTTTGCCCGACAAAACCTTCTCTCAAACAAGCAGCAAAAGCTAGAGAATTAGAGATGCACCGATTGATCGGCTGGTGACCGGAATCGGCCGGTTTTCACGTGATCGGCTATGATCGGCGACCGGCCGGTCAGTCTGACATAATCCGATTTTATGCAGGTCAAATGCACTCGGGCGCCGCATGATTAACATCGCGCAACATCAGCATCACACGTGCACACGGAACGCGCACATGTAGGAAACCTCGTGAATTACGGCCGTTTCACACCACAAGGTGCAGCGCGTTTTTTTTTTTGTTCGGCGTGCATGTTAATCAATGAGTGCATTCACACCGCGAGCCGGAGCAGCGCGTGAGCGTCGAGCAGGAGCGTCGCGGGAGCAACAGTGAAGCGCGGGTTTCGGCGCCGAATCTATTTTTGCTGCGCTCAATTTAAGTGAAAGCACACTTTTGATGGACAAAATAAATATGATTTCATCCAAAAAGTGCCCAAAATGCAAAGAATTTGCATGTCTGGTGTGTTTTAACAAGAACTGAAGTAGGCTAGGCTATGTCAGAAAGAAAATGAAGACTCAAAAATATTTATAGAAAATTTACCCATTTAAACTTGTTTTTATTATTATTTAATTGTTTCCCTGCACATGCTCCACTTGTCCTGTTTAGCTAGGCTGGACATGTGTCAGATGAGAGAAGAACTGCTTGAGAAATATAACTTGCCATTGATATACAACAAGTGATTGCAATAGGCCTGTGTGTGTGTGTGAGAGAGAGAGATAAATATCTTTATACTGCAAGGCTATATTTATTGAATTTTTATTTGTTATTTATATATTATTTTATTGCCATTACCTGTTTTCATACAGAAGTTTAGTTTGCTAAATATATCAAATTTTTTTTATTGGATATTGGATGTGAAAAGGAAATGGTTCTTCCATAACACTGCACTTTAGATGTGTGAGAATTTTTCACACTAGGAGTCATTTATATAGTTCTATTTTATAGCGATTATCTGTTAAAAAAATGTTCTATGCAAAATGTTCTATTAAAGAGAAGATAGAAAATAAATATTTGTGTGTGCTGTAAAGTGGTTTGAAAAAATAAAATCGGAATCGGCTAAAATCGGTATCGGCAGGTCAAACTCAAGGAAAAATCGGAATCGGGATCGGCCTAGAAAATTATAATCGGTGCATCTCTTATTGAAACACTCCCTAATTTCATTCTGCTGAACACAAAACAATATCATTTGAAGAATATAGGTCAAACTTCAATTGTGTTTTTATACATGATCTTCAAAATATCTTCTTTGACTTCCAAAAGAAGTCAATGGGGGCCATCAACAGTTTGGTTCATAAAAAAAAACTGATATTCTTCAAAATATCTTCTTTTGTGTTCAGCAGAAGAAAGAAATTAATACAGGTTTGGAACAACTTGAGGGTGTCAATGATGACAGAATTTTCATTTTTGGGTGAACTATCCCTTTAAATTCTTTGCAAACACACAACATGCAGATAACAAGACTCCTCCAGATTTACAGGAATTTTTTAAGAACCTGTTATTTATATTCTACAATACAAAACAATCTGTCAATATTAAGTAATTCATCTCTGTCATGTTCCTTCTGTCCAGTTTTTACTGTTGCAGAATGTATGACAGTATGAAAGTGTCACAAACACAATGCACTGCCTCTCTTTAAGCTTAAGATGATTTATGATGTTAAATTTCTTTCCCTATATTTCATCCCGCCCTCACTGAGCATTTTCTCTTCTGGCAGACACATGCTTTGTTCAGAAGGATGGACAACCCCCCACTGCTCTTATCTGCCCAGCGCTTGACCAGCATGTTTACAAAAAAAATCAATATAGCATTACATAAAGAGCTTAATTAATGGAGACAGCACTGCAACCAAAACACATGCACAAACCCAATCATATCAACTCATAAACACACCTCAAAAAAACTTTAATTTGCACCTCAAACATGTTTTAGACATTTAAGAGCAGAACTGTCTTTCTCTTTAATAACACACAATGGGCCTCATCCATGAAACACAAGCAGAATGATTTTTAAATTAAATGGTTCATAAAGCGGAACCATTTCCGTTCCGTAAATCCAGATTCATGAAAGTGTTTGTATTTTCAAAATGTTTAAATTTCATGTTCTTCGTTTTCTATTTTCGTTTTGTGTTCTATTTGGCAAACTGATGACAGTGATAATTCACGAGTTTGTTTTCCCATAGCTAGGTAATTTGAAACTATTGAGATTGCTGACCAGCATTTATTTGGCATTTTTTAAATATCGGCCAAAACTTTTTTTCTGTTTGGCCGATGGTTCGTATGGCGTTGATAACGCCAGTGTCAGAGCCCACAGTGCTCCCATTCTCCGTCTTCATTAGTTTGTAATAGGGATGCACGATATTGGATTTTGGTCGATATTCGATATGCCGATATTTTCAGACTAATTTTGCCCGATGCCGATACCGATATATTTGTATTTTTTTAAGTGCAAAAATTAGTTCTCAGTCAAGAGCAGTGAGTGATTTCCTCTGTGTTTTGTTGTTTTATTAACATTAAAGGGATAGTTCTCCCAAAAATTTCAATTGTCATCATTTCCTCTCTCAAGTTTCTTTCTTCTGTTGAAAATAAAAGTTATTTGCAAGAATGTGGCTAATCAAACAGTTGCTGTACTCCAGTGACTTCCATAGTATATTTAAGCACAAGAAAGAAATGAATACAGGTTTGGAACAACATTAGAGTGAGTAAATAATGACAGAGTTTTTATTTCTGGGTGCAGTATCTCTTTAAGGACAAGCGGCAGCATATTATAGATACTGTTGTAACAGTCCTAGTAAACTGTCACATGTCTCCTATGGTGAATGAGAGTTGCAATTTTACTCCAGGCCATTAGAGGGCACTAGGGAAGGAAGGAACTCGTCTGGGTTCGTACTCACCCGTTGTCTCATGCAAGGGATGCCTTTATGGCCAAACTAGCTCCTAAGTGGCATGGGCCTCCCAGAGTTTTGAAACAGTTGAATAAGGTAAACTACAGAGTTGAGCTGTTAACCGAACCTAAACAAGTTGAGACATACCATGTAAAAAATCTGAAAAAGTTTTACGGCCAGGTCAGGCCTCCTTTTGAGAGGGGGGGTGTGTAACAGTCCTAGTAAACTGTCACCTGTCTCCTATGGTGAATGAGAGTTGCAATTTTACTCCAGGCCATTAGAGGGCACTAGGGAGCCCTTATCTCTCTGAGTTAGGTATACCTGTTAGCTGAGAGCAAATGCTCTTTCCATGCTTGGAAAACCCTGTTGAGGAACATATGTGTTCAACTTCTCAATGTGAGTATATTTTATTCGTTTCTTTATTATTAACAAAGGTATATTGTGCAAAAGTATTTTGCTTGCTGAACCTCATGTTATATTGTTTGTTTTATTTTGACCAGAGGGTTTTGGTATCTGCTTGATATTGAGGGTTCTCAACTTGTTCAAGCTCTTGTTGTTATCTTCAACATGGAAGTGTATCTGGACTTCTGAACAAAAGACACTTTTTCCGTGGAATTAACCCTTGGCGAACAAACATGGACAATGTACTTATAACATCTTAAACACCTACAATGGTGATGGACCAAGGACAATTGGGATAACTCGGGACTTTGAGTTGGTGCACATTTATGAGGTTTTGCTTGTTGTATGGTGACAAAATGTATACTTGACCTAAGGGGAATATAACTGTTGGCAAATGGTGATTGATCCCGCCTCATTTATTTATGTGACCTTTGACCTTAGTGTTACATAATTTGGCGCCCGAACAGGGACCTGAATCACCATCCCAACAACTTTCCTCAAGAGTGAAATGAGAGTGTGCTTTTTTGAAATGTATGTTTTCTTTGAATAAGCTTATTTTTCCCCCATGTGTGTTTACTCAAGTGCTTGGTTGCAATTTAAGAATATATGGGTTGTGACGGATAACTGCCTCATATTTTACTTTAAGACTTGGTTGATGCCTTTGCATGAGACAACGGTGAGTCTAATCTCAAAATGGAACCAGACTATACTTCTGAACCTTTTGTAACCCGACGTGAGCCAGTTCGAGAGCTGATTTGCTCATTCAACAGCCTCTATTTAGAGTCAGAAGGAGGAGTGGCTGTTCCAGAAGAAGACAATGACTCAAGTTGTCTTCCGCCACCACCACCAGAAGAGGAGGATGAAAGTCTGATCAGTCTTACTATTGCAACAAAGGTGAGACAACTGGAGGTCAGAATTGGTAATATGGAGAAAGAGAGTATAGAACGTGTTCATGGAGTGGACTCCTCTGTTCAGAATTATCTTCAGCAATATGACCGGCGTTTGATTGCTATTGAGGGGATGAAGCCAGACTTGATACAGCTAATGACCACTCAATCATCACTCAACCAAAGTGTGAAGAAGTTGGAAGAAGATCTTGTTGATTTTGTAGAAGAAAAGACTAACCGCCTGAAGAGAACCATAGAAGACCAGCTACAAGAGATGGGTAAAACAATAATGGATTGCATGAAAAGAAGAGACAACCATTTTAAATCTTCGCTTTGTCTTGCACCTGGAGCTACCTCCACACCAACTACCACATCAACACCAGATGTACATTTAACTCCAATGCTACACCAGCTCCCACATAGAATGGCTGTTAAAATTGAATTCCCTAAATTTGGGAGCACCAGAGATGAAGACCCGATAGCCTATCTGGAAAAATGTGCAGAGTATCTGGCTGTCCGACCCATGAGTGATGCTGAAATATTAGCAACTCTGCCATCAGTACTGACACATACTGCCAAGGATTGGTGGGTGGCTGAGAAAGCACAAGTTAAAATATGGAGTCAGTTCAAAACTGCCTTTTTGCGGTCCTTTTTACCTGATGATCATGAGGTTGAAGCGGAAAGGAGGATAAGAGAGAGAAAACAAGGGATTGATGAGGATCTTCGAACATTTGCTTTCCAGTATCGAGCCTTATGCCTTAGACTGAAACCAACGATGTCTGAGAGAGAGATTCTGCAGGCTGCCTTAAGAAACTGTAATCCCCGTATTGCTAGTATTTTGAGAGGAACAGTGAATACCTTTGATGACTTGGTGCGCACAGGAGGTTTGGTAGAGCGAGACCTTGCTGAGGAAAGGGCCTTCTGGAAGCAACGACAGGCTGAACAGTCTTCCAGAAGAGGAGGCCAAGATAGGTACAGCAGAGGAAAGCCCGGAAGTCACAGCATGGCATTAGTGACCAGAGGTAATGTCAAACTTCTAACCTTGACTATAATTTTGCGTAGCCAATCTTGTGAAGCCATCCTGGATACAGGCAGCTCCTATTCATTAATCCAGGAGTCATTGTGGAGGAGATGGAAGGATGAGACGGAATCTTGGCGGTCTAGTCGGGGACAGACATTTACCCTTGCCAATGGACAGGTCCAGAGGGCATTGGGTGAAGTTACTTGGGTGTGCCCTGCAAGGATGCACAAACCCAGTGCGACTATTCATCATGAGAGATGAGGACTTAGCCTTTCAGCTCATATTAGGCCTTGAGTTCCTGGTAACATGCAGAGTCAAGTTGGATTTTGACTCCTCCACATATTCATTGCCTGGAGAGAAAGAAACAGTACATCCTTTTTCTTGTTATGACCAACCATCATCAGTTAACCTACACTGTGCACTGCCGATAGTGCAAGTATCTAGCGATACCACAGCTGCCATTAAGGAGTTGGTGGGTCTTGCGGATGCATCCCGTACAGAGAAGAGGCGTTTAGAGGGGTTGTTGTTTAATTGGCCGACTGTCTGTACGGATACATTAGGTAAAACCTCTATCATTCAGCACCAGATTATAACTAATGACCCTGTTCCCGTACGGAAAAGAGCATATCCTGTTCCAATCAATAAGCAAAACTTTATTGATGAGGAAGTCAAAGCCATGCTGAATAAAGGGGTAATACGACCATCTGTCTCCCCATGGTCCGCTCCAGTAGTGCTTGTGCCCAAGAAGGATGGTGGAATGCGTTTCTGTGTGGATTTTCGAGCACTGAATGCCAAAACCCCACTAGATGGTTTTCCCATGCCTCAGATACAAGAGATCTTGGAGTCTGTTTACGGAGCAGCAATATTTAGTACCCTAGATCTCAAGACTGGATACTGGCAAGTGGTGATGGATGAAAGTAGCATCCAAAAAACTGCTTTTGTTACAAAGTACAACCAGTATGAGTTTGTCCGTCTACCATTTGGGTTGAAAAATGCTGGAGCAACATTCCAAAGACTCATGAACAAAGTTCTACAAGATCTTATTGGCAAATGTTGTTTCGTGTATATAGATGACATTGTTGTGTACTCCAGAGACATTCAGCAACACATCCAGGATCTGACGAAGGTGTTTGTCGTGCTGGAGTTGGCTGGCCTAACCCTTAATCTTAAGAAATGTAAATTGGTAAGGAAATCACTGACTTTCTTAGGACATGTAATTTCAGCGGAAGGCATCAAGACAGAGGATTCCAAAGTGGATGCTGTCAAGAATTTTCCTGTGCCTAAAAACATTAAGGGAGTTGAGCAATTCCTAGGTCTTGCTGGGTGGTATCACCGATCTATTCCATATTTTTCGGAACGTGCTGCTCCACTTCATGCACTTAAAAGGAAAGGTGTACCATGGAACTGGACTAAAGAGTGCCAACATTCTTTTGAAGATTTGAAGGATGCCCTGCAAAAAGCTCCGGTTCTGGTGCCCCCAGACTCAAGTAGATCCTTTAAAGTGCAGACCGATGCTAGCGATTTAGGACTTGGGGCTGTACTGACTCAGGATTCGGAAAAGGGAGAACATGTCATCGCTTATGCATCCCGTCTGCTTCAAGGAGCTGAAAAGACATATGCTGTTTCAGAGAAGGAGTGCCTCGCTGTCGTCTGGGCAGTTGAGAAATGGCGACAGTATCTAGAAGGGCAACCCTTTGAAGTTCTTACTGATCATGCCGCACTCACTTGGGTATTCAACCATCCTCGTCCAACATCGAGACTTACTAGGTGGGCTATTCGACTACAGGGATTTGACTTTACTGTCAGGTACCGGAAAGGGAGATGTAATGTTGTGCCTGATTCGTTGTCCCGTGCAATGCCTGAGGGAGAGCCACTGGGAAGTGTGGCGGTATGCCAGGCAAAGGATGTTAATGGAGACTTATCGATCAACTGGGAAGAACTCGGTCAAAGTCAAAAAAGTGATCAATCATTGCAGCCTCTGTGGGATGAAGCAAAGCTTAACCCTATCGATCCCCAATGTATCCATTACGTTGTACAGAACAGTTTTCTGTTCAGATGTGTCCCTGAAAGTCAAGAGGGTCATACTTTGCAAGTAGTTATTCCAAAGGATCTCCGGCAGCAGTTTCTCCAGTTTGCACATGACAATCCTTTAAGTGGGCATCTGGGACGCATGAAAACATTGCGTAGACTACTCAACGTGGGGTACTGGCCAGGAATCCAGCGAGATGTGTGGGATCACTGCAAACAATGCCAAACCTGTCAACAATACAAGCCACGTATATCCAAACTTTCTGGAACCCTTCAATCTACTCTGGTAAAAGAACCTGGATATATGATTGGCATTGATCTTATGGGACCATTTCCAAGGAGCAAGAAGTTGAATGAGTATTTACTGGTTTCTGTGGATTACTGTAGCAAATGGGTCGAGGTGTTCCCTTTGCGGTCGGCTAAGACACCTTTGATAACTAACATCCTTATCAAAGATATCTTTACCCGTTGGGGGGTACCTACGTATTTGGTATCAGACCGAGGACCACAATTTACCTCACAACTTCTGAACGCTACCTGTAGACAATGGGGTGCCATTCAAAAACTTACCACTGCATACCATCTGCAGACTAACCTGACAGAAAGGGTAAACAAAACTCTTAAGACCATGATTGCCTCATATGTCAAGGACAATCATTCGAATTGGGACCATTGGATACATGAGTTCAGGTTTGCAATCAATTCAGCTTGGCAGGAGAGTACGAAGTATACCCCAGCGGAAATCGCTCTAGGACGCAAGTTGAAAGGACCCCTTGAACAGTTCCAATATCGTTCGCCTGATCCCGACCAATC
The DNA here is from genome assembly GCA_030578255.1 of Tiaroga cobitis. Taxonomy (NCBI): domain Eukaryota; kingdom Metazoa; phylum Chordata; class Actinopteri; order Cypriniformes; family Leuciscidae; genus Tiaroga; species Tiaroga cobitis. The sequence continues at coordinate 22,056,799 of CM060614.1, forward strand.
TGCGTATGAAGTTGTTGAACGTCAGCAATCACTTCTGGAGAGAGTAAAGGAGAATGTTGCGAAAGCCCAGAGCAGACAACAGAGGTACTACAACCTGAAGAGGAGGCAGGAGACCTTCCAGGAAGGGGAACTCGTCTGGGTTCGTACTCACCCGTTGTCTCATGCAAGGGATGCCTTTATGGCCAAACTAGCTCCTAAGTGACATGGGCCTGCCAGAGTTTTGAAACAGTTGAATAAGGTAAACTACAGAGTTGAGCTGTTAACCGAACCTAAACAAGTTGAGACATACCATGTAGAAAATCTGAAAAAGTTTTACGGCCAGGTCAGGCCTTCTTTTGAGAGGGGGGGTGTGTAACAGTCCTAGTAAACTGTCACCTGTCTCCTATGGTGAATGAGAGTTGCAATTTTACTCCAGGCCATTAGAGGGCACTAGGGAGCCCTTATCTCTACACAAGAGTGTAAAAGGAAGAGGGAAGTGTGAGTTAGGTATACCTGTTAGCTGAGAGCAAATGCTCTTTCCATGCTTGGAAAACCCTGTTGAGGAACATATGTGTTCAACTTCTCAATGTGAGTATATTTTATTCGTTTCTTTATTATTAACAAAGGTATATTGTGCAAAAGTATTTTGCTTGCTGAACCTCATGTTATATTGTTTGTTTTATTTTGACCAGAGGGTTTTGGTATCTGCTTGATATTGAGGGTTCTCAACTTGTTCAAGCTCTTGTTGTTATCTTCAACATGGAAGTGTATCTGGACTTCTGAACAAAAGACACTTTTTCCGTGGAATTAACCCTTGGCGAACAAACATGGACAATGTACTTATAACATCTTAAACACCTACAATGGTGATGGACCAAGGACAATTGGGATAACTCGGGACTTTGAGTTGGTGCACATTTATGAGGTTTTGCTTGTTGTATGGTGACAAAATGTATACTTGACCTAAGGGGAATATAACTGTTGGCAAATGGTGATTGATCCCGCCTCATTTATTTATGTGACCTTTGACCTTAGTGTTACACTGTCTCTTTAAGAACTGCACGCGACGCGTCTAATATACACGCATTTGACAAGCAGATTTTCTCTGTTTGCTTTCACTTTAGACATAACCAACTTTGTTTATGTAAACCTTGTGTGTATTTGACAGTATCAGCCCAATAAGACTCGAAAGATTAGTCCAGTATGCAGGTGCTGTGACAGTCTTTTAGTTCCTGTGAGCGTCGGGTGTACGCGCTCAGAAAAGCGCATGTTAGAACAGCGCATCAGCACGTAAATGACATTATTAGCAAGACTTTGACGCACTTTGATGCAAATAATGAACTTTTGTGAATTGCAGTGTCCCGTGAGTGTAACTCTACCTCTGCGTTTACATGTGATGTGAATGTACGTCGTCGCGTTGTACAGTATGTTGCAATGAAGGCGCCAGAATTGAACTGATAGAATGCACGATACTATGATTTTTCTTCAAAAGCAGACCATGGAGACATTTTAATCGTCCACGATCAAAAACCGCGTGAGACGCACACCCCTAGTTGGAAGTTTAAGTTGCTGGCGTTCATGCTTCATTCACGGTCGTCATGTGCGCATAGGAAACACGCCACCCTATCGGCAAGGCTCATCGGCAGTAATATTCATATCTGCCGATGCCGATGATGGTCATTTTAAGCTTTTATCGGCCGATACCGATGTTGTCCCGATATCATCGTGCATTCCTAGTTTGTAAAATTAGTGTTACCTTGTCTTTATTTGAAAAAATCAGTTTCCCAAAATGCACAAACTGCCCTGTTGGTTATAGTGTTTATTTCCTTTTATTCATATATTATTTTAACAATTTCTTTATTTGTGAAAAATACTGTAATAGGGTTTCAGAATCAAAAAGCTGAATCAATAAATTACAAGTCTGTTTTTTTACAGATTTGTTTTTGTATTCATTTTCAAAATATTGTATTTCCAAATTATTAAATATTAAAACAAATATAAATTATAATTAAAGCTGCAAGCAGCATTTAGCGGTGTTCAAGCAGTTAAGGCCTTTAAGCACAAAAGTATCAAAAGACATTAAGTTTTATGTAGCAAGCATTTAACCACTGACATCATAGATGGAATAGACCATGTTTTAGCATGATTTGTCATGATATACCACATTTCAGTGTGATGTTTCATGATTTACCATGTTCCAGTAGTTCTAGTATAATTCACCATGATGTACCCTGTTCTAGCATAGTTTACCACAATTGAACACATTCTTGTATGATTTAATATGATTCTAGCATGATTTACCATAGTTTACCATGATTAATCTTAGTTTACCTTGATTTACCATGTTATAGGATGATTTACCATGATATAGCAGATTCAGCAGAAGACCACTTATTGGCTCACTTTCATTTTGAACTACTTGGTTTCACCAGTATTCTGCACTAAAGCAAACCAGTTTTTTCATGTTAACTCCATAATGCATGCTTACACACACACACTTGGGATATGTTATTGTGAAAATATCTTTTAATGGTCTATAAGCATGCATTTCACATATTTCTTTGTGATGTAATAATATAAAACTATATTAAAACAAAAAAAAATAGCTTTAAGCTTTTAAGCTTAAAGTGTATTTTGACACGCCCCTTTTCTAAATGACCCTGTTACAGCCACCCAATTGCAAAATTTCAGAGAATAGGCCTAGACTGGTTTGGTTCCGATCTGGCGAAAAACCAGGGACTAGTTCGCAAAAGTAGGTTTTGGACAAAATTTGACATAGCGGAAAATTACATGGAGATTACATACAATTACATGGAGATATACATCTAGTCCGTCTTGAGCCAAGGATCACAGTGGTGTAAAAACCTTGAGGCTAGGGCCAACAGTCTAGGAGTTATGAGCAGTTTAGTACTTTTGGTTGCTGTAGCGCCACCTATGGGCCAATCGGGGTCATGCTCTGATAGGTTCTCCCCAAAAGTGTGCCCTACCATCTGGCCGTGTTTCAAGTCTCTAGGCCTTACGGTTTGGGCTGCACGATGCGTTTTAGGGGATTTTTTTTTTTCAAATAGCAATTACAATAGGTTTTCAGCACTTCGTGCTTGAACACCTAACTATATCAGTTTTATATCGGCCATCAGCCATAATCAATGTCGGTAATCATAGCAACCAAAGCTTTAGCTGGAAAAATGCTGTGCCTCCAGTACTCTCAAGTGCCCCCAGCTGGCCGCTTTCAGATGGCTAAAAACGCTTAGGTAGACACACTTTAATTGAATATTTTTTTGTAAAGCAAATGGCCAATTAGTCTATTTTGCATTTATGCTATACTGGAGCCAAACCTTAGAAGGGAGCCCAGAAGTTTTCACAGCATTTCTGGACAATTTACGTATTTGTAATCCATAGACGGGGATCATGCTAATTATGAATGCACGTGCAAATATATATATTCACACATTTAACCATCAAATCTGGTGTTTACGAAGCATTTGTGAATCCGGAAGAGAGTTCTTGAGAATTACTCAGAATTTACTCATATTTACGAAAGTTTCATGAATGAGGCCCAATGTTTACAGCCCTTATGAACTCACTGCTGTTTAACATTTGTACTAATGACATAATCAGCATCATCTTGCACGAAACAGCCAAGAAAAAGAGTCCAATAATGTTAAAGGGAGCTCTGTGTGTGTGTGTGTGTGTGTGTGTGTCCTCTGTCAGCTGGCTGCCACTTTGAACTCTGATCAAATCAGCTTTATGAAACTCATGACAGCCCGACCACTCTCTGCGACCCAATAGAAAGAGATTTTAATTAGGTAACAGCAGCACACACACACACACACACACACTTGGCTGTGCACACGAAGGCCATCTCCCCTGTAGCACTAGTTACTAAATACAAACTATTTTGGCTCTGAAAGAAGCATCTATTTAGAAATCATCCATAACTTCTCACAAGTGATAGTGGAAACTCATGCCTTCTGCATTAAATAGTCCTCTTTCACTATTAAAATCTTTCAATATCTTTTACTATTAAAATCTTTGACTGTGTACATCTGTTCTTACATGCAAAATATTCTCCATTCCATAATAAATAATTTTAGCCTTAAAACGGGTTATAGCATATGACTGGGCTAGTGGTGCACGATATATCGGCCGCCGATATAACATCGGCCGATATGGTCAATTTTTTACACCTCGGTATCGTTCCGATGTCAAAATAGGGCCGATGTGAACAGGCCGATAATCATTCGTGTGTAGATGTGAGTGCGGGGGTGGGGATGTTTGTTTTTGCACGAGCGCATTCATTACAAGCTCAAGTCCTGTCAGTTTAAACATCAAGCGCAAGAAGACTGGAACTTGCACGCTGTTTTCTGTCAGCCTTACTAAGGCGTATTTTTGTCCCGCCGAAGCCTTATTTGACCGGTGAGTGATGTAGATGACCGACTGCTGCGCTTGTTTAACTGAGGGAACGAGCAGAGCGAGTGAAAGCCCCGGTCGCGCGCACACCGTCTTCAGACGGTTTTGCTCTCTCTCCCTCCCTCGCGCATATTAATGCATTGAGTTGACTGAATATCTTTGAGAATACACGATGATAAAAGGTCGGAAGACCGAAGTTTTTTTTTCTGAACTACCACTGGTTGTGAATTGTGCTAAAACGTTCCCTTATCTTCCCTGAAAAGCTTTCCACACATTCAGATGACATAAACCACACTGTCAATAAACAAAACAAAAATCTATCAAGTGATGAAATGTTTTCTGTGTTGAGACAAATCTTGTGCGATGTCCTAAACTGCCGGGACAATCACACAACGTGTGCCGTGGTCCGTTAATGACACGTCCGATTCGCGAACTAATGACTCCTTTGAACCGATTCACTTTAATGAATGGTTAAAACAACTGATCTGTCCAACACTGAACTCAAGAAACTTAAATCGGAAACACTTTACAATAAGCAGGGTTACTTTCCGCGGAGTCATAAAAAGTCATAAAACGTCTTAAATTTAATAATAAGAATTTTAGGCCATAAAAAGTCATAAAAACGTCCGGATTTTCCATACAAGGTCATAAGTTACATTTAGCCACGTCTTAAATTGATATGCTCATTCATTCATTATCGCGATATATTTTTTTCTCTATAACGAAACTCATTTGAACCGCGCGCACCTCCCGGACTGTTTATCCGCTCGGCTCAAAGTCCAAACGGCAGCGCGAGCTCACTAGAGCAGAAGCGTTCTGGTTTACTCTAATCGGTCTCGCTCACGAGATCCAGTGAGAAGCGCTTGAATTCAGCTTAGAACACAAATGTCTCAGTGATTTAAACCAGTTTAAAGGCAGATGAAACGGCGCTGACGAACAGGAGAAACACTGTGCGCAACGAGACAGTCGGAAGCTTTTCCGTCTACAAATTCCCATAATTAATATGGATTTAGGCTACTATAACGTTAGCCTAGTATATTAACTGCACCATGAAATGTGGGATATACATATTGAAGTGTATTATATTATTAATATAGACAATGTATTAAAGGACTAATGGAATATAATTACAGTATTTAATGTATTTAGGCTATACTGTTTTTCATACATTTCATGAAGAAACGTGCCATCAAAGTCAGGCAACACAAACCTGTTTCAAGACTTGAAACTATATCCCCCATTAGCACATGCAGAAACTAAGAAATTAATTTTCCAATAAAGATATTAATTTTGTTAAGGAAAAATTACACGTTTGAATGTTCTACCTCAGATTTGTGAAATGTTTACCTGTTTGGCAAGTGTTTGTCATGATATGTTCTGACAATAAAGAGTAGTTTAAAACCACAATTAACGGGCTGGTTTCTACAACTTTCAGTTAGGAGAAGAAAATTTGCCTTTAAACTTGAAAGAAATAAAGAATTGACATTTATCGTGATAATTATCGATATTGACTGATATATATTATCGTGATGATAATTGTTGAGTGTTGTTCCTGTGTTATTGAGACTTATTGAGAAAAGGGAGCCTTCAGTTTGTTACTCTTAAGAAAATGGAACCTTTAAATAATGAAACTTATTACTTTTAATGAAAGTCAATAAAAAAAAAGACTTTTGAAAGGAAGTTATTTTTCGTAATTCGTGTAGGTCATGAATTTAAATCATAATGGTCACAGAAAGGTCTTAAAAAGTATTAAATTTGACTGACTAAACCCTGCAGAAACCCTGAATAAGGTTCAATTTATTAAAGTCTAGTTAACTACATTAGTTAACATTCTATTAATATTAGTTTCTATGCGGATTTACTCCATGATAAAACCACCCCAGTCATTCTAGAATGATTCATTCTTTCCAAATAGAGCTATTCAAGTCATCTGGTGAAATTGTTTTTATATCGCAACGTCATTTTTTACCAATATGGTGCAGCCCTTATCCTCGCTATGTGTTTTCTATACAGAGATATCGACATCGGTAAATATCGGTATCGGCCATAACACCAATATTAATATCGGTTATCGGTATCGGCCACAATTTTCACATCGGTGCATCTCTAGACTGGGCCATACATACAGTATACTTGTGTATTTGCTTGTATCATTAAATCATTCAGAAAAGAATTAAAATGGTGATCTCAACCGCCATCGGTAACAGGTAGATTCAGAACATTCAAAAGTGAACTACAGTAAAAATACAGGCAGAACATCCAGTTAAATAATTAAGGCATTAAGGGTTGCGACGTGACAACTTAGTTTGAATAAAGGAGCAGACACTGATCTACTTGCTCTACGTTTATTTAAAATGAACAGCAAGACGACTAGAAGAGTGAATGTGCTTTCCATTAAATTAATCACACACAGTAAACAAAACCTTAACAAAAAAAAACTTTGCAATGAACTGCAATTTAGACGTGCCGGTGCGGTGATACATGCTTGGGCAGATTCGGCTTGAAATCGTTCATCCTCGGATGCGGCGCCGCGCGTGCTGTTACAAAAAAAAGCTGTGCACACAGCAATGCGAAATGGGGTCTTGCGCACCCAACGCGTCGTTTTTGTGCGCTCGTGCGTATGGCGTTCCGATAGGCTCAAAAATGTAACTTTGTAGCACGCACTCGTCTCAATGAACGTGACGTCTGCGTCTACCGAATGTGACGTCTGTGTCTGCAGAACGTCTCGTCTGCGTCTGCCACATCACTCCTTCGTGTGCCGAACGTGACGTCTGCGTCTGCAGAACGTCTCGTCTGCGTCTGCCACATCACTCGTTCGTGTGCCGAACGTGACGTCTGCGTCTGCAGAACGTCTCGTCTGCGTCTGCCACATCACTCGTTCGTGTGCCAAACGTGACGTCTGCGTCTGCCGAACGTCTGCGTCAAAGGGGTTTCCAGCACATTCCACACACTTATTCTTTCTTTATTATTTTCCCCCATGATCTTCAATTCTATTTTATTAGCAATGAAGTGATATTACCTTGCTTATACATAGCTTTTTATTATATAGTAAATATTAATTTAGCTTTTTATTATATAGTAAATATTAATTTACACAAATTATCATGTTAAAATTTGTGTTTGCCATTTTTTCTTGTCAACATGTCCACATATAGCCTACTTAATCATAAAAAGATTAACCATAAAAAGCATGTAGGCCTATGTACTATTCACCACTAGGAGTCTCTTGGCCAACACAAAATAACGTAGTTGTAAACATTTGGGCTGATTTAACTAACAAATAAAATGTGTTATTTGTAATGTTTAATTTTAAAGTTGTAATATTTGGTTTTTAGAGTTTCACCGAAGTTTGATTGACACAGGTGATCTGACAGAATTATAATTAAAAACAGTTACACCTCAAAAGAGAAAGGCGGGCACAGTTTATTATTTTTAGGCTATTATTGTTATTTTTATTATTTAGCCTAAATATCTTTGCTAGTGCATACAAATATTTAGATTTGTATCAACAGGTACAGAAATATTTTGGCACAATAGTCATAAAAGTCGGAAGAGAATTGAGAGCCAGAGTTTCTCTTTCAATTCTCCCATGATTTTTAACATCACACTTAAATCCTGATATGAAGGCGTGAGGTTATACAGAGGCGTGTTTATTAAGTCCGTTGTCATTTGCGGAGATGAGGGGAAAATAGTGTAGTACCTGCAGGATAAGCAAGGATCATGTAGCCTACAATTAATTTGTTGTCATGAGAACATTACTAAATCAAATAAATACGTTCTGAAAGTGTTCTAAAATATAAAGTTAATATTTTTAAATTTAAACGAATGCATTACAAGTTTTTATGACATGTTGAATTACTGAATGTACCCTTTACTTCGTTTTTCTCAGTTACATTTCACGAATCATCAAGACCGGACTTACCATTGGGCTTGAGCTCAGGCCCATGGGCCCCGCCCAATAGGGGCCCCGCCCGTTTACGTTTGATTTTTTCAATAATATGTCAGTCATTTAATTTTTCATTTAAAGTTTGTTGATTGGTCTAGCATTGTTACCTGGCCCTGCCCTGCAGTGAAAAATGTATTTTAAGTAGCTTATGTTTCAGGTCTGTGGAGTGGGCTATAGCCTACTTATAGCTACGCTGAGTTTCGGTATATTTATGAGACGCGCTCCAGTTCACGCGCCGGCGCTTCCGTGTCGTGATTATCTATAATTGTCTGCTTTTACTTCTTATTTATTAAATCCAGGCAATTGGTTGATGAAACATTGATTAAAATCAAGATAAAATTAATACAAAAAAACGAAATTCACTTTAAAGAAGGCTTTGCGCTTTTCTGTTTGAGGTCTGTGAAAGTTTTAAAGCAGTCTTAAGTGCCGCTTCAGAGCGCTCGAGTCCGTAACGGAGAACTGTCACGCCTGTAACTTTGTTTTTTTCCTCATAAATGCGAGCACTTACCAGGAACAGTTTTTTAAAAAGATTTATACACTCATAGATTTAGCTATTTATATGTAATATAAATGATTTGTTATGATTGCAACCTTACAGGGTATTTGTTTGTTTTTAAATATGTTTTCCAGGTAAATAAGTGTTTTATTCTCATTCTGACAAAAGACATTTGTACATTGCAATAAACACATTTGAACTTTGAACTTTTTAAATCATTATTTATTTATTGAAACAAAAAAAACTTTTTTAAGCCTCAATCAGTGGTCATATAAATAAATTATTACGTTTTTTTTACATGTAACTGTCTATGGTACCAGTCACCTTATGAAAGTAGCTTTGCACTTCAAATAAAGATTGGATCGATTATATTGTTACGCCACAACATGGCGACAAATTATTTAAAAAACATTTTTCATTGAATCGTTCATTCAAGAGATTCGTTCAAAAATGCTGATTCATCTATGAAACAAGTGTATTTGATTGAGGAATTGAATCATTCAAACCCAAGGTTGTTTTAATAATTCAGATTAATTAAACATTTTTAATAGACTTCAGCAATTAACATAAATTATGTTATTTTGTTAAGTTGTTTGTTCAGAATCGTGATCTCTATTTTTATTCTCAAATTATCCAGAATTGTGTAGCTCTAATACATAGCTTGTGTATGTAGTTCTATTTAAAGCAATGTATAAGGTAGGGCCCAAAAGTGACTCAAGCCCAGGGGCCCAAACCACCCTAAGTCCTGCCCTGCGAATCATCCATAGTATATTCCTACCAGTAACTGCAGTTCTCAAAACAATTAATACAAACAGCTGTAGGCTACACAATGGATTACCTGTAAAAGCCTTAGTTAATCTCAAAAGTATTTGTAAATGAACATATCAGTGCCATCCCAATGGCAGGTCCTTGTGTCATTGTTCACAAAATGGAACAAATATTTAGCCACGTTGTCAATATAACACTACTCTCAGTATTACCTGATGTAAACTGACAATCATTGAAAACGCACACGACTGGACTTTACTATATGGTTTATATCAATTTTAACTTCACAAATTGAAACATTTTGAGTGAGTGGAATGAGTACTTAAACACAAGAGATCTTATTTTATTTTGTGTACACAAACACACAGCTGGTGCTATGAACAAATAATTGTATTAATCAAGTAGGCTATTATGACAAATAAAGACTGAAAAAATACTAAACTTATTCTAAGGAAAACATAAACCAACACAAATGGCCATTAAATAAAAAAAAAAACAATAAAAAAATATTTCTTAAAACTCGTTCTGATCAAAAGACTTTGAATTTCTTGGAGACTTTGAAATAAATCACAGACGCAGACGTGACGTTATAAGACAGACGCAAGTGTCACGTTCATTGAGACGAGTGCATGTTGCAAAGTCATATTAAAGAACCGATCGCAACCACTGGCACACTACACTGAGCTGTGCTGAGTAGAGTGTTAAACGCGTGTTAGAGAAAAAAACAATTTATAACTTCACTGCTACACGTGAATGACACGTAAACGTCTGACAACACACTTCACTGCCACACGTGATTGACGTGACGTCTGCGTGACGTCTGTGTCACGTCTGCGTCTTAAATTGAATGGAATAAATAGCAGAATAAAAAAAAAATAAGACGTTGAGTGAGACGTTCATTGTAACGAGTGCATGTTGCAAAGTTATAATAAAGAGCCGATCGGAACGCCATACGTGCGGACCATAGACAGTAAAAGAAACGGACGCGTCGTGTATAATCAAGGCTTTACTCCGTGTCAGCGCGCGCTCTGATCGGTTAAAGGGGCAGAGATTTCTCCCGAATCATCTCCAGCAGTAGCAGAAGCACCACCACTAGAGGTCGACCGATTCATCGGTTTTGCCGATTAATCGGCACCGATAGTTGATTGGTGGAACTATCGTTATCGGCAAAAATCCACACCGATAGTTTTTCCGGGTTGTGTCCGTTGCTGGAGCGGCTGAGAAGTGCGCGCTGTCATTACACAGCACGAGACTGCTGGCATTATACAGAGCGAGAGCGGCCTCTAGAGGACAAATAACAAACTATCACTGGCTGAGTTGTTTACTTAACACGTGAGGCAGCGCGCAGCACGGAGAGAACACGCAGCACAGAGAGCGCTGACACTTCAGACGCACATTTAAAACACCGACAGCGAAACGGTATGAATACAGAACACTAAAGTACATATTGCCATATCATTAAAAAGTAATTCATTTGTTGACTAGATGCTGCATCAGCAGAGAAAGAACAGTAGTTTGCCGTCGAGGCTGTGAGGACTGTAACATTATACCTCAGTCAAGCGGTTTAAACAATTGTGACAAAAACACACGCAGACCTGACCCAAATGTTTTATGGCGCAATTGTTACTATCTATTTGCATTATTTTATATCCGGCTGGTCACTTTTATGCATTCATTAGCCGACGAAATTGCATATTTAAAACTAGTGACGTGATTGCTTTCTCAACATTGATATGTTCATGCAGCCGACAGAAACGTAAACTAATCAGAAACGCGTTCGATTTAAGATCTTTTTAATCACTACAATACATCTTGTTATTTTGATTAGATTATCATCAAGTGTTCTAAAATAGAAGCAAATAAAGTGAGAGACTATATTACATACGTACGTAATACAGGTCTTTATTACATTTTAATGGCCATCTTTAAGCACGACTCTTTGTAATTATATGAAATGGTAACACTTTACAATAAGATTCCCTTTTTAGCATTCAACTAAGGTTAATACAAGTTGTAGAAGTATTATTCATTGTTAGTTTGTTAATTTCAACATTTACTAATGCATTTAAAATGGAGTTTTAATTCTAATTTGATCTGTTATTACCTTAGTTAATGTACTATGAACTAACATGAATGATAAATGTACAATTGTATTGCTCATATTAATACATACAGTAAAAACGTATATTGCATAATGCATATAGTTCATGAAAGCTAGCTAATACATCCTTGTTTACAAATGGGACTTGCAAAGTGTTACCTATGAAATGTATGTATGTTTCTAGGTTATAGCTAACGAAACCTGTAATATTTTAGTGTTTAAATTATTTTCTGTATAGAGTTTTAATATATTCATATTTATATATTTATTTAATTTAGCACATTTCAGTTCAACACTGTTTTATTGTGAGTGTTATGTTTGTTTTTAATCCAGTATCCATTAAAAAAAATATCGGTTGAATTATCGGTTATCGGCATGTACGGTCAAACGTAGATATCAGTATCGGTAAAATCCACTATCGGTCGACCTCTAACCACCACTAACTCCGCCTCCGTTTCCCTCGTAAGCTGATATTAGTATTTAAACATTCTCTATGAAAAATATTTTAATAACACGGTTTTGGCGGTTATAGAGTTCTAATGACGGTGTTCAACTATAACCGTCGGTCTCACGGTTATATAATAACCGTCACACCCCTACATACAACCAAACCTGTCCCTAACCTTACCTGTATCCCACCTCAATAGCTGCAAGTGTTTTGCAAAACAACATGAACAAAGTAAGTACCAATTGTTGTTTTGTTTTTTTGTTTATGCAATTACTTAGTAGGTAAAGACACCTAATGTAAAGTGTGACCAACTATTCTAATGATGTGATCTTTAGGAAGTGTCATTGTCAAATAAAAAGAGCATAAAACATTACAATATTCACAGCGTTGCATAATGTAATTTCACTGGCAATATCATAGTAAATAGGCTTATATCTACAGGTGAAACTCGAAAAATTTGAATATCGTGCAAAAGTTCATTTATTTCAGTAATTCAACTTAAAAGGTGAAACTAATATATTATATAGACTCATTACATGCAAAGTGAGATATTTCAAGCCTTTATTTGTTATCATTTTGATGATTATGGATTACAGCTATGAAAACCTTTTCACAATATTCTAATTTTGACTTTGGGGTTTTGACTTTGGGGTTAAGCTGTAAGCCATAATCATCAAAATTATAACAAATAAAGGCTTGTAATATCTCACTTTGCATGTAATGAGTCTATATAATGTATTAGTTTCACCTTTTAAGTTGAATTACTGAAATAAATGAACTTTTGCACTATATTCTAATTTTTCGAGTTTCACCTGTATTGTGAATATTTGATATTGCCTAGACCTAATGCTGGAAAGTTGTTGTTTTTTACTCATGGTGTCTGACATTCCTTTGTGGATAACTGTAAGAGAAAGACACTAAAATAATGCTTACGTTTCTGTAAATGTTTGCATAAATATCATAAAGATAATAAAGATCTGTTTATGAATAATTTAATCATTATAACATGTATTCATGAGTGTTTATTTGTACACCACATCTCTTGAGTCCACAACCATTTGAATAAACACATTTGCAAATTAGAGGACATATTTGCTTTGGGTTTCATGAGACAAATATGAAAACTGTTGCATTTGACCAGAGGCAAACAGAAGTGAGGTCATGGAGACAGTTAGACTCTATAACCAGGCCTCCAATCCTGAACAAACCACAAAAAAAATAAAAGGTTTTGCAACATGGTTTGATACCGACTAAAACATGTAGATAATACTCCTCTGAATAAAATAAACAATTTTAATTTGGGTAACACTTTAATGTTAAGGGCAATGTGGTAATGTTAGGGCCGTTCTTCCAAAAATTGTTTTCACATATTTTTACTATATAATAAACATTTTATAAAAATAATAGACATTTGAGGCTGTACTATACTGTAAATGAAGCCACTGTGACTTCACAGTCATATAACTATGTACATTAACTATGTCCAATGTTAATCCATTGAAAGTTCACATAATCAAAATGTTCATGCATCAAAAAGTACAAAAATACATTGTAAAAGTAATCCATATTAATCAAGCAGTTTAAGAAAAATCTTCTGGAGACTCAATCGTGCTGGCTTGACGAGCGAGAACAAACCTCTTTGGATAAAACTGCTGGATTCATGTGAATGTCTTTTTGTACTTTTAATGTGTGAAAGCTTTGCCTGTGTGGACTTTCAATGGATTAACAAAAAAGGTGAGATTGTTAATAATATCTTCTTTTGTGTTACAAAGATAAATGAAAGTCGTATGGTCTTGAAACGACGTGACAAAGTAAATTATTTCATTCAGAATTTTCATTTTTAGGTGAACTAACCCTTTAATACCTGTTAAATTAAATACTTTATTCCATCATATAATGTCTACTATAGCTGATCATTCATTTATATGGTATTTCAATTGGACAGTTGTTGAAAGTCAAACTATTGAAAAAAAAATATTTTGGAGTTAGGAGACTTAGGATATTTTACAAGCATTGAAAAAATGTCTTGGCCATCACACACTTCAGTGTTATTGTTAAGTTCACACTTACATGTAATTAAGTAGAGTAAGGGTTTTGCGTATTAGGGTGCTGTTCGAGGGGAGAGCTCAAAGTTTGGAATTTTGGCCCAGACATAAAGTATGTCCCCCGGTTGTGATAAGAATAGTTAGGACTAGAATGAAGAGATGGGGCAGTGAACGGATGCTGATAAACTGTCAATGAACAGAGGGAAGTCTGCTGTATATATACCTCTTATCGTTAATTGATTTGATTAACATAATGCGCTCCTCTCGTGTTAATCAGGTTAATTATCTGAACGTGCTCCTCCCGAATTTTGTTAAAATATTATTAAATGAATGAGAATGAAGTGTACATGCATGGTCAATGACTACAAACAAATTTACTTTATGGATTTCATTATAATTAAGCCATTAAGGAAGCTTTTCTTTATTGTTTATTAACAAGAGTGTGTTTGTGTGCACATTGTGACTAGTGTTAAAGTCAAATTGCACAAAACTAAACCATTGTATTTTTAATTCATGTAACTGAAAAAAATAATAATAATTTAGCATAATGTGATCTTCCCTATAATACCAAAACAATGGACCCACAAAGTTATGAAATTGAGTGACAAAATCTATGTCAGCTCTCATGAGCAGACATTGACAAAGGACATATAAGAATCTACGGCAGAAGTTCTCTGCTACTAGAGTAAATACATCATGCAGTATGTGCCTGAACCATTGACTGGATTTAAAAGGGAATTTGTGCACCACTTCAATTATGAGGAAACACTTACAAAGAACTACCGTCTAAGAGGGCTGGGTAAAAAATATAGATTTCTCAATTTTAATCGATTCTCATTTTTACGAACAGATATCGATTCTTAAATCCCAAGAATTGATTAGGCTAGTCATCCTGTTTTCAGTTGATGAATGAATGGAACATTGTCGCATCCCATCTAATAAATCGCAATAATCTTTGTGCTTTGTTACTGTGATATGAAAAAAAGTCTCAGACTTCAAATTACGTCCATTTTATTACGAAATTCAAAAACATAAATACCGTTTTGGCGCTGTAGCATGAGATCGCTCCGGCGCAGCTCAGCTCAAGAGAAGCAGCAGCGCGGAGCGCACATGATCTTCTCTTCTGCCTTAATAATACCAGTTACAGCACGAAATAAACATGAATGGCCATCTGAAAGTGAGTCGACTTATATTGCATATAACTATAAAAATAATTAAAAGTGTAATTTTAGTGTTTGTATACAGATCAGTTAATTTTTACCTTCAATATTATAGTAGGCTAATGAAGCCTAGTAGGCTCGCTGACTCCCATAGTTTACAGCATTAGTTAAGAGATTTGTTTACCTTGAGAAAATTTGCCATGTATTGTACCTGATATCCAAAATAATCAATATTGAATCGAAATCGAATCGAATTGCAAGCTTGTGAATCGAAATCGAATCGAATTGTGAAATTTGTGTCAATACCCAGCCCTACCATCTAAACAACAAAATAACCAACATTTCAATAATAACTTGGCCCAATATTAGCCTGGTTATAAGGTCATTAGACTATAACACCCCCTTTCAGTGTTATCAATCATTCCAGGTTTCTGTCCAACGACGTGACATCAATTTCCCATTAAAAAAAAATACTTTTTATGTCTTCCGCATAGTGCTGTAACAGATTTGGATACAGTGTCTTACCTCTGTGTAGTCAAAGTCTGAGAGTGGAGCTATACTTTTGATGTACTCTGCTCTAGGCTGATTGGATGGATTGGCGATTGACACAGGGGGTGTTAAGGTGCTCATAGCAGATATTATCGTCTGGAAAATAGAAACATAGATGTAAACGCAGGATGAATTCAACCAAACTAATCAGCTAGACAAAACTCCTGGAGACAAAACAAAAACATTAAATTGGGCGCAACTTTTATTCACAAAAATGACTTACCACTATGGCGTCCTTAACATTTTTCCGGATATCCAATATTTTTTGCTGCTTTTCTCTGAGTAGAAGAGAAGGAAAATAGGAGGCAACTGTCATTAAAGAATGAATGACATAATTTCAAAATTAGGAGTGTCATAATAATTGTCCATAAATTAGGAATGTGATTGTAATATTACTCAAAGGTGGTCCTTATCAAAGGCCAAACTGTGATTAAAGTCACAACAGAGCACATTCTGCACACAGTGACCTCATCCTGATAGTGAACATTGAAATAGCGGCACATAACTCTCATATATAATCAATCCAGTTATTATCTACTCAACTCAACTCAACTTTATTTATATAGCACTTTCAACACCACAAGTGGAACCAAAGTGCTGTACAGAAGGTATAAAAAATAAAATAAAAACAACGACATAAAAACAATACAAACATGACATACCCAACTTACAAAGCATTATCAAATGCTAAAGAGAACAGATAAGTTTTAAGCGCACTCTGAAAAACACCCAATGAAGAACAAGTTTTTACAGACAGAGGAAGCTCATTCCAGAGCCTAGGAGCTGCAACATTATACATTAAATCAGAGAATAAAATATAAAAAATACAGAGAATAAAATCTAACTATTTTATTTGCCGTGAGATAAGGCCCAAAGATACTGTGTCTAGGTAAACAGCCCAAAAATAAGATCCAAAAATGCTGCATGCCAAAAATGCTGTCGCAGTCCAAAAAAATGCTGCTGAAAGAAATGCTGCACACCTATATCCAAAAATGCTGTATAGGTGGGCGCTCAAATTTGAGACTCGGAAATGCTGCATGCGTGTATGATGACCAAAAATGAGGCCCAAGAATGTTGCACACGCCTATGATGCCCAAATGCTGTCTAAGTAGGCAGCTCACTAGGTTTAGAGTCAGCCATATAAAAACGCACCGGACGCAGAGGCGTACATCTGAACCCCGTCAACATTCTAACATCCTCAACAGACATGGATGCCGCATCCGTTATAATAAACACAGTAAAGACAGTAAAGGCCCAGTGGCAGTAATAACGCTAAATAATCAAACACTCACTCTGCGTTAAAGCCGTTGACGTGCAGGATCCGCATCTGTTTGACTATAGTGCTCTTCCCGGATTCCCCTGCGCCTTAAAATCATAGAAAAAAAAAGTCATGAGATGATACATAGCCTAAATATTAGTATTTCCAGGGCCACGAAGAAATGATCCATCCATGGTGATGATGATGATGAAAATATATCCATATCTCTGATCAGATTATGCTGACACATATCTATTTGTTATTAATGTTTTAGTTATAGATTCCTATCTTACCTAATAAGAGCAGGCGGTGTGTGGCTTTATACGCCTGTCTCTCTTTCTGTAACTGTTTCTCGATCTTTTTATTCGCCTCTCGTTGCGCCTTCTCGTCGATGCGCTGATCTTCTGTCTTGCTGTTGCCCAAACATCCCATGTTCAAAAGCCTCTTACTCCTCAGACACACAATAAATAATAATAATATATCAAATGTCTCCTATAATGATGATTTAAAATGTATCAGGCTGATAAATAGAGCAAGAAATCCCTGCGCCACGGGAAAAAAAGGTTTCGCTTTGACCCCTTCACACACCCGAGCGACAGAATCAGTCGGATCTCCTCGATATATTCATGATCAATGTTTGAAAGTCAGACATGAAGCGACTGAGGCTCGGCTCAGATCATCTCTCTCTCTCTCTCTCTCTCTCTCTCTCTCTCTCTCTCTCTCTCTCTCTCTTTCCTCTCGCTATTTTGTTGTAATGTGTGTTTGTGTCTTTAACTCAGCACTGCCTCCCTCTGCACTTGGAGGAAGTGACACTCCACACTCAACCTGCTGATCCCAGGTCAGCCTCTCATATCCCCACTACATCACTGCATTTTAAGCTTATGCAATCATTCATCATTAAAGGCGTCATTCATAAGTGAGTTTGTTACAGAATCCTCTTCCCCAGCTAGGCTTCACGACATAAATTATTACTAAAATGCAATATATAACCACTCCATTTTTATTTTATAAATGTATCTGTCTACATTACTGATGTTTCCAAAAAAAAACAAAAAAGTAACATGTTGTTTTCATTCTTTTCTCAACATGCAGCATTACAAAAACTGCACACTTTTATGGGCAAACAATGTTGATTGTAATACTTTTACACTAGTGCACATTTCTCAGGGCAGATGTCACTTTCTGTATTGAAAAAAAAGGTATGAACCATTGTTTTCCACTGCTATTGCCCAGGAAGAAGATACAGTACATCTAAAACATACTGTGTGTGAAAGCAGGATGGAAAAATGGAAAAGGTAACATACTAAACAAATATACTAACATACTAAAAATATCTATCTGTGGTCATTAAAAATCCCAGGATGTCTTTCGAAAAAGTGTAGGGGTGTAACCCTGGCATCCTGATCAAATGTGCCCATTGGCCTCTGTCCATCATGGCCTCCTTATCATCCCCATACTGATTGGCTCTATAACTCTGTCTCCTCTCCACCAGTAAGCTGGTGTGTGGTGGGTGTTCTGGCGCAATATGGCTGCCGTCGCATCATCAGGTGGATGCTGTACATTGGTGGTGGTTGAGGAGATTCCCCCTTCCATAAGTACCCAGAAAAAAAGCAAAAGCTATATAAATATAACAAATTAAATGAATTATTATTGCACATTTTTCTGTAATTAATCGAGATTAATCGCACCTAGCATTAAAGTTTTTAATATATTTCTATATTGTAATAATTTCACATTTAATCTCCAAATTAATGTAGAAACAACATAAAGACAATATATTTGATCTGATCTAACAGGTAGGAAATATGCAGAAATTGAATAAAGTTATCAAACACAGTCTTCACTGCATAAATTACAAATTAAATAGATTAATCCTTATTAAAGCTACAAAAGTTCAGTCAAGAGAAGTGAGTGATTTTCTCTTTTTCTTTTGTTCTTTGATTTACATTAATGACTGACATCACAGCAGCGGGTTTATTAGGCTGCTGTCACATTAAGACCTTAAGTCTGACACACCTCCAATTAGGGCTGTTTTCGACTAAGGATTTTCATAGTCGAATCTGATTCGTTAGATTTTACCGTAGTCGACTGATGGTCGAACCTTTTTTTTTTTTTTTTTAGATAGCAGCTAGACGTTCGGTTGAATAGCTGTTCGTCTGTTATAGGACAACTCGCTCTACGTTTATTTAAAATGAACAGCAAGACAACTAGAAGTGAATCTGCTTTCCATTAAATGAATTCTTAACAACAACAACAAAAAAAACAAAACGTTGCAATGAACATGCTTTGTTTTAAATAAATCACACAGTAAACAAAACCTTAACAAAAAAAACTTTGCAATGAACTTTGCAATTTAGACGCGCAAACTGCGTGCCGGTGCGGTGAGACGTACATGCTAGAGCAGATTCGGCTTGAAGTCGTTCATCCTAGGATGCGGCGCCGCGCGCGCTGTTACAAAAAAAGCTGTGCACACCATACAGCCAAGCGAAATGGGGTCTTGCCGGTCTTGCGCACCCAACGCGTCATTTTTTGCCGTGCGCACCTTCGCGCTCGTGCGGACGCGTCGAGTATAAACAAGGCTTTACTCCGTGTCAGCGCACGCACTGATCGGTAAAGGGGCACAGACCTCTCCCGAATCATCTCCAGCACTCAGCCTCCGAAGCACCACTAACTCCGCCTCCGTTTCCCTCGTAAGATGATATTAGTATTTAAACATTCTCTATGATAAAAAATGTTTGTAAAAAATATTTTAATAGCACAGTTTTGGCGGTTCTAATGATGGTGTTCAAGTATAACCGTCGGTCTCACGGTTATATAATAACCGTCACACCCCTATTGGTTACATAACACTTCCCTACTGTTCGACTATGAGGTTCATAGTCGAATCAGACCTCTCCGAATCGAATCGTCGAATCCTCGACTATTAGAAGTCAGCCCTACCTCCAATGTCCTCACAACTCTTTATGGTCATTTAAGACTTTATTTAACGAATTTTAGACTGTGCTACGGGGATACTCGTGGACATTTTGGCATACCTTTGTGTGTTTTTATCTGTTCAAGAGCGAAAAGCAGAAGTTAAAACTAAATGAAAAATGAAAATAAATAATAACAAAAGCACAGACTAAATTTTAAGTGGTAAGAGGAACACACATCAACTCATCTGAGCTTAGTAATCAGGCCTATATTAGCCTACATTTGATTTACCCCATTTCAATGATCCCTTAGCAGTTAATGCTATCATAAAACGTCTCGGTTACGGATGTAACCCTCGTTCCCTGAGTAGGGAACGGAGACGTTACGTCGGATGACGGAGAATGGGGGTTTCGCCAGAAAGCCTATCATCTTCGAGTATTATAAAACGAGCCAATGGCAATGAAATGCCATGGGTCTGCGGAATTTGCATAGCGTATCTCCGCCCCACCGTGTGGGTATTTAAGGAGAGACACCTGCAACAGCAGATCATGTCTTCGCTGAGGAGCCGAGACTGAACTGAGGCGTCTACCCAGCGGTACAGCGGAAGTGGCAGGGAGACGTAACGTCTCCGTTCCCTACTCAGGGAACGAGGGTTACATCCGTAACCGAGACGTTCCCTTTCGTAGTCACTCCGAGTTACGTCGGATGACAGAGAATGGGGGTCCCCGTGTAATCACGCAACCTTCACAGCTGTCTTCCAGTGCCCTGCGAATTCTGACCTCCCTGTCGTGAATAGGCACGGACGAAGGAGTCCTACTTACACAGGAATACTAAGGTACACTGGGAAGCGTATCTCAGGGGAAATATGCCGCAGCACGCCTACCCGTAGGGAGGAATTAAGAATACACATATGGCCCGAGGGGGCTTCATATGGAGGAACACTGGAGTGACCAGCCTGTGGGGTGGCAACTTTCAACTCCAGGAGTGGCAAGGTGGCTTGCCGAGGGAAAGACACATGCTCAATGAGGCTTACAGTGGAAATACATGTGTGGGGGTTACTCAGGGGAGGAACCATGCACACGGAGGCACCTAGCCGACGCACAGGCAATAGACACTGGCGCCAGCGTCAACAGTGCTGGAGGAACTCAGGGCATCAGAGAGGAAGGCTCACCTGAGGAAATATCGCACGTATCCAGTCCGTGGAGTGGAATGGCGAGCAAGCGAAGACACCTGAGCGGGTCCAGTACTAGCTGGTTGAAGCGAGTACACGAGAGGACACAGGCTCCACTCGGAGATTATAGAATCTGGCGAATGTGTTGGGTGTCGCCCAGCCTGCAGCTCTGCAGATGTCTGCCAGCGAGGCGCCATGTGCTAGAGACCAAGAGGAAGCCACACTCCGTGTGGAGTGTGCTGTCACACCAAGGGGGCATGGTCCGCCTTGCTGTTGGTAAGCCAAAGCAATGGCGTCCACTATCCAGTGAGACAACCTCTGCTTTGAGAGAGCCTTTCCCTTCAGTCTCCCACCATAACAGACAAAGAGCTGGTCTGAGGTTCTGGAACACTGCGTCCTGTCTACGTAAGCACGGAGAGCGCGTACTGGACAGAGCAGTGCCAAGGCTGGGTCTGCCACCTCCAGGGGCAGCGCTTGCAGGTTCACCACCTGGTCCCGGAAGGGAGTGGTGGGAACCTTGGGCACATATCCAGGCCGGGGTCTCAGGATCACGTGAGAGTGACCCGGCTCGAATTCCAGGCACGCTTCGTCAACAGAGAATGCGTGCAGGTCCCCTACCCTCTTGATGGAGGCCAAAGCAACCAGGAGCGCTGTCTTCATTGACAGGAACTTAAGCTCAACCGATTGCAGAGGCTCAAAGGGAGCCCTCTGCAGGGCATTTAACACCACTGAGAGGTCCCAAGAGGGAACGAGAGGAGGGCGAGGAGGATTCAGTCTCCTCGCTCCTCTCAGGAACCTGATGATCAGGTCGTGCTTTCCCAGAGACTTACCTTCAACTGCATCGTGATATGCGGCGATAGCGGCCACATACACCTTCAGGGTGGAGGGAGACAGCCTTCGCTCCAACCCATCTTACAGGAAGGAAAGCACGACACTGATCGGGCATCTCCTGGGGTCTTCTCGGTGAGAAGAGCACCAGTTGACGAAGAGGTTCCACTTCAACGCATAGGCATGTCTCGTGGACGATGCTCTAGCGGAAGTGATGGTAGCCGCCACCCCTGGGGTGCCATAGGGTGCCCCGTCTCTGAGAAAGGAGGTCCTTCCTCAGAGGAATTGGCCAAGGAGGTGCTGTCGCGAGGAGTATCAGTTAGGAGAACCAGGTCCGGGTGGGCCAGTACGGCGCAACCAGAATGACCTGCTTCTCGTCCTCCTTGATCTTCCACAGGGTCCGTGCGAGAAGGCTCACTGGGGGAAACGCATATAAGCGGAGGCCCCGCGGCCAGCTGTGCGCCAGTGCATCCGTGCCGAGCGTGCTCTCGGTCAGGGAGTAATACAGGGTGCAGTGGGATGAGTCGTGGGAGGCAAACAGGTCTACCTGTGCATCCCCGAACTGGTCCCAAATCAGCTGGACCGACTGGGGATGGAGTCGCCATTCGCCGGAGATGGGCCGAAACCGTGACAGCTCGTCGGCTGCAAAGTTCCGATCTCCCGGAATGTAAATAGCACAAAGGGACCTCAGGTGCTTCTGACTCCATAAGAGGAGGTGGCGTGCGAGTTGCGACATACGGCGGGAGCGTAGACCACCCTGACGGTTGATGTACGCTACTGTCGCGGTATTGTCTGAACGGACTAGTACGTGTTGACCCTTGAGCAACGTGTGGAAACGGTGCAGGGCAAGGCGTACCGCCAGCAACTCGAGGCAATTGACATGCAGTTGACGCTGGGGTCCTGTCCAGGAGCCCGCAGCCGCAAGTCCATTGCACATGACGCCCCAGCCCGTGGCAGAGGCATCTGAGGAGACAACAACATGCCTGGAAACTCGTTCTAGGGGAACTCCGGTCCGTATAAAAGCTGAGGTTCCACCACGGGGTGAAGGTCTGACGGCAGGTCGGAGTCACTGGGACTCGGAGCGTGCCATGATGCCATGCCCACCTCGGGACTCGATCGCGAAGCCACAGCTGAAGCGGTCTCATATGAAGCAATCCGAGTGGTGTTGCCGCGGCTGCAGATGCCATATGCCCCAGGAGCCTCTGAAATAATTTCAGTGGGACCGCACTCTTGCCCTCGAACTGTCGAAGACAAGTCAGCAGTGAGTGTGCGCGCTCGCTCGTAAGCTGCGCGGACATGGCGACCGAGTCGATCTCCATACCGAGAAAAGAGATCCTCTGCACGGGGCAGAGTTTGCTCTTCTCCCAGTTGACCCGAAGGCCCAGACGGGCTAGGTGCCGGAGCACTAGGTCTCTGTGTTCGCAAACCTGGCCTCGAGAGTGAGCTAATATTAGCCAGTCGTCGAGGTAATTCAGGATGCGAACCCCGTGTTCGCGTATGGGAACAAGGGCTGCCTCGACGACCTTCGTAAAGACGCGAGGAGACAGAGCCAGCCCGAATGGGAGAACTGCGTACTGGTATGCCTGCCCCTCGAAAACAAACAGAAGAAACGGTCTGTGTCGAGGTAAAATGGAGACATGAAAGTAGGCGTCCTTCAGGTCTATCGCTGCAAACTAATCCTGTGGCTGCACGCATTCGAAAATGTGTTTGGCCGTGAGCATCTTGAACGGCAGCCTGTGAAGGGAGCGGTTCAAGACGTGCAGATCTAGGATTGGCCGTAACCCACCGGTTTTCTTGGGGACAATGAAGTACGGGCTGTAAAACCCTGACTCCATCTCGGCTGGAGGGACAGCCTCGATTGCACCCTTCGCCAGCAGGGTGGTAACCTCCGCTCTCATGATCGGGGCATTGCCACCGACCACAGTAAAGTGGACTCCCCTGAAGCGGGGAGGAGACCGTGCGAACTGAATCGCATAGCCGAGCCTGATAGTTCAGGCGACCCAGCGGGACAGGTTGGGAAGCTCTAACCAAGCTCCCAAAAACTGAACCAGCGGAATCATCCGAACCACAGACGTCCCCCCGGAGGGGCAGCGAAGCGGAGTGACCGGCCCAGGCAAGGGTGGCATAGCGGCCCTGAGTGGGGGCGCGGTCATGCTCTGCGTCCTGACAGAGGAGACCAGGGAAGGACCAGCGTTCCACGGGGGTCTGCTCTGCCAGGGGTCTGGCGATAGAGGGGGACGAGAGTGGTGAGGTCCGGAGACGGCACACACTGTCATCCGCGCCCTCAGAGACAGAGGGGGACGAGAGCGGTGAGGCCCGAGGGCATCGCGCACTGTCGTCCGGCTCTGTGTGCTCAGTGATGGAAATTTTGGTTCTTTCTTTGACCACAATAGGGGGTGCTGCCCACCCGTGGGTGAGCAGCGGGGAGTGGAGAACAAAAGATTCTCCCCCGGCCCTCCACCGGGGGAAGGAGGGGGCCTGCAACCGCCTCCTGGGAAAAAAACGGATCCATCACTGAGCAGCGCGTCTCAGGAGCACCGCTTAGCCTGGCGTTTAGCGGGGAGCGGGGCTGGAGAGGGCTGTGGCGCCTTCCTGCGGCTTCCTCCACAACGCGGCCCGGGTGAAGGCTGCTGCTGGGGCCGTGCGGGAGGGGCGGGAGCCGCAGGAGGGCGCCCTCGGCGGCGAGCAGGCTGAGGCGTCTGAACCGACAGCTGGGTGGAGGCAACAGCGGGCCGTCGGGGCAGAATGTGTTTTATCGCCTCAGACTGCTTCTGTGCGGTTGAGAACTGCTGGGCGAAGTCCTCAACCGCTCCGCCGAAGAGGCCGACCTGGGATATGGGGGCGTCGAGCAGACGAGTCCGCTCAACGTCCCGCACATCAGCAAAGGTTCAGCCACAGATGACGCTCCTGGACCACAGAGGTGGCCATCACCAGACCCAAGGAACGTGAGGCCACTTTCGTCGCTCGGAGAGCGAGGTCAGTGGCGGCACGCAGCTCATCGAAGAGCTCGGGGTCAGTCCTGCCCTCGTGCATATCTCTGAGCAGCTGGGCCTGGCAGACCTGCAAGGTGCTCATCGCATGCAGGGCGGCGGCCGCCTGTCCTGCAGCTCTGTGAGATCTCGCCACCAGGGTAGACGAGAATCTACAGGCCTTGGACGGGTGCTTAGGAGTACCACGAGAAGAAGCACTCTGAGGACACAGTTGCATCGCAACAGAGCGTTCAACCGGGGGGAATCCCAGTGTACCCATGGGCGACCGCGCCATCGAGGGGAGGAAAGGCGGAGAAAGCTGTCGAACGCTCACGGGAGGTCAAAGGAGCCTTCCATGACTTCGACAGCTCCTCATGCACTTCCGTGAAGAATGGCATTGGGGTTGGCTGTGGCCGCGAAGCGGCAGCCGCACCCAAAAACCAATCACCCAACCGTGAGTGCTCGGGCCAGGGCGGAGGATTCCACTCTAGCCCGATGCTCGCGGCGGCCCGGTAAAGCATGGCCGTCATCTCGGGATCTGACACGGGCAACGCTGGCACTCCCGAGGGAGGCAACGCAGCCGCATCATCACTTCCCGATGACTCATGCCCGCCTTGTGATGCCGCGATCGACATTGAATCCTCCTCTGGAGCGCCGAATGAAACACGCGCCTGAATCACTACAGCACTCGCGGGTGGCAACACTGTAGAGGGGGGCGTGGTCCGAGGACGCATTGTCGGATTGTTCCACACCTTCACCCTCAAGTCACCCTGTCCACCAGCCAAAGTACCACCCCTCGTGGAGGGGGTAGACCGGGGTGTGGATGAGGGGACTCTCTCTCGAATGAGATCATTGAGTCTCGACCTCAGTGTTGCGATGGTCATGTTCCCACAGAAGGAACATGAGTCATCCACAAGCGCTGCTTTAGCGTGCTCTAAGCCCAGACACGCAAAGCAGCGATTGTGCCCATCAAAGGAAGATAAAAGTCGACCCCACCCAGAAGAACACGGGCGAGACATCTTTGAAAAGACGTGCCATGTGCAGCTTTTTTAGAGAGGAAAAACTCTGCGATGCTGAGGAGACCAGGGAAAAAACACACAGACCGGCAGACCACTGTTTAGATCACAGGCAATGTGCACTCGCTGGGTACCGCCGTCACACCAACACCGGAAAGCTCGCTCGTCTCGAAAAGAAGATGATGTCACTGATACTCAGGATTTTGGCTTGTGGAGTGAATGATGAATAATTTGCATGATCTGCTGTTGCATGTGTCTCTCCTTAAATACCCACGCGGTGGGGCGGAGATACGCTATGCAAATTCCGCAGACCCATGGCATTTCATTGCCATTGGCTCGTTTTATAATACTCGCAGATGATAGGCTTTCTGGCGAAACCCCCATTCTCCGTCATCCGACGTAACTCGGAGTGACTACGAAAGGGAAATACACTTGTATTGTAGGTTTAAAATTCCAAATAAAGCACAGTTAATGTTCAAAATTGACAGCAAAATGGAAATATTTTCATGACTTTCTAACATTTACAGATGGAAACTATACCTGTGAAATGTAAGTTATGCACTGAAGAAAAAAACATGTCTCAAATGCATTAAACAGCACAAATATATGCTATTTGCTATGGTGGATCGATTTGATCCATGATCGACCTTTAGGGCTGCTTAAGAATGCACATCAGGCCCGGCTCCACGGGGGGGCCAGGGTGGGCCTGGCCCACCCAATAAGAAGCTTGGCCCACCCTGGCCCCACACCACATGACAGCCAATCACAAAATTGGTGCTATATTCAATTCAGCTCGAGATACGTTATTTTCTATTTTCTACCCAACCCCGTCCTTTTTCCCCTCCGAGACAGACTCAGTGTTGCCAACTTAGCACCTTTGTCGCTATTTTTAGCGACTTTTCAGACCCCTTTAGCATCTTTTTTCAAAAAAGCGACTAGCGACAAATTTAGCGACTTTTTGGACAAACCTCAGTAACCTCCAAATGTTGCCAGTACTGTCCTGCGAGCGCGAGCTCTTGCTTTCTCCCTGTCGTCACTCTCGCTGCGTCTGCCCTGTTCAGTGAGTGGCTGAGAGGAGCGGACGGCCGCTGACAGACGCGAATGAGCTGTGTTTTTCCACGGACTTATCACTTATCTGCTTTTCTTTTGTTTTATTTAAAGTTTAGAATTTAGTTTGAACATTTTAATTTATTTTATTTTCTTGTGCTTCACAGAGCTTTAGTTCATCCGGTTCCCGAACTCTCTCAATTCAGATAATTTCCACATAAAAAAATGTAGTCATTCACTATATCATAGTGTTTAACATGTTAAACATGTTTATATAATATAAAGTTACTAAATAGTTCCAAAAATAAAAAATGAAGAACATGTTAACTTTTTTAACATGTTTGTTTTAGTTGATGTAGTTATTTTAAAATACATGCCCTTTTTTTATCAAATCTATAGTTACATAATTGATACAAGATCTATTAAGGGGTCAAAAAAATATTACAAATGCAAAAAGAGAGACTGTAAAAATAAACATGTTAAACATGTTTATCTATATATATATAAAGTTACTAAATATATAGTTCCAAAATATATACAAAAAATCTTAAAAAAGAAGAACATGTTAACATTTTTAGGTGGTAACAAGTTTGTTTTAGTTGATGTAAATAGTTATTTTAAAAGATCTGCTCCTTTTTATCAAATCTATAGTTACTTAATTGATACAAGATCTGTTAAGAGGTCAAAAAAATATTACAAATGCAACAAGAGAGAATGTAAAAATAAACATGTTAAACATGTATAAAGTTATATAAATAAAGTTATATATATAAAGTCACTAAATAGTAATGTACAAAACATTTTAAAAATGAAGAAAACACAAACACAATAACAAACAAACACCCTAACAATTGCCTTAAATGCATGATATTAAAATTATATCAACAGACATCAACAGATATGTGAGACTAAAGTATTACCCCCCCCCCCCCCCGCCCCTCCCCCTCCGCCCCTCCCCCTCCCCCTCCTGACCGGCCCACCTGGAATATCACTTGGCCCACCTTTCATCTCATATCTGGAGCCGGGCCTGATGCACATCAAATGATCCTGTGTCAAATTAGTAGGATTGTGTGAACTTAAATTGTCTTTTATGTAACCGCTTTAACCCGACTGATTTGTTAGGTTAATTTAAGTCAAGATTTAATTACATTTTTTAAACACACTTTATGGAACAGGTCTGTGTTGATGATAACAAGCTAAAGTTTCAACATTCCAAAATGAACGTCAGTTATGTCTCGGGGGAAAATGCCATGTTGCAAATATGATGGATCTCATGCAAACTATGTTTATTACTTTGCATAACATTGTCTATAGTCAACACTGTGTATAGCTAAAATAGAGACATATTGCATATTGGTCAAACGGTGAGGTCCTAATAAAAAGGAGGCGAGTAAGAAACTGAAATTGAATAAACTTTCTGATGACAATATTATCCACCTCCGGTCCCTACTGCAGCATTAGTCAAATGTAAAGACAAGAGTGATGAAGCACATGGACATAATGAAACATTTAAGTGGCAAAGTACCTTCTTAATCATCCAAAATGATTCAAGTTTACTGTTTGTTAATGCCTTCAAATGCGATCATATACATTGTGATATATGTTCTGAATGTTTGGAGGATAATTCTTATCACACCAGGATACACAGAAGTGAACACTAGCTAGAACAATGGGGAGATTCTTAAATGTAAAACATATGAAAATTAAATGCAAAATTCATCTTAAAGAGTTCCAAGGCCACGAATAGTGCCCAATTAATGCAAATGATGGGTACTGACACTACTGAATATGATTCGAGACTAGTGTGCAGAATGGAAACTATCGCTTTACTAATAAGGAGCCTGAGTCTCCCCCTGGTGGACATTAGGCATGGCAGAATTTGCAATTAATGGAGCTCTTTCTTTATAGTGCATTATTACCTGTGGTTTCTGTTTATGGATGTTTTGTTTGAAAACATTAATGTATATAAATTATTACTCGCACTTTTGTGGGTGGTCATGTACTTTAGATAGAAGACAGTATAGGGGCTTTTTTCTTGGTCTGGGTAATTTTGAGGTTAAAATTGTTCTTTTATTCTAAATAATAATTATGATCCATAAATAAATGTAGAGAGATTCAGGAAAAATAAAAAAATAAAAAAATAAATAGAATGAGATCCACAAGTATATGTAAGGAGTTTTTACAAAAATCAATTAATTTCACAAATAAATAAAATGGAATTTGAAAAAAAAAAAATACAAACATGTTTCATGCCATAAACACAACCCTGCCTGGCAGTCATTTGTGAATCGCTTACTGTGCATTTGTGGATGGCTGCACGCATTTGTGGATTGCTTCATTATGGAATGCCAAAACCTGACTTAATAATAAATAAATAATTACATAAATAAATATACGAAGAAATGTAAAAAAAAAAATATTTCCACTTTTATTTATTTTCACATTTATTTATGTAGGCTATATATGTATTTATTTATGGAGTGAATTATGTGCCATAATTAAACAAACAAATCCAGGATTTTGCAAACAAACTCGATCTGCTTTGCAAAGGAAAACTCGACTCGCAAACAAACAGAAAGCAATGTTCAAATACAAAGGTCAATTTGAGCGAGAACGCAGTGGAGTAATAAAAATTGTGTTAATAAACATTTTGAGTTTTTTTTTTGCAAAATGTTTATTACATATCTAGACAGAAATCCACATTAGCACTTAGTAGCACTTCACTCTCTCTAGGATAGGGGAATCTAAGCTGAAAGCTCTGCCATCATATGTTGCTTTTAAAAAAAATTCTACATTGGACATGTGCGAAATGGCAAAATTAGTGATTATGTCTACACTGAACAAGTCTATTTCTGTCGTTCTCATATGTTGTCTCATATCTGTGTAAAATCACAGATCTAATTACCTTTTTTCATGTGGACTTTTGTCCTCAACAATGTTAAACGAACAGACCCAATAGCCTTGTAATAAACATTTTGCAAAAGAAAACCTCAAAATGTTTATTATGGATACAGTAAGACAGAAACTCACCTGTTCACTGCTCATTTTCCTCAGCTGTAGGCAAAGGCAAGCGCGTTTCAAATCAGTGCTTCTCCCAGAAGAATAGCGCTAAATGAATCCCCATATTTTAGCGCCATCTACTGTTTCAGAAGAGGAAGTTGCTCAACTACATTTGTGAGAAAATTGAGCCGAGAGATCTCATAAAAAGCCAAGTGTCTCACAATCGTAACAGACAGATATGCATTTGTGTGCTCTAGATTTGGTATTTGTTCAAAGGTTTCATGTCATTTGTAGGATGGTTTGTATTTATTTGTGAAATATTATCTAGGCTCGTTTATTTATATTTGTTAAACACAATATGTGTCACTTCACAGCGTTTTCGCTCAAATTGACCTTTGTATTTGAACATTGCTTTCTGTTTGTTTCCGAGTCAAGTTTTCCTTTGCAAAGCAGATCGAGTTTGTTTGCAAAATCCTGGATTTGTTTGTTTAATTATGGCACATAATTCACTCCATAAAAATGTCACAAGTAACAGAAATAAGCACAAATGTCAGAGCATGTCAGGACACCTCCAGGGCCCAGAAAACACCTCAGACCCCAGAGGGTTAAATGCCTAGTCTCTATTTTAACCAGGAAATACTGCATTAATTTCAAAATAGTAAGAAATATGTGGGGAAAATTTTGTATATTTTCATTGGAAAAAAAATATAATTATTGCATAAATATGAATAAGTACCATGCAATTCTCTCAAAATACAAAAGAAAAATATTATTGAACAAAAATATATTACAATGATTTTACTGGGGGGAAAACAAAATTACATTTCAGGGGTTCAGTCACTTTTTGACTGCAAAGACGACAAGTGTGACCAGAAAAGTCTCGCCAGAAAATAGTCATGCAGAGTAAGGCATTAATATGTGTATATATTAATATGTGTAATATAAGTGTAATATAATGTGTAATAAGTACTAATAAACAGCCAATATCCTAGTAATATGCATGCTAATAAGTTAGTTATTAATAGAGAGAATTGGACCCTAAACTAAACTGAAGTAAATATATAAGTATAAATGGTAAATGGTAAATGGAAGAAAATAAATAGATTATGATATGGTATAGTATAATTGTCTATTATTAAAACACAGGCAAAAAATATTGGCATTGACAAAATGGCTGAAACTGACCCAAACTGAATCTCAGCATAAATACAAACAGTTAGTTAAGAAAAATAAAATAGCACTTGCTTTAACCAATTGGACCCATTAAAAAAGGACCAATAAAAAAAAAAAAAATTGCATTATTCATTTACCCTGATGCTATCCCAGATACAACTGCCTTTCTTCAGCAGAACAAACATTTTTAGAAAGAAATTCAAGATCTGTAGATGCATACCATGAAAATGAAAGGATGAAATCATTTGGAAAGTCCATAAGTGATGCATGCACAACCTGATCAATTAATGTCTTATGTACCAAAACAATAGGTGTATGAAAGCTGTATATAAAAACAAATGCTGTGAGAAAACGATGCTTTGATTGCAATAGAAGAATTAACCATACATGAAAGTTCAGACAATTCAAACGGTATCATGTAGCAATATCGCTGTTTCTTGAAGCACTTACAGCTTTGTTACTAACTCTAAAATTACATTTTGAATTAGCAACGGAGGCTTAGGATGAGATATGTAAGGATGTACATCCAGCCGGTTGTTCTCTGAGAATAACCCCCAACAGGGTGATGAGGAAGGGGCTTGAAAGCCTGAAAGGGGCCTGAAAAGGGTTATTCTGAGAACAACTGGCTGGATGTAAGTTATCCCGCTTATTACACGGCTACTTGCCTCATAAGTAAATAATTAGACACGAAGTATTGGTCTGAGTTGAAATATTTTATTAGGTCTTTAACGCAAAGCTTCGCGGAGAGAGCAGTTGCTAGCGGGGCAAGTTCAAACTAGACGGACATTTAAGAGATACGGTAACGTATCATAACACTTATTAGCTACACAGCATTTCGCCACATAAATAATTATGGGTGTCACGGTTGGTGTATGCAGAGGAAGAAGGAGGCTGAGTCAAAAAGATCCAATTCCAACATTTACTAATTAACTCCAAAATCAAACTGGTACAGGCGGGCAGAGAACACAAACACCAGGTAACATTTACAAGAACCGACAAAGACAGACAGAACACAAGCAAACTAAATACAAGTCCAAATGAACACTAACGAGGTGAAGACAGGTGACACAGATGATGACGAGGGACAGGTGGATAATGAGGGAGTGAGTTCAGGTGTGGAGACAAAAAGGATTCTGGGTAGTGTAGTGCAGACTAAGACAGACAGGTGCAGACGAAGACTGTGACAGAACGCCTGAAGGCTGGCCAGGGCGTGACCAAACTGGGACGGGAAGCCTCCAGGGCGGATCAGGACGTGCAGGCGGCCAGGGTGGAGCAGGACGTGCAGGCGGCCAGGGCGGAGCAGGACGTGCAGGCGGCCAGGGCGGAGCAGGACGTGCCCATGGTGGTGAGGACCCTTCGGGTGGCCATGGTGGTGAGGACCCTTCGGGTGGCCATGGCGGAGAGACCCCTTCGGGTGGCCATGGCGGAGAGACCCCTTCGGGTGGCCATGGCGGAGAGACCCCTTCGGGTGGCCATGGCGGAGAGATCCCCTCGGGTGGCCATGGCGGAGAGACCCCTTCGGGCGGCCACGGCGTTGAAGACCCTTCAGGTGGCCTATGGCCCCCCCCCCCCAAAAAAAATTTGGGGGAGAGTAACTGGATGTGGGACAGGCTGGGCAGACGTGACGTGAACCGCCTCAGGCTGGGCAGACGGGACGTGAGCAGACGGGACGTGAACAGTCTCTGACTGGGCAGACGGGACGTGAACAGTCTCTGGCTGGGCAGACGGTGAGGGCTCTTTGCTGAACGGGACCAGCGGCGAAGGTCCTGAGCTGGGTAGGATCAGTGGCGAAGAAGGCTTTGAACTGGGCAGGACCAGCGGCGAAGAAGGCTTTGAGCTGGGCGGAACCAGCGGTGAAGTGGGCTTTGAGCTGGGCGGAACCAGCGGTGAAGTGGGCTTCGAGCTGGGCGGAACCAGCGGCGAAGAGGGCCCTGAGCCGGGCGGGACCAGCGGCGAAGAGGGCTCCGAGCCGGGCGAGACCAGCAGCGAAGGAAGCTCTGCGCTGGACGGGACCAGCAGCGAAGGAAGCTCAAGGCTGGACGGGACCAGCGGCGAAGGAAGCTCAGGGCTGGACGGGACAGCGGTGAAGGAAGCCCAGGGCTGGACGGGACCAGCGGCGAAGGAAGCTCAGGGCTGGACGGGACCAGCGGCGAAGGAAGCTCAGGGCCGGACGGGACCAGCGGCGAAGGAAGCTCAGGGCCGGACGGGACCAGCGGCGAGGGAGGCTCAGGGCTGGACGGGACCATCGGCGAAGGAAGGGCTGGGTTCATGGGGCAGAACCGATGCGTGTGTAGCCCACACACACAGAATCGCCGCAGACATCACCATCAATGCAGTGTCCTCTTGAGTGGACTCACGTGCGGTGTGCTTAGTCTCTGGCGGGTAAGCGTGCACCAGCGGTGAAGGCAGCTCTGAACGGACGGTCTCCGGCTGGACGGTCTCCGGCTGGACGGTCTCCGGCTGGACGGATGTTACCGTGAGGGATGAACCACAGACCCAAAGTGCCCTGTCCAGAAACTCAGAGAACGGCAGATATAGGTCATCGAGCAGCAGTATCTGGGCTAAGGGATCATCCAAACCTCTCCAGAACCGCTGTTTAAGGAAATCTTCCTCCCAGCATACCTCCTGGTGCAGGTGAAGATATACCTCTGTGAATTCCTCCAGCGAGGCCCCATTTTGGTCAAAGAGGAAAGCCTCCATCTGGTCGTCCATTTTTGTGGTCGGTTCTTCTGTCACGGTTGGTGTATGCAGAGGAAGAAGGAGGCTGAGTCAAAAAGATCCAATTCCAACATTTACTAATTAACTCCAAAATCAAACTGGTACAGGCGGGCAGAGAACACAAACACCAGGTAACATTTACAAGAACCGACAAAGACAGACTGAACACAAGCAAACTAAATACAAGTCCAAATGAACACTAACGAGGTGAAGACAGGTGACACAGATGATGATGATGACGAGGGACAGGTGGATAATGAGGGAGTGAGTTCAGGTGTGGAGACAAAAAGGATTCTGGGTAGTGTAGTGCAGACTAAGACAGACAGGTGCAGACGAAGACTGTGACAATGGGGATAAGATATGTTGATTTCAGATTAAACTGTTTTAAAATTGTACCTGTTTGTATCTCATAATCCAACAGTGTACAAAACAATAGTCACAAAAGGGCAGCAGCTGTGTTTGTATGAAACAAGAGAGAGCGAGTCCTCGATACTGGATGGCATAATTAAATAACTGTACACAAAATATTGATTCGACTGAGTTTTAATACTTTATTAGCTTACCAAACGCAAAACTTCCATGAAGAAAAAAAGTTCCTATTGTGCTGCTGACTTCAGTAACCCGGATGAGTCTGCGTTATCTGTTTTGAGCAGTTGTTATCTGGGAATAACATACCGCTGGATGGCACTATTGACCAATCAGAATTAAGTATTCCACAGAGCCGTGTAATAACTTAAGAAATAATTACACAGATGTCCTGAAATACGTCTTGAGTGTAGTGACCGAGGAGGAATACCTAACGACAGGCCGTTGAATTGCACTTCGAGTCGTGGCTGCATTAGGTACAACATCGGATGTGCATTATTTTTCTAATAGCCTGTGGTCAATTATTTCTAAACAAATCTGAGTTTTTAGAACATTGACTAATGAAATGCATCACCCATTGAAAACTGTCTGTCTGCAACAAGTGATTCGCACCAAGTAGTACAGTCAAAAATATCTCCTGAAAAGGGAGGTTCTCTTACGAGAGGTTCTCTCGTACTGCGTAATATCTTACGCTGGGGAAAACCTCTTTTCCTCGAGATATTGAAGCCAAAAAATTATCCTTAATTTTGAATTATTGCAAAACGCGTTGTAGCAGCATACAGACATAGGCAGGCGGCTCAGCGTGCCTGTTGGCTGTCCTGCGGAAACTGCAGCAGCCTATCGAGAGTGGCCCTTTGGTGACAGTCCAATGGGGGTGCTTCGCGCCCATTGTGTCACGCTCGCGCCCAAAGGGGCGTGGTCTAGCCCTATAAAGATAGCTCGATGGGCTGATCTCACTGACTTTTCATCTCTTCAGCGAAGCGGATGGACGCATCGCTGGATCCTGAGTGAAGAAGCCGCGCCGTTGAAAAAGCCTTCTGCAGGACGAGCCATCTTCTGAAGCCGCTGGCCTCATCTCGCTGCCTTCAGTCGCCGCTTCCTGCTACGCTATCCGCCGTCTATATCCTTTTACACTCTGCTCACTGTGTGTTCGCCCCCGCGACTCACTTACTAAAAGAGCTGCGTCTTTTTAAAGCCGCACTCAGCGACGGAGCCGCACTCAGCGACGGAGATCCGCCTCATATGCATTTCCTGCCTGAGAGAGGATCATGTAGCACTCGCGCTCGCTGACGGCGGCTGCCCTCACTGCGAGCTATTGTCTATGGTGACTCTGAGGACTCGCCTGGCATATTTCTCCGAGTCTGCACTCCCGCCCGCTGTAGTGCTGCGCCGTAAAGCGCCGTTCTCAGCGGGTCCCCGAGCCTTCTCCAGCCTGTGAAAGCTCGCCGGTTGGCCCGCGAGTTTCACCAGCTTCACTCGAGTCTGACGGTCAACGGCCGCCGCGCGCCCCCGTTTTCGCCATTTATGACGAATAGATAGCTGCATCTGTTGAGAAGGCCAGCTGAGCGGCTAGCTTTCTTTACTTTATAAGAAAGCTACCCCGCCCCCACCCCCCGTGGGCATGCGTCACCGGCGAAATAGGGAAAGAGTGTGTTTTAGTCCCGCCGAGGCCGGACAATCTCCATTTCTCAAACATTTCCCAGCTCCTCTTAGTTGAGCGGCTGAAAATGTCAATATTGCAGCAATGAGCCTGTTGTATAACACGCACACCTGCAGCATATGCCGACACACTAAACTGTGACGCTCCCTTATCTGCTCGAGCTAATTTTAGCTTACGATGTTTCCCCCCTGTCGCTCAGTGGCGAAACACAAAGCTGTTCGCGTAGGAGACCCGTGTTCGATCCTGGCTCTCGCAGCAGTTAAGATATTTAGTCTCACCACGGCCAGACTTCCTTTTCGCTCGTTCAGTTCCAAGAAAATGCGACTGTTCCCGTGTAATTTGCAGTAAACAAGCCAGTACCACGGCCCGCTTGCCTGCACGCACATGCCGTTTCCATGGCGACCCAGAAAAATCATAAGCAGTGTATTTTCTGGTATTCCGGCCACAGCCGATGGTGTTATGAGTGTAATAAAATGCCCACAGCCCAGTGTTCATTTCTACACACAAACACTGGCCATCACGGTACAGGGCTCGCACAAATGAAATCAACGCATGTCAATTGTGCATTAAATGTAGTGAATGTGCCCACGACCCAGTGCCCACAAACACTACACTCTACATGTACCATGGTTTCTGAAAAATGAAACCAACGCACATCCAGTCAGCTCAGGCCGACGGTGTTTTCCAGTGCGGTGAATGTGCACGCAAAGTCTTCCTAGCCCTTCTAGGAAAACGACGGTGTTCAAGTCTCGCCACGGCCAGACTTTCACCAAAACTTCACACTTGTTCAGTCCCAAGAAATGTGACTGTTCCGATGTATTCTGCAGTAAACAATTCGGTATCACGGCCCGCTTGCCTGCACACAAACGCCGTTTTTACGGCAACCCAGATAAATACAAAATGTTTTTTTCTGGTGTCCCGGCCTCGGCCGATGGTGTTATGAGTGTAATAAAAAATGCTCACAAACCAGTGCTCATTTCTACACGCAAACACAGCCCGCCACAATACAGGGCTTGCACAAGTCAAATCGACTCATGTCGATTGTGCATTAAATGTAGTGAACGTGCCCACGATCCAGAGCCCACTAACACTACACACTGCATGTCACAGGGTTTCTGTAAAAATGAAACCAACACAAATACAGTCAGTTCAGGCAGATGGTGTTTTTCATTGCTGTGAATGTGCCCGCTACTCCGCGCCCACATTCACCCACAGACATGTTAAGCCCCACGAGGCTCGCCCCGCTTGCTCTCTCACAGCAAACTGCTATAATGAAAGCGAGCGCGGCCAAGCTGCCCGCTGTCACCGGCACTCAGGCAGATGGTGTTTTTCAGTGCTGTGAATGTGCCTGCCTCGCCGCGCACACATTTACTCACAGACATGTTAAGCCCCACGGGGCTCGCCCCGCTCACTCTCACACAGCAAACTGCTAAAATAAAAGCGAGCGCGGCCAGGCTGCCCGCCATTTCAGACGCGCCCCCCGCCTCACTCACTGTAAACACAGTGCCCATATTACAGCGCACGAAAGCTCCCGTGTCATCACTGTTACGATCAGAGCCCAAAACCCATTCTACCCCTAGCCATTCACGCAAACGCGTGGGCACAGCTCCCACTGCTATCCAAGAGGCTATTCGCTGCAGTTCGCTCGACGCCCTCACCGCAGCACGGCACGCGTCGAATCTACGGTGAAAACAAGTAGCACACCTACTTCGAGCCGAAATAGCGACCTTATTGAGCAAAGGGGCAATAGATCCTTTATCTCAAGCTCAGAGCGAAGGGGGCCTGTACAGCAGATATTTTCTGGTACCGGAAAAAGACGGGGGTCTCAGACCCATTCTAGATCTAAGGCAACTGAACAAAGCGCTTATGAAACGCCAGTTCAGAATGCTTACAACCAAGAAAATCCTCGCGCAGATTTGCCAAGGGGACTGGTTTATGTCGATAGATCTGAAGGACGCTCATTTCCAGATACAAATAGCGTCACGTCACAGGTGATTTTTGAGATTCGCCTTCGAGGGCCAGGCATATCAATACACAGTCCTACCGTTCGGCCTGTCTCTTGTGCATGATTCACGATGTGCATGAACGCGGCGCTCGCACCCCTGAAACTTCAGGGCATGCGAGTTTTGAACTACTTGGACGATTGGCTGATTCTAGCTCGATCTCAGTCAGAGCTCATAGAACACAGGACCGTGTTACTCGAACACCTCGAGAAAAACCTCCCAGAGGGAGTGCTAAACACCATCACGCAGGCCAGAGCACCGTCTACCAGACGTCTCTATGCCTTTAAGTGGTCAGTGTTTGTTAACTGGTGCAAAACCCAAGGTTTTCCACCCACAAGCAGCGGGATAACGGAAGTCCTTTCCTTCCTTCAAGAGCTACTGGATAAGGGCATGTCCCCATCCACGCTCAAAGTCTACGTGGCAGCCATAGCAGCGTTTACGAAACCTGTGTCTGGCCTGTCACTGTGGAAAGATGATCTGGTCATTAGTTTCCTAAGAGGAGCTAAGAGGATGAATCCTCCCAGAACCCCATCTATCCCCATGTGGGACCTTTCCATGGTGCTAGAAGCCCTGAAAGGAGCCCTATTCGAGCCGATTCGGACATCGGATATGAAACACTTGTCTTTCA
The DNA here is from genome assembly GCA_030578255.1 of Tiaroga cobitis. NCBI lineage: Eukaryota > Metazoa > Chordata > Actinopteri > Cypriniformes > Leuciscidae > Tiaroga > Tiaroga cobitis. Next base: position 22,095,451 of record CM060614.1, read on the forward strand.
AGACAGTGTTTCTCTTGGCTCTCGCGTCAGTAAAACGCATAGGGGATCTACAAGCGCTATCAATAAGCGCAACGTGTCTGGAATTTGGGCCTAACGACTCAAAAGTCATACTCAAACCAAGGCACGGATACGTACCTAAATCTCTCAACACGCCGTTTAGGGCCCAGGTTATCTCCCTGTCTGCCCTACCGGTTCATAATGAGGAGGAGAGCACAGGCCTCCTTTGCCCAGTTAGGGCATTGAAGGCCTATGTATCTCGCTCATCTGTTTTCAGACAGACTGCTTTTCGTTTCATTCGGCGGCCACACTACGGGCCTAGCCGCCTCGAAACAGACCCTATCCAGATGGATAGTTGATACCATAGCAATGGCATACACTACAAAGGGACTGGAGTGCCCCTTGGGTGTTAGAGCACATTCCACCAGAGGCATGGCCTCATTGTGGGCGTGGTCTAATGGGATCTCCTTACAAGATATCTGTATGGCGGCAGGCTGGACCTCCCCGTCTACATTTATAAGGTTTTATAACCTAGAAGTTCCCGCCTTACAAGCTAAATTGCTGTCGGTTTAAAGTCAAGCACCACCTTCCCCGTCGTTCGGCGCAGAGTACTGCACTCGCTTGAGCACTGCTCAACGGGCTGTGAGTTTTTTCCCGAGAAAAAATAATGCACATACTATCATTCAGTACAGGCTGAAGTTCTCTTCACCCTAACTGTGTGTAGCAGTATTATAATAAATAGCCCTTCTTATGGCTAAATTATTTAGAATGATGCTTCTAGCCTCTCTTCTCGGACTCTCTGAGTTCATGGTGATTATGCACTATATGAGCCCAGGGCACCTGCCCTTGGGACCTTGGTGTTGGATCCCCGCATGCACGGCGTTTTGGATAGTGTTCCCCTAGCGTAAGATGTTACGCAGTACGAGAGAACCTCTCGTAAGAGAACGTACTCGGTTACTAACGTAACCTCAGTTCTCTCTAGAAGAGGGAACGAGTTCTGCGTATCTTGCCGTGCCTGCTACACGCTGGTTCGCTTCGGTGATGAAAAACCAGTGAGATCAGCCCATCGAGCTATCTTTATAGGGCTAGACCACGCCCCTTTGGGCGCGAGCGTGACACAATGGGCGCGAAGCGCCCCCATTGGACTGTCACCAAAGGGCTGCTCTTGATAGGTTGCTGCAGTTGCCGCAGGACAGCCAATAGGCACGCTGAGCCGCCTGCCTATGTCTTTATGCTGCTGCAATGCGTTTTGCAATAATTCAAAATTAAGGATATTTTTTTGGCTTCAATATCTCGAGGAAAAGAGGTTTTCCCCAGCGTAAGATATTACGCAGTACTCGTTCCCTCTTCTAGAGAGAACTGAGGTTACGTTAGTAACCGAGTACGTTTTACAAGTGCAACATAATAAAATAACTACAAAGAAATAAACTTACCTTGAACAGTTTCCCTCTTTGGCACTCAAAGTAGACGCAGATGGTAGGAGTTACGAAGAAATACAGTTGACCACTTACTGCAGGAAAACGAGGGCTCATGTTGAAGATGCCCCGCCCCCACGTGCTGCTTTTTTTCTCCCCACGCCCAAAACCAGTCGTCTGTGGATGAGAATCCAAAACAAGGACTGTTGGAACGTTGTCCTGCTCCACTTCAGAGATGCTGAGGAGTGAAAGGAGAATTTTAGAATGATGGGACACTCATTTATCTGACACTTTATTCAACAAGAAGAACAGCTCGTTCCTTACGTCATACGTCTTTACGCTATTTCTACGTCATTGCACATGAGCAGTCATTTCAGTGTCGGTTTCTCAATTAGGAATAGGAAAAGGAATAAATCACCCCTTTTAATCAGATCGAAATTTTATTCGGATCGAGCTCAATCGGATCGATTAAAGGTTGTATCAGCAATTGTGGGTGACGTCACTTCTGTTTGTGTTTGAAGCGAGATCCCAAACAAACCAAGTTAGCTCGCCCCTCCCTCCCGTTTCGTGCATCATGAAAAAAAAAATCATGCACACATATAACAAACGTAACTCACACACTAAATCCCTACAATCTGATATTTGCTAGAGCTATCCAAGTTTAGTCGAGCTTCACTCATATTTTTTAAAGAAGGATATTTTCACACACAGTTCACATCTGAAAAAGTCAGCACTAGAAGCTACTCACCTGTCCAGAAGTGCAACCTCAGCGTCCAATTTAACATTTTTCAAATCTTTAAGCTCTCTCCACCATTCAAAAACCTTCCCAGTTATTATTCGTTTCTTTAACGAATAACGACGTTTTTCCCTCGCCCTAATCCTCGTTCTCTTCTTGGGGATTGCCTCTTCCATGTTCACTGTATCTGGTCCGTTGATAGACGCGCTGGCTTCTTCTTCAGCTCTGACTTCGCGTGCAGGCACTGTGCACGAGCGCAAAAACAAACAAAACCCTCCCCTGTCGGTGATTGGTTGGAACACTGTTTATTTTGGTTTTGAGTGGTGGTTGTACCCATTTGTTTTTGTGTGCAGATCTCAGAGCCTAGGCTGCCTACAGAGACGCATTTTTTTTTGACAGCCTGCTTATGGGGCGGGCAGCTAGCGGTTCTTTAGGAAAGATTAGATGAATGTGATCATTTATGTTTGGGCCTGAAATCGCTGATACAACCTTTAAGGGGTTTACATGAAGGCTTTTCAGTCCAATTGAGCCATCAATCTGATTACTAACGGATTATTTGGTTGCATGTAAACGTAGCCAGTGTACCATGAGGCCTGTGTCGTGGCAACAGTGAAGCATCCTGAGACCATCCATGTGTGGGGTTGCTTTTTTTGAGTGGCAAAACACTGCAGATCAAAGTGTGTTTATTCACAGTTGATTCGGAGACTGCAGGTTCATAAAATCTGTGTTCTCTAGTAGAGCTGATAAGAAAATGAAGTCTTGCTACATTACTGTTATGTAATAATCATAAATGACTAAAGAAATTCAGAGTATCCTATAAAAACAAGAACAAGGCAATCAAATTGAAAGCCCTAAAGAAGGACTAATAAATAGACACACTTGATGTGTTCTGTGTAATTGCACTAGAGGGCACTAGCGAGTTCAAGTTGACAAGAAGAAAAAGAGAGAAGGAGGAGGAGAATTCCAAATAGTCATGGTTGATATGAGTTCGTGAAATAGTGTGAAATAAAGAAGTTAAATCATTCTACTTACCTAGTCAATACATTCATGTCCTAGAGTTAACTGCTTACTTACATATTACTACCAAAATACAACAATTGGCGACGATGGCGAGTCTTCCCACACCTGCTCCATTCCTGCCATGTGCTTCTGATTCACCGATACCCTTCTGCATGTGGAAAAGAAACTTCAAGAACTAGATGCTGGCTATAAATGCGTCAGGAGATTCCTGGACGGCTGCTCGAAGACGCGCAGTTCTTTTACATTGCTTGGGACAACGTATTTTTTACACTTTGCCGAATACGGGTACAGGTACGACTTATGATGACGCAATGTCCGCTTTGGAAGCACATTTCATTCCGAAAGTCAATGTGGTTGTTGCACGTCACCAGTTCAGACAGAGAGCTCAACGTGCGGATGAAGCGATTGTGCAATACACTTTAGCGTTACGAGAATTGACAGCCCGCTTCGTTGGGGGCTGCTGTAACTGTTGCGTGCCAGATTGAGCAAGCGTTGCACAGCGTGAATTTACTTCGAGATACTGCTCCGGTACAGGCGGTGAGTTCAAAGACTTCTCATTATCAACCCACTACGCAAGACAGACCTAAAACTAAACCGAGTAAGTTTACTGCATCACAGCGTGCTTGCTACAGATGTGGCTCTAATAAGCACTTGGCAAACGCATCTGATTGTCCAGCATCTAAAGCTAAATGCAATTCATGTGGCAAAACAGGACATTTTGCGAAAGTATGCCGTTTGACAACATCCGTTCGAAGTACAAATATGGAATATGAACTGTGAAAATTCTGATGACAGGATTAAGTGCACATGTGCACTTGTGCAATGAGCACATTTCTACTGACACAGGGCAGTCTATGGAGACCGAGTTTGTCAAGTCAAGTCAAGTCATCTTCATTTATATAGCGCTTTTAACAATGGATTGTTTCAAAGCAGCTTTACAGAGATAAACATATAATTTAAGGTAACAGATTGTTTTGGCATTATAGCGGTTCTTGAATAATGTTATTTCCAGCTAAAGTTAACTTTGATTGATTCACCTCCGTCAAAATGATCAGACTTTTAAACGCGAACCTGTGATTAACGCGGACGGCGTTCACATGCTCATTCAGAATTGATTCTATAGTTATGTGCTTTTTAAAATATGTGCGCAGGTTTAGAATTCATACAACCCAGCCTAAACAAACTACTTTTCTTGCCTATAAATTTTGATACAGAATTTTGTTTTATTTTATCACTTCGGGGTACGCGAGCCGGAATTCACAACGCTTTATCTGTAGAGTGGGAAAGGGATCCTCCATAGGGAGAGGATAGTGGATACTTCAGCACTGCATTGTCATCGGGTCCAGGCGGATCTCCTTCGTCAGATCTGGACACGGCCTGGATCCGGCAGGCTGCGGGAAAACCTCGGGATAAACAAAGACACTAATATTAGCGTAGATGCCATTCTTCTTATGATGTAGCAAGTACATCAAGATTTAAGGGAAGTGTTCCCAGTTCCGGCTGACCTAATCTATGCAGCCTAACATTGAATTTATAGAAGTCTATAGTGTGTTATGTGTATGCTAGGTCAAAGAGATGTGTTTTTAGTCTAGCTTTGAACTGACAGAGTGTGTCTGCTTCCCGGACAATGGTAGGAAGACTGTTCCAAAGTTTTGGTGCTAAATAGGAAAAGGATCTACCGCCTGCAGTCGATTTAGATATTCTAGGTATTATCAACTGGCCGGAATTTTGAGATCGCAATAGACGTGAAGGACTATAATACGTTAAGAGCTCGCTCAAGTACTGCGGAGCTAAACCATTTAGTGCTTTGTAGGTAATCAACAATATTTAAAAATTTATACGATGTTTAATAGGGAGCCAATGCAGTGTTGACAGAACCGGGCTAATATGGTCATATTTCCTGGTTCTGGTAAGAACTCGAGCTGCGGCGTTTTGAACTAGCTGTAGTTTATTTATTAAGCGTGCAGGGCAACCACCCAGTAGAGCATTACAATAATCTAGCCTTGAGGTCATGAACGCATGGACTAATTGTTCCGCATTTCCCAATGAGAGCATATGGCGTATTTTAGATATATTTTTAAGATGGAAAAATGCAGTTTTACAGATACTAGACACGTGGCTTTCAAAAGAAAGGTTGGTATCAAAGAGCACACCCAGGTTCCTAACCGACGACGAAGACTTGACAGAGCAGCCATCAAGTGTTAGACAGTATTCTGGGTTATTACGTGTGGAAGTTTTTTGTCCAATAATTAGAATCTCTGTCTTTTCAGAATTTAGTAGTAGGAAATTACTAGTCATCCAATTTTTTATATCAGCTATGCATTCCGTTAATTTTGTGAATTGGTAAGTTTCGTTGGGTTTTGAAGAAATATACAGCTGAGTATCATCGGCATAACAGTGAAAGCTAACTCCATGTTTCCTAATGATATCTCCTAATGGTAGCATGTACAGAGTGAACAGCAGCGGTCCTAGTACTGAGCCTTGTGGTACGCCATACTGAACTTGTGATCGATAAGACATCTCTTCATTTACTGCTACAAACTGATAACGGTCAGATAAGTATGATTTAAACCATGCTAGTGCAATTCCACTAATGCCCACATAGTTTTCTAGTCTATTTAAAAGAATGTTGTGGTCAATTGTGTCAAATGCAGCACTAAGATCGAGTAACACTAATAGAGAGATACAACCACGATCGGATGATAAGAGCAAATCATTTGTGACTCTAATGAGAGCGGTCTCAGTACTATGGTACGGTCTAAATCCGGACTGAAAATCCTCGCAGATATCATTTCTTTGTAGAAAGGAACACAGTTGTGAAGATACTGCTTTTTCTAATATCTTTGACAGAAAAGGCAGATTCGAGATCGGCCTGTAATTGACTAATTCTGTAGGATCAAGTTGTGTTTTTTAACAAGCGGTTTTATCATAGCCAGTTTAAAGGTTTTTGGTACGTATCCTAGAGACAAAGATGAATTAATGATATTAAGAAGAGGATATATGACCTCTGGAAACATCTCTTTCAGTAGCTTAGTCGGTATAGGATCTAACATACAAGTTGTCGATTTAGATGAATTAACGAGTTTGCAGAATTCTTCCTCTCCTATAGCAACAAATGAATCAAATTTTTCCTCAGGGAGACTACAATGCACTTCCTGATGCGATACTGTGGTAGACGGTTGCATAGTTATAATTTTGTCCCTGATATTATCAATCTTATAAGTGAAGAAGTTCATAAAGTCATCACTGCTGTGTTGCTTGGACACTTCTGAGCTTGAAGCTTTCTTTTTCGTTAGTTTAGCCACTGTTTCAAATAAATACCTTGGATTATGTTTATTTTCTTCTAATAGGTTTGAAAAATAAGCAGATCTAGCAGCTTTTAAAGCCTCTCTGTAAGCAATCGAGCTCTCTTTCCACGAAATCCGAAATACCTCTAGTTTAGTTTTCTTCCAGTTGCGCTCCATTTTTCTGGCTGCTCTCTTAAGGGCCCGGGTGTGCTCGCTGTACCACGGCGTTGGGCTATTTTCTTTAATCTTCTTTAAGCGCAACGGAGCAACTGCATCTAAAGTGCTGGAAAAGAGAGAGTTAAACGTTTCTGTTGCAATATCAAGTTCTTCTAAGCTATCCGGGATGCTGAGATGATGAAACTGATTAGGAAGATTATTGATAAAGCAATCTTTAGTGGCAGAAGTTATAGGTCTAACGTATTTATAACACGGAGTCGGCTTTGCAGCCTTGGCTAAATGTAATTTACATGAGACTAGATAATGATCTGAGATATCATCGCTTTGCTGCAGAATTTCAACGGCATCAACATCTATTCCATGTGATAATATTAGATCTAGAGTATGATTACGACGATGAGTAGGTCCTGACACGTGTTGTCTAACTCCAATTGAGTTTACAATGTCTTTAAATGCCAATCCCAATGCATCTTTTTCATTATCTACATGTATATTAAAATCACCAACAATTAGTACTTTATCTGCAGCCAATACTAATTCTGATAGAAAGTCCGCAAATTCTTTGATAAAATCTTTATGGTGCCCTGGTGGCCTGTATACAGTAGCCAGCATAATTCTCAAATGTGATTTATCGTTTACACTATATATTTTTACATTAAGCACCAATACTTCAAAAGAAGTATATTTAAAGCTAGATTTCTTAGTGGTTTTGAAAATATTACTATAAATTACAGCAGCACCTCCCCCTTTGCCTTTCAGACGAGGTTCATGTTTATAACTGTAATCTTGTGGGGTTGACTCATTCAAAATAATGTAATCGTTTGGTTTTAGCCAGGTTTCTGTCAAACACAGCATATCAAGATTATAATCTGAAATCATATCATTAACTATGAGAGATTTTGAAGTAAGGGATCGAATATTCAGCAACCCAAGCTTTATCATTTGCTCATCTGTATTATATCTGTTTTTTATTTGTTGAACATCAATTAAATTTTTAACCTGACGTTTTTTGGATTTCCAAATTCGGGGAACAGACACAGTCTCTATATGATGACATCTAGGTGAAAGAGACTCTATGTGATGGGATTTATCTGACCTTGGTGACGTGAGGCCGCTAGCAGACGGTCGGTTTAGCCAGTCTGTCTGCTTCCTGACCTGAGCCCCAGATTGTCATGTTTTATCTCTAAGACTATGAGCCAAATTACTAGAGAGAAGAGCAGCACCAGCCCAGGAGGGATGGATACCATCTCTTTTCAACAGATCAGGCTTGCCCCAAAAACTTTTCCAATTGTCTATGAATTTTATATTATTCTGCGGACACCACTTCGACAGCCAACCGTTCAGTGAGGCCAATCGGCTAACTATCTCATCACTCCTGCGTACAGGAAGGGGGCCAGAGTAAATTACAGTGCCTGACATCGTACTTGCGAGTTCACACACCTCTTTAATATTAATTTTGGTGATCTCCGACTGGCGGAGTCGAACATCATTAGTGCCGACATGAATAATGATCTTAGAGAATTTACGATTAGCATTAGCCAGCACTTTTAAATTTGCTTTGATGTCAGGCGCTCTGGCTCCCGGCAAACATGTGACTATGGTGGCTGGTGTCTCTATTTTCACGTTCCGTGTGATCGAATCACCAATTACCAGGGCACAATCAACAGAATTCTCAGTGGGTGTTTCACTGAGTGGGGCAAATCGGTTTGTTATGGGAATCGGAACGGAAGAGTGGTTCTTTGATCCGCGACTAGAACGATCTCTCACGGTCACCCATCTGCCCTGCTGCACGGGCTCTACTTCAGCCGGAACCGAATCATGTAAAGAGTTCACTATGCTAGGCGCATCCAAAACACTATCTAAAGATCTAGCATTCTTACCATCCTCAATTAAAGTTTGGATGCGTGTCTCTAGTTCTGAAATCTTCTCCGTCAGCCTGACTGTCTCCTTGCATTTATCACATATAAATCCTATATTGCCATCGGAGAAGGCTATACTAAACATATGACATGTGACACAGGTGACAATTGTCGTGAATACAGGCTCTGTAGTTTCGATTTTGCCAGAGACTTTGTACAGGCATTATTTCAGTACATATCCACTGTCTGCGCCGAGTGTCCAATTGGCTTCACAGATTGAACAAGACAAAACTCTTCACACTGTAATTCAGAAATTGACAGATGCTGGTTTGACACTGAACATGCAGAAATGCACATTCAACAAGACTTTCCTCAAATTCCTTGGTCATGTGATCTCAAAAGAAGGAATCTTACCAGATACTGCTCACGTCGAAGCTATAGTCGATGCTACTACTCCACACGACATATCTTCTCTTCGTTCATCCTTGGATTGATCTCGTAGTACAGTAAATTCTTCCCAAACTTTGCCACGGAGGTGGAACCATAACGTACTCTTCTGAGAAATGCTCCTGAAACTTTGTTCGAATGGACTACAGAAGCAGACCGCCAGGGACGTGCACAGGGGGGTTGCTCAGGTTGCCCGGGCAACTGCCCATATGCCCTTCTCGACTCACGTTGCCCTTCCGAGGGGGAATAAATAAATCATACAATGGATGGAGAATTTCACGTAGGCCTAGATTAAAAAAAAAATCGCAAAGCCTCATTCAGTTCCATTCGGGCACCGAAAGTGAAAGTCAGTAGGGGAAGGGCAAACTCTGTTTACGTGGCTGCACGCGACCGGTGTAGCAGTCGATTCTATTCCCTACCGGAATTCCTGTTCCCTTTATGCAATCATACTACAAATCATGCGTAGTTGCCCAGTTACCATACGTAACATCAGAACTGAATACAAGGTTTCAGTTCTTTTTCAGGTCAGAGCAACTGCCCCTCAAAATTCCTGTGCACGTCCCTGCAGACCGCTGCTTTAACAAACTGACAGCTGTTCTAGTGGAGAGCCCAGTGCATGCACTTTTTGAGCCTTTTCTTCCTACGATCGTGTCAACTGATGCTTCGGACTATGCTCATGGGGGAGTACTGACTCAACTCCATGCAGATGGTGTAGAACGCACTGTTGCTTTTGCTTCACGTACGCTTAGCGCGGCCGAGAGAAAATACTCTACCATGGAAAAAGAGGCTTTAGCTTGCGTGTTCGCTGTAGAGAAATGGTGCCCGTACTTATGGGGTCATCACTTTACATTATGTACTGACCACAAAGCATTAACTACTTTGCTGGCTAAAAAAGGAATTGGATGTTCTGGAATGAGAGTAGCCAGATGGTCAGCCCGGTTACTGTGTTTTTTGTATGACATTGAATACCGTCCTGGTGCTCAAAACCAGGCCGTGGATTGCTTATCAAGAATACCCTTACCAGTGATGACTGAGCACATCGAGGAACCAGAAATGGTTGCCGCAGTCCTTTCAGGGTTACATTCAGTGTCCATGGAGGATTTCACAAAAGCTTACGAATCTTGTTCTGAGCTGTGTTTACTTAGAACGCAAATACTGAATGGCTGGCCACACAACAAGAAGGATGTAGATCCAGCTCTATCATCTTTCTTTTTCATTCGTGATGAACTGTCAGTATACAACGGATTGATCATGCGAGGTGAACATCTTGTCGTTGTTCCTGTTTCTCTTCGTTCAACCCTGGTGAAGCTGGCTCACGAAACACACCAAGGTTTGGTCAGAACCAAACAAAAGCTACGTGAACTCTACTGGTGGCTGAAAATGGATTTGTTAGTTAACTCAGTGATTTCAACCTGTCTTACTTGTCAACTCAATGATAAATCTGCAAAGACAGCTCCTGCTCCATTACAACCTGTAGATTTGCCGGATGGACCTTGGCAAAAACTGGGTCTTGATATCGTTGGGCCTTTCGAACATGCTGCATCAGGTTGTCGTTTCACAATTTCATTGGTGGACTATTACAGCAAATGGCCAGAAGTTATTTTTTCTTCACATGTCACTACTGAGGTTGTTTCTTCTTTCTTACATTCTGTGTTTGCACGAGAATGAAACCCTTTGTTTGTTGTTACGGACAATGGACCTCAGTTTCTATCTTCAGCTTTTTCGGATTTCCACAAGTGTGTATCACCCACAAGGAAATGGTGCAGTTGAACGCTGGAACAGAGTACAGAAAGAGTGTATATTATCTGCGGAACAAATGAGAAAAGCTTGGAGACCGCCAGTAGTTGAGTTTCTTCAGAGTTACCGTGCAACTCCTCATGCTACTGTTATGGAATTTTTCTATTATTGCTCTGATTTCAGTGATTCCTAATGATGGCCTCATCTGTTCTCACGAAGGTAGAGAGAGGGGGCCTTTGGGTGATAATTTACTGTGGTGGGGAGTCAGTGGAGGTAAGGAAAAGCAGGTGGTCAAGGGGTCATCTTGAGTGCATTTGTACGTTATAGCCTAAAGGGTTAAGGGGGCATTTACCTCTCAGGGCCAGGGAGAAATAGAAAAAAACAAAGTATATCTCTCCTGTGAGGGGAGGGCAGAAATAAGGCCTTGGAGGACACAAGATATAAAAAAGACAGACACTGCTTCTCTTTATCTCTCCTCACTGACTCACAAATGTGTATTGGTGACAAAGATCTCTCTAGCAAGAGAATAAATACTTTATAAACTATCAAATTGGATTCAGAGTGTCTCTTACTCAGTGATGATGTTTGTTGAATAAGAAAAAAGCCACAACAGTTTTGGTGTCAGAGTGGGATTCCTTGGAAGTGCCTTCTGGACCTGAGAGCGGACGGTGTTTGGCCACCTGGACTGAGCAGTTCCAGCTCTACCTCGTAAGCTTGAGAGAGAGGGGCCGACCGCTATCGGGTCCGGGAGGGGCTCCACTGGAATCAAAAGAAAGCGAACCCGTGGCAACCAACATATCTCTGGTAAGAGACGTCTAAAATATTTTCTTTTGGGGAAAAGTATTTTGTTTCGGGTATGAAATGTGAGTGAAACATATTGGCTGAGGGCTGTTTCTGTGGTACGTAATCTGAGATTAATTGAGGTCTATGACAGATCAAGATATTTCAAACAGATACGAGGGAAAATTATCTGAGATTAATTGAGGTCTATGACAGATCAAGATATTTCAAACAGATAGGTACCCTGAAAATTAGTTGTTCCACCACGGAGCAAATTGTTTTTAGGTGCTGAGGCTAATTAGGGGGAGCCAGAAAAGATTTTTTTTGGTAAACCTTAATTAGGAGGGGACTAATAGTGCAACCCGACCGATTTGGGTTAAAAGAAAAAATCGGGTCTGTTGGGGACGCCTAACAGATCAGGAAAATGCGCGTTGAAGAGAAATCCACAGAGAACAGAGAAGCAGCCAATATGGGGAAGTCTCAAGGTAAGCATGCCAAATTTGATACACCGGTTTTCTATCAAATGAGTGTCTCTTACTCAGTGATGATGTTTGTTGAATAAGAAAAAAGCCACAACACTACTACCGGTGTATCCCCATCTGAACTTTTTTCCTGTGAGGGGGAAAAGTGACAAATGTGCTGGTGTATGAGATGCTGTCATGGAAAGCCAGGAGAAAAGTAAGAAATACACACACAGGAAGAGGAGAGCCAAACCTGTTTCTTTCAAGGTCGGGGAACAAGTAAGAATCAGGAAGCCAGATCATGTTCCTAAAGAAAGCCCTAAGTATACCTTACCTTTGTCGATTCGTGAAAAGATCAGACCAAGTTCATTCTTGCTTAGCGATGGAAAGAAATGGAATGGACTGAGACTGACTAAAGTTCCAGATCAAACTGAAAAAAAACTGTTCAGGGATCAAATCTTCCTGCTCAAAACCGCCCAATCACTCTCAGGAGGAGTGAAAGAGTTGTTAACCCTCTGGGGTCGGCAATCACGCCGGCGTGATCTGCTTGCTTTTTTTCTTATCAGAGCAAAAGAGACTCAAAATACTCGGTTGATTTTGATCTTACATATAAGTGTTATACATCATTAGATCCTGTTAAGTTTCTTATTTTTTTGTGGATACTCACAATAAAAACAAAGTGTTGTGCTTTTAACCAAATAAAGAAAAACAAACATGATGCAAGTTCTGCGTTCTCTCTGTCAGTGAAGTCCATTCTGAAACGCGTCCTAAGATTAACTGTAACTCCGCGATTACTTGTCACACAGGCACGAGAGATTTTTCTTTATGAAGCTTGAATTCTCTTCTTTTAAATGAAGTAATTTATATAAAAAACAAATATTCTCAGTTTATGCAATCCGTTTGAAACCAATGAGAGGTCCAGTTTTTTCTTTCTCCCCTCATTATTTTTAATGAGTTGAGGCCGCCACGCCCCCGGCGCTATTCACATGTAAATAGTTTAGGTGATCGCACACGCCCCCGATCAATGCCATAAAAACACAAAGATTCTTCATGAGATTCACTGATAGTTCATCGCGTTTTGAGGATGACACGCTACTCCGGTGAAGAAGCCCTTCAGATGATTCTGGACAGCGAGGAAGAATTCACCTTTTCCTCAGAGGAATTTGAAACTCGGACGACCAACGGCTGCATTTTGAAGAACGAATTGACCCCGCCGAGGATACACGTTCGGAGTAAGTTGTTTAGTGTTATATAATTCCTTTTCTGATTATAGAGCTCAAATGAATTTTCAGACTATATTTTTGCCTAGTTTTGGCTAGCTTTTGACATAGGAAAGATTACCTCACAGTCACAATATCCCTATACGCTCGTGTAAACTTTTTAAATGTGATATTAGCCTACTACATATATTTCACTCAGTTTTGAGATTAGTTTCTGACACTGATTATCATGCTAAAATACTGCCTTATGCATAATTTATTTTGTTTGCGAATAACTGCTTAGGTTATAATGATTTAGTGAAATATATTTCAGCCTCCGGTAAAATATGTGATACTGTCTAAATACAATATATTATTTATGTATAAATGTTCAGTTAGGCTTACTGAAATAAAACCATGTCTATATTGTGAAGGGTAGTCAACTTTAGCATGGGTGTGTTCACTTATTCTAAGCACTGTGTGTGTGTGTGTGTGTGTGTGTGTGTGTGTTTATATATCGCAATTTGCAATTTGCAATTAAATCGCAATTTTTTCTACAATGCATGCCCAAAGTCGTGCAGCCATGTAGTTTCTCTTGATATCAGCATGTTCAAAGGTGTTTTTTATTTTATTTTTTACAGGGAGAGATGCCATTGATGAGTCCTGCTGACTTCAACATTCAACAGTCTCTGTACATGAACATGGTAAAATGAAAAATCAAACACCTTGGAAATGACAGGTATGTGCTTCAATGGCACAAAGTTGTATGACTGTTCAAGCCTCTGTCTTTAGATCAGTGTGTTTACTAATGTGCTTTTTTGTCCTTTGTTGTGTATCTTTGGATTGAACAAAACACGTCATTAAAAATGTAAAAATACTTTATTGTCTTATCTGAATGAGTAGTCAGGATGATTCTCACATAGTTTTGGAGCAAATATTCTAGGATATGTGATACAATTTTCAAAAGTCTTGTGAAGAAATAATCAATATGTGTTTTGTGGCCTTATTTCAGAAACTTTAATTTTTAGTTTTTTCAATAACCATGCATAAACAATATTCTCTCAAAAATACAAATATGTACATATCAGTGTTGTGCAAGTTACTTCCAAACTGTAATATATTATACATTACTTGTTACTGCACTTTAAAAGTAATTCATTACCTTACAATATTACATGTCTCAGAATTGTAATGCGTTACATTACTCCTGTATTACTTTTGAGTTACTTTCACCAAAATAGCTATACAGTAGTAGAACTTAACATTCTAAGGCTGTAACGATATGCGATATGAAACCGAAATCGCAACACTCAGATCCATGAACCTGCAGAATCGCGACACACCCCTCCAAGAGTTATCCTTCCCGTCCAGATCCAATGCTACCACATCTTTAAATTACTATTAGTATTATTTGAATTTTGAAGTTAACATTATAAAATACGTAGACCTACACCACAAAACTAGTTGAGGATAAATTATTTAAAATTGGGGAATTCCAGCGTTTTGGACGTGACATTTGCAGTCAAAACTTGAAATAGAATATAAATAAACCGAAAATGCATTTAATACCAATATATTGAAATGTCTGTTTATCCATAGGATACCCCCTTAAAAGAGTCCAGACATTAGAAAAATATCAGTCTACACATGCGTTTTATATTTAATATGAGGGAAATACGAATGCATTCATGCGTGACAATTTTTTTTTTTAACTTTTAGGAGGCAAAATATTTTTTTGTAATTCTGTGAATTACACTGCGCAAATCAACAGTAATACTACCCACCGGATGAAGAAGGGTTGGCTCTCCACAGAACATAAAATATTCATTTCATTTTATTTTTCGTGTTCGCATTTATGAGGAAAAAACAATGTATGTGACAGTTCTCCATTACGGACGCGACCGCTCTGAAGCGGTACTAAAAGACTGTTTTAAAACTTTCGCAGAGACCTCAAACAGAAGACACAAATGTCTTTAAAGTGAATTTCGATTTGTACTAATTGTATCTTAATTTTAATCAATGTTTCATCAACCAATTGCCTGAATTTAATAAGAAGTAAATATAGCAGACAACAGATAATCACGACACGGAGGCGCCTGCGCGTGAACTGGAGCGCTTCTCAAATTAACCGAAACTCAGCGTAGGCTATAAGGTAGCCTAGCCTACTTCACAGACCTGAAAAATATTGAAATGTCTACTTGTAAACAGAACAATTCAAAACGAAAGAAAACGGACTGCTCTCTGCTTATCTGTATGAAATGTGCATTTCTCTCTGGCGCATTCACTACTGCGAAGATCGCGAGTCAGCAACGTCAACTTCATCTTTATTAATAAACAATTAAAATGTCTCCTTGCTATATTTGACATATTCATAATCATTGCTTTTGCCGGTTCTTTGTTACAGCTTTTAGTTGCTTTCCTTAGCCTAGGCTACATCATGTTACGTGAACGCGTCACCACCGCATCAAAAATGATTGTGTGATGAAAACAAGAAAAATACCACCTAAACATAGCCTAACTGTTTAAGAAAACACAGAACAAATGAAGTAGCCTAATACGCATACGTCCATCTCGCAAATGTAGTCTTCTTCATGCCATCTTCACCCATTATCCGCTTTTCCACTGGCCAGCGCGAGCACAGAGGCCGAAATCATGCCACGGCACTCCCGTAAAAAATAAATCACTATAAAAAATGTATCAGACCGCCATTTAGTCTTTATTTACAAACTTGGACACCACACGCGGCTATTGACTGACCACGAACAGGTAACTTAGCCTACTTGCATTTTTCATTCATTAATGTCTCGCGGTTTTGGTGTTTTTTTGCTGTTGTTTTTTTACAATTAAAACTAAAAGTGTGTTGTAACGCAAGCGTAACTGAACATGTAATATAGTAAAATATTACTGAAAATTGATTAGTAATGCCTTACACTACTGCGTTACAGCAAAAAGTAATATGTTACTGTAATACATTACTTTTGTAACGCGTTACTCTCAACACTGGTACATATATGTTGCTCACATATTATGGTAGCCCTGTTTGTGCTAAATAGAGTGTAATTACACCTGTGCCATTAATATGTTTATAAGCCACTGAAAAAAAGCACAAATGTCAGGGCATGTCAAAACATCTCAAGGACCCCAAAAACACCTTAGACCCCAGAGGGTTAAACCACCAGTGTGGATAAAAAGACTTCATAAAGTATTGAAGTCAAAAGACAACATGATTGTGAAAAAAAAGGGTGAGAACCACATGTACTTGTTCTATTGTGTTAAGGTACTTGATTGGTATTTAGAATGGCAGTTCTAAATAATACTGTTTAGGTTAAAGGTGCTCTCTAAGCGATGCTGGGTGACGTCACTTCTTGTTGACGTTCAAAGTTTTTATTTTATTATTATTTTTTTTAACCTTTGTTTAACCAGGTAAAAACAGTTGAGAACATGTTCTCATTTACAACTGCGACCTAAAGTATTGTAAAGTAAAGTAGTAATAGTAAATAGTAAAGTATTGTCAAACAAAACGGAGGCTAGCTAGACCTTCCCTCCTCCTCATCCCGTCCCCTCCCCCTGTAGTTTTACTGATACTTCTTTCAAGGTGTAATGTCACCAAGTTAGATAAATGCTTTCATATAATGCAAAAAAAAAAAGAGAAACATTACCAGAAAAACACGATAAAACGTTTCGCCACCTGAGGTTATAACTTTAGCTCCCATACCAGGACGCAATCAGGGTTGCCAGATACCAGCAAGGTTTTCCAGCCCAAAACCTCGCCAAAACCCGCGAGAATGCACTAAATGCACTCTTTTAAACACATTAAAATCATGAACAAGCTTTAAAATGACCCATTGGTCGGTGTACTTTTGCTCCATTCGTTTTCCTTTTTTAACCCGTAGGCTAATTGAAAAATGAAAAAATGAACGGTTGTTGTATTTTTAAAACGCAAAGTTGAACACCAAAATTTGAACTGTAGGCCTATACAACAAATGCTGCGCAAAAATAGATATAGCCTATATCGACATATTTTCTGATTTTTGTTTAGGACTTTTTACCACTTTAATAAACATTTAAAATATTCACAAATTAAGGGGTTTAAGGCCAAACACTATATTTTTAAGGCTATAGAAGACTTATAGCATAGCCTATTAATAATAAATGTTTCTGAAAAAGTACGAGGCATTTTATTTGTTTATTAATAAACTAGTATTTTTTAAATCGGCTGGAAACAGATCTCCGTCTCCGCTGTAAAGCGGATGCGCCTTCAAATTCATATGAGTAGTTATTATACTACAGCTTATGTCAAAATGATTGATGGTGACCTTTGACCTTGCCCCTTGCCCTTCCTGTTTCCGGGGTCATGGATTAACCTTTGACCTACCCCTCCCGGTTTCCGGGGTTGATGGATTAACCTTTGACCTAGCCCTCCCCATTTCCGTGATTGATGGATTAACCTTTGCCCTAATGAGCGTTCGATCATTTGGTTGACATAAAGTTTTGACAGGTTGTTTTGATGGATGATTTGACCCTTTGACCGAGAGGGTATAAATATGTCATTGGTTTGTCTGATGTTTTGGCTTTGATGGTGCCAGATGTTTTTTGAAATCCGGGGTTCCCTCCCACCCACTCTCACAATGCTAAAAAAGATCACAGATGGTGTGACACAAATATCTCTTAAAAGTGTATAAAATATATAGTTTAACTAAAAAAGATCACAGTGTGTGGGTGTGTGTGTGTGTGTGTGTGGGTAAAATAACATTGTTAATTATAGAATAAAACATATGAAAGAGGTGTACAAAAAATAAAATCATCTTACTTTATCAGACGTTCCCCAAAGATGCTGAAAAGCTACCACGAGTGCCTCACTCTCTCACCGGCCTTTTTGACAGCAGCCTCCAAGTTAAGCGTCTGTGTGTGTGTGTGTGTGTGTGTGTGTGTGTGTGTGTGTGTGTGTGTGTGTGTGTGTGTGTGTGTGACAGTTGGGTAAAATAATATTGTTAATTATAGAATAAAACATATGAAAGAGGTGTACAAAAAATAAAATCATCTTACTTTATCAGACGTTCCCCAAAGATGCTGAAAAGCTACCACGAGTGCCTCTCTCTCACCGGCCTTTTTGACAGCAGCCTCCAAGTTAAGCGTCTGTGTGTGTGTGTGTGTGTGTGTGTGTGTGTGTGTGTTATATGATACCCCTCGTATTCCTGAAGTCATTGCAGGGAGTGAGAAAAAGAGATTTTGTAATAATGTTGTATATTTCACACTGGCTATAGTTGAAAAACATTGATCTTTAAAACTATATAAATGAAATGTTTATAAAATAAACATCTTACTAAATAACTAAAGTTACATTGATCTTTAAAACTATATAAATGAAATGTTTATAAAATAAATATCTTACTAAATAACTAAAGTTACATTGATCTTTAAAACTATATAAATGAAATGTTTATAAAATAAATATCTTACTAAATAACTAAAGTTACATTGATCTTTAAAACTATATAAATGAAATGTTTATAAAATAAATATCTTACTAAATAACTAAAGTTACATTGATCTTTAAAACTATATAAATGAAATGTTTATAAAATATTTAACACTAACATCCTGTTCATTAAACAATCTTATTAAATTACTGAAGTTGAAAAGCATTCACTTCTTTAAAAGTATATAAATTAAATATTAAAATAAAATAAATACACATCTTACTGATCCAGATATTTTAAAAACCACAAAAGACATAAAAATCATACATCAATCATTATGTTTTAGAGCAATGAAATGAAAATGATCTTACTTTTTCAGCCGGTTGAAAAAGCTCTAAGATGCCCACACGTTTAAGTTGTAAAAATCCCCCGAGTGATTCTCTCTCAACAGCATCTGGCAGTGTCTCTGAATGTGTGATATCATCCCATTCCTGAGCTCATTGCTGGGAGGGTGTGTGTGTGTCTGTGTGTGTGTTTGTGTGTGTGTATGTGTGTGTGTGACAGTTAGGTAAAATATCATTGCTCATTTAAATCAAAATAGCATTGTTCATTTAAAATTATATAAAGCAGATAAAACCATCTATTTCACCATTTTGAAAAACATGTGTTTTTCACCTTAACTATTTCACTTCCCTTGTCATCCTGACCGTATTGGTTTGTGTATGTGCGCTTGTTTATGTACCGGGCAATGAGCGTGAGAAAACAGATGTCATTATCGTTTTATTACTCTTTGAAAAATACAGCGAGTCAAATCCACTCATCCTCCTAAGTCAAAAGAGCCGCTCGCACTTATTTTCTGTGTGTGTGTGTGTGTGTGTGTGTGTGTGTGTGTGTGTGTGTGTGTGTGTGTGTGTGTGTGTGTGTGTGTGTGTGTTTGTGTGTGTGTGTGTGTGTGTGTGTGTGTTCAGTATGAGCGTCAGTTTCATGAGGAGGTCTCTGCCTATACAAGGGGTGCATCACATCATTGTCACCCCTGTTTTGCTAAGAGAACATAAAGTCTATACATGTTTCTACATATTGTGGCTATATGACATTAGTCTAGATTTAAGAATTTATTTCAAAGCATAATCGTAAAAGTTTAAATATTTTAAAATGAAAAGATTGTTTAAATTAAATCTTTATAATACATTCGTATCTTCTATTTATCTTCCAGAAGATTACTGTAAGGATTTTGTTTAACGGTGACCTAAAGTATATTTTTTATTAATATAGCCATAATGATTTTTGTACTGTAACAGCGTATTCTACCGTGTACACCTAAAACACGAACATCACAGAAAACTCAATTTTTACATTTTCAAAATAAATAAATAAAAATTAAATAATTTAATATAATTTCTCAGCTGTTTGCGGCTCCATAAAATCTCTTTTTTAAAATTAAATTATTATAAATAAAGTATATAACTCAATGAATAATAACACATATGTTACTAAAATGTATTCATACAAATTAAACATAGTTTGATCTAAATTAATATATTTATATATATAAATATAAATATTTATATAAATTACATCTATAATGATAAAAAACTCCTTACATTTTCATAGAACTGAAGAAGTAGTAGAATCTAGATCTATGCAATGATAAAAAACAATCCAAAAAGCAAATAGTTTAAGTTGTGATAAACAAAGCCCTCCCAGATCCTTAAGTGATAAGCTACAGGGTGAGATGAAGCTTCAGACCCGCACAGAGACGGAGGAGTTACAGGCCAGATGAGCCTCTGGGGCACAATTATGTCACAGCGTATGCAATGCTAGTCTGCTTTTCAGAGGTTTATTCATATTAAATTCATTTAAAAGCATAATGTTAAAAGTTTAAATTAGATCTTTTAAAATTAAAAGACTGTTTAAATCAAATCTTTAAAGTTTTATTAAAATCATATCTTCTATTTATCTTCTTAGAAGACTTCTGTATGATATAAATGATTTGCATAAAGGTATTATTTTTACTAAACATTGTTTGTTCAAAAATAAAATAAAAATGTTATAAACCAAGAACTGTGCTTTGGCGTCTTAGATCTTATTTCAAATAGTTTTTGTCCATGCGACATGAAACATGTTGTCAAAGTTTGTCACAATGTTTTTGTTTTAAAAGAAATCACAGGACTCTACATTGCTCTTATTTAGATTAAGTTGTATCATTTAGAAAATCACCACACATTTTCAGAGACGCTGCATAAGTAAAGTTTGTCTTGAGCGAATATTTAATTTTACTCGTCTTAATTCAAAGCATGATCTTACTTTTTCTGCTGTAGCTATGACCTATTGCACGTATAAGATATATCATATTTACTTTTCTTGCATCTCTCAAACTATCGTTATTCATTGTGGAAGCACACAGGGTGAAACCCCTCACTGAGAATATACTCATATATAATATATAATATATATATATATATATCGGTTATCTACTCAAAATATATGTAGAAGTGTAAAATGTTAGCATTTGTTGATGCGACAGACTGTCTGTTGGCCGCATGAACAGACTTTGGGGAGAGCTGATGATACTAGCAGAAAGCATGCCCCTTTGACCTCCTCGATTCAAACGAATAGTGCTCTCTAGCGCCTCGCTTTTTCAAATGCGTGTTGCAACTACGGTAACCATTATGTGCCAAGAAGCTACGACACGTCATCCAATATCACTTCATCGAGTTTAACTATACATGTTCTACCGCTATGTTGCCTATATAATGAATTACACAACCACGGAATGAAAAAGCTTGTAATTTAGACCGTAACATTGACTTACCAGTCGAGAAGAAAGCAGGCAACTTCTCCTTCATTAGCTCTATCCACCTGGGAAAAGCTATCCCGATATTTACCCTCGTTTTGAATTTGCCGGACACGTTTCACTTTAAATTAATTTTTTAAGCTTTATCATGACTACGAGGATTGCATTATGAAGTGCCGTGCAATCTTTCAAATTTGCCTGGGGAGTGACAAGCGCCTCTCACTGACCTCCTCGTGGCCGTTTCAGATGGTTTCAGTCAGCCGGCTCTGAACGAAAACGTGTTGTAGAAATGCGTTGAGGTAGCCTAGTGCTTTTTGTCCCTCTCCGCTATTATAGTTTTTCAAGATGGCGGAACGACATGGAGGCCTCCATGGACTTACCCGTCAGAACATTGGCAGAGCTAATTTTACACCAATGAGATCATATTTATGAATAAAGACATTGATTTTAGCTATTAAAATACTTTTTTAAAAACTACTGTACCTTTAATTTCAGATGTGTAAATTACAAAACTTTCAATTTTACAATTAAATTTTTCAACCGAGTGAATCTACACATGGGAGATCTTCAGAAGTCATAACTTCAGGGGTCGATGGGGGTCGTTAGAATATGTAATTCCCCTTAAAACCAAAGATTAAGTTTAATGACACTAGTTTGCAACGGTCCCCCCAAAATCAAATACGATTTGTATTACACTTTTCAAAGGGTAATCTTACTTTAAAGTTAGAACAAAAAATGTAAAAGCACTTCTTCTTGTTTGCTGTGTTCTGACACAATGTCATTAATTGGTACTTTTTTCCTTTAAACTTCTTTTAAAATTTACTTTTCTTATTTATACAAAGGTTCAATTTCCATTAATTTCCTAGCAAGTATAAATAAAAAATATGATATATGATATGTCTGATGCAATGTTTTTGCAAAATTAATATGTGCTGCAAAACTCCAAACAGTTCAACTCACAATGACGGCATTAAGGATGGCCAACGGCTTAGGGCAATTGGTGAAAACGTGCGTATGGTGGTTTTCCAGATTTTCGGCAAAAAATCAAATACTGTATTAACCTTTTCAAAGATGAATCTAGCTTTTAAAGTTAGAATAAAAAAACAAACATATCCTCATACCTGTTGTGTTCTGACACGAGTCCATTAACCGGTTCTTTTATAAATGTACTTTCTACAAATATCAGCCTGATAAATATGTACTTAATACACGATTAAACGAGGCAATCATGCTACCTAATACGTCTGACACAAAAGCAGTGAAAAAAGTAGTGTTTAAAACCAGATGATTTTTCTTTTGACAGACCTACAGAAACGCATGTTGATTACTAAGTTTCAGGCATAGTGCAAACAATTAGATAATCTCCTGCTTAGAATGTGTGTAAATAGTTACGCCTAAATGTTTGGGTGTATTTTGTCTCACCATGGCGATGCACAGAACCACACTCTAGCCTATGGACTAACTTTAAAACATATTCTTTATACAGCAATCACACGCGTCCAAAACATCCATGTAAGATTCAACAGACCAAATCACTAATAAAAGCACCGTTTATAATAATAAATACACAAAAGTTCGCAGATTATGGTTTTATTACTATTACTATTCAGATAGCAGACGACACTGGTTCACATTTTGAATGTGTGTCTGTTTTAGGTGAAGACTTTTCTTTGAGAGCCGTCAACATTCAGTGTTTATAGGAATAAATGACCAATAATAATTTAAGTGTTTGTACTCTGAAGTATTTCTGTTTGAGAATGTTTGACTAAATTGCAACTTTCCCTCTATCTACGATGTGGAATCACACAAAGTATTAACATGCTGTTAATATAAGCAAGTATTACTTAAGTTACTTACTTATAAGTAAGTATTAACACGAAAAGTAAGCGCATGCTGTTTTACACGTAAACTATTACAACAGAATCACATCTGACTATTGCACTGAGAGAGGCATATTTATTAAGACTGTTAAACAAAGTTTGGTGTTTAAAATTAAAATTGCACAAAAGTAAATGCTAGAGGTCAACTTGCTAAAAAGTAAATTCAGCGTGAGCCATTTAAAACAAATACGAAAAGCCATTCGTGAGCAGTTTTGAATGTTTGTAATTGACATCATGTGTCTTTTTGTTTTTGTACAGTTTGCAAAAACTATAGTCTACGAACGGTCAAACATAGGAATTTATGAAAAACATGAACCAGATATTTCTACATGAGATATTTCTTTTAAAACATCTACCTGCTACGTCTACGAAACATCGACATGAAAGATGAGTATTGCTGTTACCCATAAAACCTTTACGCTACAAACTCGTCTAACTATTGCCCATTTCACAGCAGTCATAGATACATCGTTATGCTGCGCATGTCGCTAAACAACGGTTAAGCTAATGAATTACCGTTCATAAGCGGTATTTTTACGTGTAGGCATAGGTCTTTTAGGCCTGATCCAGAAAACAGACGTTGTGTTTTATGTCCTGATAATTGTTGTTCTTTTTATGAAAACATATCGTAAATATCAATTGTTAGATAAATTATATCTAACTATCAACAGTTATATGTGAAACACGCTCAGTCGCATTAGAGTCGGATTCTTTTTTATATTGAACATTGTTATTGAACCGCTAGTGTTCTTAAATTGTTTACAATAGTTTCATTTTAACAACACTATCGTAACACTTATCGTATTTTGTACGGTGTTTTCTTTACACTTTCACCCCATGGATATCCGTTTCCTACAGCTAGCTGTAATGTTAGTGAATTCTAGGCCTTCTCTTTTTTTATATACAGTATTTGCATGAATAGGCATGATTTAATAAAATGATGGTTTTAACCACATTAAATTATTATACCATCCTAGTTTTTAAATTGCGCTTAATTATATATTTTAACCCTTTATGCGAATATAGAATACCACACAAGGATCTCTGAAATATTTTTTCGTGGAAAACATCTATGTAGATCTATTTATGTTTTAAAAATACAGCAAAACAAAGAATGAAGACATCTTTCTACCAGTGACCCTCAAAATCTGGGCATACAACAAAACACAGTACATTATCAGAAAATTACTTTTGTCGCTTTTTCTGAATAATCTCACCAAGTGCGGATGCTTGATAACTATTATCAAGCGGTAATGACGTGTTTTACGTGATATTGATATCATGTTTTAATTTCAACTCAATACATTTGAATGCGCTAAAGGTCTATAACTGAACGTCTTAATATTTGGTAAAAGTTTACTTAAAGCCTGCGCAAAATACGTCCTAGCTACTTTCTAATCGCTTGTTACTGAGCTTATTGCGAACATTCACCATCCATATGTTTCAAAAATATATATATTGGTGTAATTAATAGAATTCTCTCTGGCGGCATATGCATAGCATCTCCATGACGCTACTTCTGATACTAGGTGGCTTTAATCCTATATAACGGTTTACGACATCATGATGACGACGCCACTATACTACAACTCAGCGGGGCGAGGGCGGACCACTATCAGTTGTCCTGATAAACTCTACACAGAGCCCAGCGTCAGTTATCGCACACAACCCCTGGCTCTAGCTCTAATAGTCGCGGACTGCTGTGCTACTGCAACATCGATCAAAAGTTGAAGGTACATTGTCTGGTTGTTACACCGACTGTCAAAGGCCGCTTCAACCTTCCTGTTTGTCAGACGCAAATTTCTTTGACTCACATTTCTAACCCAAAAACTGTGTTAACGTACAACGCCTAGACGATTGTACTGTAAGGACCTCCAGGAGATTACAGAACCTTTCATCATCGAATAGGGGACCGAAAAATCTAAAAACTTCAGAAATGGCGACGCAAAAGTAATTTTCTGATAATGTACTGTGTTTTGTTGTATGCCCAGATTTTGAGGGTCACTGGTAGAAAGATGTCTTCATTCTTTGTTTTGCTGTATTTTTAAAACATAAATAGATCTACATAGATGTTTTCCACGAAAAAATATTTCAGAGATCCTTGTGTGGTATTCTATATTCGCATAAAGGGTTAAAATATATAATTAAGCGCAATTTAAAAACTAGGATGGTATAATAATTTAATGTGGTTAAAACCATCATTTTATTAAATCATGCCTATTCATGCAAATACTGTATATAAAAAAAGAGAAGGCCTAGAATTCACTAACATTACAGCTAGCTGTAGGAAACGGATATCCATGGGGTGAAAGTGTAAAGAAAACACCGTACAAAATACGATAAGTGTTACGATAGTGTTGTTAAAATGAAACTATTGTAAACAATTTAAGAACACTAGCGGTTCAATAACAATGTTCAATATAAAAAAGAATCCGACTCTAATGCGACTGAGCGTGTTTCACATATAACTGTTGATAGTTAGATATAATTTATCTAACAATTGATATTTACGATATGTTTTCATAAAAAGAACAACAATTATCAGGACATAAAACACAACGTCTGTTTTCTGGATCAGGCCTAAAAGACCTATGCCTACACGTAAAAATACCGCTTATGAACGGTAGCTAATTCATTAGCTTAACCGTTGTTTAGCGACATGCGCAGCATAACGATGTATCTATGACTGTGCTGTGAAATGGGCAATAGTTAGACGAGTTTGTAGCGTAAAGGTTTTATGGGTAACAGCAATACTCATCTTTCATGTCGATGTTTCGTAGACGTAGCAGGTAGATGTTTTAAAAGAAATATCTCATGTAGAAATATCTGGTTCATGTTTTTCATAAATTCCTATGTTTGACCGTTCGTAGACTATAGTTTTTGCAAACTGTACAAAAACCAAAAAGACACATGATGTCAATTACAAACATTCAAAACTGCTCACGAATGGCTTTTCGTATTTGTTTTAAATGGCTCACGCTGAATTTACTTTTTAGCAAGTTGACCTCTAGCATTTACTTTTGTGCAATTTTAATTTTAAACACCAAACTTTGTTTAACAGTCTTAATAAATATGCCTCTCTCAGTGCAATAGTCAGATGTGATTCTGTTGTAATAGTTTACGTGTAAAACAGCATGCGCTTACTTTTCGTGTTAATACTTACTTATAAGTAAGTAACTTAAGTAATACTTGCTTATATTAACAGCATGTTAATACTTTGTGTGATTCCACATCGTAGATAGAGGGAAAGTTGCAATTTAGTCAAACATTCTCAAACAGAAATACTTCAGAGTACAAACACTTAAATTATTATTGGTCATTTATTCCTATAAACACTGAATGTTGACGGCTCTCAAAGAAAAGTCTTCACCTAAAACAGACACACATTCAAAATGTGAACCAGTGTCGTCTGCTATCTGAATAGTAATAGTAATAAAACCATAATCTGCGAACTTTTGTGTATTTATTATTATAAACGGTGCTTTTATTAGTGATTTGGTCTGTTGAATCTTACATGGATGTTTTGGACGCGTGTGATTGCTGTATAAAGAATATGTTTTAAAGTTAGTCCATAGGCTAGAGTGTGGTTCTGTGCATCGCCATGGTGTGACAAAATACACCCAAACATTTAGGCGTAACTATTTACACACATTCTAAGCAGGAGATTATCTAATTGTTTGCACTATGCCTGAAACTTAGTAATCAACATGCGTTTCTGTAGGTCTGTCAAAAGAAAAATCATCTGGTTTTAAACACTACTTTTTTCACTGCTTTTGTGTCAGACGTATTAGGTAGCATGATTGCCTCGTTTAATCGTGTATTAAGTACATATTTATCAGGCTGATATTTGTAGAAAGTACATTTATAAAAGAACCGGTTAATGGACTCGTGTCAGAACACAACAGGTATGAGGATATGTTTGTTTTTTTATTCTAACTTTAAAAGCTAGATTCATCTTTGAAAAGGTTAATACAGTATTTGATTTTTTGCCGAAAATCTGGAAAACCACCATACGCACGTTTTCACCAATTGCCCTAAGCCGTTGGCCATCCTTAATGCCGTCATTGTGAGTTGAACTGTTTGGAGTTTTGCAGCACATATTAATTTTGCAAAAACATTGCATCAGACATATCATATATCATATTTTTTATTTATACTTGCTAGGAAATTAATGGAAATTGAACCTTTGTATAAATAAGAAAAGTAAATTTTAAAAGAAGTTTAAAGGAAAAAAGTACCAATTAATGACATTGTGTCAGAACACAGCAAACAAGAAGAAGTGCTTTTACATTTTTTGTTCTAACTTTAAAGTAAGATTACCCTTTGAAAAGTGTAATACAAATCGTATTTGATTTTGGGGGGACCGTTGCAAACTAGTGTCATTAAACTTAATCTTTGGTTTTAAGGGGAATTACATATTCTAACGACCCCCATCGACCCCTGAAGTTATGACTTCTGAAGATCTCCCATGTGTAGATTCACTCGGTTGAAAAATTTAATTGTAAAATTGAAAGTTTTGTAATTTACACATCTGAAATTAAAGGTACAGTAGTTTTTAAAAAAGTATTTTAATAGCTAAAATCAATGTCTTTATTCATAAATATGATCTCATTGGTGTAAAATTAGCTCTGCCAATGTTCTGACGGGTAAGTCCATGGAGGCCTCCATGTCGTTCCGCCATCTTGAAAAACTATAATAGCGGAGAGGGACAAAAAGCACTAGGCTACCTCAACGCATTTCTACAACACGTTTTCGTTCAGAGCCGGCTGACTGAAACCATCTGAAACGGCCACGAGGAGGTCAGTGAGAGGCGCTTGTCACTCCCCAGGCAAATTTGAAAGATTGCACGGCACTTCATAATGCAATCCTCGTAGTCATGATAAAGCTTAAAAAATTAATTTAAAGTGAAACGTGTCCGGCAAATTCAAAACGAGGGTAAATATCGGGATAGCTTTTCCCAGGTGGATAGAGCTAATGAAGGAGAAGTTGCCTGCTTTCTTCTCGACTGGTAAGTCAATGTTACGGTCTAAATTACAAGCTTTTTCATTCCGTGGTTGTGTAATTCATTATATAGGCAACATAGCGGTAGAACATGTATAGTTAAACTCGATGAAGTGATATTGGATGACGTGTCGTAGCTTCTTGGCACATAATGGTTACCGTAGTTGCAACACGCATTTGAAAAAGCGAGGCGCTAGAGAGCACTATTCGTTTGAATCGAGGAGGTCAAAGGGGCATGCTTTCTGCTAGTATCATCAGCTCTCCCCAAAGTCTGTTCATGCGGCCAACAGACAGTCTGTCGCATCAACAAATGCTAACATTTTACACTTCTACATATATTTTGAGTAGATAACCGATATATATATATATATATTATATATTATATATGAGTATATTCTCAGTGAGGGGTTTCACCCTGTGTGCTTCCACAATGAATAACGATAGTTTGAGAGATGCAAGAAAAGTAAATATGATATATCTTATACGTGCAATAGGTCATAGCTACAGCAGAAAAAGTAAGATCATGCTTTGAATTAAGACGAGTAAAATTAAATATTCGCTCAAGACAAACTTTACTTATGCAGCGTCTCTGAAAATGTGTGGTGATTTTCTAAATGATACAACTTAATCTAAATAAGAGCAATGTAGAGTCCTGTGATTTCTTTTAAAACAAAAACATTGTGACAAACTTTGACAACATGTTTCATGTCGCATGGACAAAAACTATTTGAAATAAGATCTAAGACGCCAAAGCACAGTTCTTGGTTTATAACATTTTTATTTTATTTTTGAACAAACAATGTTTAGTAAAAATAATACCTTTATGCAAATCATTTATATCATACAGAAGTCTTCTAAGAAGATAAATAGAAGATATGATTTTAATAAAACTTTAAAGATTTGATTTAAACAGTCTTTTAATTTTAAAAGATCTAATTTAAACTTTTAACATTATGCTTTTAAATGAATTTAATATGAATAAACCTCTGAAAAGCAGACTAGCATTGCATACGCTGTGACATAATTGTGCCCCAGAGGCTCATCTGGCCTGTAACTCCTCCGTCTCTGTGCGGGTCTGAAGCTTCATCTCACCCTGTAGCTTATCACTTAAGGATCTGGGAGGGCTTTGTTTATCACAACTTAAACTATTTGCTTTTTGGATTGTTTTTTATCATTGCATAGATCTAGATTCTACTACTTCTTCAGTTCTATGAAAATGTAAGGAGTTTTTTATCATTATAGATGTAATTTATATAAATATTTATATTTATATATATAAATATATTAATTTAGATCAAACTATGTTTAATTTGTATGAATACATTTTAGTAACATATGTGTTATTATTCATTGAGTTATATACTTTATTTATAATAATTTAATTTTAAAAAAGAGATTTTATGGAGCCGCAAACAGCTGAGAAATTATATTAAATTATTTAATTTTTATTTATTTATTTTGAAAATGTAAAAATTGAGTTTTCTGTGATGTTCGTGTTTTAGGTGTACACGGTAGAATACGCTGTTACAGTACAAAAATCATTATGGCTATATTAATAAAAAATATACTTTAGGTCACCGTTAAACAAAATCCTTACAGTAATCTTCTGGAAGATAAATAGAAGATACGAATGTATTATAAAGATTTAATTTAAACAATCTTTTCATTTTAAAATATTTAAACTTTTACGATTATGCTTTGAAATAAATTCTTAAATCTAGACTAATGTCATATAGCCACAATATGTAGAAACATGTATAGACTTTATGTTCTCTTAGCAAAACAGGGGTGACAATGATGTGATGCACCCCTTGTATAGGCAGAGACCTCCTCATGAAACTGACGCTCATACTGAACACACACACACACACACACACACACACAAACACACACACACACACACACACACACACACACACACACACACACACACACACACACACACACACACACACACACACACACACACACACACAGAAAATAAGTGCGAGCGGCTCTTTTGACTTAGGAGGATGAGTGGATTTGACTCGCTGTATTTTTCAAAGAGTAATAAAACGATAATGACATCTGTTTTCTCACGCTCATTGCCCGGTACATAAACAAGCGCACATACACAAACCAATACGGTCAGGATGACAAGGGAAGTGAAATAGTTAAGGTGAAAAACACATGTTTTTCAAAATGGTGAAATAGATGGTTTTATCTGCTTTATATAATTTTAAATGAACAATGCTATTTTGATTTAAATGAGCAATGATATTTTACCTAACTGTCACACACACACATACACACACACAAACACACACACAGACACACACACACCCTCCCAGCAATGAGCTCAGGAATGGGATGATATCACACATTCAGAGACACTGCCAGATGCTGTTGAGAGAGAATCACTCGGGGGATTTTTACAACTTAAACGTGTGGGCATCTTAGAGCTTTTTCAACCGGCTGAAAAAGTAAGATCATTTTCATTTCATTGCTCTAAAACATAATGATTGATGTATGATTTTTATGTCTTTTGTGGTTTTTAAAATATCTGGATCAGTAAGATGTGTATTTATTTTATTTTAATATTTAATTTATATACTTTTAAAGAAGTGAATGCTTTTCAACTTCAGTAATTTAATAAGATTGTTTAATGAACAGGATGTTAGTGTTAAATATTTTATAAACATTTCATTTATATAGTTTTAAAGATCAATGTAACTTTAGTTATTTAGTAAGATATTTATTTTATAAACATTTCATTTATATAGTTTTAAAGATCAATGTAACTTTAGTTATTTAGTAAGATATTTATTTTATAAACATTTCATTTATATAGTTTTAAAGATCAATGTAACTTTAGTTATTTAGTAAGATATTTATTTTATAAACATTTCATTTATATAGTTTTAAAGATCAATGTAACTTTAGTTATTTAGTAAGATGTTTATTTTATAAACATTTCATTTATATAGTTTTAAAGATCAATGTTTTTCAACTATAGCCAGTGTGAAATATACAACATTATTACAAAATCTCTTTTTCTCACTCCCTGCAATGACTTCAGGAATACGAGGGGTATCATATAACACACACACACACACACACACACACACACACACACAGACGCTTCACTTGGAGGCTGCTGTCAAAAAGGCCGGTGAGAGAGAGGCACTCGTGGTAGCTTTTCAGCATCTTTGGGGAACGTCTGATAAAGTAAGATGATTTTATTTTTTGTACACCTCTTTCATATGTTTTATTCTATAATTAACAATATTATTTTACCCAACTGTCACACACACACACACACACACACACACACACACACACACACACACACAGACGCTTAACTTGGAGGCTGCTGTCAAAAAGGCCGGTGAGAGAGTGAGGCACTCGTGGTAGCTTTTCAGCATCTTTGGGGAACGTCTGATAAAGTAAGATGATTTTATTTTTTGTACACCTCTTTCATATGTTTTATTCTATAATTAACAATGTTATTTTACCCACACACACACACACACACACCCACACACTGTGATCTTTTTTAGTTAAACTATATATTTTATACACTTTTAAGAGATATTTGTGTCACACCATCTGTGATCTTTTTTAGCATTGTGAGAGTGGGTGGGAGGGAACCCCGGATTTCAAAAAACATCTGGCACCATCAAAGCCAAAACATCAGACAAACCAATGACATATTTATACCCTCTCGGTCAAAGGGTCAAATCATCCATCAAAACAACCTGTCAAAACTTTATGTCAACCAAATGATCGAACGCTCATTAGGGCAAAGGTTAATCCATCAATCACGGAAATGGGGAGGGCTAGGTCAAAGGTTAATCCATCAACCCCGGAAACCGGGAGGGGTAGGTCAAAGGTTAATCCATGACCCCGGAAACAGGAAGGGCAAGGGGCAAGGTCAAAGGTCACCATCAATCATTTTGACATAAGCTGTAGTATAATAACTACTCATATGGATTACATAATCAGACAGTATTTGCTTTAGATTCGAATTTGTTCGTTTAAAAGTGGACATTTCAAGCTTTTCCATTTGTTTCAGTTCATTTTTGAGACGCGATCCAGTTCATAAAAGACTGATTGGTTTATTTTGTTTTACAAAAGCACAACGTATTCTTGTTCTTGTGAGTTTACAAAAATAAAAGTAGTTGCGAATGATGTATTATTATTATGTTTTATTTTATATGACCAGAAATGATAGAGCATTTTAAGTTGTGTCCACTGTTGATAGAAAAACGCAAGTGTTAATTTGCGCCCGTGGCTCCGTGCAGCAAGCGCGCTCCACACTCCGGACAAACCCTTGCTTGGATATGCGATAAAACATGTGTTTATTTGTAATAATACATTCATCTTTAATCTTAGACTTTAATCTCGAAACGTTTCGACTTTAATCTCGAAACGTTAGATTTAATTTTTTTTACAGATTTTTTTTTTTTTTTTACGTTGCGGTTCAGGGCTTCCGTAGGATAGAGCTTGCTCGCAAAAAAAAAGAAGAAGAAGATGTTTAACAGAAAGCATTAGACATTTAGAAGGGCATTGATAGATGTCGGGACGGCATCTTATCCTGTAGGGTAGAGTGTAATAGTGAGTACAAGCCCAAGTACAAGTTTATGTTTGTACAATTTCTTCAATTCCATTATAATATTAGCCTGACGTCGTCATACTCAGATTCTAGTCAACTTCCCATCATCAAATGTTGTGGGCGGGGCTAAGTTCGGCTGGCATCCAGGCTATTATAATATAGTATTTTTCTAATACTTTTAAATACTGTTCAATTTCTTATTTCTGTTTTATGTTAAAAGTTTCCATTTAGTTTCGCGATTAGCACGATAGCCCTCTATTTATTATAAATGGTCATTATGTCAATGTTATTTGAGTGTATAAGAGTAGAGCTGATGTTGTTTCAGAGTTCACCGCTTGTTTTTATTTCTATTTTAATCATCTTTTTCCATACTTCTTTTCAGGATTACTACACATGCACTGTTAACTGTGGGACCTTATATAGACAGGTGTGTGCCTTTCCAAATCATGTCCAATCAACTGAATTTATCACAGGTGGACTCCAATGAAGTTGTAGAAACATCTCAAGGATGATCAGTGGAAAAATAAATTTGCAAAGATTTCAAACAAACTTCTTTCACCTTGTCATTATGGGGTATTGTTTGTAGAATTTTGAGGACAATAATGAATTTAATCCATTTTGGAATAAGGCTGAATTTATGAATTATAACATAAGTAACATAACGAAATGTGGAAAAAGTGAAGCGCTGTGAATACTTTCCGGATGCATATATATTTTAAAGCCACAAATAGATAGGCCTACAATAGAATATTATGAAATAAATTTTATGTTAAATAAAATAAAAATAAAAGTATTTATCGCGAAAACACTTGAACGAGTTGTTTTCAACCAGATCTCTTCCTTTCTTACGCAGAAGTCTTGTGACTGTCACAGTCTTGGACAACAATCAGTCTGGTTTCAAAAGCGGACACTCAACTGAGACTGCCCTGCTCTCAGTAATTGAAGCTCTGAGACTGGCAAGAGCAGCTTCCAAATCCTCAGTTCTCATCCTGCTGGATCTGTCTGCTGCCTTTGACACAGTTAACCACCAGATCCTCCTGTCAATCCTAAAGATGAAGGGAATCACGGGATCCGCACTCCAATGGTTCAAGTCTTACCTCTCAGATAGGTCCTTTAGGGTGTCGTGGAGGGGTGTGGTGTCTAAGACCCAACATCTAGCTACTGGGGTGCCTCAGGGCTCAGTGCTTGAACCACTTCTCTTTTCCATCTACATTACATCACTAGGATCTGTGATTCAGAGACATGGCTTTTCCTATCACTGCTATGCTGATGACACATAACTCTACATCATTCCAGCCCCACGGTAGCTGGTTGTATCTCAGCCTGTCTGACAGACATCTCTGGCTGGATGAAGGACCATCACCTTCAACTAAACCTTACGAAGACAGAGCTACTTGTGGTCCCGGCCAACCCAACACTTCATCACAACTTCTCCATTCAGCTAGGCTCAACATCAGTAACTCCATCAAGGTCAGCCAGGAATCTTGGGGTTGTAATTGATGATCAATTGAACTTCACAGACCACATTGATAGAACTGCCCGGTCATGTAGATTTGCCTTGTACAACATCAGGAAGATCAGGCCCTTCCTAACAGAGCATGCTATACAACTCCTTGTTCAAGCGCTTGTTCTATCCTGGACTACTGTAATGCTCTCCTGGCTGGTCTTCCAGCTTGCTCTGTCAAACCTCTGCAACTGATCCAGAATGCTGCTGCCAGAGTGGTCTTTAATGAGCCAAAGAGAGCACACGTCACTCCTCTCCTCACAAAACTGCACTGGTTGCCAGTTGCCGCTCACATTATTTTCAAGTCACTGACGTTGGCCTACAGAACAACCACTGGCACTGCTCCCTTTTACCTAAACTCATTACTTCAGACTTATGTGCCATCCAGAAACTTGCGCTCTGCAAGCGAATGTCGTCTTGTGGTACCATCTCAAAGAGGCACAAAATCTCTTTCTCAGACCTTTACCATGTCTGTTCCCTGCTGGTGGAATGATCTGCGTAACTCAACCAGAGCTGCGGAGTCAGTAGCCACTTTCAAGAAACAGCTGAAGACGCTTCTTTTTTGACAGCACTTGATCCTGTAACACTGACACTTTCTCTTCTATTCTATCAAAAAAACAAACAAACAAAAAACAAAAACAAAAACTCATGGACTGTGTTAGATGAAATTGAGAGGGGTCACTTGCATATTGTTGTCCTACTGTTAGTTTAACTGCTTCTATTGTTCTCATTTGTAAGTTGCTTTGGATAAAAGTGTCTGCTTAATGAATAAATGTAAATGTAATAAAATAATAAAATGTTAAATAAAAGAAAATCAAAGGATTTTCCTTTTCAGGAAATTTACTTTCTTTGGCATTTGCATTCGGTATTTAAATGTTTATATTTCTTTTTCATTTTATATTTTTTCCTTTATTTATGACCCTGGGTCAAAAGTACAAATTCAACATGACTTGACAGACCAGCTCATAGCTCTGAATGACTTATCACTGGATGCATTTAACCAATAAAATCTTCACAATACCACAGAAGATCACCTCAACAAAGAGTCTAATCAATAATGTGCAATAACTGTGGGTAACAAAAACTGATAGGTGAAGATTGTGGCTTAACTTTATTTAAAGGATCCACTGATAAGAAAATGTCTGCTCAGTGAGTTTTACCTGCTGTTGTGTAACGTCAAGTGAATCCACCTCTTCCAACATCAAGGCAGACATAAAGGTTAATATTCTTTGATCAAACTTCCACCAGAGTATGTTAGCTGAGTGGAGCGGCAACAATTTACCCTCGGCGCAGTATTCAATAATCACTCCTCTCCGGGTCAGGGCCGGCGATTGCTATAGGCGAACTAGGCGATTGCCTAGAGCGACAAATGTGCTGGGGGCGCGGGCGCGCTCTAGTGTCGCCCTTGACCTACTTCACATTCTCTCTGCTACTTCCCAATAATCGAGAAATGACAGAGTTAGAATGAGAAGCAAAACAAAAATATGTTTATTAAACATGATCATCCTAAGGCGCCCCTCAGCCACACGTTTACTTAGCCTAATTACTGATTATTTTATTGAATTGATGATTCTTGTTGATCATTTCCGGGGGGTTACGTTACGTTACATTAGGCAAGTGCTCAGCTGCTGGCGCGTTGATCGAAAATGAAGCGGTATAAACCCTCTGGTGCACTGGGACGAAAACAGAGATAGCAACAAAATAAAAAGAAAGCCCAGTATAAAATGGCAAGTCTTCTCATCTTAGCCATTAAGGTATCAAATGAAATAAATGTAGGCTACTTAGTGTTGTGCACAGGCATTTAAGCCAACCGGCCATCGGGATTACCGGGAGATTCCCGGTGACCGACGTGCTTTTTGGGCCGATACATCTCATAGCCTTTATTTATTTTTTTGTCTTAACAACCCATAAAATTCGTACATCGGCAGCCCATTCGTTTTGTTTTGCTTAATTGGCGGCGCTGACTTGCTTCCAAGTATGTAGCTTACTTACAAGTAGGCCTATAGAAATTTGCACAAAACTAATTATGAAAGTTTCCTTTATTTTTCACTGCATTTGTTTTACAATATAGCCTATTATGTAGTAGTGTAATGTAGACAGACACTGTAACTAAGTCAAGTCAAGTCAAGTCAAGTCATCTTCATTTATATAGCGCTTTTAACAATGGATTGTTTCAAAGCAGCTTTACAGAGATAAACATATAATTTAAGGTAACAGATTGTTTTGGCATTATAGCGGTTCTTGAATAATGTTATTTCCAGCTAAAGTTAACTTTGATTGATTCACCTCCGTCGAAATGATCAGACTTTTAAACGCGAACCTGTGATTAACGCTGACGGCGTTCACATGCTCATTCAGAATTGATTCTATAGTTATGTGCTTTTTAAAATATGTGCGCAGGTTTATAATTCATACAACCCAGCCTAAACAAACTACTTTTCTTGCCTATAAATTTTGATACAGAATTTTGTTTTATTTTATCACTTCGGGGTACGCGAGCCAGAATTCACAACGCTTCATCTGTAGAGTGGGAAAGGGATCCTCCATAGGGAGAGGATAGTGGACACTTCAGCACTGCATTGTCATCGGGTCCAGGCGGATCTCCTTCGTCAGATCTGGACACGGCCTAGATCCGGGAGGCTGCGGGAAAACCTCGGGATAAACAAAGACACTAATATTAGCGTAGATGCCATTCTTCTTATGATGTAGCGAGTACATCAAGATTTAAGGGAAGTGTTCCCAGTTCCGGCTGACCTAATCTATGCAGCCTAACATTGAATTTATAGAAGTCTATAGTGTGTTATGTGTATGCATCTTAAAGAGATGTGTTTTTAGTCTAGCTTTGAACTGACAGAGTGTGTCTGCTTCCCGGACAATGGTAGGAAGACTGTTCCAAAGTTTTGGTGCTAAATAGGAAAAGGATCTACCGCCTGCAGTCGATTTAGATATTCTAGGTATTATCAACTGGCCGGAATTTTGAGATCGCAATAGACGTGAAGGACTATAATACGTTAAGAGCTCGCTCAAGTACTGCGGAGCTAAACCATTTAGTGCTTTGTAGGTAATCAACAATATTTTAAAATTTATACAATGTTTAATAGGGAGCCAATGCAGTGTTGACAGAACCGGGCTAATATGGTCATATTTCCTGGTTCTGGTAAGAACTCGAGCTGCGGCGTTTTGAACTAGCTGTAGTTTATTTATTAAGCGTGCAGGGCAACCACCCAGTAGAGCATTACAATGATCTAGCCTTGAGGTCATGAACGCATGGACTAATTGTTCCGCATTTCCCAATGAGAGCATATGGCGTATTTTAGATATATTTTTAAGATGGAAAAATGCAGTTATACAGATACTAGACACGTGGCTTTCAAAAGAAAGGTTGGTATCAAAGAGCACACCCAGGTTCCTAACCGACGACGAAGACTTGACAGAGCAGCCATCAAGTGTTAGACAGTATTCTGGGTTATTACGTGTGGAAGTTTTTGGTCCAATAATTAGAATCTCTGTCTTTTCAGAATTTAGTAGTAGGAAATTACTAGTCATCCAATTTTTTATATCAGCTATGCATTCCGTTCATTTTGTGAATTGGTAAGTTTCGTTGGGTTTTGAAGAAATATACAGCTGAGTATCATCGGCATAACAGTGAAAGCTAACTCCATGTTTCCTAATGATATCTCCTAATGGTAGCATGTACAGAGTGAACAGCAGCGGTCCTAGTACTGAGCCTTGTGGTACGCCATACAGAACTTGTGATCGATAAGACATCTCTTCATTTACTGCTACAAACTGATAACGGTCAGTTAAGTATGATTTAAACCATGCTAGTGCAATTCCACTAATGCCCACATAGTTTTCTAGTCTATTTAAAAGAATGTTGTGGTCAATTGTGTCAAATGCAGCACTAAGATCGAGTAACACTAATAGAGAGATACAACCATGATCGGATGATAAGAGCAAATCATTTGTGACTCTAATGAGAGCGGTCTCAGTACTATGGTACGGTCTAAATCCGGACTGAAAATCCTTGCAGATATCATTTCTTTCTAGAAAGGAACACAGTTGTGAAGATACTGCTTTTTCTAATATCTTTGACAGAAAAGGCAGATTCGAGATCAGCCTGTAATTGACTAATTCTGTAGGATCAAGTTGTGGTTTTTTAACAAGCGGTTTTATCATAGCCAGTTTAAAGGTTTTTGGTACGTATCCTTGAGACAAAGATGAATTAATGATATTAAGAAGAGGATATATGACCTCTGGAAACATCTCTTTCAGTAGCTTAGTCGGTATAGGATCTAACATACAAGTTGTCGATTTAGATGAATTAACGAGTTTGCAGAATTCTTCCTCTCCTATAGCAACAAATGAATCAAATTTTTCCTCAGGGAGACTACAATGCACTTCCTGATGCGATACTGTGGTAGACGGTTGCATAGTTATAATTTTGTCCCTGATATTATCAATCTTATAAGTGAAGAAGTTCATAAAGTCATCACTGCTGTGTTGCTTGGACACTTCTGAGCTTGAAGCTTTCTTTTTCGTTAGTTTAGCCACTGTTTCAAATAAATACCTTGGATTATGCTTATTTTCTTCTAATAGGTTTGAAAAATAAGCAGATCTAGCAGCTTTTAAAGCCTCTCTGTAAGCAATCGAGCTCTCTTTCCACGAAATCCGAAATACCTCTAGTTTAGTTTTCTTCCAGTTGCGCTCCATTTTTCTGGCTGCTCTCTTAAGGGCCC
Organism: Tiaroga cobitis; assembly: GCA_030578255.1. NCBI lineage: Eukaryota > Metazoa > Chordata > Actinopteri > Cypriniformes > Leuciscidae > Tiaroga > Tiaroga cobitis. The sequence continues at coordinate 22,134,498 of CM060614.1, forward strand.
GGGTATGCTCGCTGTACCACGGCGTTGGGCTATTTTCTTTAATCTTCTTTAAGCGCAACGGAGCAACTGCATCTAAAGTGCTGGAAAAGAGAGAGTTAAACGTTTCTGTTGCAATATCAAGTTCTTCTAAGCTATCCGGGATGCTGAGATGATGAAACTGATTAGGAAGATTATTGATAAAGCAATCTTTAGTGGCAGAAGTTATAGGTCTAACGTATTTATAACACGGAGTCGGCTTTGCAGCCTTGGCTAAATGTAATTTACATGAGACTAGATAATGATCTGAGATGTCATCGCTCTGCTGCAGAATTTCAACGGCATCAACATCTATTCCATGTGATAATATTAGATCTAGAGTATGATTACGACAATGAGTAGGTCCTGACACGTGTTGTCTAACTCCAATTGAGTTTACAATGTCTTTAAATGCCAATCCCAATGCATCTTTTTCATTATCTACATGTATATTAAAATCACCAACAATTAGTACTTTATCTGCAGCCAATACTAATTCTGATAGAAAGTCCGCAAATTCTTTGATAAAATCTTTATGGTGCCCTGGTGGCCTGTATACAGTAGCCAGCATAATTCTCAAATGTGATTTATCGTTTACACTATATATTTTTACATTAAGCACCAATACTTCAAAAGAAGTATATTTAAAGCTAGATTTCTTAGTGGTTTTGAAAATATTACTATAAATTACAGCAACACCTCCCCCTTGGCCTTTCAGACGAGGTTCATGTTTATAACTGTAATCTTGTGGGGTTGACTCATTTAAAATAATGTAATCGTTTGGTTTTAGCCAGGTTTCTGTCAAACACAGCATATCAAGATTATAATCTGAAATCATATCATTAACTATGAGAGATTTTGAAGTAAGGGATCGAATATTCAGCAACCCAAGCTTTATCATTTGCTCATCTGTATTATATCTGTTTTTTATTTGTTGAACATCAATTAAATTTTCAACCTGACGTTTTTTGGATTTCCAAATTCGGGGAACAGACACAGTCTCTATATGATGACATCTAGGTGAAAGAGACTCTATGTGATGGGATTTATCTGACCTTGGTGACGTGAGGCCGCTAGCAGACGGTCGGTTTAGCCAGTCTGTCTGCTTCCTGACCTGAGCCCCAGATTGTCATGTTTTATCTCTAAGACTATGAGCCAAATTACTAGAGAGAAGAGCAGCACCAGCCCAGGAGGGATGGATACCATCTCTTTTCAACAGATCAGGCTTGCCCCAAAAACTTTTCCAATTGTCTATGAATTTTATATTATTCTGCGGACACCACTTCGACAGCCAACCGTTCAGTGAGGCCAATCGGCTAACTATCTCATCACTCCTGCGTACAGGAAGGGGGCCAGAGTAAATTACAGTGCCTGACATCGTACTTGCGAGTTCACACACCTCTTTAATATTAATTTTGGTGATCTCCGACTGGCGGAGTCGAACATCATTAGTGCCGACATGAATAATGATCTTAGAGAATTTACGATGAGCATTAGCCAGCACTTTTAAATTTGCTTTGATGTCAGGCGCTCTGGCTCCCGGCAAACATGTGACTATGGTGGCTGGTGTCTCTATTTTCACGTTCCGTGTGATCGAATCACCAATTACCAGGGCACAATCAACAGAATTCTCAGTGGGTGTTTCACTGAGTGGGGCAAATCGGTTTGTTATGGGAATCGGAACAGAAGAGTGGTTCTTTGATCCGCGACTAGAACGATCTCTCACGGTCACCCATCTGCCCTGCTGCACGGGCTCTACTTCAGCCGGAACCGAATCATGTAAAGAGTTCACTATGCTAGGCGCATCCAAAACACGATCTAAAGATCTAGCATTCTTACCATCCTCAATTAAAGTTTGGATGCGTGTCTCTAGTTCTGAAATCTTCTCCGTCAGCCTGACTGTCTCCTTGCATTTATCACATATAAATCCTATATTGCTATCGGAGAAGGCTATACTAAACATATGACATGTGACACAGGTGACAATAACAGGACAAGAAGACATTACTCACCGTGTTAGTTGAATGATTTCTTACTTACCTGGACTTTATGAACTCAAAGGCGCGGGCGCGCGAGAGAAAATAAATATATAAATGAGCGCACGGGTGGCGCGTTAGCAGGCTAACGTTAGCGAGTTACTAGCGTGCTGTGTTAACAATAACGGAAGCTAGAGATGTAAGGTTAATCTGAGATGTTGGGTAAGCTGTATTTAGTAGTATAAACAACTAGATAGTAAATGATGGCTCAAAACATAAAGAAATACGAGGCTCAGGCGGAGCTTACAGCCTCGAAGCAAACAAACACACAGCAGGCAGCGAGGCAGACAGGAGCAATCGATCAGCGATCAGACAGCGATATCTCAAAAGTTCTGTTCATAACATACATTAAATGAAAAAATAAAATAGTTCGCTCCAAAGAGGTTTGAATTTTTCTTTGTTCAATTTGCACACTGAATTGCACCAGATCGATGAATTTAACATTTAAATTTGATTTAAACATGAATTAAACATTAAAATGCACAACATTTTCTTACAGGGGCACCGAAACCCCCTTAGCCTTGTAGCAGCCTAATAGATTAGTAATAATAGTAGTGGTGGTAGTAATTGTAATTTATCTACTACAAGTTACATGGTCAGATAAAATGAATTTGTTGAAAGCAACTATGTAGGATGATAGAAATATCCTTGAACGTTATTTGTAGAATTTGTATGAACAATTTATTACAGATGATCCTTCAACTTGTTGAAGTTTTGGAGTGATTATAAGAGCATTTTTGTTTAGTTTAATAAATACTCATCATTTTAATTGGGGGCGGTAAAAATCAATCTCGCCTAGGGCAACCAAAGGGCTAGAGCCGGCCCTGCTCCGGGTTCACCATTTCCAGCTCCTCGCTCAGAAACACTGCTCCGTCTTCGCTCCCTGAGTAAATTTGCAGCTAAAGTATTTAACTATACTTTGAAATATCTCAAAAGTTCTGTTCATAACATACATTAAATGAAAAAATAAAATAGTTCGCTCCATTCAAAATCATGCCACTGCACTCTGCTCTCATACTATGACTGACACAGAGTAATGTTTTTTTTTTAGTTGTAGCACCCCTTGTTGGCAGAATTAGACTAAAATTAGTGTGAATTTTCTTTTGTCTATGGCTATACAGTTTTACTAAATTTGGACTGGATTTGGACGGCAGATACATTATCGAACAGCAATCAATTAATCGAAATAGACAACACCTCAAAGTACATCGCTTTGACGAACAAAATTCTGACAACCTCAGCCATCCCCATGCAAACAACTAAGAACAGTTTTTTCAAAAATAATTTCACAAATTGTCTAGAAACTGAAAAATAAAGACAGGTAGAGATGTGCCTGCCAACAACCCCCATCCCCATCCCTTACCGACAGAGATTACAGAGAAACAGAACTTGACCCAGACACATGGCAAACATGAGGGCTTAAATACACAGACAAATACACAAGACAAGGGACACCTGTGAACAATGAACAGACGATTCCCTGTTTGTCATGAGATCCTGCCTTGTGTCTTGTCATTGGTTAATCACATGACAGACATGGAACTTGACAAGAACAAACCAAAACGTGACAGATCAGACCAAATCGTGACACTGGACCCACCAAGCCTGCACTCTAGGGTTATGAACATTCATTTGTCACCATTGTGACTATGACCGAGAATATTCACACATTGACACACAAACTCACACACATTGATAGTGTTTTTGATAGACCTATATGTTCTTTACACAGTTCTTTACACACAAATACCGTTAAGGAAGTTAGTTCTAGTAGACTAATTTACACACACATGCACACACTCCTCGTCAAAAAGTTAGTGGATTTGAGCTGTGGTCAGTCACAGAAAGAGACTGTTGTTTTGTATCGTTTCAATAAAATTGTTTTTGAAGCATATTGCACGTTGTGGTCGCTGTTTTGCTTCTTTTGTCTAATTGTTACAACTTAAAGGGTTAGTTACCCCAAAAATGAAAATTAAGTCATTAATTACTCACCCCCATGCTGTACCAACCCCGTAAGACCTTCGTTCGTCTTCGGAACACAAATGAAGATATTTTTGATTAAATGTGAGAGGTTGATCACTGCTACATAGGCTGCCTAAGGGAATGAAACTTGACGGCCCAGAAAGTCAATGAAGAAAATGTTTAAATATTCCATGTCAACAGTGGCTCAACTATAAGTTTATCAAGTGACGAGAATACTTTTTGTGCGAAAAAAACAAACAAAAATAACGACTTTATTTGACTATTCCTTTTCTTCCTTGTAGGCCTGAAACGAGACTTCAAGAGATTTCCACGACGCATGCGCGAGAATTGCGATCTCCTTCAACTACTTCAGTTAAGTTCTCGCGCGTGCCGTGGAAATCTCTTGAAGTCTCGTTTCAGGCCTACAAGGAAGAAAAGGAATAGTCGAATAAAGTCGTTATTTTTGTTTGTTTTTTCGCACAAAAAGTATTCTCGTACAAAGTTTCGTACAAAGATTGCCGACAGCCCCAGATTATTGTTGTTCTAATTTCACTTCCTGTTAAAACATCACACTCTTACTCTTAATTTTTTTATGTTTTGTATAGAATCCGACACGAATATGAATTCTATCAAGTCTGCTGCGGTTTATGTTCACATACCTTCACAGAACACCGTCCGTTAGGGATCTTAGTCAAAATGTTCGCATATTTGGAGAAATATTGATTTATTATCACATGTTTGCAAAAATATTTCGTCATACAGAATACCTTTTCGATTTATTATTCGATCTGAAGAGCTAAATATATTCATATTAATATGAATAAAGAATGTTTACATTATAGATGCTAAGCAGGTGTCAGAAATCTTATTATATGACTAAAATCCACATTAGATTGCGATCGGAAGTGAACAAGTTAACAAACATTCGATGGTGGTTTAAAGTGACTTTTGAGTAAAAGTGTAACAATAATCTTTTAAAATTTTGTTATAGCTTGATGCTAATTGTAGCTCTAATGCACCTGTGGCGCCAGGAACTATTCTATTCCATAATCTAATTCGTTTTAAAAAATCCACATACGGTTCCAAGAATACTTTTTTGTTTGTTTTCTAGAAAGACTTCAGATAATAGGTGGATTAATGTATAGTGGGATGAAAGTGATGTTGATGGGGAAGCCATTTAATTCCAGAATAAAGGTTAATAATGGCTGAATACAAACAAAAGAACATCGATAAAAGAATAATGAAGACTAAGTCTCATACCTGGCAGAGGTGCGAAAGGTTCATTGAGTGAGAACAATAGAACATGAATTAAGCAGTTCTCCTTGCCAGAAATTCGACAATAGACTACAAATGGGTGTTTAAAGGGAAATCAAATATTGTATTAGCATCTTATCAGCCTTCTCTAAAAACGTACATGAACGTGGTCGTGCTTCGTAAAATGCATAATTTTATAGATATCATCCTCAGATTTGAAATTAAGCATGACCACACTTGTGGCATCAGTATAAGTATGGTAATAAGTTGCTATACCACATACACATATTTTTATACATTTGAAAATATATTCTTAATATTTTTTATTTTAGTTTTTATGTTTGAGCTTATATATATCTCCATATTAATAACAGTCTGAGTAATTCTGAGTCTTGAACTGTAAACTCTCAAGTGTTGGCTTTCTAAATATATGTTGGTTATGTGACTATTCAGAATAACTTATAAGCAATCTTTTAATTTGGGTATGCCATTTATGCCCCCCTTACCTAAATGGGAGTGTCTAGTAAGGGGTTAACAAACTATAATTGTTTTTTGTTTTTGCTAGTACTTATTGTCAGTGTTACGATTATGTTCTGTTTGGTTCCTGTCATGTCTGTTATACGAGTTGTTCGTTTTCATGGCTATAGATTAGTTAATCTTCGTCCAGCTGTTCCTGTTTAGTTACATCATTTGCTATGTGTATTTATACTCCCCGCTCTGTTCAGTCCTTTGTCGGTTGTTTCGTGTAATATGTTATACTGAATGTCCAGTAAAGTCTATTTTGAAGTGTTACCCATTATTTCGACAATACGTTACAGACAGGAGAGACACAAAATTCAGTTGCAGGTACAACAGAAATGTTTTTTTTTTGCTCTCAATGAGCACAGAAGAAAATGGCAGGAACACAAAATGAAGAGAGAGAGAGTCCAAATCAACATACAGTGGGCCAGGAGAGCACAACACAGCAAAGACGGTACAATGAGTCCAAGCGTCTCCAGTGACACAATGCAACATGCAATAATGAAAGTAGGTCACAAGCGATAGCGCTGCACATATATATCAACGGTCTGACAAAAGACTGAACATGAGAGGATCTAAAATAGGGGAGATAATGGGGAACTAACTAGCAACAGGTGTGACTGTGAATACAATTGGGAATAAAGGATAACAAGTGGGAGGGGAAACACCACAAAGACAGCAGAGCACATGGCGAGCTGTCAAAACAAAGACCATGTGCTCAAAGACAATAAAGCATTGCAGACACGGAGACAAGGACAACAAAACATGGCAGATGAGACTGAAGTTATGACACTTATGTGTATTTAAATGAAAACTATTCTGAAAACACTGAATAGCTCTAAGCGTGTCCGTCTCTGGCTCAGCGCCAGAATTTAGCAGTTGTTCAATTGGCTTTATGCACAGCTGCACTACTTCCTGAACTTCCTGAAATCTTCAAGAGATTTCCATGACGCGCACGCGCGAGAACTTAACTGAAGTAGTTGAAGGAGATCGCAATTCTCGCGCATGCGTCGTGGAAATCTCTTGAAGTCTCGTTTCAGGCCTACAAGGAAGAAAAGGAATAGTCGAATAAAGTCGTTATTTTGTTTGTTTTTTCGCACAAAAAGTATTCTCGTCGCTTGATAAACTTATAGTTGAGCCACTGTTGTGACATGGAATATTTAAACATTTTCTTTAATGACTTTCTGGGCTGTCCGGTGTCATTCCCTTAGGGAGCCTATGGAGGAGTGATCAACCTCTCAGATTTAATCATAAATATCTTCATTTGTGTTCCGAAGACGAACGAAGGCCTTATGGGGTTGGTACAGCATGGGGGTGAGTAATTAATGACTTAATTTTCATTTTAGTGTGAACTAACCCTTTAAGCCCAATTTATACTTCTGAGTCGAATTTACGCCGTAGCTACGTCGTAGGCTGTCTGTAGCACGCGTAGCCTACAACGGGTCAATTCTACGTGGACCGCAAGCGCTATGATTGGTCTTCTAGAACCCCTCCCTTGGGTTACACATGCTCCCTCTGCATGTGTAATTGGCGGACAACAACGCAGAAGTATAAATGAAAACCGACGTGTAGCCTACAGCGTAGAGGCTTAGACGTAGGTCCCATGCAGAAGTATAAATGAGAAGTATTTCTTCTCCAGCCTTTTGGAGATGAAATACTTAACTCAGTATAATGGAAAAAATGTAGACGTTTCCTTTCCTTTAGTGTTGTTTTTGGCGGCCTATTTTAATTTTAGTTTTAGTCTAGTCTTTGTGTCAAGCTGTCATTTTAGTTTTTATTAGTTTTAGTCACGTTCATACTCTTTTTAGTCTTTTTAGTCGACGAAAACTGATGACATTTTAGTCTAGTTTTTGTTGACGAAAACTGATGACATTTTAGTCTATTTTTAGTCGACAAAAGAAATAGTCTAGTTTTAGTCAATGAAAATTGTATTTTAGTCTCTTTTTAGTAATGCAATTCTATTTAACCCAGTCAATATAGTATAAGTAGCCTACCTAGTAGTATAGACGAAACCAAAATTTTCTTTTAGCCAAACCCATTTCAAACAATCTTATCTTCTTATAGTTATCTTATTATATTATTGTTACCTTATAGACTCAAGAATGCATCCATTCCAGACACGGAAGACGCTCTAATTTGAATTTACAACATATTTATTTTACCAACCAAACATGTTAGAAGTAGCCTACACACATGATGAAATGAAAGTTTTTTCAAATGTCATTTCTTCTTTTTCTCCCAAAGACGAATCCCTTTCTCTGTGTTAGACTTAACTTTGTTTGTTGTCGTTTATGCTACCGCCGGTTTTTCACATAGGCTACTCCGTTTGCAGTGCGTATGCGGTGCGTATTTTTCCCCGCACCCATGTTAATAGGTTGCGCTCACACCGCACGCGGATGCGTCCGGCAGTGCGCTCCAGGAGCGGTGCGTGCATAACAGCAGAGCAGAGATCTACACAGTACCTCAACAACGCGACATAATGGATGTAGGCTTTGAAATAAAAAAAAATAGAGAATGTTGTGATTGTGGTACAGCCGTAGATCAGTTGCGCACTGCAAACGCAGCACATGTGAAAGCACAATAGCGCGTGCTGCTCCTGCATACACACCGCAACACGGACCGCATACGCACTACACACGGAGTATGTGTGAAACAGCCGTAACTCACGCAGCTGCATCTTCTAAATAATGCCGTGAGTGGGGCTTGAGGATGTGAAGTCGCCTGCGTCTGCGCAGTGCGATCTGATGCAGCCCCTGAAGTGACACAGGAAACAGAAATGCTGCATAGTAGGCCTAATAATAATGCAAGTAAACGAGACGAAATAACGTTAAATAACATTTCGTCTCTTGGTCAACGAAAATGAAGAGACATTTTAACATAGTTTTTATTTTGTAAAAATAAACATTTAGTCTCGTTTTTATTCGTCAACGATATTGCATTATACATTTAATTATAGTCATCGTCACATGACCAGCATTTACGTTGCGTCTCGTCTCGTTTTCGTCACGTGATAAAGGTTCGTTGACGACGATATTTAGTCATAATTTTCGTTGACGAAAGCAATACTTTCCTTGTGTCTCAGCCCCATTGGTATATTCTTGATCACTCGAGCGTCACTTCAAAGCATTATCAGCTGCGCTCAAGGGATCTGCTCTTATGTTGTTAAGGTTTGGTTAAGAATTTCATAATAAATAATAATAAAGCAAGACTCCCTGTTGAAATATGTGAGATATATGGTTTATTTATACTGCAAAGGTAAAACATACATTTAAATGATTGTGAGAATTTATACGTAGGCCTACGTCAGGTTTTTCGACAAGCATCCTTCCCTCGTATCCTATGGGGGTGGTGCTGATGAAGGAAATGAGGATGCACAATTAAGAAATGAAAAGCACCCACTGACATCCAATACTCCTGACATCACCTATCTGTATCGTTGTAACCTCCTATGTACACTAGATGGCAGCAGTTCAATCAAATGAGTATTAAAGGGAGGGGCACAAAAAAGGAACAAAATGAGGGAGAGTAGCCAATCCTATTATGATGACAGAATTTCAATTTTGGGGTGGACTGTCCTTTAAAAGAAAGTGAAGAAATAATCAATGGGTGAAACCGTTTTTTTTTATGTTAACATAAACTCGCATATCTAGGTCTAACATTTATTAATAAAGTGTGTAGGCCTATTTACTTGTTAAAGATTTATTCTCAGTGCCTAACAGTTTTTTTCTTCATAAAACACACAAAACAAATACATTAATCATGACTTATTACAAATAGCAATGGCTGGTAAGATGAAAAACGTTTGCCTTTGTGTGCTGCACCCACTCCACTAGATGTAGGCTGCTGCAGAAATCGTTTTAAAATCTAATTCATTGAATTACGCCAATTTTCCAGAGCCATGCACGTCACTGCAAACACTGGCCTTTGGAAGGCTGACTTTCTATTTGTGTTTCAGACTATACAAACATGTATTGCCTTTTTCTCAGTAATTGGGGCACTGCAGGGGTATTTAACTGTTTAGATCTGAACCGCGTCTGCGAGATTTACTTGATTTTACATATGCAAAAGTACACTCACGGGTATTTATAAGTATGTATCCCACTACCACTCAGTTGGGTTTCATAGAATAGTTGAAATTGTTTTATTTCATTAAATGCATCACATAACAGCGTTAACTAAAGCTGGGAAATTATTTGGCAGGTGACTGGGTTCTTTTCTGAACCCCATGTGGGCCCTCGCAGGGTTGCCTTGGTTCAGACTGTGAACCCGTCGTCTGATAGTCCATGCTATCGTAACAGCCAAGACGTGAGCCCCTATTGGTCATCCTCACTTCCGTTACTCTTTTGGCATCACCGCGCCACTTCGCGTCACTATCCAGCGCTTTCGGTATCGGGCGCGCATTCGTTCGTTTTTAATTCATTCATTCATTCCACAGCAGAGGAGCAGGCGACCCCGATCGGTCTACACTTTCCAACTGTCCCGTATTGTTTAACGGAACTAGTAGATATGGTAAGGACCATCATGTTCACTTGTAGTACATGTTTTTGCCTGTTTTCTCATTGATGAGAACATTAATCCCGGTGGATGCTGAATGATGACTATATTTTCTACTAGTAGCTACTTTAGTAAAATCACACCGGAACCTAAAATCACTCTACTTTTATCTCTCTACGTTTATTAAGCACGGTTTTATACATTTATCTTTTACAACTTTTGCAACTAAATAGAAACTACCTATGTAAGACTAAACTTTATTCAAATGATGAATAAAGTTAAACTGTAAAAACACTGTAAAAAGTTTTGTCAGGTTAACTAACAAATGTACTTCATGTTAATTTATTCTACCATTAACATCTAAATTGATTGGTTTTATTCAAGTTTAAGAAAAAACACCAATACAAGAATACAACATTTTTCAGTGCAGTGTTATTTTTAATGCACTTTCTAAAAACTCTTTCTATATCAGAAACTTCTTAGTACTCTTACCATTGCTCATGCTGTGGCATTTCAGTTGAATTCTTAAACACTGTAACCACTCACTCTCTGCCGAGGAAGCCATGCTACAAAGTTTTGATGTCAGGGTAACCTGGGACCAATCCAAATTATTACTGTGACTGAGCCTGATAAGCTGTATGTGAAGTGCTTCTTGACCATTCATATACGGCTATAAATGTAATATATTCAAAATACTTACATAATAGTGTCACTTCATGAAAATAGTACTGTGTATAACCACGTCGTAATAATAAATGTATTAAAACATAATTTACATTTAGCACTCATATTGAACATGGTGTAGACTGCTTGAAATTTCCACAGTATCAGTGCAGTTAAAAAATATATACTAAATGTTATGATGAATTGCATCATGTTGGAAAACATTTTTTTATATTTTTAAAGATAGCTTAATAAACTTTCACAAGTCAAACTAAATTTGACTTAATATTTAGTGTGTGTGTTTGTGTGTGTACTGGTTTGACTATATTATGAGGACTCATAATATAGTATGTAGGCTATACAGGTTTCAGGTCTCTGCCTCTACATTATGATGACATCCAGATGTGCCTGTAAAACAAATGGCTAAATAATGTTTTATTAAAAATGTAAAAATGCTGAAAGAGGGTTATGTTTTGGGTTGGGTTTAGAGCAGGGCTGGGCAACTCTGGCCCTTAAGATCCACTTTCCTGCAGAGTTTAGCTCGAACTCTGATCAAACTCACCCTCCTGCAGCTTTCTAATAATCCTGAAGATATTGATTAGCTTGTTCAGGTGTGTTTTATTAGGGTGTGAAGCTAATCTCTGCAGGAAAGTGGATCTCGTGGGCCAGATTTGCCCAGCCCTGGGTTAGAGAATAGAAAATATGTTTAGCTCAGTATAAAAATCAGTATGTCTACGGAAAGCACATACTTTTGGTTATGTAGCAGAAGAGTTGACAGGTTTTGGGACATATTAACACATCATAAAATGTGCATTCTGTCACCATAAACTGGTCTGCCAATCATCTTGTCACAGTTAACATCCTCATAGGGGTGAGTGGGGCACAACATAATGTGGGGCTAGTTGTAACACACATAGTTTAAACATTTCCACACATGCTAGCATAACGAAACTCAGTGTATTTATTAGTTGGCACCAGAAAAATGCACCAAAATTAAAAAAAGTCTTTGTAAGATATCGCCAAATTATGTAACCATAGCAAAAAGAAATTTATTACTGAAGTTAATTTTTCATCTCAGTTTATATTGTTTATTTAAAACAAGACAAATCTGCTATTATTTTATTCTCTAATCTTTTATTTAGCAGTTTAGATATTTATTTAATGCTTACTAACAAGACACTAGCCAGGTTTAAATACCAGTTGCACAAGTGGGGGCACATTGTACTACTGCAGTGTGCCTCGCTGAACTACAGTTTGAACTATGACGTTAGCAATGTAAATTCACATTAATTACTTTTATGAATTTTATTGAGAAACCACGAGAAACAGGTGAATAAATTGAGAAAACAGAAAACGACTCGGTTACTAACGTAACCTCGGTTCCCTGAGAGGAGGGAACGAGTATTGCGTAAGTAGCTTACGCTATGGGAAAACTCCTTTTCTCGAGAAATATTGAAGTCTTTATGTAAAACGTATTGCAGCTGCACAGCATACAGCAGTGAGCGAGGCAGCTCGGTCATTGGCTGTGCTGCGGCAACTGCACGAACCTATGACGGGGCGACTCTGAACTAGGCATGTGCCGGTATCAAATTTTCGTGCTGCGATTAATTGAATGAGCTTTTATCCCGGTATACGGTATTATCACGATATTTTAATTGCTCAAGAGAAACAGATGGATTGCGGGTATCTAAAAAAACAACTTGCATCACAATGTGTAATTGTGATTTTCAAAACATGGTAACTAAACAGAATTTTATTAAGTTTAGTGACAACGTGTTACAATGTTTACATGGTACAATGACTGGTAGGTTACTGTTTGTATTATTCAAATAAATTATTGTATTTGATTTTAATCTTAATTCAATATTGACTCATTTGGATAAATATTAGGTAGGCTACAGTCTGCATGTTAATTTTTCTCAAGAAAAAAATATATCTCACATAATGCTGTAAACAGAGAGAAATTAAATATAATGCGGTTTTCATTATAATAACAATTATGTAATGACAAGTAAACATATAATTAATATGTAATAAAGTGCACATATTTAGCAAAATGACCATTTTTTCTAGTCAACTAAAGTGCTGGTCATTAAATGGCTTTCCTGAGGTAAATGTAATGTTCTGTGACATAACTGTTCTCCTGCAGTTTTATTGACCTCTTTCCGTGAAAAACACTGATTGATCGACATTTTGTATGAGGCATAAACCTTAAGGTAAGTTGTACTGTATCTTTAAATAAAAAGTAACAGATGATCGGTTTACTTGAACTGAGGCGCAGCGATCTGTCACAATGGACAGAACCTTTTTTTTTTTTCATATCAAAAGTAACCTGCTCTGTCTAGTCTGTCGGTGTCAGTGTCCTCTTTGCTCCGCGATTTTTCTCTGCGTGAGAGCGTGTGAAAAGTGTCAATTCCGTAAAGCGGCTTTCAGACAGAACGCGGAACGCGATTTGCTATTTTGCAAATAAAAAGTTGAACTATTTTTAACTTTGACCCCGGCGTGCTTTGGTCGACGCAGCAACAAAACGTTGCTGCGAGTATTCTGCGTCCTGTCTGAAAGGCGCTTGAGTCTCAAGTTGAATGCGTGAGAGTTGGCAGCCCTGCGGGGGGTAATTCGTTGGCAGCGTTCCTCCTTCCGCCATGCTTCTACTCCATGTGATGATTGTTTACATTAGACTAGAGTGCGCTCTGCGCCGCGTGCACACAGTGCTTATACATGTGGGGATTGTTTACATCAGAGTGCGCACGTGTTTTGCGGAGCATATACGCAGTGTTTAAGCGGTTGATAGAAAATTAGCTAATGCGTGTTCTAAAAGTCTAAATTCAAATCTATTATTTTTCACGGTATTTTGAAGTGGCCGCGATAACAATATCGTGCATATTAATTACCGCGATTTATCGCATTACCGAATACCGGCACATGTCTACTCTGAACACGCTTCCAATGAGCGTGCTTAGAGCCCGCCAAGATGGGCGTGGCCAAGGGCTTTATATTGGGCGCCCCGTCGTCTGAGTTCTTTAGGTTCAATCGACTGAAGCGAACTGACCAAGCACAAGCACGGCAGCTTACGCAATACTCGTTCCCTCCTCTCAGGGAACCGAGGTTACGTTAGTAACCGAGTCGTTCCCTTTCGAGAGGTCTCTCCTATTGCGTAAGTAGCTTACGCTATGGGAACACCATGTAAAACGCCGTGCGTGCTGACGTGCGTGCTGACAAGGCTCAGTACTAGGACCGCTGCTGTTCACTCTGTACATGCTACCATTAGGAGATATCATTAGGAAACATGGAGTTAGCTTTCACTGTTATGCCGATGATACTCAGCTGTATATTTCTTCAAAACCCAACGAAACTTACCAATTCACAAAATTAACGGAATGCATAGCTGATATAAAAAATTGGATGACTAGTAATTTCCTACTACTAAATTCTGAAAAGACAGAGATTCTAATTATTGGACAAAAAACTTCCACACGTAATAACCCAGAATACTGTCTAACACTTGATGGCTGCTCTGTCAAGTCTTCGTCGTCGGTTAGGAACCTGGGTGTGCTCTTTGATAACAAACTTTCTTTTGAAAGCCACGTGTCTAGTATCTGTAAAACTGCATTTTTCCATCTTAAAAATATATCTAAAATACACCATATGCTCTCATTGGGAAATGCGGAACAATTAGTCCATGCGTTCATGACCTCCAGGCTAGATCATTGTAATGCTCTACTGGGTGGTTGCCCTGCACGCTTAATAAATAAACTACAGCTAGTTCAAAACGCCGCAGCTCGAGTTCTTACCAGAACCAGGAAATATGACCATATTAGCCCGGTTCTGTCAACACTGCATTGGCTCCCTATTAAACATCGTATAAATTTTAAAATATTGTTGATTACCTACAAAGCACTAAATGGTTTAGCCCCGCAGTACTTGAGCGAGCTCTTAACGTATTATAGTCCTTCACGTCTATTGCGATCTCAAAATTCCGGCCAGTTGATAATACCTAGAATATCTAAATCGACTGCAGGCGGTAGATCCTTTTCCTATTTAGCACCAAAACTTTGGAACAGTCTTCCTACCATTGTCCGGGAAGCAGACACACTCTGTCAGTTCAAAGCTAGACTAAAAACACATCTCTTTGACCTAGCATACACATAACACACTATAGACTTCTATAAATTCAATGTTAGGCTGCATAGATTAGGTCAGCCGGAACTGGGAACACTTCCCTTAAATCTTGATGTACTCGCTACATCATAAGAAGAATGGCATCTACGCTAATATTAGTGTCTCTGTTTATCCCGAGGTTTTCCCGCAGCCTGCCGGATCTAGGCCGTGTCCAGATCTGACAAAGGAGATCCGCCTGGACCCGATGACAATGCAGTGCGGAAGTGTCCACTATCCTCTCCCTATCGAGGATCCCTTTCCCACTCTACAGATGAAGCGTTGTGAATTCTGGCTCGTGTACCCCGAAGTGATAAAATAAAACAAAATTCTGTATCAAAATTTATAGGCAAGAAAAGTAGTTTGTTTAGGCTGGGTTGTATGAATTATAAACCTGCGCACATATTTTAAAAGCACATAACTATAGAATCAATTCTGAATGAGCATGTGAACGCCGTCAGCGTTAATCACAGGTTCGCGTTTAAAAGTCTGATCATTTCGACGGAGGTGAATCAATCAAAGTTAACTTTAGCTAGAAATAACATTATTCAAGAACCGCTATAATGCCAAAACAATCTGTTACCTTAAATTATATGTTTATCTCTGTAAAGCTGCTTTGAAACAATCCATTGTTAAAAGCGCTATATAAATGAAGATGACTTGACTTGACTTGACTTGACTTCGCTCTATTATTGCCAGAGGCAGATGCCTGAGCCTTTAAGCAAAGTAATTATCCAACGAGCCGGCCGAAGGCGGGCTTTATAAGGGACAATGTAGAACGGCCCAATGGGCGTCCAGTGGAAAAACACACAAGCACCTTTATGTACTGATATGCATAAAAAACCCTCTCAGTCAGTCAGAGACGGACCCTATAAGGGAGGAGATAATGCTCAGCATATACACACTCCAGCCTATACATAGTTAGACCGACAGTATGTTGGAATGCAACGAGGGGACCTGTAGGTTATAAAACCTGATAAATGTTGACGGTGAGGCCCAGCCTGCTGCCGCACAAATATCCTGAATGGGTATCCCACTCGACCACGCCCACGAGGAGGCCATGCCTCTCGTAGAGTGAGCTCTGATGCCCAAGGGGCACTGAAGGCCCTTGGCTTCATAAGCCAGCCATCGATAGCCATCAACTATCCAGCGCGATATTCTCTGCTTTGAAACAGCGAGACCTTTGGTGCGGCCGCCAAAGCATACAAAAAATTGCTCTGTCTGTCTGAACAGGGCAGAACGTTCCAAATATACTCTGAGCGCCCTGACTGGGCAGAGTAAATTAGCGTCGCTTTCGTCTGCTGGAGATGATAGCGCGGCCAGAGATATCACCTGTGCTCTGAAGGGTGTCGAGAGCACCTTAGGAATATACCCGTGTTTTGGCCTAAGGACAACTCTGCTGTCGTTAGGGCCAAATTCCAGGCAGGTAGCGCTTGATGACAGCGCGTGCAGGTCGCCCACTCTTTTGACTGAGGCGAGAGCCAGCAAGAGAGCGGTTTTGAGCGAGAGCTGTTTGAGGTGCACAGTTCGTAGAGGTTCGAACGGGGCACTTTTGAGTGCGTGCAGGACCGTGGCCAGGTCCCAGATCGGCACTGAGGGGGGGCGTGGGGGATTCATCCTCCTGGCGCCTCTCAGGAAACGAACAACTAGGCAGTTTTTCCCTAGTGTGCGTCCTTCCACAGGATCGTGTGACACCGCTATGGCGGCCACATATACTTTGAGCGTGGAGGGGGTGCGGCCTGCCTCCAACAGCTCTTGTAAGAAAGCGAGCACGCTCGGTACCTCGCAGGTCTCATGATTCAGGTTCCTGGTTTTACACCAGTCACTGAACACCGTCCATTTCTGGGCATATAAGCGCCTCGTAGAGGGCGCTCGTGCCTCAGTGATGGTTCTCAACACTCCACTGGGGAGGTTCCCGGGAACCCGTTGAGGGGCCATGCATGGAGGACCCACAGATCGGGGCGGGGATGGAGGATCATCCCGTTGGCCTGCCTGAGGAGGTCTAGCCTCAGCGGAATCGGCCATGGGGCAGATTGCATCATCTGCATCAGTTCCGGAAACCACGTCTGGTTCTTCCAGAGTGGGGCTACCAGGAGCACTGCACATTTCTCTTCCTTGACCCGACTGATGACCTGAGGTAGCATCGCGATCGGGGGGAAGGCATACAATGGGCGGCTCGGCCAGACTTGGGCGAGCGCGTCTGTGCTCTTTGAAAAGAAGAGAGGGCAGTGCGCATTTTCCTTGGAGGCAAAGAGGTCGACCTCTGCTCTGCCAAAGGTTTGCCATAACCACTAAATCGTGGAGAGACCATTCTCCTGGGAGAACTTTGTCTCTGGACAGCATGTCCGCTCCCTGGTTCAGGACACCCGGCACATGCGCTGCTCTCAGCGAGCGCAGGTTGCACTGGGACCATAGGATGAGTTCCCTGGCCATCGAGTGCAGGGAGCTCGACCTGAGTCCACCTTGGTGATTTATATATGAGACTACCGTCATGTTGTCCGTTCGGACCAGGACGTGCTCGTCTTTCAGGTACGGAAGCAGGGCTCTGAGAGCCAAAGCGACCGCTTTCAATTCCAGACAGTTTATATGTAGGCGCTTCTCCGGGTTTGACCACAAGCCGGAGACAGGCCTGCCCTCGTAAAGGGCCCCCCAACCTATTTTGGAGGCATCTGTCGTGATCATTTTTCTCCTTGTGTTCACGCCCAAACTCACACCGGACTGATACCAGTCGACAGCTTTCCAGGGCGTCAGGGCTTTTATGCAGCCGTGATTCGCTCTGATTAAAAAGTGGCCTGAGCGCCACGCGTGAGTGGGGACACGGCTTTTGAGCCAGCGTTGGAGAGGACGCATGTGCAACAATCCTAGCTGGAGTACAGCTGATGCCGAGGCCATGAGACCGAGCATCCTTTGAAATCGCTTGACGGGGCGCGTGCGCCCGCTCTGAACGATGTTGCAAGGCGCCGAATGGTGAGCGCGCGTTCTGATGAGAGGCGCGCCGTCATCTGCACTGAGTCTAGCACTATTCCCAGAAAAGAAATATTCTGGCTGGGAGATAGCGTGCTCTTTGCAAAATTGATTCTTAGACCCAGGCATTCTAGATGGCTGGTAATCCAAGACCTGTGTGTCATTAACTGACTCTCTGATTGTGCTAGGACTAGCCAATCGTCGAGATAATTCAGTATTCGCACTCCCCGCTGTCTCAGGGGGGAAAGTGCTGCATCCATACATTTCGTGAATGTACAGGGTGCCATGCAGTGATAGGCCGAATGGTAGTACTGTGTACTGGTATGACTGTCCCTCGAAAGCGAATCTCAGAAATGGCCTGTGATGAGGCGCTATCGGAATGTGAAAGTAAGCGTCTTTCAGATCCACTGATAGAAACCAATCCCCCGGGCGAACTTGCGCGAGGATATTTTTGGTTGTTAACATTCTGAACGAGCGAATCATTAAAGCTTTGTTCAGATGTCTGAGATCTAGGATGGGGCGGAGACCACCATCCTTCTTCGGGACGAGAAAATAGCGGCTGTAAAAACCCGCCTCGCTCATAGAGGGAGGAACAGTTTCTATAGCGCCCTTCTCTATCAGTTTGAGCACCTCGGTGCGTAGAACATGCGAAACATCTTTTCTCACTTTCGTCTCGACCACCGCTGAGAAGCGGGGTGGTCTGCGAGCGAATTGAAGCGAGTAACCGTGTTTTATTATGTTCAAAACCCATTTCGGCATGTCGGGGATATTTTCCCAAGCTTTCGCTCGCACAGATATGGGCTGAATGCTGGCTGGGGGCGTGTCGCAGTGACGTATGGCTCCCGCCGGCGCATCGCTCTGTGCTAACACTGAGCTTACAGCTCTCAGAGGCGCGGGCGTATGCTGCACAGCATAAGCCTCGCTCACTGCTGTATGCTGTGCAGCTGCAATGCGTTTTACATAAAGACTTCAATATTTCTCGAGAAAAGGAGTTTTCCCATAGCGTAAGCTACTTACGCAATACTTCTCTCACCTCTCGAAAGGGAACTGTGATTCAATGTTCAACATTAAAGGGATAGTTTAAAATTAGCCCATGATTTACTCACCCTGAAGCCGTATTTGACATTCTTCTTTCAGACGAATACAATTGGAGTTATATTAAAACTGTCCTGGCCCTTATAATGGGAGTCTATGGGTATTTGATTTTGGAAGTCCATCAGAGCCTATCCATCCATGATAAAAGTGCTCAAAACGGTAAAAGTGCCTTTCTAATAAAGGCCTTCTAAAGCGAAGCGATGCGTTCGTGTAAGAAAAATATCCATTTAAAACTTTATCGACTAAAATAACTAGCTTCCAGCAGACGGCCGTAAGCGTCGACCTACGCTAAAAGAGTAAACCTTGAACTTGACCCACAATGTAATGACGAACGCGGTTGCCCAGCCCTGTTTGAACTGCAAGATGCGTCAAAGCTTACGCTACTCCTACGTCATACATCGTCAAGTGTTACTCTTTTGGCGTAGGTCGACTTGCGTATATCCATCTGTTGGAAGCTATTTATTTTAGTCCATAAAGTTTTAAATATGGATATTTTTCTTACGCTAACGCATCTCTTCGCTTCAGAAGGCTGTTAGGTTGTGCCCTCCCCTCCCCTCCCCTCCCCTACTCCACTCCATATTTAATTTATTTAATTAACACTACTCAACAGTTCTTTCTACCATATTGGAGAAAAATAAGTACATTGATCTGCCAGGGACTTTTATGTAGTGAATTTTGCTCATGCTTTTGCACAGTGATGCATTTAATACTTAATAAAAACATGCGTTTTGGTATTGTGCTATTTAGATTTTTATAAAAGTTCATAATGTTGTTGCAGATGAAATACAACAAATAAGATTAAATAAATATTTTGGATCAGGTTAGATATTGATCATAAATCACTCATACGCCTTTCTCTTCCTGGTCACTCTACTTAAAGCTACAATTTGTAGGTTTTTTTTCGCCGCTACGGGTCGCTAATCTTTTACAATAACAAAGGCGTAGGTTGATGACGCAGTGATAAGCGGAATGATGGGACTTGCTGTCATGCTGGTGGATCTAATAATGTTTACGGATGAGTGAAAACATTCCTGTTTTTTAACATGACTGTGGTATGAAGCAGGTCGCGATTACTAATAAGAGACTGATATCAGCGCCACACTCGAGTCCCGCGGATATAAAGGAATAAGGACATTTCTATCGAACTACCCGCAAGTGCTGAATTACTACTCACACAGGTCAGTTTATTTGACGAATCAAACTAGTGAGGTAACACAGCGCTGTTTCATTTGGTCTAACATTGGAGTGAGTTGAAAGTTACGTTATTCTGTGTGTTAGTTTGTCCACACTACAGTGTTGGAGTAACACTGAAGAAGTGTTTAAATTAATGATGTAATTCAGTGATTAATTAACTGATGATTGAGCATTAGTGACGAACACCTGATATTAAGAAGCATAATCACTGAAGGACAGAGGAACAACAAGAACAGAAAAAATCGAAACACAAGAACTACATCTGACTTCAGCCACAGAAGACATTACATCTCAAAAGATATCAGCAGAGAAGGATTAAGCAACTCCAAAAATAGCATTACCAGCCTCACTTATTACTAACCAGATTGACTTTTTTTTTTCATACGTCAACAGAAATTCCTATTGAGAATTAACAGAGGTTTAGATGTTGTTTTGCTTCATTTGACGGTACCATTATGGAGATCAGCGTTTGCTTTAGTTGGGCTCTTGACCCTTGAATTGAACATTAGTTCCCTTTCAAGGGAACTCGAGCTGCGTTGAGACGTTGTGGGATCAAGACGTCATAGGCAGGTGACGTCATCGACCAGGAAACTATAAAGCACACCTGAAAACAGACCGCGCTAGCTTCTGTGCCTTCAGCAAGCGCTCTGTGGGATCTTGTCTCTGTCTATTAATTGTTGTTTGTCCACAAGCATATATATATATATATATATATATATATATATATATATATATATATATATATATATATATATATATATATATATATATATATATACACATACACACCATAGGGGCGCCAAAATGAGCGAACGAGTGATTTTTTTAAACTAGTACTATTTTAAAAACATTAATTCGTAATACTACTCCACAAAATTAAAATAACTAAGTCCCCCGACTCCGGTTCGGCGCCTCAATCTCCCCCCCGCCCAGCGAGTGAAGTGCGTCAGAAACAGAGCGCGCGCGCGATCAGATTACTGTTGGTAATGTGTTGTGTAGCGTCGCCCCGCGCCGCATCCAGTGTAGACTGCATTGCTTTCGTTTGAGGGCACTTAACACACTCCAGCACCCCCGTAGAGCCGGGCCGGGCAGCTCGCGCCAGCTCGAGACACGTGAAAGTTTCCAGATTGTGACGGATGGCCGAATTTACATGACACGTTATAAAATAGCATTAGTCTGCGATAGATACAGTGACAAAAAGAAGAGAAGAGGATAAAGGGGATAAAGACAGAGGTAAAGTGATGTAGGCCTAATGAATTAACAGTTTCTCTAATTGCATAGTTGTAAGATGCTATTTAATGGCAGTTATTTTTACCTTAAACTTTATGCTAACAGTTGTTCTGAGTTCTCCAGACAGTGGCGCCTCCAGAAATGTTTCATAGGGGTGGCCAGATGGGGCCACTTAAAATCTTGGGGTGGCACACCAAATCTATAAACCATAATTTCAGAATTGTATTCTACTGTTGTAGTAAACCGTCCTGTAGAAAACTATCAGAAAGACTTAAGGAAACTCCTACTGATATAGGCTACTTTGGTTTATTGTGTTATATTTAATGTTACTAATGATATTAGTAGGGCCCTACTAATATATATTATATTATATATAATGATATATATTATATAGATATGATATATATAAGGGCCCTCGCCCCGCTGCACATTTCCAGATACTTACATAATTGTGATGAATTTAATCCTTTTTAAGTTATTATTTTGCAGTGTAAGATTACAGTTAACACCTTTAAATATGACATAAATGTATTATGAATTTTTAATAAACTTAATGAGTGTATAAATCAGCAGCAAAAAGCAATTCTTGAAAAAATCTGCACAGTAATTTTATAAAATCGAAATATGTTAATAAAAACAAATTACTATTAGTTCTCTTATAAAATTCAATCAGGCAATCATACATTTCACAATTTTATATATAAATATGAATGTCAAGAATTCAGAAGTGCATATATAGCCTACACTACAAATAAATAATATGCAATTAAATTATGCTTATTTTAAATGAATTGAGCAGGCTAGGTATAACCAAATATATTGGCTTTTAATAATATTTCAGTGCGCAAACTCATGATAACATAAAAAACAGAGCGCACACAGCGTGTATGCGCATCGCGGGATTCGCGGGTGCAGAATGATGTGCTCAAAGCAACATGGAGTCACTCACAGTGTGCAGCGCTGCATAAGTGCGCATAAAAGTTCACGTCACAAAGCGAAGAAATGTCGAGCGCACAAATCCTAGTGCGATTTGTTCCTTTGTTTCACAGTTTTGAATTCCAGTTATTGTGCGTTTGATGCCGATTCATAGTCCTTGTGATGTGTGTGATCTAGCAAGCACACGGTAGTGAGTCGTTTAAAAACAGCAACAAACTCCAACAAAATAAAGTAATTTTATGCAAATCTACAGCCTTTTATCTACATATAATGCATTATAATGTGAATATATCATATTGGAGATAGTTTTACCGTGCATCCAAGAGGCGCGCGCGCTGTTTGAATATGAATGGAGAATGACTGACAGCCGCAGAGGAGGGAAAACGAGTTTCCGTATACTTTAATGATGTAAATAGACTTCTGTCCCTCACATTAAGCTATGGAAGGACTTCAGATGACTTTGTCACCCAAACTGATGTGAAAAAAATCGGGAAGCGCCGAAAAGCGCGCTGTTTGCATCCCTGCTTGTCAAAACGTGGCAAAGACACATCAAAAAGCTGCTGAAACAGTATACTGTAACCGTTTGGCACTTAAAAAGCACTTCACGACACATAATTCCCCGTCTTCTTTTACTAAAGAATATTTTTGACTTATTTATGAAATGCATAACTGATGCTACTAAAATTTGTACTGGCCATTGGGGTGGCCAGCCCTGGCCACCCCCTGGTGGCGCCATTGTCTCCAGATGCCCCCGACAGTGTGATTTTGTAACAATTATGTCAGTTTTTTAGACGCATTTACTATCACTTTTTTTTAAATGAATGTTTGCACAGGTTATTAAACAATCATGATTTATGTATTTATTTAACATGTATGTTTGCATTAAAAGTAACGAGAATGAGCCAAATGAAGATAAATATGTGTTCTGAAGACTGACGTGTTTATTGAACCAATCAGATAAGAGTAAATCGAGTGTCAGCGAGAAGCTCATCTGATTGGCTGCATGATGAAGGTGGACCCGCCCTCCTCTTCGCGCTTGCAAAACTCATTCAGTGAGAGAATCGTGCCAAAATTGGAAGCGCGGGTAAAAGAAAGACGCAACTGTACAAATCGGGTTATTTCGGGAACTTTTTTGCCGCATGTACACAATAAGTCATTTAGACATTTGCAACAGTTGATTTATTTACACAAAGTTTGATTTTACGTGATCAATCTGTTTTGCAGTCCCTGACTCTGTTGTTTTCGGTTGCAAATAGCTGTTCACAGGCTTGCAATGCTTTTGGCCGCATTTGTGCGCAAAAACCGTGCCAAAAGTGTAAGCGCGGAAAATGGAAGTCAGAAGAATACAGATCCTATTTATTTTGCGTTAGCATGAAGCTGCAGTTTCACAATACATGTACTACACTTACCAATAACAGTAAAATGCTGCAAATATTTTTTTCTTACACTTGATATGCGATTTACACGCTTACAAATCTTCTCTTGCACACGCAAATTTAATTTACGCTTGCAATCTTATGCACACTTTCACAAATCTTACCCTGCGCATGCAATTCATTATGACATCATTTTACCTTCATACACGCGATTCATGTGTTGTCTGTTTGGGAGTGGAGCATGCACGGTCAGCTCAAGTAAATTGGGGCTGACAGTGTTCATTCATAATTTCTCGACATGTAACATATGCACTATCAAGAGTTTTAGCTCTACTCTGGTTGGCTTTCTTCTCGAGGAAAGAAAGTCAATAAAGATTTGGCTCGGATCTCGCGTCTGCCGAGGCAGCGCGTAGATTACCTGTCTGCAATAAAGATTCTGTGACTCGATCTCGGGTCTCGCGTGTGCCGAGGCAGCGCGTAGATTACGGGCTGCATAATGCCGAGTTCAGACTCCATGATTTTCAAAATAATCGTGTCACTGTTGTTTTCACACTGCATGACTATCTGGGGTAACATTCAGTTGCTGCTGTGTTCACACTGCATGATGGATCTGCGACAGGAGGTTTCACACTGCATGACTTTACAAAAGAAAGAATCGCCGACAACTTCTGCCTGGTCCGCAAACTACGTTTCACAACCAAACGCGAGAAGTGATACGGGAATAACGCAAGATCACGTGTGCGTGAGACCAGAGTTCTCGCGCGACACTGAATTTGTTATTAAAAATGATAGCCTACAAGAAGATTGCGATCCAAATTGTCTGTGCGCTGATTTGTAGTGAAAATGAGAAAAATAAACAGTTTATGCAGGAGGAAATGGTTGGGAAGACGAGGGGAGCAAGGACTGTGTTTTGCAAAGAGAGTTGGGAATCAATAAATAATTTTGCAAATGTCCTGCTGTTGCTGCTGATCATGCAAATGTTTGTGCTTTGTTTCTGTTTGATATAATTGTAAATATAGGCCTATCTATTAAAATTCTGATATTCTGGTCTATAACTGAACTACAACCCGTAACTGTAACCCGATGTAGTTTTCAGTCAGAACACTTTCACACAGCAGGATTGTGAATCGCCGACAGGTCCAGATATTTAGCATGCCAAATATCTCACGGGCATCGGCGACTCGTCGGCGATTCTCTCAGATCGCGTCGTTGCTCATTCACACTGCGTGTTTGTCACTCGCGTGAACGAGCACAGATTTGCCTGTGATTTCGGGCATTTGTCGGCGATTTCTCAAAACCTGTCGGCGAGCCAAAATCGGGGCTAAAATCGTGCAGTCTGAACTCGGCATAAGAGTCGTGGCTCGGATCTCGCGTTTGCCGAGGCAGCGCGTAGATTACGGGTTTGCAATAAGAATCTATTGGCTCAGATCTCGCGTTTGCCGAGGCAGCGCGTAGATTATGGGTCTGCATCTCTACAATAATAATCTATGGCCCTGTCCCAAATGGCACACTCCAGACTTGTGGACTTCCTCAGAGTCCACACTTCGGTGACGTCATGTAGTGCAGACCTATAGCGCCCTTAGCGCGAGTCCGTGAGGGCGCATTGAGAGGTATTTTTGGGACAGACTCGATCGTCACGCCGGAAGCAAGAAGACGCTCTGATTGTTGTTATGGACAGGAGCTACAGGTTCGGGGAAATATGCTGCCTATTGTTGTTGTGTTCATATGACTCAGTAAAGCCCTGACATTCTGTTCTATTTATTTAATGAATCATAATGCGATCGTATTATTTAGCTCGCTATTATTAGCCTATGTTTGAGACATCAACCACTGGTCGATGATCTTAATGTTTGTATAAACTTGTCATAAAAACCGTAATGATAATTACACTTAAATATTTTCTTCTCAGCTATGTTAACAATTGTTCGTGAGCGAAATCTCCTCCCATCCGTAGTCTGATTGGCCTTTCGCAAGGATTCCTGGGTAGTTAATGTGCGTGGAGCCTGCATCTATGCAGGCTTCGCGGAAGACCGCTTCAAGGGTACAAAGGGGGCGCTGCTGAGCACACTTCAGAGCGTTCAAATGCTAAATGGGACGGCCTACGGACTCGTAGACTCGGCGAGCACGCGCAATTTAACTCCACGAGACCGAAAGTCCGCATCAAGTGCGCCATTTGGAACAGGGCCTATGGCTCAGATTGCGCGCTTGCCGAGGCAGCGCGTAGATTATGGGTCTGCATATCTGCATAATAAAGGAGTAGCATCTGCCTGCAAAAACGGAGGCTGCATTTTCAGGACACCACTTCTAGGACCGCATTTCTAGGACCCTACGTTTTTAGTGACAACGCCACCTACCGAATTAGAAGACCAGCGAAGATGGATGACATTCAGAGTGTGAGTATCAAATGCGAATCCATTTTTATTTGTTTAACTTTAAAAACAATTGTGATGCATTTCATTGGAAAGTTAACGTTGCCAACGTGCTGGTGATTTGCTAAACAGTCTTGAATGCATAGCCATCATATATTAGCCTCTAATGCTGTAAAATGAATTGTTAGCACGTTCATTTAACGGAACTGTTGCATGATAAGCCTGTGTTGACTTATTTACAGCACAATAAACTGTAGCATGTTCGGTCTGAAAGCTTGTTAATTCCTCAGTTTTTCCATTTTAATTCAGTTAAAATAATCTTAATGTTTTCACTGTCACGTGCTCACAGTCAACATGTTTAACTTTACCCACAATACATGTTAGGTGAACGTCTCTTCATTTTGACATGGTTTTATAAAGTTGGTTGAGACATATGACATTTTAATAGTCAGACATATCAGAGAGGCTATTATAATACTTGACTGTTAAAATCCAACGTGTTAGATTGTGTCATTTACTGTATACTGTACTCTATATGAAGTGCTATCAAGGACACAGCTCAGGGTAGGCAATAATATGACAAAAGATAAATAAATAAATTGGTTAAGTACTAGGCTTAGGCCTAATTTATGTCTATTTATTTATTTATTTATTTATATGAAATTAACTTAAAAATGTTTTTCAACAAACACATAACAATCCAAACAATTGCGAAAAGAGGGGCAAGCATCCAGGTGGTAGGTAGTGCTGCTGCATACATCACAATGTGTGCTTTAAATCTGATATAGGCCTATATATGGTCAGGAAAAGTCCTGTCAATAATGTTATTTCTATACAGATTTCTTGCATCATTAATTGGTATGAAGATTGATATCATTATTTTTATCATTATCATTACTCTGTGGTAACTAAGATCTTTTAAATATGAATTTTAAAATTAGAGAGTAGAACATGTTCAACTAAATGTTCCTTATTTAATTCACTTCTCTTTCTCTCTCTTAGGAGTCAGTGATGATGTTGTCCTTGTGTTTGTCCATCCATCGAAGTTCTGTCTATGTGGTTCACGTCATGATCAAATTTGTTTTTGTGTGTGTTCAAGTTCAGTTGTTATATATTATTTTGTCAAATATTTTGTGTGTTCAAGTTCAGGTGTTATATATTATTTTGTAAAATATTTTGTGTGTTCAAGTTCAGGTATTATATATTATTTTGTAAAATACACAATCTTAAATCTACCCCCAGAGTCATCCTTGTCTTCCCTATGTACTTGAAAATGTGGTCCATCTAGTGACTGAAAAGACTATAACATGATTCCTTGTTTATTTTACTTGAGTTATTATGCTACTTAGACCCAATAATTTCTCAACATTCCTAGGAACCTGGTTTAATTGCAATAAAGAAAGTAGTATTTGGGTGTAATAAAACTTGAAAAAAAAAAAAAAACTCTAATGTAGTTAAAACTGGGTGGAAATACTGCCTTGGTGGCACTTTTTTCGGTCCTCCAAAACTAGGGTCCTGGAAATGCGTTCCTGGGACTGCGGTTCGCCGACTCGGTAGGTGGTGCTGTCACAAAAAACTAGGGTCCTAGAAATGCGGTCCTAGAAGTGGGGTCCTGAAAATGCAGCCTCCGGGACTGCAGACAGATAATATTGTAATAAAGTGTCTCTTCTCACGTTTGCCGAGGCAACGTGTAGATAATGGTAGCTAATATGCACAGCACAGGGAACTGAGTAGACGGGAAATTTCCCTTTCTCTCGTTCTCTTATGATTGTTTGAAAACTAATTTTGTATTCTTTATTGTTTGAGATTATAACATGAGGTCTATATTAATACACTATATTCACATGTTAAATGTCTGTATTTATAAGCTACTATTCAGCTTTTTCACCCAGACCGTTTCTACTTGTCTGGTTGATATTTGGTATGCATTTAATTTTTGAGAAAATTAAATATGTACTCATCTTATCCTTGAGTTAGATGTCTGTATTAATATAGGTATGGAAGTAAAATAAGGACAAATGTTTTTGAAACAAAAAGCCTGTTGAATTGTACTACTTGAAAAAAATATGCATTGCATTAACCCTGCTTATATTTTGACGCATTGTATTTTTAGGGCTTGCATTTTTATTGGCTGAAATTTAGCATGGTTGAATATTTAAGCTGTGAATATTTAAATTCAAAACATTTTAAACACATTTTCATTAATAAAATTTCAATGATCCATATTCACCTTTCATATTTCACTTCCAAAATATTCAAACTGATTAAAAATGCAACCTATAATATTCAACAGGCGGTTTTCAGTTAATTTTATTTCGCTTTGCAAATTTGCTTCCACAAATTCAGGGGTTCAAATTCGACAGTAAATTCAACGTTGACATCCAGGAGCTGCATGAAAAGCAGTAGATTACCGAGCATAATCTCCATCTGCTGTTAGTCTACCTCACCAGCAGGGGGTGCAAGCGCGTTTTGTGGACGAAGACAAGAGCAACAGTTAGAGCAAGCCATTCATTCATAAAAGCTAATTTACAACAATTGAGCATGAATTAAGTTTTTTGTGATGATTATCTGGGTCCGTATATATGCAGAAAAGATGATAAAGGCACAAAAGCTGTTTTTATGTTTCATTCATTAACTTCATTGTTACTTTCCCTGTGTAGCCTATGTTATCAGCTTTTTCTACCATGAACGGGATTATAATCGGTTTCCCTCAATACCTCATCATACTCAGGGATTCCCTTTCAGTCGGGACAAAACGCTTAACGTAGCTAAATGGACTAATACAGTGATATAAAAGACCAAAGTCGCACCTTATTGGGGAAGTATGCCTACATACATGTAGCTACTGCATTAGATTAAACTGGGAAGGGTCATAGCACTTTCATATTGTTGACCTATATTGTTAGTTTAAAGGGAAGTCGCTTTGGATAAAAGCTTCTGCTAAAAGACTAATGCTGCGTCCCAATAGAGTGCCGAAGTTACGACGTCACTCTGTAGGCCAAAACGCGGAAGTGAGTTAGCATTTTAGCACTCCCGGTTCCCTCGCTCTAAAGTCTATGGGATTTTTGAATGGTTTTTGCTAAATCGCCTGAAATAAGGTCTGTGGTGAACAAAGCCTCTAAATATTTTCACGTTTTGATCTATGACATAGAACACACAGTTATAACCTGCTTGTGGTTTTTTAAACTTTATTGTGTCTGCTTGTGTTTTTTAAAAACTTTATATAGGCTTCAAAATGTATAAATTTTGGATTAACTTGTAAAGATTATCTTGCTAGACAAAACGTGTAAGGGTCACAACTCTTTGTTAAACACAGATCTTATTTTTTACGATTTTCCAAAAGTCTATGGGGAAAATGCATAGCTTTTCGATCGAGGGAACCCATGCGCCGCTAGATTCCGAGTTGTCCTACAAAGTGACGTCATCACTTCGGCACTCTATTCGCCTGCTTATACTACGCCCTAAAAGTATGTACTCTTTTTGTGAAGAAAAAGTACATACTTTTGAGTGTGTAGCAAAAGAGTAGGCAAGCTTTGGGACATACTACTTCGCCATCTTTAACGGACAGATCTGTCGCGTGCATCCTGTCACCGTAAACTGCCCTGTCAATCATCTCGTCACAGTTAAAATCCTCCATTCAATCTAATATAACTTCTTACCATTTCGGAGAGAATTGTTGTCGCACGTTCATCTGCCAGTCATGGCGCTTTCATGCTGAGACTCAACTCATGTGTTTGGAATTTGAATATAATAATGCATAAAAAAGTTAATGGCTAAACGTATCTTTGCAAAAGTTCACAATGCTGCAGATGCAATATAATGTGGACAACATTGAATAAATACATTTTCGTGAGGTTAGATACTGATAATTAATTACTCAAACCCCTTTATCTAAACCTCTCTACATAACCGTCGGACTCGCGCGTCCTCCATGTCTGTAGTTTTTGAACACTTCTCAGTCGTGTTTGTAGTTCTAACCGAATCCTCGTCCAAAGCGCGATGGGTTGTGGGCAATATCAGCCGTTAGAGTGTGCAACAATCTGCACTTCGGATTCTGACCGGATATAGTAGACCATCCGGGTCTCTTTGGGACACTCATTTCAACATACTACGATTTGGGACGTCCTAATTCTATTTTCGAATACTATTTAGGACGGATAGTATGCGAATTGGGACGCGGCATAAATGTAAAATTGGCTTGACATTCGCACATTTAGGCGTCTCTAAAATAACATTGGTAGTCCAATAGACCTAAACGTTTCTAACTTCAATAGCAAACTTCAATTCATTTGTATAAATTGCACATTATGCCTGACACCTATGAACACTTTACAGTTGGTTTTTATGACTGCAAGTTGTTTTCTTCAAATGCTATGGAAGTTAGAAACGTGTATACCAATGTCGTATGTAACTTTAGAGACGGCCCCTAAATGTGCGAATGTCAAGCTAACTTTATGCCAGTATCACTGAGAAACGCTCAGCATTAAACTTTGCGAGTTAAGTTCATATTCTGAGTCCTTCTGCTAGCCTGCGAGTTTGGTCTTTTATATCACTGTATTAGTCCATTAAGCTACGTTAAGTGTTTTATATGTCCAGCAGGGGTATCCTGACGTATTGAGGGAAACCCTAGAAGCTGCATGCAGCACATCGCCGCAATATAAGGTTAAGGCAACTAAACAACCAAGAGAAATATGTCAAACTCAAATGTAACACTGGATCTGTACATCCACATCGGGGAATAACATTATAATCCCGTTCACGGTAGAGAAAGATGCATGTAGGCTACACAGGAAAAGTAATCGTGAAGACACTGAATTTAACATAAAACAGACGTCATAATAATCACAGATACACTTACATTATTGTAAATGAGTTTTTATGAATGAATGGCTTGCTCTAACTGTTGCTCTTGTCTTCGTCCACAACACGCGCTTGCACCCCCTGCTGGTGAGGTCAACCATAGATATCCATGATAAAGGCTAGATGTCTTACGGCAGAGTCTCTATCGTCATCACCGGCGGCCATCTTGTCACAGGCTAGCTTTCTGGCGGGCTGTGTGGTACTGATGTATGGTGAGAACACAAATACTCTTATCTTGCTGAAATCTTGATGGATTTTCAAACGGTTTGGTTTCTTACAAACGTTATTAACGTGGCTGGATAATTCTGGTTGATTATTTATTTATACACTTATTTTTCATAAGTGTGCAGTGTCATAACTACATCTCTGACGTTTATAACAAACCAAACCGTTTGAAAATCGGTAGAAAATTTAGCAAGTTATGGTTATTTAAAAAGTACATGCACCATTAACACAATGCTACGAGTGAGTGAGCTGCCTGTGACAAGATGGCCGCCAGGTGCTGACGTCGACCTCCATTGGCCAGCAGCGTGGACGAGACATCTAGCCTTTATTATGGGTATCTATGAGGTCAACTAACAGCAGATGGAGATTATGCTCGGTAATTTACTGCTTTTCCTGCAGTTCCTGGATGTCAACGTTGAATTTACTGTCGAATTTGAACCACTGAATTTGTGGAAGCGAATTTGCAAAGTGAAATAAAATGGACCGAAAACCGCCTGTTGAATATTATAGGTTGCATTTTTAATCAGTTTGAATATTTTGGAAGTGAAATATGAAAGGTGAATATGGATTATTTAATTTTTAACTAATGAAAATGTATTTGAAATGTTTTGAATTTAAATATTCACAGCTTAAAGGGGAAATGAAGCAGTCAATCAAGTTTATATGATTTACAAGATGGATTTCCATTATAATCAACAATTATATAAGAAACATGACAAATGTAAACATAAAAGAAAAAAGAAACACCGTTATATCTTTCGCGGCAAGGGCACCACCATTGTGCAGTATTATAACCGTCAAGGGGTTGGTTGGCTTTAAAGGCTCTGTGCTGAGTTCACTAAAACGCAGTGAAAAACATAAAGCTTAACATTAAACTACGCATAAAAAGCGTTCATCTGCTATCGTACTATCATTTCAAACCTCTCATACATGTTTGCATCACATTGGCTCGTTAACAAAATGCATGTTATTATTTTTGATAGTGTTACACACACCCGCGGCGCTACCATTGGGCCCGGGTGGGCCTGGGCCCACCCATTTTAGGTCAGGGACCGCCCATTGTGAGTAGTGAGTGATTTTCATTCTAGCAGCCCGAGGAAAGCTTTGAGTGAAAGCTTCTCAACCAATCAGTGGCTTCTACCCCACGTGTGACTTAAGGCGGTCGCGCACACCGGACGAGAAGTGCGCCGCGTCTTTAAAATTCAAACACATTATTCCCTCTATGAGTGTACACACCGGCGGCGCCATTCGTCGTCTGCGGCGCCCAGCAACGGCTCAGGACCTTGTTCAAAATCCTGCCGCGCCACAGAGCGCCATTTGTTTTATATTAAATTTAAATGTATTTGTCTCAAATCGTCGTTAATGTATACTGACTTCACACTGTGCTGCAATATACATTTAGTTTTATATTCATTTACAAAAATCAGCTGCTTGAATGAAAATTGCTGATGTTATCGAATTTTCAGCTGATATTCTCAATTCATTCAGTTAACGGACGCTCTGAGGTAAAGTGTTCAAGTTCAAGACTGCAAAGTCAGCAACGATTGTATTTAATTGTACAGTACAATCATAACATAGTACAGACATTATCTTAATTCCATAATGTCCTTAAACATAACAGTATTGCTGGCCATAAACTGAGAAAGTGCGCGTCCAGTGTGCGATACCTCGAGTTGTCCTAGACGCGACGCGGCACAGCGCTGCGCTTCTTGTCCAGTGTGCGACCCCCCAGTTAGGCTAACGTTACTGCACTGAGCTGAGGACAGTGACACAAGAGCCACCCAGGTAGGCTACTGAGTCGCTGTCCTAAGTGCCGCAGAAAAGCGCTGAAACGGAGATGAAGGGGAACCCGTTTTTTTTTTTTTTTGTGTGCTTATTTTAACTGGCCCATCCAGTTTTCTGGAGGCCCACCTACAATCAAATTCCTGGTGCCGCTAGTTACACATATCTTACAGATAATCACGATGATCATTGTGTTTGTCTTACCGAATGTGGTATCTTCCTGTAAGCAATTACATTTCTTCTATAAGCTTTTTTTTTTTATTATTAATGCCGACAGTAAAATGTTGCCAGATACTACTACGAAAAACAAGCAAAGTTAAATATAAAAAAAATAATCCGAAATAAACTCAAAGCTAGTGTTTTGGTAATAAGATTAATATATCACAAACCCTAACATGCAACTTTCCACTTTAATAACTTCCTATAGTGTGACATTAAATCAGAAAAACAAGTCCAGAAGACTAACTTACAGCACTGACACCTTTCCATAAGGTAAATCAGGCAACACGGAGGCTGCATCCGCGCCATCACAACGCGCTCTCAAGATCCGTTCACTGCGCTAGCTTCTCGCAGCAAAATGAATGGCAAACACTCATGAGGTGGTTTAAACCTTTATTTTACTATACTAGAGACCAGTCTCGAGAGGCTGGTTCCTTTTAGTAGTCTCAGCCATAGTCATTTTGGGATAAGACATATCTGAGGATAGTCGTTATCTCGAAGAAGGCTTCGACTAAGAAGAAGTCCTGACGCTGAGGCTATCAGGCTTCTGAGGGTGGCCCCCTCCGGGCAGAGACAGTTTAGAGAATTCGTGTCTCCTCGGCGCCCTCTGGGGGGCGACTCTCTGAGGAGGGTCTCAGCGCTGCCAGTTCGGTTGTTCCCTGCCGGTTCGCCGTTTCAGGGCACCGAGGTGTCAGTGTCCCCAAACGATCCTCTGAGGAGGGTCGTAGAACAGTCAGTTCGGTTTTCCCTGCCGGTTCGCCGTTTCAGGGCACAGAATTGGCTGTTCGACCAATACCAGAGGCCAGTCTTGAGAGACTGGTCCCCTTAGTAGATTTTCTGGCAGCGTGGAAGCTACTGCCAAATATATCTCGTTGGGTCCTGCTCACTATAGAAAAGGGTTACAGAATTCAGTTCGGTTCTCATCCACCCATATTTCTAGGGGTCATCCCTATGGTGCTGGACCCCGAGCAGGCTCCGGTTATGTTATCGTTCCTGGGAAGCGACTCTCTAAAGAGGGTCGCAGCGCTGCCAGTTCGGTTGTTCCCTGCCGGTTCGCCGCTTCAGGGCACCGAGGTGTCAGCGTTCCCGAACGATCCTCCGAGGAGGGTCGTAGAACAGTCAGTTCGGATGTTCCCTGCCGGTTCGCTGTTACAGGGCACCGAAGTGGCTGTTTGACCGATACCAGAGGCCAGTCTCGAGAGACTGGTCCCCTTAGTAAATTTTCTGGCAGCGTGTAAGCTACTGCCAAATATATCTCATTGGGACCTGCTCACTATAGAAAAGGGTTACAGAATTCAGTTCGGTTCTCATCAACCCATATTTCTAGGGGTCCTCCCTACGTGGTGGACCCCGAGCAGGCTCTGGATATGTTATCATTCCTGGGAAGCGACTCTCTGAGGAGGGTCGTAGCGCTACCAGTTGGGTTGTTCCCTGCCGGTTCGCCACTTCAGGGCACCGAGGTGTCAGCGTTCCCGAATGATCCTCCGAGGAGGGTTGTAGAACAGTCACTTCGGTTTTCCCTGCTGGTTCGCCGTTACAGGGCTGTTCGACCAATACCAGAGGCCAGTCTCGAGAGACTGGTCCCCTTAGTAGATTTTCTGGCAGCGTGTAAGCTACTGCCAAATATATCTCGTTGGATCCTGCTCACTATAGAAATGGTTTCAGAATTCAGTTCGGTTCTTCCGCCTAGATTTCTAGGGGTCCTCCCAACGTGGTGGACCCCGAGCAGGCTCTGATTATGGAGCAAGAAGTACAGACTCTTCTGAGAAAGGAGGCTATAGAAAGGGTTCCTCCTCCCAGTAGAGAGTCAGGGGTTTACAGCCGTTACTTCATTATTCAAAAGAAGGATGGATACTTACATTCATACAGATTGTGTCACAGATTCAGTCCGAGGACTGCTTTGTCACGATAGATTGAAGGATGCGTCCTACCATGTAGCCATCGGTCCTCCACACAGGAAGTCCCTGAGGTTCGCTTTCGGGGGCGAAGTGTACCAATATCGAGTTCTTCTCTTCGGCCTAGGTAAAACTAGGCCAGTCACTCACTGCGAAACAGTTTCAGAGACTGGTGGGTCTCATGGCAGCTGCGTCCAACGTAATAACTTTTGGCCTCCTGTACATGAGACCCCTGCAGTGGTCGCTCAGGACCAAGGGGTTTTCTCCGAGGGGAAATCCGTTTCGCATGATCAAGGTCACGCGGCGATGCCTACGTGCCTTAGTCATGTGGAACAAACCTTGGTTCCTCGCCCAAGGCCCAGTGCCAGGGGCTTCTTGTCGACGCGTAGCTATCGACGGATGCTTCCCTCACAGGTTGGGGGGCGATCATGAATGGTCGCTCGGTGAAAGGTCTTTGGCAGGACCGTCTACTTTCTTGGCACATAAATCGGCTAGAAATTATGGCAGTGTTTCGATCTCTCTCTCTCTCTCAAGCACTTCCTGCCAGACCTGAGAGGTCACCATGTGCTTGTCTGCACGGACAACACATCGGTGGTCTCTTACATAATCCAGGAGCAGACATCCTGTCGAGGCAGGGGCCAAGGCCCGGGGAATGGAGACTCCACCCTGAGGTGGTGGAGCTCCTATGAAAAACTTTGATCATACAGAAGTAGACCTTTTCGCATCTTAGAGAACACACACTGTCCACTATGGTTCTCACTCAGTCAGCCAGCTCCTCTGGGACTGGACGCTATGATGCAGACGTGGCCGAGGTCACGTCTGTACGATTTTTCCCCGATCTCTCTGCTCCAGGGAGTTCTGGAGAGAGTTCGCCGGGACGGGCCCATCTTCTGTTATTAGCCCCGTGTTGGCAGGCCTGAGTATGGTTCTCGGACCTAGAGTCTCTCCTCGACGGCTCTCCTCTGGAGATTCCGCTAGGGGGGGACTTTTTCTCTCAGTCGAGCAGGTAAATCGTTCCCCCCGCCCAGAATTGTGGAAACTTTGGGCTTGGCCTCTGAGGGGGCCCAGCTCATAAGTTCACGTCTCTCAACTGAGGTTGTTGAGACCATCCTCAACTCCAGAGCTCCCTCCACGAGGAAACTCTACACCTTGAAGTGGAAATTGTTCACTTCCTGTTGCGGAGAGCACCAGCTGGACCCAGTTATCTGCCCTGTGGTTGCAGTGCTGGAGTTCCTGCAGTAGCGTTCCTCCGCAGGTCTATCCCCCTCCACACTAAAGTGTACATGGCAGCCTTAGCTGCTTACCAGGTCCCTTTAAGTGGTGTATCCTTGGGGAGACACCCTGTAGTACGTTTCCTTTGCGGCACTGTGAGGCGTCTGACCAAGATACTAGGAGTATGGCTGCCTCAAAGGTTATAACTTGGATCTAGGCTCCACTCCGGGTTCTAGGGTGCTTGCTTCTTAGTGTGCGCAATGACTTCACACAGAACAGGCACAATGACTTCACACAGAACAGGCATTTGCTATTATGGCGTAGTGGGTATAGTGTTCCCACAGCGTCTCGACGCAGCTCGAGTTCCCTTTAAAGGGAACGTCTCAGGTTACGACTGTAACCCTAGTTCCCTGAGAGGGAACGAGCCGCTGCGTTGCCCTGCCATACTCCCTGCATGCCTGTGATCGACTTGCTTCGGCCTATCAGAAGCTAGCGCGGTCTGTTTTCAGGTGTGCTTTATGGTTTCCTGGTCGATGACGTCACCCGCCTATGACGTCTCGTCTCTCCATTGGACTGATTATACACGTGCTTCACGACGCAATCACGCAGGGGCGTTCCCACAGCGTCTCGACGCAGCGTCTCGTTCCCTCTCAGTGAACCAGGGTTACAGTCGTAACCTGAGACCTTTTTCTTTGGCTGCTGTAACTGTGTGTTTTTAAGACATTTGTTGTGGCGGAAACAAAGCCAACAAAAATGAGATCAAGTGTTGCTGATTATGATGTCATCACATAATGTTTGCATCACCGATCTCATTCCGTGTCTGAGCCCTTATCAAAAAATGTGTTGTTTTAATACAGCTTATATTTCATTTTACTACACTGCAAAACTAAAGCAAAAGATCAAGCAGTGCCACGCAATCAGTAATTAAAGTTTTTTTTAAAACTCATCATTCACAAAATTTTTTTGAACTACAGCCTCAGTTAGACACAGAGACATCAAGAATCAGCCAATGCATTTCAACAATGGTGACAATCAACAAAAAAGATAACATCAAATCCGAACATCACAAAACATGCTACTAAAAGTCAACAAAAAACCAACAGCAAAAATAAAATCAAAAAGTTAAAATTAAAGATAATAACCAGAAAATTAAGCTGCATAATTTACCCAGCATGCACTGCAGCATGGAACTTTTGCTTGTCACCATTGTTAAGATTCATACACCGATTATTAATGTCTGTGTGTGTCTGGCTGATCTAGAAGTCCAAAATGTTTAGAGTTTAAACTTTTTAAAATCCTAAATATTTCCTGGTTGTCAAAACTACAATAGATCTCGAACTGTAAAATCACATTGATACCATAATCAAAAGTACAAAACATCACCCATATAAATACATTAGACAATAAAAGAGATCAGTGAATTGGGCCACTAGATTTTTATTTTTATTTAACCTTTATTTTACCAGGTAGGCCGATTGAGAACAAATTCTCATTTACAACGGCGACCTGGCCAAGATAAGGCAAATAAATGCGCAAGACAACATACATAATAAGTACACAGAACACAGAAGTCCAAATTACTAATTACAGTAAAACCTTGGCAGTCCCCTTGGCAAATCTGCGCAAGGATTTTCTTGGTTGTAAGCATTCTGAACTGGCGTTTCATAAGCGCTTTGTTCAGTTGTCTTAGATCTAGAATGGGTCTGAGACCCCCGTCTTTTTTCGGTACCAGAAAATATCTGCTGTACAGGCCCCCTTCGCTCTGAGCTTGAGATAAAGGCTCTATTGCCCCTTTGCTCAATAAGGTCGCTATTTCGGCTCGAAGTAGGTGTGCTACTTGTTTTCACCGTAGATTCGACGTGCTGCGTGCTGCGGCGAGGGCGTCG
The DNA here is from genome assembly GCA_030578255.1 of Tiaroga cobitis. Classification (NCBI taxonomy): domain Eukaryota; kingdom Metazoa; phylum Chordata; class Actinopteri; order Cypriniformes; family Leuciscidae; genus Tiaroga; species Tiaroga cobitis. Next base: position 22,172,839 of record CM060614.1, read on the forward strand.
AGCGAACTGCAGCGAATAGCCTCTTGGATAGCAGTGGGAGCTGTGCCCACGCGTTTGCGTGAATGGCTAGGGGTAGAATGGGTTTTGGGCTCTGATCGTAACAGTGACGACACGGGAGCTTTCGTGCGCTGTAACATGGGCACTGTGTTTACAGTGAGTGAGGCGGGGGGCGCGCCTGAAATGGCGGGCAGCCTGGCCGCGCTCGCTTTCATTATAGCAGTTTGCTGTGTGAGAGCGACCGGGGCGAGCCCCGTGGGGCTTAACATGTCTGTGGGTGAATGTGGGCGCGGAGTAGCAGGCACATTCACAGCAATGAAAAACACCGTCTGCCTGAACTGACTGTATTTGTGTTGGTTTCATTTTTACAGAAACCCTGTGACATGCAGTGTGCAGTGTTAGTGGGCACTGGATCGTGGGCACGTTCACTACATTTAATGCACAATCGACATGAGTCGATTTTACTTGTGCAAGCCCTGTATTGTGGCGGGCTGTGTTTGCATGTAGAAATGAGCACTGGTTTGTGGGCATTTTTTATTACACTCATAACACCATCGGCTGAGGCCGGGACACCAGAAAAAAAAACAAAAAACATTTTGTATTTATCTGGGGTGCCGTAAAAACGGCGTTTGTGTGCAGGCAAGCGGGCCGTGATACCGACTTGTTTACTGCAGAATACACCGGAACAGTCACATTTCTTGGGACTGAACGAGCGTGAAGTTTTGGTGAAAGTCTGGCCATGGCGAGACTTGAACACCGTCGTTTTCCTAGAAGGGCTAGGAAGACTTTGCGTGCACATTCACCGCACTGGAAAACACCGTCGGCCTGAGCTGACTGTATGTGTGTTGGTTTCATTTTTCAGAAACCATGGTACATGTAGTGTGTAGTGTTTGTGGGCACTGGGTCGTGGGCACATTCACAACATTTAATGCACAATTGACATGCGTCGATTTCATTTGTGCGAGCCCTGTACCGTGACGGGCTGTTTGTGTGTAGAAATGAACACTGGGCTGTGGGCATTTTATTACACTCATAACACCATCGGCTGTGGCCGGAATACCAGAAAATATACTGGTTATGATTTTTCTGGGTCGCCATGGAAACGGCATTTGCGTGCAGGCAAGCGGGCCGTGGTACCGGCTTGCTTACTGCAAATTACACGGGAACAGTCGCATTTTCTTGGAACTGAACGAGCGAAAAGGAAGTCTGGCCGTGGCGAGACTAAATTACTTAACTGCTGCAAGAGCCAGGATCGAACACAGGTCTCCCACGCGAACAGCTTTGTGTTTCGCCACTGAGCCACAGGGGGGAAACAACGTAAGCTAAAATTAGCTCGAGCAGATAAGGGAGCGTCACAGTTTAGTGTGTCGGCATATGCTGCAGGTGTGCGTGTTATACAACAGGCTCATTGCTGCAATATTGACATTTTCAGCCGCTCAACTAAGAGGAGCTGGGAAATGTTTGAGAAATGGAGATTGTCCGGCCTCGGCGGGATTAAAACACACTCTTTCCCTATTTCGCCGGTGATGCATGCCCACGGGGGGGTGGGGGCGGGGTAGCTTTCTTATAAAGTAAAGAAAGCTAGCCGCTCAGCTGGCCTTCTCAACAGATGCAGCTATCTCTTCGTCATAAATGGCGAAAACGGCTGCGCGCGGCGGCCGTTGACCGTCAAACTCGAGTGAAGCTGGTGAAACTCGCGGGCGAACCGGCGAGCTTTCACGGGCTGGAGAAGGCTCGGGGACCCGCTGAGAACGGCGCTTTACGGCGCAGCACTACAGCGGGCGGGAGTGCAGACTCGGAGAAATATGCCAGGCGAGTCCTCAGAGTCACCATAGGCAATAGCTCGCAGTGAGGGCAGCCGCTGTCAGCGAGCGCGAGTGCTACATGATCCCCTCTCAGGCAGGAAACGCAGATGAGGCGGTCCCCGTCGCTGAGTGCGGCTCGGCACGATCGAGCTATCTTTATAGGGCTAGACCACGCCCCTTTGGGCGCGAGCGTGACACAATGGGCGCGAAGCACCCCCATTGGACTGTCACCAAAGGGCCGCTCTCGATAGGCTGCTGCAGTTTCCGCAGGACAGCCAATAGGCACGCTGAGCCGTCTGCCTATGTCTGTATGCTGCTGCAACGCGTTTTGCAATAATTCAAAATTAAGGATAATTTTTTTTTGCTTCAATATCTCGAGGAAAAGAGGTTTTCCCCTAGCGTAAGATATTACGCAGTACGAGAGAACCTCTCGTAAGAGAACACAATACGGCAATACAGGGTTAAAAAAACAGGATAAGGTATATGTGAATTCTGTTGAGCAGCATAGCTAAGGCACTAGCAAATATATTTTAAAATATTTTACCATTTTTAAAATATAAAGTACAAAATATATATATATAACATTTTACTGGGTATACAAGGATTAAAGTGTGTCAAGCAGGTAGATAATTTAAGTGCATGAATTATGTGACCACGATTATGGAAAAGAGCATTTGGATGATGATTGTGACCATTAACAAACAGCCATTGTCATCTGATTGTGTTTTCTTTCAGCTTTTTTGCCATAGCAAATGTATTTTAAAGACACAGCTGCAGCAGCTAAAGAAAAACTAATGTTCAAAAGTCAAGGGTCAGGAGCCCAATCAAAACAAACACTGATCACCGTCATGGTAACATCAAAAGAAAAGAAAATTACATCTAAACCTCTGTCACTTTTTAATAAGATCTTCTGTAGACGTCTGACAGAAATAAAGTCAATCTGGTTAATAATAAGTGAGGCTGGTAAATGCTGTTTGTGGAGTTGTTTAATCCTCCTCTGCTAAGATCTTCAGAGATTTGATGTATTTTATCTTCAGTTGATTTCATCTTTTTTTCTGTTCTTCTTGTTCCTCTTTCCTTCAGTGATTCTGCTTGTTAACAGCAGGTGTTCATCAGTGTCTGAATTAACTTTGAAATTTAACTGAATTAACTATGAAATTATTCACTCAGTTAATTGGACTATATTAGTGAACTAATGTAGGGAATATTGAATGTGGGAACAGGGTGTGATTTGGAACACAGCCACTGAGTGTCGACTTTGAGCGCTTTCAATTCACAGTATTTTCCTGTTGACTACTTTCTCGAAAACGACAAATATCACCCAGAATGCATTTTTTTTCTACGGTATATTGCTGTTTTAATGGAAAACATGTTACTGTCAAAATTTGGCCATTTTTTTTACAGTGTGTTAAGTATATATAATTCTCAGATAGATGTTGTTACTGCTTTAATGAGGTTTGTGCAGGAAACTGGTCTTAGTAGAAACATTTAAGAAAGGAACAATGAAGCCATGATTTTGCACACTCCAATATAGAAGGTGGCAGTATGCACCTTTTACGCTAGTCTGTAATCCGCCATAAAACTAAAAGTAGAAGAGTAAGGGACCGTTCGGTGTTATGGAAAGGGCCACCGGAGGAAAATAGGGGAGGGTCATGTCTTTTTATTCTTTGCTGAGGGGAGGGTCATCCAACTTTTTTTAGTCTACAGGGGAGGGTCACCGAACTTTTGTATTCATCAAAACAGCTCAATTTCATAGTGGCTTGTTTGGTGCATATTTTTTCCATGTAGCTATAGCTCTCTCGGTCTCGGCCCCCCATCTCTATCAGATGGGTCTGACCCAACAAAAATCCAGTTTGGCGCTGTTTGACAGTGTGCGCTCAGAAAAAGTGCATTAGAACAGAACGGCAATGAAATGTTTACCCGGAGTTTTAAAGCACGAGCAAATAATCAACTTTTGTGATTGCGAATAATTGCAGTGTCCTGTGAGTGTTACTCTACCGCTGCATTAACATGTGATGTGAATGTACGTCGAGTTTTACAGTATTGGGACTGAGGCGCCAGAACTGCAGCTGATAATGTGCGCTGTAGCACGATACTACCATATTTTAGTTTCCATTCTTATTGTGTTTCCACAGCAATGTTAGTGTGCAAATCTACTGAAATTGCCACCATATCAGTGGAGTGTGATGTGTTGGATATAGGGCTACCACATTTTTAAATTAGGCCTAGGCCTACTATTAGTATTATTTGAAGTTAACATAATAAAATACAGACCTACACCAAAAAAAACTAGTTGAGGATAAATTCTTTAAAAGTGGGCAATTCCAGCGTTATGGACGTGTCATTTGCAGTCAAAACTTGAAATATAAATTCTCAGAAAATGCATTTAATACTGAAACGTCTGTTTATTCATACTCCCTTAAGGCGGGCATACACGGTGCGATTTTTTGCTGTTTTACGAGCTCGCAGATGATTTTTTTCACTCGGGAGAAATCGCGTGGAAATCGGTTGTGCTCGCATGTTGCGGCTTGTGTCGTGTGCTAGGAAGATATGAGCCGAGCCGAACCTCTCGACCTCACGATAATTTTTAAACATGTATAAAAAGTTTGGGAGCTGTAGGCTTAAATTCGTGAGGTGTGTGCGCTGTGCGGTTGAATGAGCCGATTTGTCGAGCAATCTGAATTTGACCAATCAGGAGCTGAAGAAATCCACAGAAGAAAGACGAAAATGGCAGCGCCACCGCGAATTGAGTGCCGAAGTTATGACGTCACTCTGTAGGCCAAAACGCGGAAGTGAGTTAGCATTTTAGCACTCCCGGTTCCCCTCGCTCTAAAGTCTATGGGACTTTTGAATGGGTTTTTGCTAAATCGCCTGAAATAAGGTCTGTGGTGAACAAAGCCTCTAAATATTTTCACGTTTTGATCTATGACATAGAACACACAGTTATAACCTGCTTGTGGTTTTTTAAACTTTATTGTGTCTGCTTGTGTTTTTTAAAAACTTTATATAGGCTTCAAAATGTATACATTTTGGATTAACTTGTAAAGATTATCTTGATAGACACAACGTGTAAGGGTCACAACTCTTTGTTAAACACAGATCTTATTTTTTGCGATTTTCCAAAAGTCTATGGGGAAAATGCATAGCTTTTCGATCGAGGGAACCCATGCGCCGCTAGCTTCCGAGTTGTCCTACAAAGTGACATCATCACTTCGGCACTCTATTTGGACTATTGAAAGGGAAGCTTACTACTTTATTATGATTTTAGTATCATAATGATTAATAAATGCATGCGCAATTATCAGTGAACTTGATAAATGTTAGATATGTTGTACTATGCACAAACAAATGCCTTTCAACTTGTGTGCAAAATTCAGAATTAAATGAATGTGCAGCAATTTGTACAAATAGAGTCTGTATATGTGTTGTAGCCATAATAAGCGCATTTAGTTTTATATTTATTATAATGTTTTTTTTCCAATCTATGTTGATTATGAAAAGTAGGCTATAGCCTATGCAATATATCGGACACATACATGATTTTGACCACTTCATTAAGTGTTGTTTTGTAGAAAGCCTTTATTTAAAGTGAATTTCGTTTTGTATAAATTGTATCTTAATTCTAATAAATTTTTCATCAACCAATTGCCTGGATTTAATTAATAAGAAGTAAATATAGCTGGATTTACAAATGCAAATGAGCAATCTGATTGAGCAATCTACAAATGATTGTTGCATGATGCACACATGTTGAAATAACGACATAACCACCATAACCATCGAATTGTCCTGGTTTGAGACTGTTAATACACATAACACAAAATATTCTTTTTATTTTTTTCGTGTTCGCATTTATGAGGGAAAAAAAATGTTACGGACGTGACAGTTCTCCGCTACGGACATGACCGCTCTGAAAGTGACTTTAAAACTTTCAGAGACCTCAAACAGAAAGCACAAAGCCTTTCTTTAAAGCTAATTTCGTTTTTTATGAATTGTATCTTAATTGTAATCAATGTTTCATTAACCAATTGCCTGGATTTAATGAATAAGAAGTAAATATAGTAGAAAATCATCATGACACGGAGGCGCCGGCGCGTGAACTGGACTTTCGTCTAATAAATGAACCGAAACACAGCGTATAGCCTAAGGTAGGATACTTTCCTCACAGACCTGATAAATATATGGAAAGCTTGACATGTCTACTTTTTAACAGAACAATTCAAAACGAAAGAAAACAGACTACAGACTGCTCTCTGCTTATGTAATCTGTATGAAATGTGCATTTCTCTCTGGCACGTTCACCACTGCGAAGATCGCAAGTCAGGATCGTCACCTTTATGTTTGCAGCGACACTGACAAAGACTCGTTTGTTAATAAACAATTAAAATGTCCCCTTGCTATATTATTCATAATCATTACTTTTGCCGGTTCTTTGAGGCAGCTTTAAGATAGCCTACTTTATTGGCAGCACCACCCTTACATTTTACATAAACGCGCCACCACTGCATCAGCACCGAAAACATCATTTTTATTTTATTTATTTTTTTATCAAAAATCGTGATATGAACCGAATTGTAGGTTAAAAAAAAAAAAATCCATTCCTTTATATCCTGGCTTGCTTGGCTTATGCTACTCCGAGCAATGTCTGAACTTTGTATTTTGAACACTTCTTGCGTTGTTTTTGCCTCTTCACGATGACTCGCTTGGTTTAGTCCTCAATTGTAAGTCGCTTTGGATAAAAGCGTCTGCTAAATGACTAAATGTAAAATGTAAATGTAGGTTTGGTCTATTGTTACAGCCCTAGCAAGTTGAGAAAGCAGGAGTTTAGTCGTTTATCATGGAATGGCTATCTGAACATCTTTGCCAAAACCAGTACAGAAGTAATCAATAAATTATCGAGGAGGGTCATCCCTTTTTTCACAATCATTTTGGAGGGTCATAAAAAAAATTATTGCTGGCGAAGGGAGGGTCAAGTCTTTTTTGACTACAGATCTCAAATCTCCTCCGGTGGCCCCTTAAATAAATAACGAACAGTCCCTAAGAAAGAGGACACCATGGTGTTCTTTGTGTTCCTACTCTACCCTGAGAGACCATCCTTATTGAGAAACTTTAGTTTGCTGCTCAATTGTAAGTAAAGTTTTTTTGTAACCACTAATAGTCTACTCTAACAACTTTGACTGTTGGTTGTATATGTAAAGTATATATATATATGAGGCTATGGTTATTAAATAGTGGTGGCGAGATGAAGCCTCATGAAGCATTGAAGCTTTTCAGCCGAGTGGTTCACAAAAGGGTTAATTTCTGGAGGCTTAATTTGCTCACAATACCACCTGGTGGTCAAATAGTGTAAAACAAGCAAATACATTACAGATGACCTGGGGCCTCATTTATCACCATTGCGTACGCACAAAACAGGCCCTGAAAGAGGCGTACGCCACTTCCGACGCATAAGTTGTGATTTATAAAAACAAACTTAATGGGAAAATTTGCGCACCTGCACGCAAACTCTGATCCATGCGTATGAACATTTTGGAGATGGGGCAGTTTAGCGACACCGATGGTGAGATGGAGTTACTGTTTTTTTCAATTGCTTCAGCACAATTTTGAAGACATGTTTGTCAAATGTTTGTCAAAACACTACACACAATTAGCACAACCCTACATCAAAATAGCACAACACTTCAGATCATTTGAAAAATAGAACACTTTTGTCAAAACTATACACGACTTCATAAAAATATTTTGTTACCATACGAAACACACACATTTCATATGACTTCAGTCTTTTTGAACCAGTTACACACTGCTGTTGCTAACCTAAAACACTTTTAGCAAGTCTAATTCTCAGTGATTAGAATACTGTAAATGAAGTACACAGAGAAAGTGCAACTATACAATAGTTCACCAAACACTACACAAGACCAATGCTGCAGACTGAGGAAAATATCCTTGATTTTCTCTCCATATACCCAAATCAGTCAAAATGGAAAATCACAACAAAACATGTCCCAGTTGTCATGCTACTACAGTAGTGTGCATAACACTGTTAGCTCAGCAAACAACAGACAAACTTAAAAAACTGTATCCAGTACAGGTTACAATTACAGTAAAAAACAACAACAACAAACATAAATTAAAGCTGCAAGCAGCATTTATCGGGGTTCAAGCAGTTAAGGCCTTTTAAGGCCGTTAAGCACAAAAGCATCAAAAGACATTAAGTTTTATGTAGCAAGCATGATTTACCATGATATACTGCATTTCAGTGTGATTTTTCATGATTTACCATGTTCCAGTATGATTTTCCATAGTTTACCTTGATATACCATGTTATAGGATGATTTACCATGATATAGCACATTCTAGAATAATTTACCAGGATTCTAGCTTGATTTACCTTTTTTACTATGATTTATCATGTTTCTGGCGTTATTTACCATGATTTACAACGTTGATAGCAATTATGTGAAGCATCAGAACAATTGAAGTGATAAACTCTGACAAAATATGATTGTGTTATAATAGTAATTGTTTTATAAGGGATTTTTGTGTGTCTATATATATATGAATGCAAAAGCATATGTGAAAAGACTATTAACCCTCTGAGGTCTGAGATGTTTTTGGGGTCCTTGAGATGTTTTGACATGCCCTGACATTTGTGCTTTTTTCAGTTGCTTAGAAACATATTAATGGCACTGGTGTAATTACACTCTATTTAGCACAAACAGGGCTACCATAATATGTTAGCAACATGTTTGTACATGTTTGTATTTTTGAGAGAATATTGTTTATGCATGGTTATTGAAAAAACAAAAAAATAAAGTTTCTGAAATAAGGCCACAAAACGCACACTAAATATGTGTCCACAAGAGTTTTGACTAATGGATCTTGTCGCCTAGAGTTTAGGCTTCAAAATGATCTGAAAATCATCCTGTCTAATCATTCACATAAAACAATAAATTGTTTTAAATTGTGAAAAACATTTTTTTGTTTGCAAAGGCAATATGCGGATGGGCGTGAACGGCCCAACCCCTATCATGAATAATTAAGTGATTCTCACCTGAGCAGACAATGACCCTGCATAATAATGAGCCTTTCATTCAGGGGTGTCACACAAGAAAGAATGCAAGGACAATAAATACATAAATAAATACATATATATATATATATACACAAACAATCAAAATATAAATGAAAGCCAAAAGCACATTTTTAGTCATACCTGGAAACAAATCCTGGTCAAATAGGTTGTATGGGCAATTCTGCAGAATTGGTTCAAAGTTTGAGTTGGAAACATCTTGAAAATAAAATTGTCTTTTTCCATAAATGTCTTATAAAGTATTATTTTTTAAAGTAGGCAATAGATTTTATCATACATATTTCAAAGTTAAGGATTCATTATTTTGATATAGCTTGCATTGGAACAAACACTATAACAGTTGATTAGTTTATTTGTGACAAAACATCCTATATATTTTACATATGAGCAGAAACTGTCTAATTAAAGCTTATTTGATGTCTATTTTATAGTAAAAACTTTATAATCTATCCAAAATTAGTCAACGAAATGTTGTCATTACAGACACTAGTATATCGCGATTAGAAGAAATCTCAGTGGGCTATAGCAATATAGTTTGTATGTGTACATGTAAAAATAACGTTTACTAAAGTACAGTAGGTAGTCAACCAGAATGCCTATTACCGCCGCGGCAAATCCACCGCCGTAAAAATAAACCAGTCGCATTTCAAAGTAGTTCGCGAAATGACCGCCAGGTGGCGCAAAGGGACATTTAGCAAAACGTAAGTGGGGCAATTAACAGTAAGGATGAAATACTACAAGTTATGGTAATTTCCAAATAAGCCTACAACAAACATTTATTTTTAACAAATATTTTTAAATATGCAACATGCACGTTTAAACAACAAACAATACAATCTGAACCAGCGCTTCTGCTCCTGTATTGAGACATGCAGCGCGTTTCAGTTACAATCCTGGTTCCAGTGGCCTTAATACATTCACGGCTTTTTAAAATGTCACAAAGCGTTTTGAGATGGTTTTGAATGAAATATTGAAGTTTATAATTAGGATATTTTGGCACACCACGCCGAGTGGCGCTATGCATTATTCTAAAATCGGGCTTTATTCTGGCATGTTGAATTAGAGTTTGACAAACGCGGCGGCGCGTTCATTTGAATTTATTTTTCTCATAACAGCTAAGAACTTAATAGGCTAAAGCCTACTCCGTAATTGTTGGTCATACAGATAAGATATCATCTTTTAAAACTGTAAAAGGTCTACTTTTATTCATGCAGTAGGCTATAGGCCTACACTCACAGGCTAACGACAAAACGTTTTCTCGCTCATGTGAGAAAGTTTGGGAAATTCTCAGTAAGTAAATTCATAGCCGAGCGGTAGAACTTACGGTTCGACCATCAAGATGACACGGGTTCGAATCCCGATCAAACATGGTCTACTGGAAATTTTATATTCATTAATGCAGAGAGATTTGTCTAGCTCTAAAACTCTGTTACACCAAACAGTTTTTTGCTTATATTTATCAAATAAAATTACCATGCATTTCCATTTTACACTAAGGAACAAATCCAACAGAACGACTTTGCATCTGTATAATAATAGGCTACCAATCGTAATTTCAAAAGCAGTTCTGTTAAAAAAAATAATTTTATATATATATATATTTTTTTTTTTTTTTTTTTTTTGATTCCCTACAACCTAGAGTTTTAAAAAAATGGTTTTAAGTAAAGTGTGATTTGCCAGGGGGGACGGGGATTTCCTTCTGGTCTAAACATCCCTGCTTCTGCTGAATTATTTGAATCCCCACATCCCTCCCTCCACAGTAGCTAATCAATGCAAGGCTACTTCACCAATAGACCATATCAAATATATAAAATAGAGATATGCAACAGGCACGTTTAAACGACAAACAATAAAATCAAAACCAGCGTTTCAGTTGTTCATTAGTTCCAGTGGCCTAATGCATGCACGGTTTTTCAAATTTCACAAAGCGTTTTGAGATTATTTTGAATGAAATATTGAAGTTTATAAGTGTTTTGGCACACCACGCCGAGTGGCCCTATGCATTTTTCTAAAGTCGGGTTTTATTCTGGCAATTTATTTTTCTCATTACAGCTAAAATAACTTATAGGCGACTCCGTAATTTTTTTGGTCATACAGATAAGAGTAGAGTAGCTTACATCGTTCAAAACTGTAAACTATTCATATTATTAGGCTAACGACAACAGTTTATCTGTCGTCTCTGTCTCTGGGAACTGCGCGTCACAAAAATGAACCAAAAGCCGATTCAGCTCAGTCACGATAAGAAATCGGCTATGTCTAAAGTCTTTAAATGTCTAAATATTTAGGCTAATAAATGTTATCTGATTATGTAATCCATATTAAAACGAGAGGTACAGAGGATCTATACTCAATGTAAGCGCTTCCCAATGAGAAAATGACAAGACAAGGGTGAAAATCTCCCTCCATTTTGTAGGCTAAATCGCCCTGAATTAAAATGTAAAAACAGATCAAATAATTTATTTGTCGAAATGTTGCGATACTGTTTCATTTAAGTTCATAATTATTCTATAAATGTTATTTAATTTAGCAGCATTACCACGAAGCACCGTGGTTCGATATTTATTTGAATAATAGCTACAAAAAAAAAACTTAATTAATTGCATGCCTGGTTAAGGATCCAAAGATCCCTGTAGAATAATATTGAGTTTTTTGTTCATGACAACACATTAACATGCGTTTTTTCAGATTATATTTAGTTTTGCTTGGAAAAGGCAGGCCCAAACCAGTTTTATTTCATCAATTATTGAAATAATAAAATATTTAGTAATAAACTTTTATGACAGAAATATCACTAGTCTACATGTAACTTAAATCATTTAATTCCTTCATTATCAACACTGTCTAGAATAGCGATTTAAGTGTGAATTGCGACTTCTCTTTGTGTTAAGTCAGCCTCAGACTCCGATAGCCTGTGGGGGGTTGGAGGGACAGTTGCTGGACAAAGGTGTTAATGTTCCTCTTTCATATGGAGAGTGTCGGATAGATGAGCAGGCAAAATTATTGTAAGGATAAATCTGTGTCCAAATGTAGGCCACATATCTTATTAAATTATAAATATTGTAGTTTATTTATTGTAGCCTATTTAAAGGTTTTTTTTCACACAAAATTTCAATTGAAGTTATTGTAAGGTGAATTTAACAAGGCATGCTGTGTCTTTGAAGCAACAATTAAAGGCTAAATATTTTTTTCGTGATTTGTATGGCTGACACGCAGCGACATATACAGTATTATCAGCTGTATGATGTGTTTTTACATGTTTTTAAATGTTTAATTTCGAGAGAGACCCGGCGGGTGCAGCGAGGGAGACTAAATAAACCTGCTAAAAAGAGATCCAGCGCGAGAGAGGCAAAGAAAAACGCATGTTTTTAATTTAATTAGGCTATGTTGCTTTGGACAATTTTAGTTTTGTACTGTTTTAATTGTTTAATTTAGCTGTAATTTCTTTGGCAATACAAATTTAAAATTTCGCAAGAATAAGATTAGCCTAGTGTTTCTTATTTTGCATCGCAAAAGAAATACTCTAAACTCGATGCAATCCTGTTAAAAAAAAAAAAAAAAAAAAACTGTCCCGACACTTTATTTAAACCTTGAAATGTTCGAACTTGGTTTCAAACTTAAGTAATTTAAGTGTTCTTTTACATTACACAATAATTTAGCAGACTAAAGACGAGCTTCTTCAGTTTCATTTTCTGATGCAATCGGCTGACAATCTTCCTTCATCAGTTTTTGTCGTTTGTGCAGCGGCTGCGGTTCTACGGGAATGTAGCAAATGTATGTTGTAATGATAATTAAACAAAACTCTTGACTTTAAATAAGTAAACAGTTATAAACAGTTACCTATTTAAGCATCAAGGTGGTAAAATATAAACGCTGTCGGCCAACATCGGTTAAAAACATGTATGCTACACTGAGATTCGATCTCGGGTCGGTTGAAGCTCCTTGAATATCGAGTTGTTGCGTTAACCACTGAGCTACCGTCTGTATGCTGTTGGAAGGCCTCATTGATGTAGGCTAAATGTTTTTTATTGCAATGTTTTATGTTGAATTGTTTTCATTATTTATTCAATTTAATTTTGGTAGCCTAATTTCAGCATTGTGATTATTAATTATTTTAACTACGTTTCACTTGAATTCATATGCTACCAGCTTTCAATCGCTCTGAATGCGCGGCAGCAGATTACGCAATAGAGAGAATAAACGAACACTTTTCAGAGTCTATGATTGTAGCGCCTCTTAGCGGTAAAAGGCAGCAAATACACCACACATTTTACCGCCGCGGTGGAACGGCTGATGTGGGCGTTGTCATGGCTTGCCTCAACATTTGCGTTTGAATAGCGCGCGTCCTCCGTGGGCGTGTCAGATTAACGCGTAATGAAGTGTAATGAGCTGGGGAAAAAAATACTGAAATCACTCTCTTTTCATACAGATTACATAAACAGAGAATATTTGTTTTTTATATAAATTACTTCATTGAAAAGAAGAGAATTCAAGCTTCATAAAGAAAAATCTCTCGTGCCTGTATGACAAGTATTTGCGGAGTTATAGTTAATCTTAGGACGCGTTTCAGAATGGACTTCACCGACAGAGAGTAGGCAGAACTTGCATCATGTTTATTTTTCTTTATTTGTCGAAAAGCACAACACTTTGTTTTTATTGTGAGTATACAGAAAAATAATAGACACTTAACATGATCGATTGATGTATACCACTTATATTTAAGATCAAAATCAACAGAGTATTTTGAGTCCCTTTTGCACTGATAAGAAAAAAAGCGAGACAATCGCGCCGGCGCGATTGCCGACCTCAGAGGGTTAATAAGTAGAGTGGCCAGCAGAGTGCAGCAAAAGACCATTTATTGGCCCACTTTCATTTTGAACTACTTTGTTTGTCCAGGATTCTCCACTGAAGCAAACCATTTTTATCATGTTAACACGATAATGCATGCTTACACACACACACAGACACACACTTTTGGGATATGTTATTGTGAAAATCTGTTTTAATGGTCTATAAGCATTTCACAAATTTCTTTGTAATGTAATAATATAAAACTAATTTAAAAAAATTGCTTTAAGCATTTGTTTGTTAGCCAATGCTGAAAGCTAATAAAAATGATTCAAAATGTCTAATGCTGCTGCTCCATCTAGTGGAAAACAGTGCTATTACAGCCTACATATACTATATGCCATGTTATTCATATTTAATCTACACACACTCATTAAGTTGTAGATAGAGACATTTGGAACTTCAGGATCCAATGTCTATGTCAGGACACAATTGTCATAGTAATACTTCAATAGATGATTTTTGTCTAAATGTGATTGTAAATGTTAAAAAAGTGAATTTATAAAGTCTAAATATTAATTATAGTTGACTAGTGTGACAGAAGGACTATTTTAAACAGTAGGGGGCAGTAAAATATGACTTATTGGCTTAATAGGCCATTCTGTTCATATAATTTTCACATTTTTAACTGTTATATAGGCATATTTTGTCTGATCTGTCTGAAAATTTTGATGATTATTTAGAGTCATGTGTCACATGTTATTTCTTGTTTTTAATAAGATCTGAGCATTCATTGAACAGATATGGGCGTTTGGGGACACTTGGTCAAGGCTACATTTTGAAGTGACCCTATTATAACCATCCAAATGAAGAAGTTAAACTTTTTGTGATAATTATTGATCTAGACAGTCCAGAGAATTGTACTGCACTAGTTTCGAACATTATTATATGAACATTATATGATCATAGATGGAAAACACCATTTACAGTCAATACAGGCAATTTACCGTAGGACATGGTTTTAAAGCTTTTTAAGTTATAGCGCCACCTATTGTCCGATCTCCATAAAACTTTGCATGCTTGTTAATAATGTTATGTCACATATGTTCATCAATTTTTGTGAAGTTCTGAGTTTTCTTGTAGGATTTATAGGCTTTTGAGTGTATTTTGCTATGCCAATTTTCTAAATGACCCTGTTATAGTGAACCAAAAAGCAAAGTTCAACTTTTTTTTGATAATTATTGATCTAGAGAGTCCAGAGAATTGTCCTAGACTGGTCTGGTTCCAATCAGGCAAAAAACCAGGGACTAGTTCGCAAAAGTAGGTTTTTAACATATTCGTGAATATTTAATGAACGGTTTGATTGACAGCAATGGTTCTAGAGGCAAAGTTGTTCACCATGAGGAGCTCTATCAAATGATATGCATTTTGGGGGGATGTGTGCAACACCACGTGATTACAGAGCCGTAAAACTCGTTAGCGCCAACTAGTGGCCGATTTCTTTCAAAACTCTTAAAGACCTCTTGGGCCATGAGATGAACATGCCCATCGAGTTTCGTTCCGATCGGCCTCCGTTAACCTCGTCTCATAGGGGCTCAAAGTTCATTGGCCAATGGCGGCCATGTTTTTTGAGATACGCCAATATCCTTTTACACATACATGGGGCCTTGGTCCAAGACACTGCATACCAATTTTCAAGTCAATCGGACTAACGGTCAGATGGCCACACCCACTTTTATGTTTTTTTAATGTTATAGCGCCACCTTGAGTTCGATCGTCGCGATTTTTTTATCGTGACCTCAAATTGAGCTTATACATATGTGTACCGAGTTTGGTAAAAATATCTCATTTCGTTCACGAGTTATAGGCATTTTAGTAAAATAGGCTCCGCCTCCTGCGAACTTTTTGACACCCCTTAGTGACAGTGAATCGAAATTTTAACTTTTTTTTGATAATTATTGATATTCAGACTCCAGAGAATCTTCCTGCACTGGTTTGGTTCCGATCGGGCAAAAAACCTAGGACTAGTTCGCAAAAGTAGGTTTTGGACAAAACCGGAAATAGCGAAAAAATTTGCATACCGGAAATGAAATCCTTGAGGCCTTTTTTGTTCGGCTTGAGCCAAGGATTCCAATGATATAAGACACTTGATGCTGGGACAAAGGGTTATTGAGATTTAAGGAAAACAGTGCCATTTTTTTGTTTTTTGCGCTATAGCGCCACCTATTGGCCAATCGGGCTCATACTTTGATAACCTCTCCTCGATTTTTGTACTACCATCTGACAAAGTTTCAGAGCTCCAGCACTTACGGTTTGGGCTGCACGATGCGTTTTAGGGGAGAATAATAATAATAATTAAAGCTGCTAGCAGCATTTAGCGGTGTTCAAGCAGTTAAGGCAGTTAAGGCAGTTAAGCGTATAAGCATCAAAAGACATTACGTTTTATGTAGCAAGCATTTAAACATTTCCATTATAGATGGAATAGACTATTTTTAGCATGATTTACCATGATATACAGTATTTTAGTGTGATTTTTCAGGCCTTTAATCACAAAAGCATCAAAAGACATTAAGTTTTATTTAGCATACATTTAACCACTGACATAATAGATGGAAAACACCATTTACAGCCAATACAAGCAATTTACCATAGGAAATGCATGGTTTTAAAGCTTTTCAACAGTTATAGCGCCACCTATTGTCCGATCTCCATAAAACTTTGCATGCTTGTTCATGATGTTATGTCACATATGCTCACCGATTTTTGTGAAGTTCTGAGTTTTTATTTATGATTTATAGGCTTTTGAGTGTGTTTTGACACGCCCCTTTTTATAAATTACCCTGTTATAGCAAACCAAAGGGCAAAGTTCAACTTTTTTTCGATAATTATTGATCTAGAGAGTCCAGAGAATTGTCCTAGACTGGTCTGGTTCCGATCGGGCAAAAAACCAGGGACTAGTTCGCAAAAGTAGGTTTTTAACATATTCGTGAATATTTAATGAACGGTTTGATTGACAGCAATGGTTATAGAGGCAAAGTTGTTCAGCATGAGGAGATCTATCAAATGATATGCATGTTTTAGCGATATGTGCAACACCACGTGATTACAGAGCCGTAAAACTCGGTAGCGCCAACTAGTGGCCGATTTCTTTCAAAACTCTTACAGGCCTCTACGGCTATGAGTCGAACATGCCCATTGAGTTTCGTTCCGATCGGCCTCCGTTAACCTCGTCTCATAGGTGCTCAAACTTCATTGGCCGATGGCGGCCATGTTTTTTGAGATACGCCAATATCCTTTTACACATACATGGGGCCTTGGACCAAGACACTGCATACCAATTTTCAAGTCAATCGGACTAACAGTCACGTGGCCACACCCCTTTTTATGTTTTTTTAATGGTATAGCGCCACCTAGTGTTAAATCGACGCGGTTTTTTTACTGTGACCCCAGACTGTCCTTATACACATTTGTGCCAAGTTTGGTGAAGATATCTCATTTACTTCTGGAGTTATAGCCTTTTTAGTAAAATAGGCTCCTCCCACAACGTTAATTTTGCGCCCCCTAGCGACAGGTTATCGAAATTTCAACTTTTTTTCAATAATTATTGATATTCAGACTCCAGAGAACATTTCTGCACTGGTTTGGTTCCGATTGTGCAAAAAACCAGGGACTAGTTCGCAAAAGTAGGTTTTTAACAAATTTCAAAATGGCGGAAAAATTTGCATACCGGAAATTAAATCGGAGATATACGTTTTTTAAGTCAAGAGTCCAGCTTTCCAATGATATAAGACACTTGAGGCTACGCCTTACGGTTTAGGAGTTATGAGCAGTTATGCGCAATTGATTGCTATAGCGCCACCTATAGGCCAATTGGGGTCATACTTTGATAACCTCTCCTCGATTTTTGTACTACCATTTGACAAAGTTTCAGAGCTCCAGCCCTTACGGTTTGGGCTGCACGATGCGTTTTAGGGGAAAATAATAATAATAATAATAATAAAAATCCTTACAATTACAATAGGTTTTCAGCACTTCGTGCTTGAACACCTAATAATAAAAATCCTTACAATTACAATAGGGTTTCAGCACTTCGTGCTTGAACCCCTAATAATTAAAGCTGCAAGCAGCATTTAGCGGTGTTCAAGCAGTTAAGGCCTTTAAGGCCATTAAGCACAAAAGCATCAAAAGACATTAAGTTTTATTCAGCATACATTTAAACACTGACATAATAGATGGAAAAGACCATTTACAGCCAATACAGGCAATTTACCATAGGAAATACATGGTTTTAAAGCTTTTCAACAGTTATAGCGCCACCTATTGTCCGATCTCCATGAAACTCTGCATGCTTCTTCACCATGTTATGACACATGTGCTCATCAATTTTTGTGAAGTTCTGAGTTTTTATTTATGATTTATAGGCTTTTGAGTGTGTTTTGACACGCCCATTTTTATTAATGACCTTGTTATAGCAAACCAAAGGGCAAAGTTCAACTTTTTTTCGATAATTATTGATCTAGAGAGTCCAGAGAATTGTCCTAGACTGGTCTGGTTCCAATCAGGCAAAAAACCAGGGACTAGTTTGCAAAAGTAGGTTTTTAACATATTCGTGAATATTTAATGAACGGTTTGATTGACAGCAATGGTTCTAGAGGCAAAGTTGTTCACCATGAGGAGCTCTATCAAATGATATGCATTTTGGGGGGATGTGTGCAACACCACGTGATTACAGAGCCGTAAAACTCGTTAGCGCCAACTAGTGGCCGATTTCTTTCAAAACTCTTAAAGACCTCTTGGGCCATGAGATGAACATGCCCATCGAGTTTCGTTCCGATCGGCCTCCGTTAACCTCGTCTCATAGGGGCTCAAAGTTCATTGGCCAATGGCGGCCATGTTTTTTGAGATACGCCAATATCCTTTTACACATACATGGGGCCTTGGTCCAAGACACTGCATACCAATTTTCAAGTCAATCGGACTAACGGTCAGATGGCCACACCCACTTTTATGTTTTTTTAATGTTATAGCACCACCTTGAGTTCGATCGTCGCGATTTTTTTATCGTGACCTCAAATTGAGCTTATACATATGTGTACCGAGTTTGGTAAAAATATCTCATTTCGTTCACGAGTTATAGGCATTTTAGTAAAATAGGCTCCGCCTCCTGCGAACTTTTTGACACCCCTTAGTGACAGTGAATCGAAATTTTAACTTTTTTTTGATAATTATTGATATTCAGACTCCAGAGAATCTTCCTGCACTGGTTTGGTTCCGATCGGGCAAAAAACCTAGGACTAGTTCGCAAAAGTAGGTTTTGGACAAAACCGGAAATAGCGAAAAAATTTGCATACCGGAAATGAAATCCTTGAGGCCTTTTTTGTTCGGCTTGAGCCAAGGATTCCAATGATATAAGACACTTGATGCTGGGACAAAGGGTTATTGAGATTTAAGGAAAACAGTGCCATTTTTTTGTTTTTTGCGCTATAGCGCCACCTATTGGCCAATCGGGCTCATACTTTGATAACCTCTCCTCGATTTTTGTACTACCATCTGACAAAGTTTCAGAGCTCCAGCACTTACGGTTTGGGCTGCACGATGCGTTTTAGGGGAGAATAATAATAATAATAATAAAAATCCTTACAATTACAATAGGGTTTCAGCACTTCGTGCTTGAACCCCTAAAAATAATCTGAAAAAGGGCCAGTGACTACCTGCTGCATTTTTATAGTGCTTAAACCTGATTGGTGTGACTAAAAATTAGCAATCATGTGTTTGTGCACCTGATGGCTGTGTTTAACAGATTGGCTCAAAGGTGTGGTAATTTGACAGTCAGTGCTTTGGAATTGCAAGGAAGTGATATCATGACATACTTCTGTGTCTGATGTATACAAGTGTGTTTAGTGTTTTGCAAATCACTGTGTGTAATGTTTTGCAAATAGTGTGAAGCTGACAATGTGCTTACAGTTGTGCAAATCTAGCCTTGTGTTTTGCTCCTTGAGTGTAAGGTTTTGCTAATTGTGGGAAAAATTAAATTTTAGTGTGTAAGCAATCGTAAAAAAACTGCAAATGTCTTTTTGGTCACTTTTAGACAGAAAATCGAAAGAAAATTATACATATACAGAAAGTTAATACAAATATAATTTCACTCACCAAGCCTATCACTTGAAGCAAATATCCATCCCTTCTTAAATGTCCACGCCACGAGCGCGTTGGGCCGTTTAGTGAAACTGATGCATATATAGCCTATCTAACGGCAGATGAAGTAAAACCGTAAAAAAAACGTAAAACCGTTACTGTGAAGTTATAACATTTTTTTATATTCAATAAATAAAAATATTTTTTGTGGATGCAATACTTTTGAACACTTTTCCTCTAGCATGCTGTGTTTTAATGTTTTAACTACAGAGATAATTGCTTATCATGAAAATAGCAGATTGTCTGAGAACAGATGTCTGAGAACAGATAGTTTTGTGCAAATAATGCACAAAAAGGTCTATCTGTTTACATTAAAAATATAAATCAATTAAAAATACTATTTGGCCAGTGGAAAAGATTGAGAAAAACTTTCTCTGAAATTTATTTTACACTATTTGATTGATTTATTCAAAAACAAGGCAAGGATAGGCTACTAAATGATTTTTATTAATGTAATGTGACGGCACATCCGTATTTCATATTTTCCTAATGTCTTGTACCGTTTAACATGTTATCACGAGGATGAATAATCATATGTAAATGATATGCAGATGACATGAGGATATGCATAGTAAAACTAGGCGTTGTAAGCTCCATATATGTTTATTTCGAGGAAGAGACACACGCATGTGCGCACAATCTTCCGCTGACTGAGATTTCTAAAGTAAATTCTGCGCAGGTTCTGGCGTACGCACCGTTTTTTATAAATGAGACCCCTGATGTGATCTGTGATACACTGTATTTTGCACCAGTTAAGGCTTAGAAATAACGGTGAAGAAAAAAAATCAATTTCCACATAGACTAATCTATTTACACTCACCTAAAGGATTATTAGGAACACCTGTTCAATTTCTCATTAATGCAATTATCTAATCAACCAATCACATGGCAGTTGCTTCAATGCAGGGGTGTGGTCCTGGTCAAGACAATCTCCTGAACTCCAAACTGAATGTCAGAATGGGAAAGAAAGGTGATTTAAGCAATTTTGAGCGTGGCATGGTTGTTGGTGCCAGACGGGCCGG
The DNA here is from genome assembly GCA_030578255.1 of Tiaroga cobitis. Lineage (NCBI taxonomy): Eukaryota > Metazoa > Chordata > Actinopteri > Cypriniformes > Leuciscidae > Tiaroga > Tiaroga cobitis. The sequence goes on from CM060614.1 coordinate 22,193,739, forward strand.
TCTGAGTATTTCACAATCTGCTCAGTTACTGGGATTTTCACGCACAACCATGTCTAAGGTTTACAAACAGGGATGTAGTGGAGGCTAAACGCACGTAAACGCCGTTTACGCACCTCCCAATATTCGGAAATAGGGTTTACCCACCTCCAAAGTGCGTTTATCCACCTCTAAATAGCGTGTATCCACCGTTAAATAGCCCGTAGTTCCTAAGACATTTTAAATTAAGCTTATGTCGTTTTAGTTTCATATTGTTCATTATTAGTTTCATAGGTTGTTAAAACGAATCGGTTACGCACGGCGTTGACCAGGTGTTCCCGTAGCGTAAGCTAGCTTACGCAATATGAGAGAACCTCTCGTAAGAGAACGAATCGGTTACCTAATGTAACCTCGGTTCTCTCTAGATGAGGGAACGAGTATTGCGTAAGCTAGCTTACGCTACGGGAAAGATTCATCTTTTCTGAGAAATTGAAGCCAAAAAATTATCCTATAATTTTTTATCCATTGTCAACGCAGTTCAGCTGCAGCAGACCATGAACAGCTAGCTAGCAGCTCATTGGTTCGCTCACAGAGAACTGCTTAAGCTTATGAGGAGACGCAGTTGAACTCTCGGCCAATGAGAGTCTGACATGCTCTCATTGCGTCAGAGCCCGCCGAAACGGACGTGGTCAGAGAGTATATCTTGGCGTCCCAGGCTGTCAACTCTGGTTTTTCATAGAATGAAGCGAGAACGCTAGTAGCACAAGCTCGGCCAGGAACGCAATACTCGTTCCCTCATCTAGAGAGAACCGAGGTTACATTAGGTAACCGATTCGTTCTCTTACGAGAGGTTCTCTCGTATTGCGTAAGCTAGCTTACGCTACGGGAACACCTGGTCAACGCCGTGCGTGCTAAGCATCCACTACGAGTCCCAGGGGAGACCCCGGGGGGAATAAATATATGTACATGTGACAAAGGCCAGCAGAGCGGGCCGGTGATTGTGCCGTACATAAGCACATGAAGAGAGGGACAGAGCGAAACCGGTCTGTGTGAATAACTCCCTATAGTGCAGCTCAACCAGAAGAGCTGTAACATACTAGACTGCTAGTAGTTTAGCCTGCAAGGCAGGAACTTCCAGGTTGTGAAATCTGACAAAGGTGGAGGGGGAAGCCCATCCCGCTGCCACACAAATGTCGTGAATGGAAATTCCGCTGGACCATGCCCAGGATGAGGCCATGCCTCTAGTGGAATGAGCCCTGATGCCCAGAGGACATGGCAGGTCTTTTGATGCGTATGCGGCTGCAATGGCATCAACTATCCATCTTGATAGAGTCTGTTTCGAGGCGGCCAACCCTTTGGTGCGCCCACCGAACGAAACGAAAAGCTGCTCGGAACGTCTGACCGGAGCAGTGCGAGTAATGTATAATCTCAGGGCCCTGACCGGACACAGGAGATTAGCGTCAGATTTGCTATCGGATGCAGGCAGAGCCGATAGGGAAATAACTTGTGCCCTGAACGGGGTACCAATCGCTTTTGGGACATAACCATGTCTAGGTTTGAGAACGACTAAGGAGTCATTGGGCCCAAACTCGAGACAGGAAGCGCTAGTGGACAGCGCGTGAAGGTCTCCCACACGTTTTACTGACGCGAGCGCGAGCAGAAAAACGGCTTTGAGCGAAAGGTATTTGAGGTCCACGGTGTTTAACGGTTCGAATGGGAGGGCTTTCATAGCTTCGAGAACTATGGAAAGGTCCCAAATCGGCACCGAAGGGGGGCGTGGGGGGTTCATCCTTCTAGCTCCCCTGAGGAAGCGGGTGACCAAGTCGTTTTTGCCCAGTGACTGGCCCCGCCGGGGTTCAACAAACGCTGCGACGGCTGCCACATACACCTTGAGAGTGGACGGGGACCTGCCCTTGTCCAACATCTCCTGGAGAAAAACTAACAAGGAAGGAACCTCGCATGACCGTGGGTCCAATTTTCTGTCGGTGCACCATTTAGAGAACACAGACCATTTAGATGCATAGAGCCTTCTAGTAGAAGCCGCTCTAGCCTGCATGATCGTGTTTAACACTCCTTCTGGCAAAGCAACGGGTAGTCGTTGATCACCCACGCATGTAGCGCCCAGCGCTCTGGGTGGGGATGCCAGATCGTCCCGCGAGCTTGGGAGAGGAGATCTGCTCTGACTGGGATGGGCCACGGGGCTGTCTGTGACAACTGATTGAGCTCCGGGAACCAAGTCTGACCCTCCCAACGCGGGGCTATGAGGAGCACCGAGTGGCGTGTTTCCCTGATTCTCTGAAGCACCTGTGGTAGCAGAGAAACCGGAGGGAAAGCATAAAGCGGGCGGCTGGGCCAGGTCTGGGCTAGTGCGTCCACGCTCTTTGTGAAAAATATTGGGCAGTGGGTGTTCTCCTCTGAGGCGAAGAGGTCCACCTCTGCTCTGCCGAATATCCACCATAGCTTTTGAACTGTAAAAGTGTGCAGGGACCATTCCCCGGGGGGAATGGGGTTCCTGGACAGACTGTGGCCCGGCACGTGCGTCGCTCTGAGCGAGAGCAGGTGACAGTGAGACCAAACTAAGATGCGTTCTGTCAGCCGGAAGAGATTCCTGGATCTGACTCCGCCCTGACGGTTTAGATAGGAGACCACGGCTATATTGTCCGAACGGATCAGCACGTGGTGACCGTGAATGCGCGGGAGAAAGCGCGTGAGCGCGTTCTCGACCGCCAACATCTCCAAACAGTTTATGTGGAGGAGGCTCTCTTGAGCTGACCAGGGGCCGAAGGCCGGTGAGCCGTCGCAGACCGCACCCCAACCCGTGTTGGATGCGTCTGTCGAGATGACTTTTCGGCGAGATGGAAACGCCCCGCTGAAACCATTCTGTCACAGTCCATGGCTGCTGTCCATGTGATACAGGTCTGCGTTACCTTTATTAGCTGGCGGCCCGTGGTCCACGCACGGTGAGACACACGGCTCTTCAACCAGAACTGAAGCGGGCGCATGCGCAGTAACCCCAGCTGGAGCACTGCGGAGGCTGAGGCCATGTAACCCAACGCCTTCTGAAAAGTTTTCAGAGGTGTGAGTCTGTTCATCTGAAAAGATGCGGCGAGACGCTGAACACGGCGCGCGCGCTGTGTTGACAGACGAGCCGTCATCATGACCGAGTCTAGCTCTATACCCAAGAAGGAGATAGTCTGACTGGGATGTAGTGCGCTCTTTGTCCAGTTGACAGAGAGGCCCAAAGCTTTCAGATGGTCGAGGAGAACTGTACGATGAGACAGTAGCTCTCTCTGTGATTGTGCCAAAATCAGCCAGTCGTCCAAATAGTTCAGTATTCGCAGCCCCTGACTCCGGAGGGGGGCGAGCGCCGCATCCATGCACTTCGTGAACGTACGGGGTGCTAAGGATAGGCCAAACGGAAGGACGGTGTATTGATAAACCTGGCCTTCGAAGGCGAAACGTAAGAATGGCCTGTGAAGGGGATTTATCTGAATCTGAAAGTAAGCATCCTTCAGATCTAGTGAAATGAACCAGTCCCCCTGGCGCACGTGCGCGAGGAGTTTTCTGATCGTGAGCATTTTGAACGGTCTCTTCATGAGAACTTTGTTCAGAAATCTGAGGTCTAAGATTGGTCTGAGGCCGCCGTCTTTCTTGGGGACAAGGAAATAACGGCCGTAAAACCCCGACTCGCTCATAGACAGAGGAACTCTCTCTATAGCCCTTTTGCACAATAGTTTTGCTATCTCTGAACGGAGCAGCGTCACTGCTTCTGGGTTCACAGTAGTTTCTAGCCGCGCTCGAAAACGTGGAGGGCGACGGTGAAACTGTAAGCGATAGCCTAGCCTTATTGTGTTTAGCACCCACTGGGAAATTCCCGGAATAGCTTCCCACGCTTTTAAGCGTAACGCTAGGGGGTGAATGGCTACATGGTCCCCGTCGTTGCACATAGCGGGCTGCGTGAGCGCGCTCATATTGTTTATGACAGCGGGACTTACACTCAGAGAGGAGTTTATGGGCCGTGTAACAGAGTGAGCAGAGGGGGGACGCGCACACGGGCTCGTGGGCACGCTCATGCACTCTGAAACTCGAGCGGGTTGGAACCGCTTTATGAGAGTGGACTCTGTGTGAGACACGGGGACTGAAGTGCTTTTGTGTATGAGTGAACACAGTGTTGTGGGCACATTTTCTACACAAGAGGCTTTTATGCTCTTTTTGAGATTTCTCTGGGTCGCCGTGAAAACGGCGTTTTCGCTCATGCAAGCGGGAAGGGAGACCGGCTTGGTAATGGCGGTGTACACTGCTGTAGTAGCCGCGTGAGCGGGGACTAACAGAGGGCGAAACTTTGACGGCGGTCCGGCTGCGGCGGGAGAGCGCCGTCTTTTTCTCAGCTGTGCTAGGCAGACTTCGAGTGATCAGGTTTCAGCGCGATCCGAGGCCGAGGCCCCCGGGGAGGCGGCGGTCTGTGGCGGCTGTCAGAGCGAGAACGAGGGCGGCCGCCCTGGCGTCGCTGAAAAGTCTGGCTGTGCTGAGCTGGGCGCTGGGGTGGGGCTCGTGCAGGAGGCTGGTCACACGAGCGGCCTGCAGAGGAGCTAGCGCGACGATGCAGAAAGAGATTCATGGCCTGGGAAGCTTTCTGCACTTCGGAGAAACGGTCGACGATACCCGTGACGGCAGATCCGAAGAGGCCGGATGGAGAGAGCGGGGCGTTGAGAAAAGCGGCGCGCTCAGAATCTCCCATGTCGGCGAGTGTGAGCCAAAGATGTCTTTCAGACACACAAATGGCGGCCATGCATTTCCCCAGGGCTTGCGCAGCAGATTTTGTAGCGCGAAGGGCAATGTCCGTGGCGCTCCTTAACCCTCTGGGGACCAAAGCTTTTTTGGGGCCCTTGGGATGTTTTGACATGCACTGACATTTGTGCTTTTTTCAGTTATTTATAAACATGTTAATGGCAAAGGTGTAAATTCACTCTATATAGCACACACGGGGCTACCATAATATGTTAGGAACATGCATGTACATGTTTGTATTTTTGAGAGAATATTATTTATGCGTGGTTATTGAAAAAACTAAAAATAAAAGTTTCTAAAATAAGGCCACAAAACACATATTGATTATTTCTTCACAAGACTTTTGAAAATTGTATCACATAGTCTAGAATATTTGCTCCAAAACTATGTGAGAAACATCCTGACTACTCATTCAGATAAGTCAATAAAGTCTTTTAGAATGTGTATGACGTGTTTTGTTTGAGAAAGCTTTATGCGAGGAGGCTTGATCTCTCATTAGTATGTATCCATTTCACACCTGAGAAAGACAAAGACCCTCCCATAATGGCCCTATTAGGTGCTATCAGGCCATATCATTATGAAGAGCCTTGCAGAAAGAATGAGGAGATTTAAAAAACAATGGCTTTTAGATTGTTTGGATTTATTTACAACACACACACACACACTGCTTGGAATAAGTGAACACACCCATGCTAAAGTTGACTAAAAAGAGGAATAAAAAATCGTAATGCCTTAATTAAAAAAATGAGGAAAACTCCAACCTTTAGGGACATGAATAATGTCCTTGAATTCTTTGTGAATGAAAAATTTATCACAAATAATTAAATGTTCTTCTTTAAAATACAGGGTGCATACGTCTGGACACATCTATCACACACCCTTCACCATATAGACAAGGTTTTATTTCAGTTCAAAGTTAGAGTTGGAAAAATCTTGAAAAGAAAATTGTCTTTTCCATAAATGTCTTAGTTTGATCATACATATTTCAAAGTTGAGGATTCATTATTTTATTTTAGCTTGGATTGGAACAAACACTAGACTATAACATCTTAGTTGATTAGTTTATTGACAAAACATATATATTTAACATATGAGCAAAAACTCCTAACAAAGCTTATTTGATGTCTATTTTAGAGTAAAAACTTTATACTCTATCCAAAACTAGTCAACAAAATGTCTTTTATTTCGTCTATAACAGTGCGTATCTGTGCGTTCATTCATTCATTCATTCACACACACACACACACACACACGCACACACACACACACACACACACACACACACACACACACACACACACACACACACACACACACACACACACACACACACACACACACAGAGAAACATGACTCACATTTAAACAGTATGCTATTTTTCCGTTTACAGACACTAACGTTATTCTATATCGCGATTAGAACAAAGCACAAGCATAAAACAATTACACACTTCTCAGCTGAATCTGTTGCTCCTCCTCGTGGTGAAAATAAACCAGCACTTGTTCTGAGGTAGGTAAATGTCCCAGGATTGTTCCTCATAGCCGCTCAAGTCAAGTCAAGTCAAGTCAAGTCATCTTCATTTATATAGCGCTTTTAACAATGGATTGTTTCAAAGCAGCTTTACAGAGATAAACATATAATTTAAGGTAACAGATTGTTTTGGCGTTATAGCGGTTCTTGAATAATGTTATTTCCAGCTAAAGTTAACTTTGATTGATTCACCTCCGTCGAAATGATCAGACTTTTAAACGCGAACCTGTGATTAACGCTGACGGCGTTCACATGCTCATTCAGAATTGATTCTATAGTTATGTGCTTTTTAAAATATGTGCGCAGGTTTATAATTCATACAACCCAGCCTAAACTCAAGATGACAGTAGATTAATCTGACTAAAAAATATAGTGTGTTTTCAGAGTTTATGGGCGTTAACGCGTCTCAATGTGGTGCTTCACGTATTTGCGTTTGAATAGCGCGTGCTCTCCGTGGGCGTGTCACATTACCGGAGATAATGAGCTGAGAGAAAGATAACTAGAATGGCTGACACGTCTCTCTTTTTATATAGATTACATAAACGGAGAATATTTATTTTAGTTTTGAATCGGATCATTTAAAAGTACAAACTCAAATGATTTAAAAGATATATTGCTCATGTCTGGGTGAATAGTATTTGCTGAGTTTTGTTGAAGATTAGAGACGTGCTCCAGGAAAAAAGTTCACGGTGACTGAGAGGCAGAACGCACACCCTGTTTATATTCTTTATTTTACAAAAGCACAATATTTTATTTCGATTGTATGTGGGCACATAAAAAAGTAGACATTTAACAGATTATTTTCTCATATTTCTTAACTCTATATGAACAGATGTGATGGTAGTACTTTAAGTCTATTTTTCTGCTATGTGAAAAAAACGAGCAAAACGCGCCGGCGCGTTTCTGGTCCCCAGAGGGTTAAATCCGCGACTGAGGGGGGATTTTTTCCGCTCTCGTGCCATTCACGAAGTAAATCGCCCTGTAGAATCTGAAGGACGGACATGGAGTGGAGTGCAGAGGCTGCTTGACCGGCGGCTGAGTAAGCGGGGGCGTGAAAGCTCGAAGTCGGTCTGCAGGCTTTAGAGGGAAGCAAAGGTGATGAGCGCCATCTTGTGGAAGGCGGGCATAAATGTGCGGCGACCAGGTCCTCTACAGGGGGAATGGAGAGATACCCCTTTTCTGCGGCTCCGTCCACAACGCGAAGCGGGGCGGAAGAGTCAGAGCGAGTTCTGGCAGAGAGCGGGGCATTCCAGGACTTCGTGAGTTCCGCGTGCAGTTCAGGCAGGAAGGGCGCGGCCCGTTTAGTGACGGGAGTTGAGCGCTGGCGGAAGTAACTGCCGTCCATGCGGTTGATGGTCTGCTCGGGGGGAGGGGACCAATCGAGTCCGAGGCGTTCGACGGCCTGTGAAAGGAGGCGCACTAATTCCTCCTCGATTCCAGCGCGGGTCCCAGAGGATTCTCGGGCCGAGGAGGCGTGAGAACCGGACCATTCCTCACTGTCTGAAGCGAGAAGCGAACAGGTTTCCTTGATGTCCGCGGCGTCATCGGAGGTTACAGAGCGGCCACTCGGCGGCAACTGTACATCCGGAAGCGGCGGAGAAGGAGAGCGGGAGGCGACAGGCTCCGGCGAGATGAACGCTTCTAGCTGGGGTTCCGGCGGCCTCTGAGAGCGGCGTTTCTTCTTCCGCGGCGAAGTCAGAGGCGGCGCGGAAGCAACCTTAGTGGCCTGAAGTCGAGCCCGCAGGGTCGACAACGGCATCTACTCGCAGAGATCGCAGCCGCCATCGGCGAAGGCGAGCTCGGCGTGCTCCAATCCGAGGCAGAGAGCGCATATGACGCGGCGGTCTCCAATCTCGAGGGGATCGCGGCAAGAACCGCAGGAGAATTTATGAGACATCTTTAAAAAGACGCTCGCTCTTTTAGATACAAAAGCTTTTTCGTAAAAAGGATACAAATCCGTCGGATGGCGCTAGCTCGCAGGACGGCTGAAGGTGGCGAAGACGGCCGGCTTCCTCAGTCTCCCAGATGCTCGCTAGAGTTGCCTTTTCAACGACGGCGGCTTCTCTCAGGATCAGCAGATGCGTGTAGCTCGCTGAAGAAATGAAAAATCAGAGTTGACAGCCTGGGACGCCAAGATATACTCTCTGACCACGCCCGTTTCGGCGGGCTCTGACGCAATGAGAGCATGTCAGACTCTCATTGGCCGAGAGTTCATCTGCGTCTCCTCATAGGCTTAAGCAGTTCTCTGTGAGCGAACCAATGAGCTGCTAGCTAGCTGTTCATGGTCTGCTGCAGCTGAACTGCGTTGACAATGGATACAAAATTATAGGATAATTTTTTGGCTTCAATTTCTCAGAAAAGATTAATCTTTCCCGTAGCGTAAGCTAGCTTACGCAATACGAGAGAACCTCTCGTAAGAGAACTAAGACGAACTCTTTCATATTGCGCTGCATTACTGTCAGTGTTGTTGACTTTTACTGACGGACGGTAAGGTTGCGCTGTTGACGCTCGCGCAGCCTCTCGAGGAGAAATCTACACAAATGAGCGCACACACACACACTCAGTTAACCAGTTAACAACATACTGCCTATAAAAAATCTAAATGTGGAGTTTTTAAATTTTTAACATTAAGCAACCTCAATTATTTTGCCTGAACACCATCACGATTGAAAATGTGACATTTCCTACAACAGTTAAATAAACAGTTCAAATTAAGTCACTTACATTTTAGATGCAATATTGGCAGTTTTTGTTCTGTTTCACCAGCGAAAATAGTTCCAAACAAAAATCACAGCAGAACCACGGCGCATCTCACAGGAACACTCAACCTGTTTTCATTACTGAATGATTCAGCATTTTGAATGAATTGATTGAGTCAAAGATTCAATGACCCATTCATAAACATCTGTCTCATTCTTGAATGAATCAGCCGTTTGAACGAATCGTTTGTTTGTTTGAATGAATTAATCAATGACTCACTATTAAGACGGTCGCCTGCCGCGACCTACTGGCGGTTTAGTGTTATGTTTAAAAGTATGTTATGTATCATTCTTTCCAATGTTTCTTATATGTAAATTTAAATAAATTTCATAACATTATTTTACACAATTGTAATTTTTCAGTGTAAATTATTTAATTTGATCAGCCCCTAGGGTAACAGCCATATAGTGTCTTATTATTCTAAATAATTGAATTTATTGACCAAATTTATGAATTTAAAATGAAAGATGAAGCATACATTTAATGATATTGGGGGAGGGGATGCCCTTTAAAGGTGCAGATATTACAATATGCCGATTTAATCAAAGCTGATTGAACACTGATGAGAATAATCAGAATAAATGAGAATATTGTTTCAGAATAAATTAACACACACAACAAAAAAAAAAAAATCCGGACGAGCAATTTTTTTACCCAGATAAGTATGGAGCGAATTATGTGAATTATGTAAAACCTCACACACACACAAAACGTGTTTTACTCACACCCAATGATTCACAAACAAACTCAATGTGGTTTGTAAATACAAAACATCACTCACAAACTAATGCATATTGTTCTGCAAATAAAAAACGTAACTATCAAACAAATACAGTATGTTTTACATATACATATAAACGTATTTCTTCAATGACAAAAATATCCTCCAAGTACAAACTAAAATCTTTCAAGTACAAACTAAAATCTTTCAAGTACAAAACAAAATTCTACAAGTACAAAACAAAATTCTACAAGTACAAAGCAAAATTCTACAAGTACAAAACAAAATTCTACAAGTACAAAGCAAAATTCTACAAGTACAAAACAAAATTCTACAAGTACAAAGCAAAATTCTACAAGTACAAAACAAAATTCTACAAGTACAAAGCAAAATTCTACAAGTACAAAACAAAATTCTACAAGTACAAAACAAAATTCTACAAGTAGAAAAACTGTCACGTGACTTTTGGCACTATTTTTCCGCGTCCAGGCAGATTTTCTCACAAATGCAGTTGAGCAACTTCCTCTTCTAGAACAGTAGATGGCGCTAAGATAGGGGATCAATTTTGCGCTAGTCTCGGGAGAAACACTGATGTGAAACACGTGCTTGCCTTTGCCCATGGGAAAATGAGTGGTGAACAGGTGTGTTTCTGTCTTACTTTATCTTTAATTAACCTTATTGAGGTTTTGGTAAATGTTTATTACTTATTACTTAGACAGAAAACTACATTAGCACTTAGAGAGTGTCCACATCTAAACCTCTGCTAATTCTCACTAAGATCATCTGAAAGCAATAGTCAAAGGAATTATGTCTAAATGAGACCATAAATTATGTTAAAACATGTCCACAATGGCCACATTTGAACTAGTTTTTAAACTTGTATGAAGGTTCAATGAACGTCTATATCGGACGTCCAGAACACGTCAAAAAAAGACGTCATAAAAACTTTCATTCTGGCTCCTCAGTGGACGTCTTTTCAACGTCCGACTTTTGTGACAAAGACTTTAAAAAGACGTCTTTAGGACATCATTTTGCTTAGTGGGATGTAGATTTTTTTTTTTTAAAGCAACATATGATAGAGCTTTCAGCTTAGATTCCCCTATCCTAGAGAGAGTGAAGTGCTACTAGCGGTAATATGGATTTTTGTCTAGATGTAATAAACATTTTGCAAAAGAAAACCTCAATAAGGTTAATTAGATAAAGACAGAAACACACCTGTTCACCGCTCATTTTCCTCAGCTGTAGGCAGTGTTGGGAAACATATTTCGTTACAGAATACATGCCCAAAAATGTAATTTGTAACGTATTTCGTTACATTACTCAATCTGAGGGATTACGTCCGCATTGAATTGCCTTTTATAAATGTAAGAATGCGGCAATCTTATCCTGCTTACTAAACAGGCCTATTCTGGTGGGTGCGGTGCGGTGGTGACGCGTGTAACATGTAGGGTGACACTGCTAATAAAGCACCTTAAAGCTGTCACAAAGAACTGGCAAAACATTATGAATATGTAAAATATATAAAGGAGATATTGTAATTGTTTATTAATAAACAAGTGTATTTTTTGTCAGTGTGTTGGCTGAAAACATGAAGATCTTCGCAGTGAACGCGCCAGGATTGCATAAGCAGAAAGCAGTCTGTAGTCTTTTTTCTTTCGTTTTGAATTGTTCTGGTTAAAAGTAGACATGTGTGTGAGAGAGGCTAACGGAATACGTTGAGGAAAATGAGCAGTGAACAGGTGTGTTTCTGTCTTTCTTTATCTAATTAACCTTATTGAGGTTTTCTTTTGCAAAATGTTCATTACATCTAGACAAAAATCCATATTACCGCTAGTAGCACTTCACTCTCTCTAGGATAGGGGAATCTAAGCTGAAAGCTCTATCATATGTTGCTTTAAAAAAAAAAAATCTACATAAGACGCGTGTGAAATTACTAAATTAGTGATTATTTACACTGAACGAGTATATTTCTTTCGTTCTCCATAAATTAATGAGAACATTTAATTTAATTGAAAGGAGGGTTTCATTTGTCTGTCCAAAATAATAATTTGGGCAATACTTCACAGGGAAGTTAAGAAACAATTATTGTTTGTTTTGTTCATTCATTATTTAAATTATATTAACAGTTACGCTGACTGAATTCCAACTAAATTAATGAATAAGTGGGACCCTTTCAATTAAATGAAATGTTTTCATTTATTTATGGAGAACGAAAGAAATAGACTCATTCAGTAAATGAAACATTTTTACAAAAATGTAAAAAGCAACATGATGGCAGAGCTTTCAGTTTATAGATTCCCTTATCAGAGTGGAGTGCTTCTAAGTGCTAATGTAGATTTCTGTCTAAATAATAAACATTTACCAAAACCTCAATAAGGTTAATTAAAGATAAAGTAAGACAGAAACACACCTGTTCACCACTCATTTTCCCATGGGCAAAGGCAAGCACGTGTTTCACATCAGTGTTTCTCCCGAGAGACTAGCGCAAAATTGATCCCCTATCTTAGCGCCATCTACTGTTCTAGAAGAGGAAGTTGCTCAACTGCATTTGTGAGAAAATCTGCCTGGACGCGGAAAAATAGTGCCAAAAGTCACGTGACAGTTTTTCTACTTGTAGAATTTTGCTTTGTATTTGTAGAATTTTGTTTTGTACTTGTAGAATTTTGCTTTGTACTTGTAGAATTTTGCTTTGTACTTGTAGAATTTTGCTTTGTACTTGTAGAATTTTGTTTTGTACTTGAAAGATTTTAGTTTGTACTTGAAAGATTTTAGTTTGTACTTGGAGGATATTTTTGTCATTGAAGAAATACGTTTCTATGTATATGTAAAACATACTGCATTTGTTTGATAGTTACGTTTTTTATTTGCAGAACAATATGCATTAGTTTGTGAGTGATGTTTTGTATTTACAAACCACATTGAGTTTGTTTGTGAATCATTGGGTGTGAGTAAAACACGTTTTGTGCGTGTGTGAGGTTTTGGCACATAATTCGCTCCATAGATAAGTGAATGACAGATTTACTTTTCCGAAGGACAAGTGAAAAGGCTTAATGTCGAGCAATGTTAGCAATGTCATCAGGTAGGCAGTGGCCCGCCTTACCGGGTGACCACGTCGTGGTCCACCAGAATTTATAGTTTACCCACCTCTTTTTTTACCACTACACCTCTGTTTACAAAGAATGGTGTGAAAAGGGTTAACAGAATGAGAACATGGATCCATCATGCCTTGTTACCACTGTGCAGGCTGCTGGTGGTGGTGTAATGGTGTGGGAGATGTTTTCTTGGCACACTTTAGGCCCCTTAGTGCCAATTGGGCATCGTTTAAATGCCACGGCCTACCTGAGCATTGTTTCTGACCATGTCCATCCCTTTATGGCCACCATGCACCCATCCTCTGATGGCTACTTACAGCAGGATAATGCACCATGTCACAAAGCTCGAATCATTTCAAATTGGTTTCTTGAACATGACAATGAGTTCACTGTACTAAAATGGCCCCCACAGTCACCAGATCTCAACCCAATAGAGCATCTTTGGGGTGTGTTGGAACGGGAGCTTCGTGCCCTGGATGTGCATCCTACAAATCTCCATCAACTGCAAGATACTATCCTATCAATATGGGCCAACATTTCTAAAGAAAGCTTTCAGCACCTTGTTGAATCAATGCCACATAGAATTAAGGCAGTTCTGAAGGCAAAAGGGGGTCAAACACAGTATTAGTATGGTGTTCCTAATAATCCTTTAGGTGAGTGTATATGAATATAATGTTTATTTTCTTGTGGTATATAATGATTTTATAACATACCTGTGTAATAAACGTATTGGCTTGAAATAAATGGGGCTATCAAATGTTTGTAAATCAATTATTTGGTCATAATAGGCAGGAGGGGCAATTTTATTATTCTAAAACTGGAAAGTGGCTGGGTTTAAACAATGGGTTTATATATCTGTCAAAATGTCGCGCCAAGATTCGAAGCGCTTCCTGAACCAGTCAGGTCGAAGCGAGGCTTCAGACATCATCAATAACGTAATTGGTCTAAAGCGATACAAGCGTCGATACGCGTTTCACTGAAAGCTCAGGGAATTTCTTGACACATGCTCCGAAGCCTCAGCACACAACGTAACATCACTACAATTATACTTTAAGGTTGTCATTCACATAATTACTTATGAGGGTTTTTTTTCTGAATGTATTGTATTTTCTTTTGTAGAAGGATTTTCCTTATCCATCTGCTCATGCAATGGGAATAATTTGTATGTGCTATCAATGAAGAAAAGACCGATGTGCCAGGGCATAAGGGACATTTCCTGCATTGTGTGTCCTGATTATACCACATGTACAATCATTCTTTCTCTTGAGAAGACTTTCTGTGATTGATTTCATTTATAGTTGATCCCTCCTTCATATATTCGTATAACTGTTTTTTTTTTTTTTTTGAGATACAGAGAATCAGTCATAGATGGTGCCAGAACAGGGACATATCTGTATTTATTCTTAACTACTTTGATGTGCAAAATAAGAAATGGAAGACTTAAGTCCGGATGAGAAGGATGAGAGCATGCCTAATCCTGATTTTACAGCTGGTCCGTTTGTGACTCGTAGAAAACCTGTTAGAGAGCTCATACATACATTGATTGAACTGTATGTAAAAACAGACTTAAAGTCTGTTTTAGTAGAACGGTGTATATGTTTTAACAGTTGATTAGGATTTGTATTTGGGTACTTTCATTTGTTTACTATGTTGTGTTATGTACTACTTTGTACTTTTTGTTTGTGCTGCCTATCTTGACCAGGACTCCCTGGTAGAAGAGATATTGTATCTCAATGGGACCTTCCTGGTAAAATACAAAAATTAATACATTTAAAAAAAATTATTTAGGCTACTTGATATTTTAATGGTTTTATTTTAGTCCATCACAATAATATGATGATATTATGTTACAATTGCTAAACACTGGGGAAAAAAATGAGCCCTGGCATAGACACACCAGCCCACATTACCAGGACCCCACAGCCCCACCCACAGACACGTGCATTTATATGTGAAGTAGTTAGGGGGGTTTGGGGTTTCTCCCCCAAGAAAATGTTTATTTTTCTGACCTACATATGTGCAATTTTAACTTTTGAAGGCCATAAAAATGGATAATAAATAGCTTTAAAACCATGTCAGTGGGCATTAGATTATTTGTCAATACATGCTCTCTCCTCATCTTAATCTTTCTTTTTCTCTCAGTCTCCTTATCCTGCCCTATTTCTTCCCCTGAACTTTGACTGATAGTCTTTTCATTTTCGTCTGTGTCAGTGAAGAAAGTAAACATAGGCTCAACTGATATTTATGTTTTATGAATCATTTTCTTAGATAAGTTAATTTACTCAAGGCTACCAGGTCAATACTGCCAATAGGAACCTTCTACAAGCTTTGGAATTTGAAAAGCAATTTTAAATAATAGGCTACAAACTATAGGCTATGTTTAACGCAGTTGGTGGAATTGCCAGACGTTCCCTTAGGCATCATGCATTGTGGAAACGCGTCAAAGCATTCTCAGGTATAAATATGCAGCATTAATGCACATAGGTGATTTTTAACGAATATTTAATGTCGATATATACAATGGTTACATAATGTTAAAACTAATCCTGCTATTGATATCTTGTAAGACTGCCGACCCTATAGAACAGTGGCAAGGGAAACCAAATGTCCGGCGAAATATCGAACCTAAAACTTTACTGGGCTCAACCACCGTGAGTGCATTTCACGCATTTTTAATCGCTCGCGTTCAGTGGGGAGGAAGAGAAGGTCGGTCGGACGATTTCGGGATCAGCGAGATTCGTTGAGATTAATGAATCTATTTATTTATTAATTTATCTGAGGTGCCGGAACGGAGTTCCGGACCGTTCCGGCCCACTTTAACCCCTGTGCCTGTTCAAGAGAGACACACTGGCACCAGTGTCCAAAAGCAGTGGGATACACACAGCATTTAGGTACACTGAGCATGCTTTAAATGAGACTGGTCCAGAGTAGACATTGTGAATGATAGTGGGTGACTCAGCTGGAGGCGAACGGCAGACTGAAGCAAAATGGTTGCGTTTGCCAGAGTTGCGACACGTCTGGCCACGGGCTGGGCAGTTCTGTGCTCTAGACGGATGAGATGAAGATCCACAGTTATCACAGGGCCGTGACGCTAGTGCTTGTGGGCGTGGCCGAGAACGCTGCGGGCGTCTCAGTAGCATAACTGAGGAGTCTGCTGCCGCCAATGTGTCATTCTGGCTGGGCTGTAATGTTGAATGGGGACATGGGGGAGGGGGCTGGGTAGTCCGTGACTGTTTGCTGTTTAGTCAGAGCCGAGGCACATGCAGCTGCACTCTCTATTTGTAATGCAATCGGGATTGCTCTGGACAGTGAGAAATCATCCGGTTCTAATAGTAGAGTTTCATGTACTTTTGCGTTGTTGGTATGTTCAATCAACTAGTCGCGAATCATTTCGTCCTGCAACGCACCGAACTTGCATGTGCTGGCCAATCCACGCAAGTTGGCTATGTACTGTTGCACTGACTCACCGGGCAGCTGGTGTCTTTGGCGAAACAGAAAACGGCGCAAGAACGCGCTCTGCGGGGCCGCAAAGTGTGCAGTCAGTAGTTCCACGGCAGTGTCATAGTCGCTTTGTGTGCCTGATTCAAGCATTTCTAGCACGCTCTGACCCTCGGCTCCCAAGCAATGCAGTAACAGCGCCTTTTTGCGGGCTGTGCTCACGTCAGTCAGCCCCACTGCCAAGATGAAAGTCTTGAAGGACTGTAACCAGCGAGTCCAGGGAATCAGAGCCTCACCAGGTAGAGCAAGGAAAGGAGCAGGAGGTGGTAGTGCGATATCAGCCATCCCCGTCGCCAAAAGTTATGTTTGAAAGGATCACACTGACACAGAGAGTAACATCAACTTATCGTAACTTTTACTTCAATCCCACTGAGCTTTCAGACCCAAGTAAACGCACCCATACATCGTCAGGCATCACAGAATGCTTCCAGCACAATCGAACTCTATGCATCCCTGAACACTAACTCAATGCATTATTAAACCCCCACTTGAGAGAACACAACAGGCTGCTCTCGAATCGCTGTTGCGGTACTTTGATGCCATACGTTACAGTCATGTGGTCTCGGCACTGTAAAGTTGGACAAAATTTCTAACTGGCATGCACTGCTTCAAGTTGTCCGCAGCTCGGTCTGCGCAGCGCTGCAGCAAGCCTAGAACAGGATACCAAACGAAACACAACATTACATTGACGAGAAAGGACGGAGACTGAGGGAGAACACAGGGACTAAATACATGGAGCAAACAAAGGAACTTGATAAGATAATTAACAGGAAACATGTGAATGACATGACTAATTAAAGTCAAGTCAAGTCATCTTCATTTATATAGCGCTTTTAACAATGGATTGTTTCAAAGCAGCTTTACAGAGATAAACATATAATTTAAGGTAACAGATTGTTTTGGCTTCATAGCGGTTCTTGAATAATGTTACTTCCAGCTAAAGTTAACTTTGATTGATTCACCTCCATTTAAATGATCAGACTTTAAACGCGAACCTGTGATTAACGCTGACGGCGTTCACATGCTCATTCAGAATTGATTCTATAGTTATGTGCTTTTTAAAATATGTGCGCAGGTTTGTAATTCATACAACCCAGCCTAAACAAACTACTTTTCTTGCTTATAAATTTGATACAGAATTTTGTTTTATTTTATCACTTCGGGGTACGCGAGCCGGAATTCACAACGCTTTATCTGTAGAGTGGGGAAGGGATCCTCCATGGGGAGAGGATAGTGGATACTTCAGCACTGCATTGTCATCGGGTCCAGGCGGATCTCCTTCGTCAGATCTGGACACGGCCTGGATCCGGCAGGCTGCGGGAAAACCTCAGGATAAACAAAGACACTAATATTAGCGTAGATGCCATTCTTCTTATGATGTAGCGAGTACATCAAGATTTAAGGGAAGTGTTCCCAGTTCCGGCTGACCTAATCTATGCAGCCTAACATTGAATTTATAGAAGTCTATAATGTATTATGTGTATGCTAGGTCAAAGAGATGTGTTTTTAGTCTAGCTTTGAACTGACAGAGTGTGTCTGCTTCCCGGACAATGGTAGGAAGACTGTTCCAAAGTTTTGGTGCTAAATAGGAAAAGGATCTACCGCCAGCAGTCGATTTAGATATTCTAGGTATTATCAACTGGCCGGAATTTTGAGATCGCAATAGACGTGAAGGACTATAATGCGTTAAGAGCTCGCTCAAGTACTGCGGAGCTAAACCATTTAGTGCTTTGTAGGTAATCAACAATATTTTAAAATTTATACGATGTTTAATAGGGAGCCAATGCAGTGTTGACAGAACCGGGCTAATATGGTCATATTTCCTGGTTCTGGTAAGAACTCGAGCTGCTGCGTTTTGAACTAGCTGTAGTTTATTTATTAAGCGTGCAGGGCAACCACCCAGTAGAGCATTACAATAATCTAGCCTTGAGGTCATGAACGCATGGACTAATTGTTCTGCATTTCCCAATGAGAGCATATGGCGTATTTTGGATATATTTTTAAGATGGAAAAATGCAGTTTTACAGATACTAGACACGTGGCTTTCAAAAGAAAGGTTGGTATCAAAGAGCACACCCAGGTTCCTAACCGACGACGAAGACTTGACAGAGCAGCCATCAAGTGTTAGACAGTATTCTGGGTTATTGCGTGTGGAAGTTTTTTGTCCAATAATTAGAATCTCTGTCTTTTCAGAATTTAGTAGTAGGAAATTACTAGTCATCCAATTTTTTATATCAGCTATGCATTCCGTTAATTTTGTGAATTGGTAAGTTTCGTTGGGGTTTGAAGAAATATACAGCTGAGTATCATCGGCATAACAGTGAAAGCTAACTCCATGTTTCCTAATGATATCTCCTAATGGTAGCATGTACAGAGTGAACAGCAGCGGTCCTAGTACTGAGCCTTGTGGTACGCCATACTGAACTTGTGATCGATAAGACATCTCTTCATTTACTGCTACAAACTGATTACGGTCAGTTAAGTATGATTTAAACCATGCTAATGCAATTCCACTAATGCCAACATAGTTTTCTAGTCTATTTAAAAGAATGTTGTGGTCAATGGTGTCAAATGCAGCACTAAGATCGAGTAACACTAATAGAGAGATACAACCACGATCCGATGATAAGAGCAAATCATTTGTGACTCTAATGAGAGCGGTCTCAGTACTATGGTACGGTCTAAATCCGAACTGAAAATCCTCGCAGATATCATTTCATTCTAGAAAGGAACATAGTTGTGAAGATACTGCTTTTTCTAATATCTTTGACAGAAAAGGCAGATTCGAGATCGGCCTGTAATTGACTAATTCTGTAGGATCAAGTTGTGTTTTTTTAACAAGCGGTTTTATCACACAATGATTAGGTCCTGACACGTGTTGTCTAACTCCAATTGAGTTTACAATGTCTTTAAATGCCAATCCCAATGCATCTTTTTCATTATCTACATGTATATTAAAACAGACTTAAACTTAAAATTGAACAGACTGAGGAAAACTAGGTCACGAGGAAACACAAAGAAACAGGGCATACATGTAACAGTACTTCTTGATCAGTACTTCTTACGAAGTCAGTCAAGTCAGTCGAATGAAATGCAGTGACAGGAAGCAAACCACAGCTCACAGGATATCAGCACCCCTGTCATAGAGGAGAGGAGGGCTTGCACAGTTAGTGATGAACATATTCATACTTGTGAACCCGGTCAGACTAACCAGCATAAGAGAGAAAAGAACCGCAACGGGCATAGGCCTGGAGTTAGATGGCCAAGAGCTTGACAGAAAACTGCATGGGACACGGTAAACACAGATCTATGCTTTGCATTGGAAAGATTAATTGGTACAGTTGAAAAGAAGCTGGATAAATTTGGGGACATAATTTACGCATATGGAAGTGAGAGGTTTGGTGTGGAAAAAAGGAAGGAAAAAGTACAAAATACTCCTGGAATGTTTAGACGGCAGCAGAAAATTGAAGGGTTAGTTAGAGAAAGGAGACAGCTGAGGAAGCAATGGAAAAGAGCAGAACAAAGTCAGAAGGAGGGACTCAATCTCTTACAAAGGGCCATAAAAGATAAGCTGGCAACATTACGCAGAGCTGAGCGCCTACGGAAACGCTACAAAAAGAAGGAATGTGCGAGGGCTAATTTCTATAAAGACCCATTCAAATTCGTAAAGAAGTTATTCACCAGGGAGAAGAAAGGCACTTTAAAAGCATCTAGGGGTGAGCTAGAGAGATATTTGGAGGAAACGCATACACATGCAAAAAGGCATGAGCCTATGTCAATTCCATCAGACATACCACCTATCAACCCACCAGAATACCAAATGGAGGTCTGTGCACCTAAGTGGAAAGAGGTAGAGCAGGCTGTGAGAAAGGCAAGGGCTTCATCATCTCCAGGGCTTAATGGAGTTCCATACAGAGTGTACAAGAGTGCTTCAGGAGTTCTGTGAATTCTGTGGAAATTGATAAAAGTGGAATGGGAAAAACAGGTTGTACCTAGAGCATGGCGCAGAGCAGGTGGAGTCTTTATACCTAAAGAAAAAGATGCTACAAGCATCAGTCAGTTTCGTCCTAATTCACTATTAAACGTTGAAGGTAAGATTTTCTTCAGCATTATTGCCCAGAGATTGTCCACCTACCTATTAAAGAATGGCTTCATTGACACTTCAGTTCAAAAAGCGGGCATTCCAGGGTTCTCAGGATGCTTAGAACACATCAATGTTATCTGGCAACGAATTCAGTCAGCTAAAAAGGAGAGGAAGGAGCTCCATGTGACATTCCCGGATTTGGCTAATGCATATGGTTCAGTGCCGCATGAGCTTCTTTGGGCAGCATTTTTTTTTTCAGAGTACCAATGTCAATAGCGAATTTATTGAAAGCCTATTTTGGAGATTTGCAATATAGTTTCTCAACTCCAAAATTCAGCACTGCATGGCAATGCTTAGAGGTTGGAATAATGGCAGGATGCACCATTTCTCCACTGGCTTTTACCATGGCAATGGAAGTAATCATTAGGGCATCAAGATGGGTAGTAGGAGGAGAGCGCTTGGCTTCTGGGATGCGACTACCACCAATCAGAGCATACATGGATGACATGACAACCATGACTATAACAGTAGCCTGCACTAATCGATTATTGGGGAAGTTAACAGATAATATTGAATGGGCACGAATGCAATTTAAGCCTTCTAAATCAAGGAGCATCTCGATAGTTAAAGGAAAGGTAGTAGATAAAACATTCTGGTGAGCCAATTCCCTTCATTAATGGTGAGGCAATACCAACAGTTTCTGAGAAGCCAGTGACGAGTCTTGGGAGATGATACGATGGGGATCTAAAGGACACAGTTCGAGTGGGAGAAGTAAGACGACAAGTAGTGGAAGGGTTGAAGAGCATAAACAGCTGCGCTCTACCAGGCAAACTAAAACTCTGGTGCTTTCAGTACACTGACTGTGTACAAGGTTTCTTTGACAACAGTGGATAAGCTGGAAGCGTTAATAAGTTCATACATCAGGAAATGGTTGGGAGTTCCACGCTGCCTCAGTAGAGTGGGACTTTATAGTAAAGGAATATTGCAGCTGCAAGTCTCTGCTTTAACCGAGGAGTTTAAGTGTGCCAAGGTCAGACTGGAAATGACCTTAGTAGAGTCACGCGACAAATGTGTAAGGGAGGCAGCCCCTGTGTTAAAAACTGGCAGATCCTAAACCTCTGGGTAGGAGAGGATCCCTCTTGTCCTTTGTGTTCATCACCTGCCACATTAAGGCACATTTTGACAGGATGTAAGGTGGCTCTTAGCCAAGGTTGGTTTACTTTGCGCCATGACCAAGTACTGCGATGTTTGGCTTTAGCATTGGAAGGCAAGCGTAGTATGACCAATAAGTTGCCGCCTGTTCTAGCAAAACATTACACACAGAAGACAATATTCCTCCGGCCAGGCGAGCAACCACCAAGAAAAGGTGTTAACACCAATTCTCGCCCAGGACAACTGGAATCTGCTAGGGACTGGAAGATGCTGGCTGATCTTGATCAACGGCTTATTTTTCCACCTGAGATTGCCACCACTAACCTACGACCAGATATTGTTTTGTGGTCTGGATCAGCACGCATTGTTCAACTGATAGAGTTAACAGTGCCATGGGAGGATGCGGTAGATGAGGCATATGAGAGGAAGAAACTGTGGTATGCTCATCTGGCCACTGAAGCAGAACAGCGAGGATGGAGAGTCCAGGTTTATCCAGTGGAAGTGGGTTGTCGAGGTTTTGTGGCACACTCTACAACCCGGTTCCTCAGAGAGGTCGGATTCAGGGGCCAAGAGTTGCGTCGCACAGTAAAGAACTTATCTGAAGCAGCAGAAAGGAGCAGCAACTGGCTGTGGTTGAGACGGAAAGATTCTAGCTGGCTGTGTACAGGCCGCCACGCTACGGTTTCGTAGAATTCTTGAAAACTTGAAGAGTCTGTTGGTTTATCTGTATAGGTTGCATAGTATTTACAGTCATTACGTTCCTGTGGATATTGCGTGAATGACGGGTGGTTGGGCAGATATTGTGTTTTGCGGTAGGTGGTATGCCATACGGAACCGTTGCCACTGAAACTGCTTTTAACGGACCAGTGGGGCACGACAGCCTTAGTCAAACGGGTTGGCGAGTATGGTTGGGTTGCGGAGCGATTGTGAGATTGTGGTTATGTCTCAGCAGCAGGAGGGATGTAGAGGTCAGTAAGCTGGGCTGAGTTGAGTGGGGGACGGAGGGGGGTGACTCTGGGATGCCAGAGTTACTCTCGAGCCCTCTTGAGGTGTCGTGGGCTAGTCGACGAAACACTGAGGACGGAAGGTGCCCACTTGAAGACCCTAAAGATGTCCCCTACTCGGCTCAATCCAGATGGTTGTCGTGCTGGTCCACTAGGGAGACCACACTGTAGTTCCAGCCGTCGTGTGTGCTGACGCGCCAAGTACACTGCAGCCGTTAACGCCGGACAGAAGGGGAGTCACACCACCATATGGAAAGAAGCGTAAATGGATGGAGAAGCATAGTTTACTGTAAAGCTACGTCTTAGTGTTGCTTATCTTGACGAAAGCCAAATACAAATCAGCATGAAGTTTTAACATCTACTCTCGTGTAATGGAAATCATAACAGTCATGTAAAACTTTTTTTCTTTTTTCCTATTATCTGTATATTAAAATTTTGACATTGCTTTAAGAGTTTGGGATTATATCTAAGCTGCAGGTTCTAAAGATATCAGTATGTCTATTTATCCACAAGTAATAACTAGATTAATCTTTGTTATTGTTATTATTTGGAAAAATTCTAGCTCACATTTTTTTTTTTTTATTACTTCTCTTTGTCACGATTTGGTCTTGTCTCTGTCACGTTTTGGTTTGTTCATGTCATGTTCCATGTCTGTCATGTGATTCCCTGTTTGTCATGTGATCCTGCCATGTGTCTTGTCATTGGTTAATCGTCTGTTCATTGTTCACAGGTTTCCCTTGTCCTGTCATTAGTCTGTGTATTTAAGCCCTCATGTTTGCCATGTGTCTTTGTCAAGTATTGTTTCCTGTGACCACTGTTGAGTAAGTCTATGTCCACGGTTTTTGTTTCATGCCACGTCATGCTTTGTTTTATGTTTTGATCTTGTTATGTGTTATTTTGAATAAACTGCACTTGGGTTCTCTTGCTACAACTTGCCTCCAGTGGATCCTTACAGATCTGTAACACATAACAAGAGCAAAACATAAAACAAAGCATGACGTGGCATGAAACAAAAACCGTGGACATAGACTTACTCAACAGTGGTCACAGGAAACAATACTTGGCAAACATGAGGGCTTAAATACACAGACTAATGACAGGACAAGTGACACCTGTGAACAATGAACAGATGATTAACCAATGACAAGACACATGGCAGGATCACATGACAAACGGAATCACATGACAGACATGGAACATGACATGAACAAACCAAAACATGACAGAGACGAGACCAAATCGTGACACTCTTGTTGTGCTCAGTCAATAAATATAACAGTGTTTTGTAAGTAAGATGGAAAATCATCAAGGTGTTGTAAATGGTTTCTCTGAGCAAATTCTAAACAAACAGAGAGAGACAGTGAAAGGCAGAGAGAGAAGCAATGACCTGTAAAACGATAGGACGCTGTTGTTGAGAGTTTGCATTTCATCTCAGCTCTTTCTGCTTTTCAGCTTTTTCTGCTGATTAAAGAGAAATACAAGCCATTTCAGAGGATGCATTCAAACCCATATTTTTTTATTAGAGGAAAACACTTTTGTTTAAGGGTCAAAATCAAAACAAGGTTTCAGACTTTTGAAATCTGTATAGGCTACATTCATAACTCTACATTCATAACATTCATGTATGAGTGTAAAATCTATAGTGCCATTGTACATCACATAATCCTCTGAGCAATTGACTTATGGTTTTATAATGTTCATTGATCTGTCTACATGCCTATGGGATCCTTTTCCCCAAAGCAAGCATACTATATAATCTGATTGTGTATGTATTGCTATGTCGGGCACATAGGTCAGTGGGGAATGGGAGACCTGAGACCGGTCACTAAGACCTGAGCAGACACAAGCCTGCATTATCAATACATCTTCAAGAGAAAATCTAATTTTTTTTTTTATGCTCTTTTCTTGTGTTACAGAACCACTTTGAAATGTTTGACAGGCTGTTGAATTCTATAGTGGACAGCCTATTTGGAGAAAGAGGTTTGTACTTTTAACCCTTTTCTATGTTGATGTAATCAATTGTGCCATTTTGAACCATGTAGTTAAGTGCAATGCAGTTATCTCAAGTTTGCTTTCATTTAGTGAAATAATACACAACCTGCATCTGGAGACAAATGGTGTGAAGCAGAGTAAATAGATATATTCATGTTCATGTGCAACAGAAACTTAATCATGTATTTTAAGTTTAATGCAGTACAGAGTCAATCTTAACCAGGTCAAAGAATAGCCATAATAAGCCTAGTAAGCATAATAAGCATAATAAGCTATTTGGATGGGACTAGTTTTCTAAACGACGTTTGAGTCACAATTCTTGATGAGACCTGACGTCTGTTATTTTATGTAACGATTCAGAAGGGACCAACAGCTCTGTGTTTATTCAACACGTTCTCATGAAATGCACTCTCGCTCAAATGCACACACGCACACACACACAGAAATGAACTGGTAAGACTGCAATATCTAATTTTGAGAATATGCTACATAAAATCAATAAATGAAAAAAATATAAAAGAGACTCTCTCTCGCTCAAATGCACACACTCGCACATTCAGATGGAATTAGATTTCTCAGATGACCATTGAGTTAGCCGAGAAATTTACCATTACAATGGGAGGAGGTCCCAAGAGCTGAGCATACCTGGTTGTTAACATTAGGAAGCGTTCTCCTTCTTTAGTGAGAAAGGAAAACTTCTGAGACTTCGAAAATCCTATGGTGGTGGATAAGGGTGGTCCAGGGTTCACCACTACCCAAATAGTGCACGTTATCGAATCAGAGAGGGGATGCTCAATGCCAGCTCTACACCTTACCAGTCATTTGAATTCATCTGTTGGTACCCATGATTTGAGATGAAACATGTCCTCCGCGCTGAAGTTATGAGCTTACTGGCAAAGGGAACTGTGGAAACAGTTCCTCCGCCCCACAGCGAGTCAGGCTTCTACAGTCGCTACTTCCTCGTTCCCAAAAAGAATTGTGGCCTCAGGCCCATCCTAGACCTCAGACATATGAACCGTGCCCTCACAAGACGGCCGTTCAAGATGCAACTTTGAAACAAATCCTCTTGCAAGTATGCCCAGGGGATTGGTTTTTCTCAGTTGATATTAAGCGTAGCGTCAGTTCTGGGTGGTCACGTTAGTCAAGCTCGCATCAGCTGACTCTCAGCTGATCCACGTCTACCTAAAGGAATACGACGACTATCACTGTATTCATATATAAGCTCCTTCAGTATTATCAACAGCTATCGTTTTTCTCAGGAGCCAATTCCCTCCTCCATCCCCAGCTACTCCCCTTGTCAGTCAGGATCTGGCATTCTGATTCTCTAATTCTCTAATTATGTTGTACATTTAAATTAATTAAAGATATCTGCAATACATTCATGTTGGTTCTGTTCTGTTTACCCTAAGGGGGGTTATTGCTGCTCTCCCTGCTCTTATCCATGCTAGGTTGCATAGATGCGCAGGGAGTTCTTGCCCAGAACAGAACCATACCTCCAATCCAAACTGTATGCTAACTGTCAATCTTTCATATCCAGATAGCCCCCCATCATAGACCGTTCTTGAGGTTCACATTCGAAGGGGTGGCCTACCACTATACGGTCTTGCCGTTCGGACTGTCCTTGGCCCCATGCACTTTTATGAAGTTCATGGATGCAGTACTTTCCCCCCTGAGTCTAAAGGGGATGTGCATCCTGAATTACCTCGACAACTGGCTCATCTTGGCCCAGTCGGAGGAAGAATCTATTTCTACCAGACTGTGCTCCTCAGCCATTTGAAATGCCTAGGACTCAGACTCAATTCAGCCAAGTGCTCACTGTCTCCCACCCAGAAAATCTCTTTCCTGGGAGCGGTTCTAGACCCACGAGCACGCTCAGACGGTTCAGCGGCTCGCTTTTTCGTTCAGAGCAGAGGGCCTTTCCCCTCTCAGAACCTTTCGGAGGATGCTAGGCCTCATGGCCTCTGTATCTCCAGTACTTCTGCTGGGCCTGTTGCACATGCGCCCCATGCAGTACTGGCTGAAACCCCAGGTCCCAGCTCACGCATGGCGATAAGGTCGCCTCCGCTTCAAGGTGGACCATGGCTGCATCAGAGCCCTGGCCCCTTGGAAGGACCCCAATCGTTATCAGATTGGAGCAAGCATGGGGTTTGTAGCAACTTCGGCAAGGCAGAGGTCAACCTCTTCACCTCCGAAGGCAACTCTCACTGCCCAATATTCTTTACAAAGAACATGGATGCACTGGCTCACGAATGGCCCAGCCCTCCCCTTTATGTCTGTCCCCTGGTCACGCTGCTCCCCCAGGTCATGAAACGAATCAGGGTTGACAGGGATATTCACGCTCTTTTCTGCAGTAAAGCACATTTCACAAACAATGCAGTCCTACTGTACGATTACTAGCGATATAACAACAAAATATAGAACATTATTCACTAGATTAACGCGCTATTCCACAAGAAACAGATTAATGTAAACTGTCACTGACTGTCATAAAACTTTGAACCACGGCGGTCACTGATGTCACTGCCATTACATGATAGGCTGAGGTGCCTCACTTGATCCAAGTTAGCCATTATGCTTTCTCCAATGGCAAGATATATAGACCTTCTCATCCCACTATAATAAGGCAATATCTGGATAGAAGATGTCTTATGCGAATGTAAAATAACTTGATCATCAAACATTAAATAGCAAATAAGTTCAAGACTGCCTAATGCTACCGAATGAAATTCGGTCGACCCAGGAAGGGTTAAGGAGTGTGAAGCTTTGGTGGTGTTGATGGACTCGATCTACTCCATTTATGTTTTGATCATCGTTCTGAATCCGACCAAGAATATAGTCTTTGACCTAGTGTTGTCAAAAAACTCGGTACTTCGGTACCAAGTCGGTACTAAAAAAATTAAACGGTTACGGTCCCAGCTTTTCTAGGTACCGGGTTAATCCGGTTCTTGATGCGCTGTCGGAAAGATGCAGAGGTGCGTACTCTTCATAAAAACACTCTGAGACACGGCGACCGGCGCTGCTAATGCGGTGGCTCTGAATCCACTTGTTGACAAGAAAGGAGGAAAGAGCCACATATGAAAATATTTTGAATTAGGCTAATGTCACGTTGCCATAAAGGGCCGTTCACACGTTTATATAGCGCGTTTTTTTGCGCGTGCAAATTTCAAATGTAGGCGCGCGGCAAGCGCGCTCATAATAGAATAGACGTGCGAGCTCGTCTTTCCAGGCTCGCCGCTGTTCATGGTTGCATAGCGGAGACACGGGAGAGCAAGCGCTTGTGGAAAGGAGAAAGCGGTGCGATGCGCTCTCCATGATGACGAGGAAGTATCAGAATTAATTGATTTCTAGCCCTTGCATTAGAAATCAGCTACCGGGTTCTCAAGCTTTGAAGACAGGCAAGAGTGACATTTTTGGATTAAATAAAAGTACAGTTAAGTCAAATAAAACATGTTTTATCTCCTGTATAGTTTGGTAACACTACAATAAGACACCATTCATTAATTTTACTTAATGCAACATCAACACATTGAGTGAACAATATATTTTTACAACATTAATTAATGTTTGTGAATGTTATTTAATACAAACACTTGATTGTTTATGTTTGTTCACTTCATTCATTGTGCATTAAATAATGTTAACAGATAAAACTTTTGATTTTAAAAATATATTAGTACATTTTTAAGTTAACCACATGGAGAATAATTGCTACAGTATATAACTGTTGTTTATTGTTAGGTAATTTTATCTAATGTTATCTAACAAATAGAATCTTATTGTAAATTGTTTTTAATACTACAGTTTCCATCTTTGTAACCGTGATACTTTAATTAAGCTGCAACCACACTTTTGAAAAATCCCCAGAAATGGCATACACAAACTGAAACGGATACAGTTCATGAACCCGTTGTACTAAAAGCACAAGTATGATCTCATTTGAAAGCTAACACCTGGCAGTTTATTGTAAATGTAGAATTAATTATTGTCATAATGACAAAAATAGTTATAAATAGCTTCAAAGTTTTGTAAAGTTATTAGAAATTAATTTTTATGAAACATCTTCATGAAAATAAAATTGAAGTTGGCATTGTAGCAATCTAGAAATGCACTGCAGCTAAAGCCACATGTCTGACCATGTTATATTTAAAATCTGAAGATGGTAAGTCTAAAACTCTGTATTTAGTTCAATGTTTTTCAAGATCATGTCATATGACTTTATTTTGATTAGACTCTAAAATGCAAACTGATGTTTATTGTCATCTTCTAGCATCTGTTCAGACTATTGTCTCTATTGTTTTGTGGTGCAAACGAGCCCCATTCAGTGTCAGTCTTCCCTGTACACATTCACACCTCTCCAGCCTGGTTATGGGTCTAAATATGCTTTTCTTTTGTCTGCATTATAAGCACTAACGACTGGCTATTCACGCTGTTTTAATCCCTAATTTCTTTTACCAAAGTTCTCTCTTCACATTTTAAACTGTATCAAATGGCCTTTTTGAAAAAAGAAACATTTCAGTAGCATTCTTATTTAGAAACATTCATAAAAATAACAGCTAATGTGCTAGCAGGTGCACAGAGCAAGCTAACATGTTAGCTTAGCACACCATCAATACACGACAATTTATGAGATTAAAAACATGCTTGTGCTCCAAACTTACTTTATAGCGCAAGTCGAGTGTTTTAAATAACTTTCTGTGATCTGATTTGGCTTCAGATAAAAAAATCAGACAGAAAATATATTATTTTACAGTATTCTGCAGAAATGATAGTCTATATATCGATTAGCATTACATTATAAATATAATCTATTATTATGAAAATACCTGACATGGCTCGAAGAACACAGGTAAATCAAATATCATTGCAATCATGTTTATTGTCTTCAAAACATCTTTATCTGCAGTTACAGCGATCTCTGTTAGCTTGGTTTGTGTCAGGCAGTTCCTGGAATGTCACATGGTTCTGGCTCTTCTTCATGTGTTCCATATATGGACTATTACTGTGCATAGATCGCCGGCGCCCTCAGGCTGCCAGTATGGATTGAAAACACAGTACATCAGAGTATCCAGCGCTCATGATTACATCGACGCATTTGGGTATAAATTCAATAAATATTATTCCTGTCTATAGAAATCTGACGTAAACCTATGAGAATATATCAATATTTCTCCAAATCTGCACATGTTTGAGCTAAAAGCCATGAGGGACGTTGTTTTGTCAAGCTCTGTCATGACGATCGCACAGGAGTTTTTTCTGAATGGAAGCGGCTGACGCTCATAATTCATATTAAAGGTAACGACTCATTTTTTAATTACATAACTCCTGACACAAATTAAGACATAACTGTCATTACAAGTTCCTCAGAATACAATAGTGGTCAAATACTGAAACTTGAGTCTTATATCTTTTTAATGATGTATAGTTTGTCAAGGTAATAACATTAAATCTGATAGTAATTTTGAACTATTTAAAAAAAAAAAACGCTTCAGTGCCGCGCTCTGGTGAAGCTTAACAGGTGTAAATTTAATCTAAATTAAGCTTTGGTACTGAAATTGGAACCGTGGATTTTCACTGGTATTGGTACCGAATACTGATATTTATACTTTGACCAAAATGCGTTTTTCTCAACTTTTTGTTTAAAATGTTGCTTTTTTTAATGAAACTTACCCACATTCAAGTGTTGGGGAAAAAGGATGCATTAAGCTAGAATAAAATGTCTTTAAAATGGAAATAAAAAATGTTACTTAGGGCCAGATTTAACAGCTTGTGCCAACAAAAACCCTCTTTTGGTGTTAAAAATTGACTGTCAGGATTTACTCTTTACTAAAGACACGCAGTGAATAATTAGCGCCGAAAAGGCGTAGACAGTTATTTTTGCGGCTGACCTTATTGCAGACATTTGTTGGGGTTTCCCTTTCAGACGAAAAATGTATGAGAGGAGAGTATTTAAATTAATCATTTAAATGAATTGGCGTTTATCGGAATGGGATGACACTTGCTGACTTTTGTTGTATTAGCTATGTGAACACAAAAAAAAATCATGGACATGATTTGGATATGTTAAAGGGTCGTAAAAAAAAATTAGCGCACTTGGCGCCTTCGTGGTCAAAAGTGACTGCCATAGGAAATTAATGGGAAATATGGAAAAATACGAAAACTCAGAAAAACTTTTGGTGGTACGAACACGCACGCACACACGCACACACGCACGCACACACACACACACACACACACACACACACACACACACACACACACGCACACGCGCGCGCGCACACACACACACACACACACACACAAATGAACTGGTAAGACTGCAACAGCAAATTTTGAGATTATGCTAAATAAATACAATAAATGAAAAAAATGCAAAAGAGACTCTGTCGCTCAAATACACACCACACACACACACACACACACACACAAATAATTATTGTGTTTGCTTTTATTTTAGCCTAATAGGTGTTCCTGATATCTGTTGCATATGCAACAATACATAAAATAATTAGTTTGTATGTATATAGTTATAATAATATTTATTATTATTATTACATTTTTATTCCTCTTTTTTAACCTACAGATTGATAATGATTGTTTTCTGTTATGTTATTTTATTATGTTGCTGTTAGATCATAATTGCTGTTCCCTTCTGAAGTTTATTTACCATTTATAGAATTAAACTGAATAAAATACCAATTAGTTGCAAAATGTCTGTATAAAGTGTTTTGAATCATCACTATCCATCCCTTATTTTATTCGATTTTGTAATTATCAAATACTTAGTAACAAAAATCCTTGCATTGTGTTCCCTTTCTAACCAAATGTTATTTAGGGGCCAAGCACCGAAGGTGCGGAGGCACCTATTGTATCTGTTCCGGTTCTTATTATTATTCTTCCGTTTCTTCTTCTTCTTCTTCTTCTTCTTCCGACTGGGCGTCTATGGGAGCCCATAGAACCGTGTCCGGGAAAGTTGTTCCGGTTTCACATTCTGATAGAGGACAGTCCCAACAGTAATTGCACCAATTTTGGTGTCTCTAACGCATTGCCTCTAGCGCCACCACCTGTCCAAAGTTTCAAAATCTTTATGCTAATAACTTTTGAACCGTAAGGCCTATCAACAAAATTATTTTTTCCTCTGATTCCTGAGCTCTTGACGATTCGATCGCACATTATTACGTCATTTTCCGTCATAAAAATATGGCCGCCATTTTGAATTGTCCAAAAAAACTACTTTTGCGAACTCGTCCTAGACGGTTTGTCCGATTTTCACCAAAATTGCACCAGATCATCACTAGGCAGTGCCGACAAAAAGTAATGGAATTCAAGTTGATTCGCTTAACCGTTTTTGATAAATGCACAATTTAATTTTACGTAGCGCTTGCGAAAACAGACGTAAGGCTGTATCTCCGCAACGCTTAATCATATTCAGACCAAACTTGGTACATGTCATCACAAGCATGACCTGAGGCTACATGCTGCGTTTCGGCGCAGCGCCACCTACTGGTCCTGAGATATGAAAAATGGCTATTTTTGCCCATAACTTCTGAACGGTTTGTCCAAAAATCATAAAAGTGGTCTCGTTAGATTCAAGGCGTCATGTCGAGTTGACTGATATCCAATTTTCCCAGATTGGCCATTTTGGCTGTCGGCCATTTTGAATTGTGTGCTAAAATGCTGTATTTTTTGAACGCATGAACGAATTGTTACGAAACTCGGTATGGGTCATCACTACGATGCCCTGAAGGAGCCTGAGAAGTTTCGAAACAGCGCCACCTAGTGGTAAAATTTATTTTTCAAATGCTTATAACTCTGGCTGTGGTTGACTTATTTTCACGGGAGTCATCTCGCTGTGTTCCTGAAACCTTGCCGAGTCCAACGATACCAGACTTGCCAGGTTTTGGCATATGGTTTGTGCAGCGTTGTAATTTAGCGCTTAAAAAACATTTGCCGATATCTTCGAAACCGCTAGTCCGATCGAGACGAAACCACCGTCAGAAATTTGGAAACATAGGTCGATAGCTATGCACCAATGCCCAAATGCAAAAATATTGATAGTAAGGGGTAGTAAAATTCAAACAAAGTCACGTGTCAGTCATTTTTTATGTGTTTTTTCATATAAATGTCTATAACTCTGAAGCGACTTGAGATATTTTCACCAAAATTGACACACATATGTATGGGCTCACTCTGAGGACACATAAAAAAATATTGTGGGACTGAGCCTCTTGGTGGCGCTATAATAGAACAAAACATGAAATTCCCATTGACTTCAATACAGTTTTGTGATGTAAAATGATATACTTAACATATGCATTGCCGTAACAATATGAAACTCAGAATTTGCAACCAGCACCATCCCCTGAAGGTACTCAAAAGATTTCGAGTTTGCGCCACCTAGTGGTCAAAAGTTAAATTAAATTTGCAAAAAGGCTAATAACTTTTAAATAAATATGCCTATTGTAATGACACTAGTCTTAATAGATTCCTTGGGTCATGCCAAAAGCATAGATACCAAGTTTGACGTATTTGGATTAACTTCCTGTCCGCCATCTTTATTTACTTTCAAAACCTTATTTTTCGAACTTCTCCTAGACCATTCGTCCGATTCTCACCAAAATCGAATCATATCATCTCCAGACCATGCCGACTAAAAGTTATGGATTTCGTGACGATAGACGAAACCGTTTTCGTATACCGCAGCAGCAAATTTGAGGAATGCTGCCAAAATGACTATTAAGTCTTTATCTCTGCAATGCCTTGACATTTTGACACCAAACTTTGTATGTGTCATTGTCACCTCACTCTGACCACATCACATCGATTTCGTAACTGCGCCACCTATTGGTCGAAAGTGATAATCCATTAAATCATCTTAAAAGTTACTGTATTTATGATTTTTTAGCCATTTGCCCAAAATTCTCTTAAAATGTCTTTAATTGCTCCTTGCTGCAGTTGGTCTGCCACTCCCACCCATGTTGGCATCTGTTGCCGCTTCTTGCGCTTGGCCCCGGTAATGGCTGCTTGCAGCTATATTTTTATTTGTAATCATAATGCAAAACCTGATACTTATTTAACAAAAATATAAAAAAATATAAAAAAGTAGTCTTTTAGAATGTCTAAATATATATCTAAATAAAAAAAGAATAAAATGGAGAAATCAAGTCTTAAAAAAACAATGGGAATCAAAATGCCTCTCTTTGTATTTATATAGGGAGCTATAGTATAGCCTACAGGCGGTTACACGTCATTACACATATTATATTTTTTAACGCCACTGGATGGCGCTTTTCTCACTTCAACATTTTGATTTTAAAGGCCTGCACTCTATTTTAATGTGAAATGTTGCATTTATAAAAAAAAAAAAAATACATATATATATACCGGTATATATATTAATTCTAATGGAAAAAAAATAGCTCATAAAAGTTGTATAATTATTGCATAGTAACATAGAAACCTTTAAAAATTCTAAATAATAATAAAAATATATTATTGAACAAAAATATATTACATTGGTTTTCCTGGAAAAAAAAAAGTTACATTTTAAGGCTTCGGTCACTTTTGACCGGGAAGAAGCCAAGTGTGACACCTAAACGAAGAGGACCAGAGGGTTAAAGAACTTACAGGTATACCTGCAGTATAAAACTACTAAACTAGTAGTTTACTGAGAGTATACTTCATAGTGTCTTTTCATAAACTAAACATTGTGCAACAAGTATTTGACTAGTAAACTACCCGAATACAAGTTCACTTGTTGTTGTAGTTCAATAAAAAAAAAAACTTAGTTGTAAACTAGTTGTGTACTCATATACTAAAAAGTAGGTATACTTTTATACACTAAAAAGTGTGCCAATTTAGTCCCAAGAAGTAAGGAAACAGTACACTTACAAGAATACTTCTAGTACATTTATATACTTACCACATAATTTATACTTAAAATACACTTGAACTTTACTTAAGTATACTTAATAAACCTTATACTTATTTTTTGTAAGGGTCTACCATACTATGTAGACCCAGCTTACTGTTTCTACATTGTGTCTGCTGATAAAGACATATTGTACAGTATATTACGATGTATTACAGTATATTACAATGTGTTTACTTTTCTTCCAGCTCAGATCATCCTGGCATTTGCAAAACTATTTAGTAAATGAGGTTCTTGATGTCCACGTTGGTGTGTTTAAGTCTGTCTCAATTTGTACTGTTTGTGCTCAGTTTCTGATCAGTTCTAGTCTCCTCGAATACCTGCTTTAATCAAATAGGTGCTTTAAATGTTTGACCAATGTGATGATTCAGTGCTCCTGAAACACTCATTGATAAGTCAGACAGATGTTACGAACAATTATGCAACCCTAATGATAAAAAGCAATTAGCATAATAAAATACGATTCAAAGTCCGATGTATTAAGGTGGAAAGAGCATTGCTTCACTTTATGCACTCATTACTGATAACTATTTAGCTATGAGCAAAATTGCATATATCTGACACAATAAAGCCACTACCCCTTATCTCTTGCTCCAAATTAATTTAATTAATTTAATTTTTTACATACCAAGTTCTGTCATTAAACCCTAGATGGCGCAGGCTGATGGGTCCTTAATGCAGCCTGCTGACAATCACATCATTAAACTACACGGCACAAGCTGATTGGTTCCTGTTGCAACTGTAGCCAATGAGCTTGCTACTCAACATTTAAATAGTTGGTCACTGTTTGCAGCACGCTTTCCATTTGCTTTCAGGTTTTGCTTAAATACATATACAGTAAGCTCCTTCAGTATTATCAGCAGCTATCGCGAGCTAATTACCCTCCTCCATCCCCGCAGCTCCTCCTCTCACAGTGTTAGTCAAGTCAAGTCATCTTCATTTATATAGCGCTTTTAACAATGGATTGTTTCAAAGCAGCTTTACATAGATAAACATATAATTTAAGGTAACAGAGATTGTTTTGGCTTTATAGCGGTTCTTGAATAATGTTATTTCCAGCTAATGTTAAATTTTGATTGATTCACCTCCGTCGAAATGATCAGACTTTAAACGTGAACCTGTGATTAACGCTGACGCCGTTCACATGCACATTCAGAATTGATTCTATAGTTATGTGCTTTTGAAAATATGTGTGCAGGTTTGTAATTCCATACAACCCATGCCTAAACAAACTACTTGTCTTGCCTATAAATTTTGACACAGAATTTTGTTTTATTTGATCACTTCGGGGTACGCGAACCAAAATTCACAACGCTTTATCTGTAGAGTGGGAAAGGGATCCTCCACAGGGAGAGGATAGTTGACACTTCAGCACTGCATTGTCATTGGGTCCAGGCGGATCTCCTTCGTCAGATCTGGACACGGCCTAGGTCCAGCAGGCTGCGGGAAAACCTCGGGATAAACAAAGACACTAATATTAGCGTAGATGCCATTCTTCTTGTTGATGTAACGAGTACATCAAGATTTAAGGGAAGTTTTCCCAGTTCCGGCTGACCTAATCTATGCAGCCTAAGGTCAAGTTACTTGGAAATAGTAATTAGTTACTGATTACTGATTACTTATTTTCAAAAGTAATTAGTTACTTTACTAGTTACTTTACTAAGTTACTTTTCAAAAACATGATGCACGATCAAGGTCTCTCGCTCGCTCTCCCTCTCTGCAGGTGCGCGCGCGCTACGCGGTCTCTGTCTCGCATGCACGCTCGCTCTAGATTCCGGGAGATTTTAACTAATTTGCGGTATAACTAGTCGATCACGAGTGACTCAACAGGTAGATCTATAGATAAACTCATCTTTCAGGCATTTGACCGACCGGGTTGACATTTCAGCGTGAGAAATCGGGGGTGTAGCGTGTGAGACCAATCAAATGCGTGTCTCTCTCCCGCGCTCCATGTTGTCTCTTGTTCAACACTACACATTTCGGTGTTTACCACTGACGTCGCGGCGCTCATACGTCACTCACGCACGACTCATGGCACGAGACAGTCTCACGAAAACAAAATGACGGTTAACTAACGCAGTAACGCAGCCTGCTTACGGGGAAGTAACAGTAATCTAATTACTGTTTTTGCTATTGTAATCCCTTACTTTACTCGTTACTTGAAAAAAGTAATTGGATTACAGTAACGCGTTACTTCTTACTGCCCATCAGTACTGCCCATCAGTGTCCACTCGTCAGTCAGGATTTGGCAAATTCTCAAATTATGTTGTTCTTTAAAATCTTGAATGAATGATATCTGCAATACATTCATGTTGGTTCTGTTCTGTTTACCCTAAGGAGGGTTATTGCTGCTCTCCTGCTCTTATCCATGCTAGGCTGCCAATCCAAACTGTTTGCTAATTGTCAATCGTATTGTCAATCGTATCATGATGAGTCGAAACACTAATTACAAGCATAGATAAATTCAATATAACAAAGTTACAAATAAAGTAAGGTCTAACTGTAGTATTTTGGTACAGAAATTTAATAATTAGGCCTAAGTGTAGTGTTCACTATATAAATTAAATATAGATTAATCTTTGTTAACACTGTGTTTTGTTGTTTGATTAACATTAATGACATAGACAGTAGCAGATATTTATAGGCTTCAGTCATTTTAAGACCTAATGCACGGCCCCAATATGATACACATCCGATTTCTTTCTCAACTGTTTACGTTCATAACCGCAGTTGACTGTGTTTATGAGAATACTTGCTGAGACGGGTAATTTGACAATTTTGTGTTTATGTGTCTGTTCAGGCGCAGGGAGATTCAAAGGAGGAATCAAGGAGGGATTCGCTCGCTGTCTGAAACGCGCCTTTCTGTGTGCGCGGGCTTTGGGTGTGCGGATGTGCACACAGATAACAGCACGCGAGTACCGAATTGAGTTCTCTTTTGTCTCGTCTTGCGCTGGAATGGTTTTAAATAGCTTAAATGTGTAAATTGGCAAGACAAAAAACATGCAAATGATAAACTTTCCCTCGATGATGTTTAAACTTTCCAATTAATTTGCGAATCACATATGCGAACCATATGGCCTGGTTTGTACGGATTACAAATCAACTATGATCTTTTTAACCCCCGGTTTTTATCATATTAATATGCAAACAAAATGTATTCGCCTTATTTGTAATACGGAAGTACGCGAGCTGCTGCATTTTCAGCAGAACAAAAAGGTATTTAGAACTAAAAACATCGACATAACGCACTACGATTAAGAAATTAATAATTATTGCTGTTTGATCCATCAGTTTTCAAATCATCATTTGAATATCACAACATCAATGTCTGTCAAAAAATAACGTGCACAATACATGGCTGTATTTACGAGAAGGAGAGGTCCAGCGAGGACACTAATTTCCTGGAAAACCCACACAACCGGATGTTTTGAATGTATCGTCGCTTTTCCGGGAATGGCAGAAAATGGCGACCTGAGCGGCTTCAACATGCTGTCTGTCAGAGACAATAACGTGCATAATACATAACGCACGCAAGTATAAATTTGTTATTCACTGGCTGAAATTCAATCGGAATGATTAGCAAACGTACTCGGTTACTAACGTAACCTCGGTTCCCTGAGAGTAGGGAACGAGTATTGCATAGCTAATACGCAGTGGGGAAACTCATTTTCATCGAAATATTGAAGCTTTAATTTAAAACACAGTGCAGCTGCACAGTGAAAAGCAGCAGAGCGTCTAGCTCGCTCATTGGCTGTGCTGCGGCAACTGCACATCCAATGGCCGAGCGCCTCTGAACGCGCGACCAATCGCCTGACTTGGCGCAGAATACGCCAGAGCGCGCCTAAATGACCGTGGCC
The DNA here is from genome assembly GCA_030578255.1 of Tiaroga cobitis. Lineage (NCBI taxonomy): Eukaryota > Metazoa > Chordata > Actinopteri > Cypriniformes > Leuciscidae > Tiaroga > Tiaroga cobitis. Next base: position 22,232,121 of record CM060614.1, read on the forward strand.
AGGTTTAAATCGACACATCCTGGCAGATTGCAATAGTGCGGCAGGCTACGCAATACTCGTTCTCTACTCTCAGGGAACCGAGGTTACGTTAGTAACCAAGTACGTTCCCTTTCGAGAACGGTCACTTCATATTGCGTAGCTAATATGCAGTGGGGACGCAATGTAAAGTGCAGCACATTAGCAATTTGACTGAATAAACTGGAGCCTAGGGAAAACATTTACATTTACATTTACATTTAGTCATTTAGCAGACGCTTTTATCCAAAGCGACTTACAATTGAGGACTAAACCAAGCGAGTCATCGTGAAGAGGCAAAAACAACGCAAGAAGTGTTCAAAATACAAAGTTCAGACATTGCTCGGAGTAGCATAAGCCAGGCAAGCGAGGATTTAAAGGAAAGGATTTATTTTTTATTTTTTTATTTTTTTATTTTTTATTTTTTTTATGTTAAGTGCTCCCGGAAGAGATGAGTTTTCAGTTGCCTTTTGAATGCTGTCAGGGATTCTGCATTCCGGATGACGGTGGGGAGATCATTCCACCAGCATGGAACCGTGAATGAGAATGTCCTGGAGAGTGATTTTGTGCCCCGCTGTGATGGTACCACGAGCCGTCGCTCATTGACCGATCGTAGGCTTCTGGTAGGGATGTAGACTTGTAGTAGTGAGTGGAAGTAGGAGGGGGCTGAACCTGTGGTCAATCTGTAAGCAAGCGTCAAAGCCTTGAACTTGATGCGAGCAGAGAGTGGTAGCCAGTGCAGAGAGATGAACAGAGGAGTGACGTGGGCCCTTTTGGGCTCGTTGAAGACGAGACGAGCTGCAGCATTCTGGATCATTTGTAGAGGTTTAGTTGCACATGATGGAAGTCCAGCCAGAAGAGCATTGCAGTAATCAAGCCTAGAAATGACCAGGGCCTGGACGAGAAGTTGTGTTGCATGCTCAGTTAGGAAAGGTCTGATCTTCCTGATGTTGTGCATAGCAAACCTGCATGATCGAGTTGTCTTTGTAATGTGGTCAGTGAAGGTCAGCTGATCATCAAAGATTACTCCAAGATTTCTGACCGACCTTGATGGGGTGATTGAGGATGAATCTAGCTGGATAGTGAGGTCGTGCTGTAGAGACTGATTGGCAGGGAGGACGAGAAGCTCAGTCTTTGCCAGGTTGAGCTGCAGGTGATGTTCCTTCATCCACGCCGAGATGTCCGCCAGACAGCTTGAGATCCGTACAGCTACTGTGGGATCATCTGGTTGAAATGAGAGGTAGAGTTGGGTGTCATCAGCATAGCAATGGTAAGAGAAACCATGTGCCTGTATGATGGGTCCCAGTGATGTGGTGTAGATGGAGAAGAGGAGCGGTCCAAGAACTGAACCCTGGGGAACCCCTGTGGTCAGCTGATGTGCTTTGGATACCTCACCTCTCCATGCGACCTTGAAGGACCTACCTGTGAGATAGGACTCAAACCAGTTGAGGGAGGTTCCAGTGATGCCCAGTGATGAGAGGGCGGACAAGAGGATCTGATGATTCACTGTGTCGAAAGCAGCAGACAGGTCCAGTAGAATGAGAACTGATGATTTGGAAGCAGCTTTTGCGATCCGCAGGGCTTCCGTGACTGACAGCAATGCAGTCTCAGTTGAATGTCCTTTCTTGAAGCCAGATTGGTTGACATCCAGCTGGTTGTTCAGAGACAGGAAAGATGATACTTGGTTAAAAGCAACACGTTCAAGTGTTTTCGCAATGAATGGTAGGAGAGAGACAGGTCTGTAGTTCTCTAGAAGTGATGTGTTTAATGTTGGTTTTTTAAGCAGAGGAGTTACCCGAGCCTGCTTAAATGCTGTAGGGAAAATGCCAGTGTGGAGGGATGAGTTGATGATGTGTGTGAGAGCTGGAAGAAGTGTGGGAGAGATTGCTTGTAGAAGGTGTGAGGGGATGGGGTCTAGAGGGCAGGTGGTAGGATGACTGGAGAGGAGAAGTTTAGATACTTCTTCCTCGGTTAGTGGAGTGAAGGAGGAGAGAAGGTTGTTGGCTGTGGGAGAGGTTAGTTTGGGTTCCTGTGTGTGTGAAGCTGAGAACTGCCTGCTGATAGTTGTAGTTTTGTTAGTGAAGAAGTTAGCAAAATCATCAGCAGTTAGCGAGGAGGTGGGTGGTGGTGGAGGTGGACAGAGGAGAGAGTTGAATGTCTTGAACAGTGAACGTGTGTTAGTGGCGCTGTTGATCTTGTTGTGGAAATATGAAGATTTTGCGGTGTGAACATCAACAGAGAAGGCAGAGAGCAGAGAGCAGAGATTGATACCTACTGAGGTCAGATGTGTCTTTTGATTTGCGCCATTTCCTCTCCGCTGCCCTGAGCTTGGTCCGGTGTTCACGAAGAACCTCAGATAACCAGGGGTTAGAGGGAGTAGTGCGTGCTGGCCTGGAGGAGAGAGGGCAGATGTTGTCTAGAGAGGAGGTTAGGATGGAGCATAAAGTATCCGTTGCAGTATTCACATCCAGAGATGAAAAATGTGAGGGTGAGGGAAGAGAAGATGACACAGCAGAGGAAAGATGGGACGGAGAAAGTGAGCGCAGGTTTCGTCTGAAAGTAAATGGTGGGGAGGTTGGTGGAGCATGGGTAGTGAGTTGTAGATTGAAAGTAATGAGGAAATGATCTGAAACTTGGAGAGGTTTCACCAAAATGTTATCTGTGATACAGTTGCGTGTGTAAACCAGGTCCAGTTGGTTGCCTGACTTGTGAGTACCGGTGGTGATGAGGCGTTTGAGATCAAAAGAGGCTAGGAGAGAGATGAAGTCTGTTGCATACGGTTTCGCTAGGTGGATGTTGAAATCGCCAAAGACTACAAGTGGGATGCCACCCCGAGGCTCAACAGAACAAGCCATAATCAGTCTCCCAGCATAATAAAACTAACCGGACAGGGTCGGGTTCATGAGTAAAACTAGGGCTATAACCGTCCTAGGACTACCTGTGCTTATGGACAGTAATATGCTAGACAGATAAAAACCAGACACTGTCGGGTTAATATCATACTGAGAGGACCTTGGCCTGCAGGCAAGGAACCTCTAGATTATAAAATCTGACAAATGTGGACGGCGAGGACCAACCGGCCGCCACACAAAATATCTTGAATTGGTACACCACTGGACTACGCCCATGACGAGGCCATGCCTCTCGTGGAATGGGCTTTAGCGCCTATGGGACAAACCTGGCCCACAAAGGCGTATACCAGCGAGATGGTGTCCACTATCTATCTGGATAGTCTCTGCTTCGTGACCGGAACCCCTTTGGTGAGGCCGCCGAAGCGAACAAAGAGCTGTTCTGACTGCCTGAAAGGCGCAGAGCGCTCTAAGTATATTTATATATATATATACTTATATACTTTTAATATACTTATATTGTCTAACGGGACAAAGTAGATTAGCTCCACCATCATTCTCCGAGGCTGGGAGTGCTAACAGAGTAATGACCTGCGCTCTGAACGGGGTAGAGAGCACCTTAGGTACATAACCGTGCCTTGGCTTGAGGACTCTCGTTTCTCCCCAGCGACTGGCTGGCCACAGGAGCATGGTGAGCTGCCATGGCCGTCACGTACACTTTGAGCGTGGATGGGGGGCGACCCACATCCAAAAGCTCTTGTAGGAAGGAGAGCACCACTGACACTTCGCATGAGTGGGGCTCGAAGTTTCTGGCTGAACACCAGCCAGCGAATACTGACCACTTCAGAGCATTGAGCCGTCTAGTAGACGGTGCTCTAGCCTCAGCGATTGTATTTATGACCTTTTCTGGGAGGTCCCTGGATACCAGTTCAGGGGCCATACATGGAGGGCCCATAAGTCGGGGTGAGGGTGCCAGATCATCCCGTTCGCCTGTGTGAGGAGGTCCTTCCTCATTGGCAGAGGCCAGGGAACAGTGTCCGTCATCTGAGCTAGCTCTGGAAACCACGCTTGGGTTTTCCAGAGGGGGGCTACTAGGAGGACTCTCCTTTATCCATCTGTTGACCTGGGGGATCATAGAGACCTGTGGGAACGCATACAGCAGTAGACTGGGCCATGGGTGGGCCAGCGCGTCCTTGTTCTTCGAAAAGATTGTTGCGCAGTGAGCGTTGTTCTTGGAGGCGAAGAGGTCGACCTCTGCTCTGCCGAACACACTCCATATCAGACGAACCATCTGTGTGTTGAGAGACCACTCGCCTGGGGGAGTGTTGTCTCGAGACAGCATGTCCGCACCCACATTTTGGACTCCTGGGACATGCGCAGCTCTCAGGAAGTGCAGGTTGGCATGCAACCAAAGGAGGAGCTTTCTGGCCATGACATACAGGCTGCCTGATCTGAGGCCGCCCTGGCGATTTATATAGGATACCACCGACACGTTGTACGTGCGGACCAAGACGTGGTGTCTCCTGAGGTCTGGCAGAAATGCATTCAGGGCTAACCAAACTGCTCTCATTTCCAGGCAGTTGATATGTTAGCTCTTCTCCAGGCTCGACTAAAGCCCTCGTGCAGCGCTCCCCAACCTTAGTTGGAGGCGTCTGTGAAAATCACTTTTCTCCTGGTGGCCACACCCATAAAAACACCCGACTGGTACCAGTTCTGGGCTTTCCACGGGACCAGAGGCTTCACACAGCGCTGGTTCACCATAATGTGCAGGCAGCCTGACCGCCGTGCATGGGCTGGCACACGGCGCCTTAGCCAATGCTGAAGGGGGTGCATATGCAGTAGCCCCAGTTGGAGCATTGACGATGCGGCAGCCATGAGACCAAGAAGCCTCTGAAACTTCTTGAGGGGTGCGCGCGCACCTGCTCTGAAGGAGGCTATCAGCTGATGGATAGAGAGAGCGCGCTCTGGTGTGAGCTGCGCTCTCATCGTTACAGTCTATAACTGTGCCCAAAAAAATTACATTCTGGCTGGGTGACAGTTTGCTCTTGGAATAATTGATTCTGAGACCCAGACATTCCAAATGGCTGAGTATCATGGGTCTGTGTCGAGATAGTTCATCACGCGCACTCCCTGTTGCCTCAGGGGAGAAAGCGATGCGTCCATGCACTTCGTAAATGTTCGGGGTGCCAGGGACAGACCGAATGGCAGGACCGTGTATTGATAAGCCCGCCCCTCAAGAGTGGCCTGTGGCTGGGCGTTATCTGTATGTGAAAGTAAGCATCTTTCAGGTCCACCGTGAAAAACCAATCCCTGGGGCGAACCTGCGCGAGGATTTGGTAGTTATCATTCTGAACGGCCGTCTTATGAGGGCTTTGTTCAAATGTCTCAGGTCTAAAATGGGGCAGGTGCCGCCGTCTTTTAACGGCTGTAAAACCCTGACCGGCTCAGCGCGGGAGGGACCGGTTCGATCGCCCCCTTTTGCTAGTAGGTTTTGCACTTCGGTGCGAAGCAAGTGAGCCACGCGGGGGTCTGCGAGCGAATTGGAGCGAGTAGCCTCGCTTTATAATGTTCACAACCCAGTTTGACATATCGGGAATGGCTTGCCAGGCCTTTATTAGGGCCGGGTCGCCTGACAGAGGGGAGCCTAATACCCTTGTGTTGTGTTTTGTGTACATGTTCTCTTTTGGGTTGGTATGACCAACCCGACAGAGAGATTGTGACAACTGGGGGGGAGGGTCGCCTAATACATGGGGACCGGGTACCCGGGTGTTTGAAACATACTCTTTTTGTGCTTTATTTGGGTCGCTGTAAAAACAGCGTTTGTTTGTAGGGGCGCGTGCAACGCAACAAGCCCATTGACTACATTGTGAAAAACTCCAGCCGCCTGAGCTGAACAGGGAGCTGTGAGTTTCAGATGAGCTCTTGTTGAGGGCGGTCCGGCTAGCGCGAGACTCAGACTCTCTCTTTTTTTTCCCGCAGCTAGTAGGGCTAGTTGGGCACGCTTAACTCCATGTGCTCGGGGTGCCGTTGGCTGCGGCGCTTCTTTTTCCGCGGCTGAAGTAGTGCCAGGAAAGGAAGAGAAGAAGGAGCGGTGTCGCCATCTTGGAAAGAGCTAACCGCATCCACAGCATTGAGATGGGCAGGCTCTCGCAGTGAGAACAGCCCGCGGCAGAGAGCAGCTTCAGCGTGGGCGGATCCCAGGCACTCCGCGTGCCCGTCATCCTCGTGTAGACGAGCTCCGCACGAGGTGCAAGATGAACGAGGCATATGAAACAACGCCTCGTTTAGAAATTTGCTCTTTTACAAAGCTGAGTGTCGCAGCACGAGCACAACAGCAGCAGTAAAAGGATATATTGTAGCGTTGTCTCGCCGGATGGCCACAGGAGAGCAGCGACAGAAGAGGAGCGGCTTCCGGGTAAGTTGAAGGTGCTGTCCGCTGTTTTCAATGCTTGCTCTAGCTGATTCTGGCTTGGTTCGACGGAGAAAAGCTTCCGTGAAGACTCAGAGAGGTGAAGTGTTGCTGAAGTTGAGTAAATCCAGCCCGTTTTCATCCCAAGGCGTCATCTAACTGACGCTTTTGACCATGCGTCAACATCCGACGCACATGGCACCCTTTAGCGTCAATATGAGACGCTAATCCTACTCCAGACCTAAACCTACCCATAACGGAAGCGTCATCTAACTGACGCTAAAAACGGAAGCGTCATCTAACTGACGCTAAAGGCGTTAGATGACGCCCCGAGGATGAGCGTCATCTACCTGACGCTAAAGGGTGCCATGTGCGTCGGATGTTGAAGCATGGTCAAAAGTGTGAATAAGATGACGCCTTGGGATGAGAATGCGTTGGTAAATCTGGTATTTTGGCTGAAATTAGCGATATTTATAGGCTTAGGCCATATCCATTTAGGCGCGCTCAGACGTATTTGGCGCCAAGTCAGTCGATTGGTCGCGCGTTCAGAGGTGCCATTGGATGTGCAGTTGCCGCAGCACAGCCAATGAGCGAGCTAAATGCTCTGCTGCTTTTCACTGTGCAGCTGCACTGCGTTTTAAATTAAAGCTTCAATATTTAGAGGAAAAGGAGTTTCCCACTGCGTATTAGTTACGCAATACGAAGTGACCGTTCTCGAAAGGGAACTGGGTGATATACTTCACACTGGATGCTAAAGAGCAGGGGTGCCCAATCCTGCTCTTGCTGATCGACTGTCCTGCACAGTTTATCTCCAACCCTAATTAAACACACCTGAAGCAACCAATTAAGGTCTGCAGGATTACTTGAAGATTAAAGGCAGGTGTGTTTGATTAGGGTAGTGAGATGAACTGTGCAGGACAGTCTATCGGCAGGAGCAGGGTTGGGCACCCCTGCCAAAGAGAAAAAACACCAATCCAATTTAAAAAAAAACTTTGCCGTTTTGGTGAACATTGTTTAACATTTGTTGGTTTTGATGGACCTTTTTTATGCACAAATTCTTGACTGATCGTTTTTCATCATTTTGGCAATAGATGAAATGATTAAATGAGTGATCCTGAGATGAGTCTCTGTGGGCGTCCAGTTTTACTCTCATACGCTAATGCAATCTATTTTATAATCTTGACAGGTGATTTTTTACAAAATGTAGTTTGAATACTATTTTCTCGGTTGTTTAAAAGATTAATGTAATTATGAAAGTTTGATAAAATGTTAAAGTATACAGTAAAAAAAGTACTTGCAAATAATTAGCAAACTATTAGTTTCTAGTTAATTCATATTTGATATATTGTATCTCTACATTCATATATTAATAGTATATACAAATGGTAAGTTTTTCATTCATTGTCACTGTAATTTACAATTTATTACTATTTAATTAGCTCATATGTAAAGAGATAAAAAAAAATTAAAAGTGCTTTTATGCTTGTATCCTAACCTTGAAACTTGTAGATAATACCTTCTAACTGTGATTGACTATGGAGACATATTATACATGTAGCCTCCTCCATCTTAACAAGCCTTGATTCAGTGTACTTCATTACGCTTTATTACAAATGCAAAATACCATACTCATCATTGCATTCTTTATGAGTTGGTGGGTTGATCATCACTAACTATACATAGAAAACACTGGTACTTATTTATCTATAAAGCAAGGCTAAACTAACTTCCAGCTTATCTCTGTACCCTTCTTTGTCTTAGTTCTGGCAGTTACCAGCTACGCTCTTCCAAGTGTTTGCTTTTAATGTATCTCAAGTGTTTTACAGAACTGGGGAAAACTGCATTTTCCTATCACACACCCTGGGCATCGAATCATTTGCAAAAATATCTAAAACTAGACAAAATTGTGTCTTTTGGTGAATTTAAAGTCATCATAAAGAGAGTGGGAATGGAAGCTTGTGATTGTTTTTGTTGAGAGGATAGCTATATATGTTCTAATATTCCTGTTTTTGTCAGTCTGAGTTTGTTAATCATGTTTATTGTATGTATGTATTTCTGTTTTATTCAGTTTCATTGTCTTGTTCTAGTTGTCATTGCTCCTAGTTGGTTAATTAAAGGGATAGTTCGGCCAAAAATGATATTTAAACCATGCATTACTCACCCTCAAGCCGTTCGAGATGCATCTGCCAATCTTGTTTCAGACGAACACATTTTCAGTTATTTTAGAAAATGTCTTAGACCCTTCAGTGGATATAATGTGAAGCAATGGGCTCCACCTCCTTCAAGTCCCAAAATGTGAATACATCCTTCACAAAAGTAATCCATCCGGCTCCAGGGGGATAAACGAAGGCCTTCTGAGGGTAATCCGTGCGGTTTTGTCCTAAAAATATACATATTTAAAACTTTATAAATGAAAATATCTGACTTCCGGCAACGATCGACGCGCGTTCACGGGTGATGGAAGTCGGCGTACGAGGTAAGACGTAGCGTAGGAACTGTTGTGACGTAGAACGAACGCGCCAGCACAGCCAGAGAGCAGAGCAAAACAAAACACGAAAGCGCGTGAACGCACGCGCGTCGATCGTTGCCGGAAGTCAGATATTTTCATTTATAAAGTTTTAAATATATATATTTTTACGACAAAACCTAATAAAATTTTTACGTTAGCCTAATAAAATAGTAATAGTAATATTCATTTTTCATGATCAAAATAACAGTTTGCAATGTGAAGAGCCTACAGGTTACAAGTTTCACATATTAGAAAAATACAATAAAAAAAAAAAAAAAAATTTTAATGGCTCATTGTCAAGGTTGTTTCAGATCAACACCTGCAAGTGACCACTAGGTGTCACCGTGGAGACGGGTGTCGGATTGATTCGAAGCCTCGAAACGATATGGCACATATGCTTCAACTGTTTCATTGCTTCACGAAGCCTTGATCTGCCCACCACTACTATTGTGTTCTCCTGTGATTACTTGCATCTCCCTCTGAGGTCGGCTATCGCGCCGGCGCGATTGTCTCGCTTTTTTTCTTATCAGTGCAAAAGAGACTCAAAATACTCTGTTGGTTTTGATCTTAAATATAAGTGGTATACATCAATCGATCATGTTAAGTGTCTATTATTTTTCTGTATACTCACAATAAAAACAAAGTGTTGTGCTTTTCGACAAATAAAGAAAAATAAACATGATGCAAGTTCTGCCTTCTCTCTGTCGGTGAAGTCCATTCTGAAACGCGTCCTAAGATTAACTATAACTCCGCAAATACTTGTCATACAGGCACGAGAGATTTTTCTTTATGAAGCTTGAATTCTCTTCTTTTCAATGAAGTAATTTATATAAAAAACAAATATTCTCTGTTTATGTAATCTGTATGAAAAGAGAGTGATTTCAGTATTTTTTCCCCCAGCTCATTACACTTCATTACGCGTTAATCTGACACGCCCACGGAGGACGCGCGCTATTCAAACCCAAATGTTGAGGCAAGCCATGACAACGCCCACACCAGCCGTTCCACCGCGGCGGTAAAATGTGTGGTGTATTTGCTGCCTTTTACCGCTAAGAGGCGCTACAATCATAGACTCTGAAAAGTGTTCGTTTATTCTCTCTATTGCGTAATCTGCTGCCGCGCTTTCAGAGCGATTGAAAGCTGGTAGCATATGAATTCAAGTGAAACGTAGTTAAAATAATTAATAATCACAATGCTGAAATTAGGCTACTAAAATTAAACTGAATAAATAATGAAAACAATTCAACATAAAACATTGCAATAAAAAACATTTAGCCTACATCAATGAGGCTTTCGAACAGCATAAGACGTTGACCATCACAGCATACAGACGGTAGCTCAGTGGTTAACGCAACAACTCGAGATTCAAGGAGCTTCAATCGACCTGAGATCGAATCTCAGTGTAGCATACATGTTTTTAACCGATGTTGGCCGACAGCGTTTATATTTTACCACCTTGATGCTTAAATAGGTAACTGTTTATAACTGTTTACTTATTTAAAGTCAAGAGTTTTGTTTAATTATCATTACAACATACATTTGCTACATTCCCGTAGAACCGCAGCCGCTGCACAAACGACAAAAACTGATGAAGGAAGATTGTCAGCCGATTGCATCAGAAAATGAAACTGAAGAAGCTCGTCTTTAGTCTGCTAAATTATTGTGTAATGTAAAAGAACACTTAAATTACTTAAGTTTGAAACCAAGTTCGAACATTTCAAGGTTTAAATAAAGTGTCGGGACAGTTTTTTTTTTTTTTTTTTTTTTTAAACAGGATTGCATCAAGTTTAGAGTTTATTTCTCTTGCGATGCAAAATAAGAAACACTAGGCTAATCTTATTCTTGCGACATTTTAAATTTGTATTGCCAAAGAAATTACAGCTAAATTAAACAATTAAAACAAACGAATTGTTTGTACAAAATTGTACAAAACGAAAATTGTCCAAAGCAACATAGCCTAATTAAATTAAAAACATGCGTTTTTCTTTGCCTCTCTCGCGCTGGATCTCTTTTTAGCAAGTGTATTTAGTCTCCCTCGCTGCGCGCGCCGGGTCTCTCCATATGAAAGAGGAACATTAACACCTTTGTCCAGCAACTGTCCCTCCAACCCCCCACAGGCTATCGGAGTCTGAGGCTGACTTAACACAAAGAGAAGTCGCAATTCACACTTAAATCGCTATTCTAGACAGTGTTGATAATGAAGGAATTAAATGATTTAAGTTACATGTAGACTAGTGATATTTCTGTCATAAAAGTGTATTACTAAATATTTCATTATTTCAATAATTGATTAAATAAAACTGGTTTGGGCCTGCCTTTTCCAAGCAAAACTAAATATAATCTGAAAAAACGCATGTTAATGTGTTGTCATGAACAAAAAACTCAATATTATTCTACAGGGATCTTTGGATCCTTAACCAGGCATGCAATTAATTAAGTTTTTTTTTTTTGTAGCTATTATTCAAATAAATATCGAACCACGGTGCTTCGTGGTAATGCTGCTAAATTAAATAACATTTATAGAATAATTATGAACTTAAATGAAACAGTATCGCAACATTTCGACAAATAAATTATTTGATCTGTTTTTACATTTTAATTCAGGGCGATTTAGCCTACAAAATGGAGCGAGATTTTCACCCTTGTCTTGTCATTTTCTCATTGGGAAGCGCTTACATTGAGTATAGATCCTCTGGCCTACCTCTCGTTTTCATATGGATTACATAATCAGATAACATTTATTAGCCTAAATATTTAGACATTTAAAGACTTTGGACATAGCCGATTTCTTATCGTGACTGAGCTGAATCGGCTTTTGGTTCATTTTTGTGACGCGCAGTTCCCGGAGACAGAGACGACAGATATAAACTGTTGTCGTTAGCCTAATAATATGAATACAAGTTTACAGTTTTGAACGATGTAAGCTACTCTACTCTTATCTGTATGACCAAAAAATTACGGAGTCGCCTATTAAGTTATTTTAGCTGTAATGAGAAAAATAAATTGCCAGAATAAAACCCGACTTTAGAAAAATGCATAGGGCCACTCGGCGTGGTGTGCCAAAACACTTATAAACTTCAATATTTCATTCAAAATAATCTCAAAACGCTTTGAGAAATTTGAAAAACCGTGCATGCATTAGGCCACTGGAACTAATGAACAACTGAAACGCTGGTTTTGATTTTATTGTTTGTCGTTTAAACGTGCCTGTTGCATATCTCTATTTTATATATTTAATATGGTCTATTGGTGAAGTAGCCTAGCATTGATTAGCTACTCTGGAGGGAGGGGTGTGGGGATTAAAATAATTCAGCAGAAGCAGGGATGTTTAGACCAGAAGGAAATCCCCGTCCCCCCTGGCAAATCACACTTCACTTAAAACCATTTTTTTTTAAACTCTAGGTTGTAGGGAATCAAAAAAAAAAAAAACAAAAAAAAAAAAAAAAATATATATATATATATATATATATATATATATATATATATATATATATATATATATATATATATATATATATATATAGCCTATATATAAAATACATTTTTTTAACAGAACTGCTTTTGAAATTACGATTGGTAGCCTATTATTATACAGATGCAAAGTCGTTCTGTTGGATTTGTTCCTTAGTGTAAAATGGAAATGCATGGTAATTTTATTTGATAAATATAAGCAAAAAACTGTATGGTGTAACAGAGTTTTAGAGCTAGACAAATCTCTCTGCATTAATGAATATAAAATTTACAGTAGACCATGATTGATCGGGATTCGAACCCATGTCATCTTGATGGTCGAACCGTAAGTTCTACCGCTCGGCTATGAATTTACTCACTGAGAATTTCCCAAACTTTGTCACATGAGCGAGAAAACGTTTTGTCGTTAGCCTGTGAGTGTAGGCCTATAGCCTACTGCATGAATAAAAGTAGACCTTTTACAGTTTTAAAAGATGATATCTTATCTGTATGACCAACAATTACGGAGTAGGCTTTAGCCTATTAAGTTCTTAGCTGTTATGAGAAAAATAAATTCAAATGAACGTGCCGCCGCGTTTGTCAAACTCTAGTTCAACATGCCAGAATTAAGCCAGATTTTAGAATAATGCATAGCGCCACTCGGCGTGGTGTGCCAAAATATCCTAATTATAAACTTCACTATTTCATTCAAAACCATCTCAAAACGCTTTGTGACATTTTAAAAAGCCGTGAATGTATTAAGGCCACTGGAACCAGGATTGTAACTGAAACGCGCTGCATGTCTCAATACAGGAGCAGAAGCGCTGGTTCAGATTGTATTGTTTGTTGTTTAAACGTGCATGTTGCATATTTAAAAATATTTGTTAAAAATAAATGTTTGTTGTAGGCTTATTTGGAAATGACCATAACTTGTAGTATTTCATCCTTACTGTTAATTGCCCCACTTACGTTTTGCTAAATGTCCCTTTGCGCCACCTGGCGGTCATTTCGCGAACAACTTTTTGAAATGCGACTGGTTTATTTTTACGGCGGTGGATTTGCCGCGGCGGTGATAGGCATTCTGGTTGACTACCTACTGTACTTTAGTAAACGTTATTTTTACATGTACACATCCAAACTATATTGCTATAGCCCACTGAGATTTCTTCTAATCGCGATATACTGTCTGTAATGACAACATTTCGTTGACTAATTTTGGATAGATTATAAAGTTTTTACTATAAAATAGACATCAAATAAGCTTTAATTAGACAGTTTCTGCTCATATGTAAAATATATAGGATGTTTTGTCACAGATAAACTAATCAATTGTTATAGTGTTTGTTCCAATGCAAGCTATATCAAAAAAATTAATCCTTAACTTTGAAATATGTATGATAAAATCTATTGCCTACTTTAAAAAATAATACTTTATAAGACATTTATGGAAAAAGACAATTTTATTTTCAAGATGTTTCCAACTCAAACTTTGAACCAATTCTGCAGAATTGCCCATACAACCTATTTGACCAGGATTTGTTTCCAGGTATGACTAAAAATGTGCTTTTGGCTTTCATTTATATTTTGATTGTTTGTATACATATATATATATATGTATATATTTATATATTTATATATTTATTTATGTATTTATTGTCCTTGCATTCTTTCTTGTGTGACACCCCTGAATGAAAGGCTCATTATTATGCAGGGTAATTGTCTGCTCAGGTGAGAACCACTTAATTATTCATGATAGGGGTTGGGCCGTTCACGCCCATCCGCATATTGCCTTTGCAAACAAAAAAATGTTTTTCACAATTTAAAACAATCTATTGTTTTATGTGAATGATTAGACAGGATGATTTTCAGATCATTTTGAAGCCTAAACTCTAGGCGACAAGATCCATTAGTCAAAACTCTTGTGGACACATATTTAGTGTGTGTTTTGTGGCCTTATTTCAGAAACTTTATTTTTTTGTTTTTTCAATAACCATGCATAAACAATATTCTCTCAAAAATACAAACATGTACAAACATGTTGCTAACATATTATGGTAGCCCTGTTTGTGCTAAATAGAGTGTAATTACACCAGTGCCATTAATATGTTTCTAAGCAACTGAAAAAAGCACAAATGTCAAGGCATGTCAAAACATCTCAAGGACCCCAAAAACACCTCAGACCTCAGAGGGTTAAAGTTAATCTTCCTTGGCGGCAGTGGCTCAGTGGTTCATGTAGGTTGTCTACAAACCGGAAGGTTGGTGGTTCAATCCCCGGTTCCATCTGACCAAGTGTCGAGGTGTCCATGAGCAAGACACCTAACCCCAGCTGCTCCCGACGAGCTGGATGGCGCCTTGCACGGCTGACACCGCCGCCGGTGTATGAATGAGTGAGTGAATGGGTGAATGTGAGGCAAATTGTAAAGCGCTTTGGTGGCCATTGGGTTTGTGAAAGCGCTATATAAATGCAGCCCATTTACCATTTACTATTCCTTGGTCTTGTGCCTTTGTGAGTGGGCTCTACACAGCAGTACCGTGACAGTTTTATTGTGTACTTGTTGTATTTTAAAATGTTGTCTTATTGTTTAGCTGTTACCTTGGCCAGGTCTATCTTGTAAAAGATATTGTAATCTCAATGAGAGTTCCTGGTAAAATAAAGGTTAGTAAATAAATCCTAAACCCTAATATATATATATATATATATATATATATATATATATATATATATATATATATATATATATATATATTATATGCATTTAAAAGGGAAGTATTGGTTTTATAATGATGCATTAGAATTACACTGGCAGCATGGATGTGGACTGACAGAAGACGATAACTTTTATTTGACAGGTAATTACTCAGTTGAAAAACATAATCTATGTACAAAAGATTAATACAGTAAACGGCACAAAAAAACCCCTAAAATGTTCGAATCTAGCCACATTTAGATCAATTATCAAAATTAACTCTCAATTCCCTAAAAAGAGGCATGTTAGTTGAGGTTTGGTAAACAATACAAAATTTATCCTGACTGCACTTTAAGTTAAAATAAATCAATTGTGAAATTCCTTGCACCATTGTATTTAAGGTAGGCTATTGTGCAGTGAAAATTACCCATAGCACTATCTTGCGTTCAAGTTGTAAATGTTCAAATTTCTGTTAGTATCTTCCTAATGATATAAATATGATTCAGCACAAAACTGAACAATTTTCTTAACTAAAAAACGGGCATAATAGTGAGAGGCACTATTCTTTGTAAATCATCTTAAAACGTAAATTTAAGATTGCACTGAGGAAGGCTGCCGTGTCGCGACTTCCCACAGCATGCAACGACTTATTTTACGTTTATACTTTTTGTTTTTGTTGTGGATGTCAGTAGTAGTATTATGACCACCAAACCCTGTTAAACACAGGATCAAACATTGGAACTTGGGAAAGTAACTTTAAACCATCGTACGATGACCCTTTGTTCACAGATGCACTTCAGGTAAACAGTAGAGCGATCACACTAACATGGACCGCCCGCCCACACAAGCATCACCGGAAAAGAGGTAGGCAACCCAGCATCAGACTCAGGCTGTCCAACCAGCCTCCCCTACCCAGTTTACTTCTTGCAAACGTGAAGATTTTGGAAAACAAACTTTGTGAGCTCAGAGGGCGCACCTCATTCCAACGAAAGGTGCGCGACTGCAGCATAATTTGTCTCATTGAAACCTGGCGTTCACAAGTGATCCCCGCCATAGCCATTAAACCATCTGGCTCTTTTATTCACAGCACGGACAGAGATAGAGACCTCACAGGGAAAAAAAAAAAGGTGGCAGCATTTGTTTTATGGTCATTGAGGAAACAGAAAACCGCACACCCGGAGGCTGCATTTATTGTGGCCGAAGACTTTAATAAAGCATCACTGAAGGAAGTAGCCTACTATCAACACATAAACTGCAACACAAGGGAAAAAAAATCACATTCTCGACCACCGTTACACTCTTTTCCAGATGCAATTGAAAACCCTCCCACGCTCCCCGTTCGGCCAATCTGATTATTGCTTAATTCTACACTTAGGCCTACCTGCCTAATGACAGAAACTGAAGTAGGAGATGCCCATCATTAGGACAATCCCCCACTGGTCGGACCATTTGGATGCTGTGTTACAAGACTGGAAGAATAAAACAAGAATGATGACATGGACTGGATGAGTATGCCGATGCAGTCTGCACTTTATAGGGAGAGAGACAGATTGAAGATGTCTGTGATGTCTGTGATTGCTATGGGTAATTTTGCATGATTAAAAATTTCACCTGTTGTTCCAGTACCTAAGAACCCAAAAGTGACATGTCTGGCGTCTGGTTGCGTTAACTCCAGTGAGCAAATGTTTTGAGAGTCTGGTAAAGGACATTATCTGATCCATGTTACCTGACACCATGGACCCCCTACAGTTTATTTATTGCAAAATAAATGGTGAAATTATAACAGCATTCTTTTGAATTATGAATTAAATAAGCATTTTCTATTCTTTGAAAATATACCCCCTCCCCACCCACTTTTAAATGATGAATTAAAATAAGCATTTTCAAATAAATATTCTTTGAAAATATACCCCCTCCCCACCCACTGTCCACTTGAATTATTTCAATATCTGACACCTCAGTTCAGTATATACAGAAAAACCTAAAAAAAATTCAAAATTACAACTAAAAATGCTAAATATTTACCAAATTTTTTTTTTAATAATGTCTAAATAGATATCTGAATGCATACTGATGGACAACCCTAAATGAAACTGTCTTTTACACCAAGGAGAACAGTTCATTTGTTCTATATGGGGCTATAAGGCCATCTAGTGGCAAGAGTCATGAAATATCATGTTATATTATTATTTTCCATAAGAAGTCGGCAGAAACACTAGAGACACCCCATGTGAGATATTTTGAGCTGAATTAAAAGGGTTATGCATGAAATTAGTTATTTAGAATTTAAGTTGTAATATATAATATATATGAAAAATGTATATGAAGGATGTGCTTAATTTGTCATTTATTTATCATTTATTAATCAAATCTAGTAATTCAACGGTAAATAAATTAAAAATAACAACAAAAAACCTCCACAAAAGTTAGAAAAATAGAAATAATAAAAAAAAAAATCAAAATCAAAAATAAAATAAGCTTTCTGGATAAAAAACAAACAAACAAACAGTATACGTTTAGGGCTTCATGTCATTTGCGTGTAAGGGAAGAAAAAAAACTGTATATAATATAATAATACATTATTTAATATAAAGTATTTCATATTATGTATTTATAATATTACTAAAATATATATAATATAATATATAAAACCTGGCAAAACAGTTTGATGAGGTAGCAGTCTTGATTTTTTTTTCACTCAAATTTACACATTAACTTTGTGTTCTTAAGTAAAAAGGTTACTTGGATTCAGATCTTGTGAAATAGCCCATAATCAGTTTGGTTAGAATCTCTGTTGTGTCACAATACTAGCACTCAGATAATAGCCCATAATCAGTTTGGTTAGAATCTCTGTTGTGTCACAATACTAGCACTCAGATAACCAGAGTACTTTGTACAGCACTGTACCAGCATGTCATATTTGGTTCAGGAAATACTATGTCCAATAAAGATTAGGAGCTGGCAATATCCAATTTTTTTGGTCCCCATGAGGAAACCAGCTAATAAATCATACTAGTTATGTTGCAGAATTAAGAGGTGCATGTGACGGTTTCGCCGTTTTTCTGCGTTTTACTGTGTGCTGCACAACTTGTAAGGGGGTGGTTATGTCGTGGCTTCTGATGCCTCTGTGAAAAATCACTCTCAAAGTCTTGGGGTTTTGATGCCAGAAGATAGACTTTATTATCAGAGATATAACATCTCAGATATTATCAATGATATAAAGAGTTGATTTGTAAAGCAACTGTAGTATCTGGGTTTGTACTTGCTTATATACATATGATCTACTAAGGTGTGGCTAATACATTCCATACATGTCACTTTTATTTATCATATTTTTACCATTTTGTTCCTTGACTCCAGTCTGTTGTTTAAAAGAAGTAACATTCAGTCTCTTGTACGTTACGAGCACGTGCAATAAGTTTTCTAAATTCTACATCCAGCCCCTTTAACACCTACCTGTGAATTAGTTGTCTATGAATCATGTCGAATGAATAATGGGACGAAAGTCTCTATACAAATTATGCTGTATTGTAATCTGACATTTGATGGTGGTACCGTTGTGTTGTCCTCTACTATCAGTAGGGTTGGGAATCGAAAATCAATTCCAATTCTGAAATCGTATACTTGTTATAACATTTTAATTTCGATCCCTTTGCCTGTATTTTAATGTGATTTTAAACCATTCGAGAGCAAGATTTTTATTTATTACATTTAAAACCATAGGCAAAAGTTCCCTGTGTAGGTTTTCTTAAGCCTATTGATTTTTGTTGATTTTGAAGTTTGAAGTGACTTTTTTATTCTTTACAGAACTGTTATCAACAATTTCCTCAGAGTTTGACTGTTTTGCTATTACTGGAGATTTTAACATTTACATAGATAATGCAGAAAACAATATGGCAAAAGAAATCAAAACTGTTTTAAAAACTTTTGATCTGACTCAGCATGTACATGGTCCCACACACAATCGTGGACACACTCTATATTTACTTATCAGTAAGGGTTTAAACATCTCATTGATTGTTATTAAGGATGTAGCACTGTCTGATCATTTCTGTATTTTCTTTGATATATTGATCTCTCCTGCCATTGAAGCTAGATCTGTGTCTGTCAAGAAGAGATGCTTAAATGAGAACACTAGTGTGCTATTTATGAAGGCTATATCTTCAAAACCAAGCATATCTGCTGACTCTGTTGATTTTCTCCTTGATTCTTTTAACTCAAAAGTCAAAAGTGTAATTGATGATATTGCTCCTGTGAAAGTCAGGATGAGTGTTAGACAAAAAGCACCTTGGAGAAACACAACAGCTGTGCAAAATATGAAAAGAACATGCAGAAAAGCATAGCGCATGTGGCGGAAGACAAAACTTGTAGTCCATTATAACATCTACAACGACAGCACCCATGCTTTCAATATGGAACTAGGCAAAGCTAGACAGACTTTCTTCTCAAATATTATAAACAGCAACTTAAACAACACACGCACTCTTTTTGCTACTGTAGAGAGACTGACAAACCCCCCAAGCCAGATTCCCAGTGAAATGCTCTCAGACGGCAAGTGCAGTGAGTTTGCTTCTTTCTTCTCTGAGAAAATGAATAATATCAGAAAGGTGATCAGCACATCATTGAGCCGCACTGGGGTCAGACAGTTCAGTCCACAACCTGAGAATGTAGTTACTATGTCTGATTTCAAAGAAATTGATGGCAAAATTTTGGAAGAAACCATACAGCACCTTAAAACATCAACCTGCGTCCTTGACGCACTCCCCACATCTTTCTTCAAAAGTGTGTTAAACAGTTTAGAAGCAGATCTCCTAAAAGTGGTTAATGCCTCACTTCTTTCTGGTAGTTTTCCAAACTCCCTGAAAACTGCAGTTGTCAAGCCCCTCTTGAAAAAGAGCAATCTGGATAAGACTATATTAAGCAATTATAGACCGATCTCAAATCTTCTTTTCATAGGCAAGATCATTGAAAAAGTTGTCCTCAATCAGCTGAACAAATTCTTAAGCTTGAATGGATACTTTGACCATTTTCAATCTGGATTCCGATCGCATCACAGCACAGAGACAGCGCTCATAAAGATAATAAACGATATTCACTTAAATACTGATACAGGCAAATTATCAGTACTGGTACTACTCGACCTCAGTGCTGCATTTGACACTGTCGATCACGACATACTTCTTGACAGGCTGGAAAACTGGGTGGGGCTTTCTGGGATAGTCCTAAAATGGTTCAGATCATACTTAGAAGGGAGAGGTTATTATGTGAGTATAGGAGACCATAAGTCTGAGTGGACATCCATGACATGCGGAGTCCCTCAAGGCTCAATTCTTGCACCACTCCTATTCAACCTGTATGCTCCCAATGAGCCAAATAATGAGAAAGAACCGAATCTCTTACCACAGCTATGCAGACGACACACAGCTCTACTTAGCCCTATCGCCTAACGACTACAGCCCCATTGACTCCTTGTGCCAATGCATTGATGAAGTAAACAGTTGGATGTGCCAAAACTTTCTTCAGTTAAACAAAGACAAAACTGAAGTCATTGGGTTTGGAAACAAAGAGGAAGTTCTTAAGGTGAATGCATACCTTGATGCTAGGGGTCTAACAACTAAAAATCAAGTCAGGAATCTTGGTGTGTCTCTAGAGTCAGACCTTAGTTTCAGTAGTCATGTCAAAGCAATAACTAAATCAGCATACTATCATCTGAAAAATATTGCAAGAATTAGATGCTTTGTTTCAAGTCAAGACTTAGAGAAACTTGTGCATGCTTTCATCACCAGCAGGGTGGATTATTGCAATGGACTCCTCACTGGCCTTCCTAAAAAGACCATAAGACAGTTGCAGCTCATACAGAACGCTGCCGCCAGGATTCTGAGCAGAACCAGAAAATATGAACATATCACACCAGTCCTCAGGTCTTTACACTGGCTCCCAGTTACATTTAGGATTGATTTTAAAGTATTATTACTGGTATATAAATCATTCAATGGGTTAGGACCTCAATATATTGCAGATATGCTCACTGAATATAAACCCAACAGATCACTCAGATCATTAGGATCACATCAGCTAGAAATACCAAGGGTTCACTCTAAGCACAGAGAGTCTGCTTTTAGCTATTATGCCAGCCGCAGCTGGAACCAGCTTCCAGAGGAGATCAGATGTGCTCCTACAGTAGTCACATTCAAATCCAGACTCAAAACACATCTGTTTAGCTATGCATTTACTAAATGAGCACTGTGCCACTGTTCGTCCGACTGTTTTTACTGTACTTTATTTTATTTTTTAATCTAAACTGTTTTAATTATTCTTATTTGTTTTGATTATTTTAATTTCTTTATTCTAAACTGCTTTAATTATTGTTATTTCTTTTTCTTTTTTTTCTTCTTCTATGTAAAGCACTTTGAATTACCATTGTGTATGAAATGTGCTATATAAATAAACTTGCCTTGCCTTGCCTTACTGAGCCTTGTGGTACGCCATACTGAACTTGTGATCGATAAGACATCTCTTCATTTACTGCTACAAACTGATAACGGTCTGATAAGTATGATTTAAACCATGCTAATGCAACTCCAACTCGAGTCTATTTAAAAGAATATTGTGGTCAATGGTTTCAAATTCAGCACTAAGATCGAGTAGCACTAATAGAGAGATACAACCACGATCGGATGATAAGAGCAAATCATTTGTGACTTTAATGAGAGCTGTTTCAGTTCTATAGTACAGTCTAAATCCTGACTGAAAATCCTTGCAGATACCATTTTTTTCTAGAAAGTTGTGAGGACACATAAAACACATTCAGGTCCTCAGCCAGTTGTTGATTCTCCACAAAATGTTGGGGGTGGTATCTTGTACTTGGTGATGTTCCACAGACCTGTTCATACTGATGCCACATCGTTTACTGGAAACTGTTTTTTCAGCTTTTCAGAGTAGCATTTTTAGCCACTCTGATCTCTTTCATTGTGCAGTGTAGACAGCTTCATTGATTATAACAGAACTTCTTGAGATTGCGGGTAATTGCTATATTGTACAGCAGCAGCATGTTGTGTATGTATAAGCAGTAGCAAGTCCCGTACTTGTTTTGCAGCAGCAGCAATAACCAACAGCAGAAGCAATTACAGCAGCAGCAGCGTAGCAGATCTATTCCACCAAGACCAAATATATCAACACTGTCATATCCATTACTATTCCAAACACTCAGAGAGTTTTCATGACAGAACTAAGATAAGTACAGCTTTTTAGTGATTATAAAGAGACTGATCTTTGCACTTCGCGTTGAGGTACATCTGTACATCTGAGGTCGGGCTGTCACAATCCGAGCAGCAAACAGTTTACCTTGTGCGGCCCGAAAGTGTCTCCAAATCAGCTGGATTGTCTGGGGTGGAGTCGCGATACTCCCGGGAGTGTGGGCTGTCGTGAGAGCTCGTCGGCTGCACGATTGAGCTCACCCGGAATGTTGAACGGCGCCAAACGACCTCAGATGTACAGATGTACCTCAACGCGAGCTGCGTTGCCATGCCTATCTCAAGACTCATCCGTGAAGCCAGTGCTTAAGTGGTCTCATATGAAGCAATCCGAGCGGTGTGACTGTGGCTGCGGATGCCATATGCCCTAGGAGCCTCTGAAATAGTTTCAATGGAACCGCTCTCCTGCCCTTGATCGAATTCAGACAGTTCAGCTCCAACTTTGCATGCTTGCTGGGGAGACGCACTGTCAGGTTGACCGGGTCCAACTCCATACGAGAAAATAGATCATCTGCACAGGGGAGAGTTTGCTCTGTTTTTAAATGTGCTTTATAAATTAATTTAACTTGAAACTTCATCTATATACACAGAGAAACCAAACAAGGAATAGTTTAATCAAATCAATCAAACAATAGGCTATCCATGACAACAAACGAAAACATGCTGAGAAACCATAGAAAAACAAAAAGGAAACACAGGAAACAAGCTACAAACTAAAAGCCCAGGAAAACTGAAACCAAACTGCATGTGGGTCATTCCTACTATTAGGTGCCATTTCAGCTTGGTAAATTTCTATAAAAAAAAGTAAAAATTTCCATGATTTAATAATTTTATCTGAAGAATGGCTTGTTACACTACAAGAAAAATATATTGGTCCAGCTCAGGATATGACTCTTTAATAATTTTGACCAAATTCTTCACACACGGAAAGGCCAAATGTCCACCCTGTTACCGGACATTCTCATCTCAATTAATAAATGTTTTGAATTCACAATTATTTTAATATTTACATTTTCTAAGAGCTAACATGTCCCTCACTTTACCCTGCAAATGTAATTTAACTTAGTATTCATTAACAAGCATTATCTTGAAAAAAGTTGTTGTATTTTAAGGCACAGTGCTAATTTTAACACATTTCTTTTAGAATAAAAAGACATTTCAATGGAATTTTGCCCCATTTTAAAATTATTTCATTTTGCCATTTCATTCCCTAAAATTAACCACAAAAATATGCATAACATTTGTTGAACTTATTTTATTAACTTAAACCAACACAGAGGTAACAGGGAGGACAGAGGGGTAACAGGGTGGACAAAGGGGTAACGGTGGACATCACACCACTGAACAACAATAAATGTCATCAACTCATTTACCCTGGCACCCCCTGATGAAGAAAGACACATGTCCACATCAACATTCAAACTTAAAATTTTTTTAGATAACTTAAAATTCACACTTTTTTGAATTTCATATGTTTACAGATAACAGTAATAGCAACAGTAAACTACTGAACAAACCAGCATCCCAGGTGTTTTTCTATAAAATCCCACACTGTCTTCTCTAGCTGGACAGACCTCTTGTTTAAAGGTTGTGGCTCTTTCATCAGGCACACAATCTGCTCATCCCTGTACCAGCTAATGTCCTCTCGTGGACTCGGCCAGAAGAACTTGTTGGTCCCATTCTTGTGCATGCATTTCACCCTCACATCTTCTTCAACCTCCTGGATGATTCCTGGGTAGGGTTCACCATCATAGTTGACAACGCACCACTGTCCAATGTTTTTTTTCATGATGACCTCAGGGCGTGATGGTTCTTCAATGCAGTGTGGGCTTTCTTCTCCTCCCAGGCTCACCTCCTTCAGCCCATAGCATGCACAGTCGAGGACACCTTTGTCTGCCTGACAAAGGCAAGTTATTTCCCGGTATTTGATTGTTCCTGTAGAGAAACTGATGACTTGGTGAATTTTCATTGTTCCTTTGACAGGCACAAGCGGGGGCACATCAATCATTTCATTGACTTTACTCTCAACATCATCTTCTCCCACAAAAAAAAGTTTCACAGAGGTGCCGATGTTCCTCAACTGGTGGAACATGGCCTCTGCGTTGGGGATATCTCCTCCATGGCGGACAATTTTGTCAGCTGATCTTTTAAGGGTACCCCCAACACCATCTGGAGCCCCCTTTCCATGGCTGGCTTCAAAGAAGTTCCAGCTGATGTCTTTGAAGCCTTTCTTGAAAGGTTCTTTTGACAGTAGGTAAAAGTTTTGCTTTTGTTTGTACTGAGTAGCTGGGCCGTCACTGAAGACATGGAGGCAATTGATCAGAGGGTATCGCTCCCTCACCATATCTAACACAGGGCTGAGGTGGGCCCAGATAGCCGGGGGATCGTGCTGCCTGGAAGGTGAGATGGAGCAGAAAGACACTGGTGACTCTTCAGCTGCAGTGTACAGCACTCCAGTATGTAGTGTTGCTTGCTGGTGCGACCCTCCAAAATGGACTGATTGAATTTCTTGAGAATACTTACAGGAATAGTTCTCACTGAAATCTACATGTAGTAGACATTCATTGTTCTTCAAGTTTTCTCTCAGCTGTCTGTAGGCCTTGTACTGCCAACGGATATTAAAGATGTGCCGCCTAAATCTGAACAGCATGTCATGGAATTCACTTGCAAGTGCATCCTCTGTTGTCATCACAATTTTTTTCACAGTGATTGTTGACCTTTTTCCAGACTCATCTCCATCGTTCACTTTGGAATTGTCTTCCAGACACCATTGGGTAAGGGCTATCTCTGTGTTTGTGGCAGGTCTCAGCATTGTAAGTGTTGAGACGAGACAATCATTACATTCGCCATATGCACAGAGTTTAGATTTGGGATCGCACATTGTTGCATCTACCATCTCCTCTAGGTTTTTTGTTGCTAACAGACCTTGGTTGTACAGGGCGTTGGACATGAACTGTAAGTTTTCATGAGTTTTACACTGACAGGTTTCGCGATCAGCTTCTGTGGGCATCACAACCCAAAATGGTCTTAAGGTGCAGAAACAAGAGTAAGAGACCTGATGTTCATTTTCTGAAAGGAACTTCTGGTGCAGATTCTTCATTGTGTCAGTTAGCAAACGTTTCTGTTTTTTCTTCTTCTTCTGAGTAACAGTTTGCTTTCGTCCTGTTGTCATCCGACTAACATCATCTCTTAAAAAGAACATCTTGACTTTTTGTTTGCATTCAGCAGGTAAGCTGTTGGACTTCTTCCTTTTAAATGTCAACAGTTCTCCATCTGGTCTGTGACCTCGCTTTTTTGAAAAGCCCAGTGTTGCCTGTGCAGCCCTCTGCAACCTGTATTTTTTTATTATTTTTCCAATTGTTGTTTTTGCAATAATTTGCTTCTCCCGTTCCTTCTTGGTGTGTTTGTATTTATTTCTGATTTCTTCGATTATTGATTCCTGCAACAACAATCTTTTCCTTATGGTGTTGTTAACTGTTTGATGCCGCAGCAGTGCATTCACTATAGAACGTGGTGATTTTTTCCCTCCTGCCAACCTCTGGCACCTTTTCTTGAATTTTTCTTTTTTTCTCTTTTCCTTCTCCAGCAAGGCCTTTAGTTGTTCAATCTCCTTCTGTAGCCTCCTTCTTCCCTGTCGGACATTTCTCCTTCCAACAACATATTGCCTATTACACAAGAAGCATATTGTCACAATTTACAATCACTACAACAGATAAATGGTTCTGTATACAACAATTTATAGGATATAAGGCCAATTATCACATTAAAGTAAGTTGTTCTTATACCTATTATTGTAAGATTTAATTTGCTTTACTATCCCTTTATTAGGCGACAAAATGTTTATCATTGTATTTTACAATTTTAAGTGTCTGGTTTTAGAGAACATATTATTTCACTCACTCTCACATCCCTCACACACAGACACACACACACACACACACACACACACACACACACACACACACACACACACACACACACACACACACACACTGTAGAGAAAAAATCATCTCAGGTAATTTAATTCCAGTTTCTACCTAACCAACAAAGCATTCAATAGTAAACTTTCTTTTAACCTTGAGGGCCCTGGCTGTGGGATATTTCTTGGTTCTGGGGGACTGTCTGAACTTGGGGGAGGAGTAGTCATCGACTCAGATGCTATCCCGGCTCTGGTACAATCTCTCTGCTTTTTCTTCTTTTCTCGCCATGTTTTTCTCTGTGCTCTCTTCTCTCTTTCACTGAGTTCTAACACTTTCCTCTTTCTTCCTTCCTCTCTGTCCTTTCTCCACCTTTCCTTCTCTTTATTGAGGTATATCTGCCTTTTTTCAGGGTCTGCATCACGACGTGCCCTGTAGCGTCGCTGCTTTTCTGCAGCAGACAACGGTGCCATTTCCTGACAAATACATGCATACCATTTAAGCTACTTTTTCTTGAAGGCATATAACAAATAAATGTATAATAAATTATTTATAATACCAATTCAAGCTTTAAACACTTATTTATTTAGCATTTACACCTACTCTGTTACAATATGTCCACCCTGTTACTGTGCAAAACAGTAACAGGGTGGACAGTAACAGGAGGGACATTTTATGCTAAAGTTAGCCATTGCTACTCATGTGATGAAAAACAAGCTAGTGCACAGTGATCACTGAGGAAGATTTTTAACCTGTTTTTTAACCATATTTTCCAAATTAAAAACAATTATAAGTTTCCACTATAAATAGGCATAACAGGGTGGACATGTTATGCTTTACCACATCAGTGAATCATTCTTAAACATTGAAAAAAGGGTGAATTAAGGAGTGATACTTACTCTGCTTCTTGAAGAGAATTTGCCGCCAAAAAGTATTCAAATTCCTGAGAGTCATGTGATTAGAGTAACAGTCAATGGGCGTGTTCAGAGGGATATTCCATCAGAGTAACAGGGGGGACATTCAATTCAGGGACACAACATATTTTAAAGACTTTAAGCATAAAAAATGTATTACTAACAAAAAATATATTTTGTTGAGGAATATTATAAATAAGAATATACAACAATATTGAAAAATTTCAAATTTATTAGATTTTTATTACTTATATTTGTGGCTGAAGTTGTGCAAGCTTACTTGGGGACATGGCAGTTTAGCCTACTTGCACTAACATCAGAATAATTATTTATTTTATTAATTAATCCTGGGTACATTTATTGTGTTCTATGGTAAAGGGGGATTAACAATTTAAGATGATCATTTAGAAACAAGTGTTAGCCCATTTTTACTCAAAATATACCACATTATGTCATGAGGACTCAAATGGCACCGAATGCTAAGAATGACCCATGTAACACAATCTGGCGTCACACATACTCCGTTTGCAGTGCGTATGCGGTGCATATTTATTTCTGTACCCATGTTAACAGGTTAGAGCTTTCACACTGAACACGGTTCGGCAATGCGTTCCAGGAGCGGTGCATATACAGCAGTGCAGGGATCGTTTCAGCACAGAGTCTATTTTTGCTGTGCTGCACGCTAAATTAAAGTGACAGTGCATGGTTTGTGGTCAAAATGAACACATATTGACATTAAAATGTTGTGATCTCACCATAAATGCATTTAATTCAATTATTGCACTATTTTTCACAGTCATCATTTTTCTTTAAGCCAGGGATAAAGCACAGAAAAGCAAAACATTTACAATGAGTAGCAAAAATAACTAATAAATGCGGTCAAAATTATATAATTTTTTTATTGTGAATACACAATTTGCACAATTTGTTATATTACATATGGGCAAGTGCCTTTCATCTCCGCAAAAAGCGATAATCACTTGACAGGATGGTGGTCCAAGAACTACATGGAACAAGAAGGCTGCACACTGGATGACACCCGTTTAATTGTTGAAGTGGAGAAACTTAAATTTCTGTCTGACCCTCAGGACTTTTTATATAAAGATTTAAATGCATGAGAGTCGGCTGTTTTTGTCAATTGTATTGCCTTAAAATTGGAGTATTGTCCTTAACTAACGGTGTTTGTGTAATGATATTGCTGAATTCTGGACCATTTGAAGTTTGTAAAGAAGTTTCTGTGAAACACCACTGAGAAGAGAATTACAATAGTCAATACAAGATGTAGCGCACATACAAGGACAGCAGTACTATTAGCAGAAAGAGATGGTCGAAGAATATTAATATTTCTCATATGATAATAAGCTGTGATTTTATTTGCATGTGCCTCAAAAGATAAATTGCTCTTAAGGATGGCACCCAGACCTTTAAGCTGAAGGCAATGAGATATAACAGAATTGTCAATAGTAGTCAATGCAAACTTTCACAATTTTGCATTTTTTATTTAGTGCCTACTAATAAAATGTCAGTCTTCTCACTGTTAACCTTAAGAAAATTACATGTAAACCATGATTTAATATTAGATAAGCAAAGCAAAAGAGAGGAAGGTGGTAACGTTGAATTAGGCTTTAAAGACATAGCCTAACGAGCTACGTGTCATTAGCATAACAGGGGATGCACTCTACTAGTGACTATGAGAATTTTTAAAGTGGACAAACTGAATCTGACCCGATAAATACAATCTAAACCAAATAAGAGTAATACCAGTGATTCAATGGAAATCAACTTCTACAATAAAATACTGTGAGAAATGGTGTCAAAAGCTGCTTAAGAAAACATTCACACATCAGTACCAAAATACTGTTAAATGTCAATCATCAGAAATGACCTTTAAACGCTGAGCCATTTTCTTCATCCGCCTGAATGATGAGAAGCGCTTTAGTTTCACTATCTGTCCAATTTTACTATTTACTTTTTTATAATTTTTTACTTCTTAGCGACAGGCGAAAGGGTATAATCACACAGGAGTAGTTTTGCTCTTAAAAACATGAGATGCATAATAGTTACTGCAAATCTATTCCAAAGGGGTTACTTCCAAGGTGGCCTCAAAGATTACTTAAAATGATTTAAAATAAGACAAAACCAGCTTTAAAATAAGCTAAAACCAGCTTTAAAATAAGCTAAAACAATTAACTAAATCAAGATATTTCTTATTTTAATGTATCCCCTTAACCACTGTTTGTATCCATTCTTTGTAACATTCTTTGTGGTCTGTCTGTACAAATTTGCATTTGTGAAGCGATCTGAATCTGTGTTTTGTCTAATTTGCAACTGAATTGAAGTCAAAAAGGTTAAGAAACACTGCTCTAAATGTAATTGTTTTTAAAGGGGTCATATAATGCCATTTTTGTACAAGCCAATATGATTCTTTAGGGTCTAAATTAAAAGTTTGTAATATACTTTAATTAAAAATTCTCATTAGTATTGTAAGAAAACACTTATTTTACCTGGTCAAAAACAGCTCTGTTTTCAGCACGCCGTTTCAGTGCATATGACTTTAAATGATAATGAGCTTTGCTCACCCCGCCTCTCTGTTCTGCGCATACACCGTTTGTAACACAATAACACAATAACCACGCGTTGTTCATTATAAACGTGGGATTATGAATTATATTGAGAACGTTGTACATAGAAAACATGCTGTAATGTACCGCATTCATCGTGAAGCGTGCAGCTGGCGATTTGCAAAGATTATATAAATATTAATATAAAGATTGATAAAATGTTACACTCACTTTAGTTCTTCTGAAGGTTCAGCAGGAACACGAATAGGTTTCGATCCTTTATTCAGGTGCAGCTTCTCAGCAAAACCAGCTTTACACTGATCCTCGTTTATAAAGCAGTCCACTGAGAAATGATTCGCTAAACATGAGAGCATTGACGTTGATCGTGGGGAATATTCCCTTCGAAAACAAACTCAGCCACTGCGTCTTCAGCGGTTCGGATTTAGGAACATTAAAATGACTGCTGTGTTCGTTATTACACCCAAGAACAGAACACCACAATCGCTTAGACGCCATTCTGCTCATAGACAGTGCTCCAGCATATCAACAATGACCGCGCCGATCCGCGCAGACTATGATTGACAGGACGAGCGAGGGCGGGTCTGTGTTGAAACTCCTGTGCGAACTCCTGTCAATCAACAATCGTGGGAGGGGCGTCCGTTTTATTGACGTCACAAAAACGAACGGCTCAATTTGAGGCAGGGGAAAACATATAAGGAGATTAAAACAAAAACACTGGATGGATTTTTATCATTATATGATGGTTGTGTACAGACACTGCCAACACACATTTCAGTACAATCAACTTGTAAAAGTGCATGTACCATTATATGACCCCTTTAAGTAAATGGCACACCAAACAAAGAGGAATATAAAAATAAATAAATACAAGTTTTTGATTTTGCTACATTAGTTAAGGCAGTGATTATTGTTCATTTATACACTGCCATAATACAATGGACAAATAAAGAGTCACTCAAAATAAATGCCATATGACACAAGTAGGCTACTGAAATGTGATCATCTAAAAAACAACAATTAAAAATAATTTGAGTATTTTCTATGGGGTGTGTGAAGTTATGATTTAAAAATTATAATTGTACAGATTATTTGAATGAAATGTATGTCTCCAGATGCTAGTAATTATATATATATTTTGAAAGAATCTCAAAATGACCTAGATTTTTTAGTTTTATTCTATATTTGGTCCACCCTCTGCCAAATTACATCACAGACCTTCAATTCCAAGTTTTTTTTTCACCTTAAGCTTACTTTTGATTTAAACATGGTAAATGGTAAAAATGTTAAACAACGTTAAGCCAAAGTTGTTACAAGAATTTGAAGTATGTTCTCTAATATATATTTTAAAAAGATGTTTGGCCTTTACCTTACCCAGTCATCCATTTGCAGTATACAGTATGTGACGTGTGTGTTTGATGTCAGATACTCGCGTGAGAGGATGGCTCCTGCTGGATTCCTACACACCAACGTTCTTACTCACCATTACCTACCTCCTAACAATCTACCTGGGAACAAAATACATGAAAAACAGACCAGCATACTCACTGAAAAATGTTTTACTGCTGTACAACTTCTCTATTACTGTGTTGTCATGCTACATGCTGGTTGAGGTAAGTGAGTGTACAGTATGTTTACATGTACAGCAGCAATACAGTTGCCCATTTGCTGGTGTCCAGTGTCCTTTAAGCTGTATACCTAACTGTGTTTTTCATGTGTTTGGTAGCTGATATCAGCAGTCTGGTCTGCAGGTTACCGTCTTCAGTGTCAGGGATTGCATGAAGCTGGTGAAGCAGATATCAGGGTGAGTAAGAAAAACAGCACTGTATATATATATATATATATATATATATATATATATATATATATATATATATATATATACAGTTGTGCTTGAATACTATTTAAGGCATACCTCAAACAACATTAAAAGGGACCTATTATGCCTCATTTAAAAATATGTAATATAAATTTCAGGTGTCCCTAGACTGTGTCTATGAAGTTTCAGCTCAAAATACTCCACAGATCATGTATTATACCATGTTGTAAATGCTCATTTTTGAGTGGAAGGAAAAAAATGCTGTTTTCGTGCATGTATCTCTAAATGCAAATGAGCTGCTACTCCCCAACAGAAGAGCTCCAGAAGAGATTTTACAGCTTGTGCCTTTGCATAAAAAGCATATACTTTGCTAAAGACTAACAAAACATCTGTTTGGTTTTGATGATCATCTCTATCGTGGTCACGCTCACGTGACAATGCAGTTCTCCATCATTATGAAAGTTTATTATCTCTGCTGTAGACTGCTGAGTTTATATATACACCTCTTATCATTGATTGTTGAGTGCTCTCCACCCGTGTTAATTATCTGAACGTGCTCCTCTCGAACTTTCATTTCACGAGTTCACACTTACATACAAATAGAGGGGGTAAAGTTTAATGCGTATTTGGCGTGCTGTCCGGGGGGAGGGCTCGGAGCTCGGAGTTCGGCCTGAACCCAGAGTACTCGGCCTGAACCCAGAGCAGAGGAAAGCCGCCGAACTAAAGACCCCCCAAATGAGTGCCGAGTTTGGCGGGCTGGCATCTCGAGAAAGGGTCTGGGTGCTTGGCCAGGAGGGCGCGTGGTGACGGCTCACTGCGCTGGACTGACGGCCCTGCTGTCCCGCGAACGGGGAGCAGTTGTAATTTGGAATGACAAATTTGGGGTGCTGCTAAACTGTCAATGGATTGAGGTGAGACTGCTGAGTCTATATATACACCTCTTATCATTGATTGTTGAGTGCTCTCCACCCCTGTTAATTATCTGAACGTGCTCCTCCCGAACTTTGTTAATAAAACATCATTTAATCTGATGTACGTAAATATTATGGTATATATAGCCTATATCACAATATTTATGCACATCAGCTGACATATTATTACATTTAACTTGCCCCTAAATTTGTTTTATATGGATAGGTAGCAAAAGTACTGTGGTGGTACTATTTCTCCAAGCTGATTGAGTTCCTGGACACCATTTTCATTGTGCTAAGGAAGAAAAACAGCCAGATCAGTTTCCTGCATGTGTATCATCATGCTTCTATGTTTAACATCTGGTGGTGTGTCCTCAACTGGATACCCTGTGGACAGAGTAAGTGAGCCTAAAGGACAAATTTACATCAATGAAAGGTCACAGGTTTAAGATACCGTACTGTTGTGAGGAAATGTGTCATGGTTTTATTGTTTTAAGATGATTTTTCTAAAAATGAGGTTAGCTTTATGTTTTAACAATAGCCTGTGCATAATAATGTAGATTTTATTATTAGTGTAGATTTAGAATACTACATGCTATATATTCAGTATTCAAACACTGCTGGTCAAAAGTGTGAAACGCTTTTTGAATGTAGTCTTTTAAATCTCACCAAGGCTGCATTTTTTTAATAAAAAATACAGTAAAAGCAGTAATACTGTGAAATATTATTACAATGTACAATTATTAGAATGTAAATGGTAAACTGGTTTCTGTTGTAATATATTTTAAAATGTAATTTATTCCTGTGATGGCAAAGCTGAATTTTCAGCAGTCATTATTACAGTCTTCAGTATCACATGATCTTTCAGAAATCCTTCTAATATGCTGGTTTGGTGCTAAATAACCTTTATTTTTATTGTTAATGTTAAACACAGTTGTGCTGCTTAATATTTCTTCTGGAAACTGTTTTTTTTTTACCCAGGATTCTTATTATACATTTTTAAAGCCAGACAAGTAGTTTGTTGAGGGTTGGTTAGTAGAGAAGGACTACACGCTTGCACACTTTTTTGTAATATTTATTAATTTCATAAACGTCTTTACTGTCTTTTTCTTTTGATCAATATAATGTGTCTTTGCTAAATAAAAGTACTAATTTCTTTTTTTTTCTAATTTTAATCTTACTTACTCCAAATGTTTAAATGGCAATGTATCATGATTTCCCAAAAAAAGAAAAGAAGCAGCTGTTTTCAACATTGATAATAATAAGAAATTATTTCTGAAAGATCATGTCCCAGATTTAAGAAAAAAATCCCTTCACTACACAGGGAACATACGTATAATAGTATTTTATATATATATATATATATATATATATATATATATATATATATATATATATATATATATATATATATATATATATATATATATATATATAAAACAAATGTTTATTTGACACCTAATCTTGCATGCTACCAATGCCATGATGGTTCAGTTCAACCTGTATAATGTAACATCTTTGTCCAGGTTTCTTTGGACCGATGCTAAACAGTTTCATCCATATCCTCATGTATTCTTACTATGGTCTGTCAACCATCCCATCCATGCACAAATATCTGTGGTGGAAACGCTACCTCACCCAGGGTCAGCTGGTCAGTGTGCAAACTCTATCCAAATACCCTCTGCTCTTACATTCCCATATCCCTTCACATTTCCATGCAGTCCTGATGAGACAAATGAAATGCTTATACATTACACTGATGTCGTCGTTAGTACTGCTCTTCTTCTGCTTTACTTTCCTCGCTTTTTAAAGGGTTAGTTCACCCAAAAATGAAAATTAAG
Organism: Tiaroga cobitis; assembly: GCA_030578255.1. Taxonomy (NCBI): domain Eukaryota; kingdom Metazoa; phylum Chordata; class Actinopteri; order Cypriniformes; family Leuciscidae; genus Tiaroga; species Tiaroga cobitis. The sequence continues at coordinate 22,266,274 of CM060614.1, forward strand.
TCATTAATTACTCACCCCCATGCTGTACCAACCCTGTAAGACCTTCGTTCGTCTTCGGAACACAAATGAAGATATTTTTGATTAAATTTGAGAGCTGGATCACTGCTACATAGGCTGCCTAAGGGAATGAAACTTGACGGCCCAGAAAGTCAATGAAGAAAATGTTTAAATATTCCATGTGACAACAGTGGCTCAACTATAAGTTTATCAAGCGACGAGAATACTTTTTGTGCGGAAATAAAACAAAAATAACGACTTTATTTGACTATTCATTTTCTTCCTTGTAGGCCTGAAACGAGACTTCAAGAGATTTCCACGACGCATGCGCGAGAATTGCGATCTCCTTCAACTACTTCAGTTAAGTTCTTGCGTGTGCGTCGTGGAAATCTCTTGAAGTCTCGTTTCAGGCCTACAAGGAAGAAAAGGAATAGTCGAATAAAGTCGTTAGTTTTGTTTGTTTTTTCGCACAAAAAGTATTCTCGTCGCTTGATAAACGTATAGTTGAGCCACTGTTGTGACATGGAATATTTAAACATTTTCTTCATTGACTTTCTGGGCCGTCAGGTTTCATTCCCTAGGCAGCCTATGTGGTAGTGATCCAGCTCTCACATTTAATCAAAAATATCTTCATTTGTGTTCCTAAGACGAACGAAGGTCTTACGGGGTTGGTACAGCATGGGGGTGAGTAATTAATGACTTAATTTTCATTTTTGGGTGAACTAACCCTTTAAGCTATTGCCACCTAGACTAGTACCTAGACTGCCACCTAGTAATTAGGCATACTGATCGTATTACATAGATCATCAGACGACGCAAGTCATCCTGTTTGATTTCCTCAGTTTTTTAATTATACAACTCAGTTAATATTAATTGAATGGAAGGGGTAGTTTTAAGGTAAGGTTTAGGGTTTGGGGGCAGGCTATCATCTATAATTACCGTGAGTCTGTTTTAATTTGATTGTATATTTTTGTTATGTTCTACTAATAGCTGTTATTTCATACTTCATAAGATTCAAAAGCAATAGAAGTTATAGACTTACAAACCTTTCATACATAAAACAATATAATTTACTTCAAATGATTGTGTTTGTCATTGAAGCTTGTTTCTTCACGGGAGGCGTAACGTGTAGTAATAGGAGTAACTTGCAGGGCCATGGTTTAGGCCTGTCACGATAACAAATTTTTCTGGACGATAAATTGTCCAATAAATTATTGCGATAAACGATAATATTGTCGTTCCGAGACCATTTACATCTAAAATAATGATAATGGCATGATAATGGCATAATAATGCAGGTACCTTTTCGAAGATCAATAAACTTTTATGTCTAAAGACTATTTAACACTGAAAATGGAAAACATTTTAAATATCCACAAGAAATGAACAAAACAACCAAAAACAATAAAAGCAATCAATGGACTCTCAGTCTCTGTTAGCAAATAATGCACTTGAATAAATACCAAAAACAATAAATAAAATGGATGAAAACAAAACCCGACCCTACCCTATAATAAATTATTTGTTAATAAAGCATTAACACACAAACCACTTTTAATTTAACATAAAAGCAAGCAGGCTACTGCGTGCATGGTTTGGCATGACTGAATGCGCGCAAAGTGCGCTTCCTTAATAATTTCTAAAAAGCTGACAGTTCTCGCGATCTCACACATCTGTTATTACATTGAAGCTGACTGCACAATGAATCTTTCATAATATCCACACTTTGTTTGTTATAATTAGAGGATTTGCCAGCATACAGAATTCAGCACTGAACAAAAAGTCTGTTTTGAGCGGTGAGGGGAGTCTATCTTGAATCCTTGTGATTGGCCATTGTGTTCAAGAAATCAACACATATCTCTGTGATTGGCTACATTGCTCAACGCTGCAAACATGTTATAAATAGAAACTCTGGCCTGTAAATCGTTTTTATTTTTTTTTAGTTGTTCTTGTTGCTTTTCTGCAACAGATGAATAAAAATATATTAGTTTTTATATGTTTTATTCATAGATATTTCTAGTTTGCGGGAGTCCCGCGAATCGTTTTATTCTCCCGCAACTCGCACACACAGAGTGAGTGCATTACCGCCCGCGCCCGCGCTCGGCCATCAAGTCTACTGTCGCGCCGCACTCTATTGCGAGTGCATGTCTCTAGATCAAGGGCCCGGCCCGAGGATAGTGTCGGGAAATATCGGCCCGCGGGACGGGTCGGGTCGGGTCAAGTTCGGGCTGAGAATCTAAGCTCTAGTTCAAGGAACCGAGAGTTGTCATCCAGTCTCTTTGGTAGAGAGAGAGAGAGAGACGAGGAAAACAAACAAGCATGCAAATGGAAATTATCACGGCCGGAAAAATTATCGAGCTCATTTTTTTTATCGTGCGACGAATTGATTTATTGACTATCAGTAGCTACTAAGTACAGGCCTAAGTACTGCAGGATGCAGACGCTAGCCAAGTATTCTTGGCATACTTAATTATACTTTTAAGTACATAAACAGTAGACTGAAAGTATACTTTCTTATCTGTAGTTTAAAAACGGCATGGACTAATTGGTTTAAAAGTTAGTTTTACTAGCACACTTGAATAAGCTTTATTTTTCCTGCTCTGCTCTTTTGTTGTTGTTGTATTTCATGTGTTAGAAAATTATTGTCTAATGTTCTATTCTTTGTCTCAGGTTCAGTTTGTATTGACTATAACACACACAGTGAGCGCATGGGTCATTCCTTGTGGCTACCCTCTGGGCTGTCTGCAATTTCAGACCTTCTACATGTGCACACTTGTCATCCTGTTTGTCAACTTCTACATGCAGGTGAGAACTTCTACAAATTTAGTCAACTCTTCAAAATTGGGTCAGATGATCTTTACCCCTTACTTAAAAAAAAAAAAAAAAAAAAAAAAAAAAAAACAGATGGATTTGTATTTTTTGACCTCTTCTTCAGGAAATATAAACTTGAGGACAATGCCACCAAATAGAAAACCAGTGGGTGACTGGCACACAAGGTCAACTATCCTTCAGAGTTCCAACTCTAATCCAACACACCTTAAAAATCAAGCCAAATTCTTCACAATTACTTGAAAGTTACAGACAGGTGTGTTTGAATAGGGTTAGAGCTAAACTCTGCAGGACAGTGGCCCTCAAGAGTCACACGCTCAGAAAAAAATGACCAAGTCAAGTCACCTTTATTTATATAGCGCTTCTTACAATACAGATTGTATCAAAGCAGCTTCACAGTGATAACATGAAAATAATACAACAAAGTTTGTTTCTAGAATAAAATTGCATCAACGTCCACCTTAAGTAAGGCAGATCAATAATATTGTTGAATATTAAATGTCCCCAACTAAGCATGCCAAAAGCCAAGGCAACAGTGGCAAGGAACCAAAACTCAATCAGGTGACAGAATGGAGAAAAAAACCTTGGGAGAACCCAGACTCAGTCGGGGGCCAGTTCTCCTCTGGCCAACGAAGGAACAGTGTATGACCAAAAAAATGTCAATGGGGCAGTGCCCTTGAGCTTGAGCAACTGACCACACCTCGGGCTTGATGTCACTTTGTTTAGCATAGTATACATTTACTATATAGACAACCGTCTAAAATTACTAAATTATACATCTTTTGAAAGTTCTAAGGGTGTAGTGTTCTACGGTGTCTGTTTTATGATATAGATGCTCCAGCAGCAGTAATATTGTAATTTGTGTCTGGAGTACAAATGACAACAGGTTTTCATACATTTGTTATGAAATAGCGATCATGAGATGAATCCAAACCATTGCACTTGGGTAAAATGTCCATGACAAGCATCCATTGAAAAACATCCAACAGCACGTTTTGTCCACAAGTGTTACATCTGTGAAATATTGATGTATTGACAATTGTTTACGTCAGATTTTGCCTGAATGATCTGCTCTCCATCATCGTTCTTCAAGAAATTATTCAATTTATGCCCTGTTTATGTTGTAAAACTGTATATGATCGTATACATTAGACTCTCACAAACAAATGAGCCCGGCTCCAAAGTTTATTTTTCAAAACAGGGTGGTAGCTTTACTTATATCTAAGCAGTGCCATCGGATTTTTTGACGTCTTGGGAGGCATATTCTCCGGCCATTGTCATTGTTATAAATCTTGATGGACAAAACTGTTCCGACAACGTGTGTTGTTTATCTTCCACATGTGCACAGAGGTGTTATTGTGATTATGTACAGCTGTCTGGATTATTCAGTAGCCAGATCTCGTCTGACAGGTGCACCTGTCACATCACTATTATTCTTCCACATCCCAGACTGCACAGTTTTTCCCTTCATTTACTTGAAACGTTTTTTGGGTGAAAAGGATTTGTTTTACATTACCTTCACAAGGACGTGATAGAGAAGAAGCGAGGAGAAGAATGACTCGGAGAGTGTCAGCGGCAGAATCATATCGATGATCGTTCTGTATGGGCTGTATGCCATTAGCTGAATGTCTATGTAAGCAGTGAGACAATCGAATTGATTAAATCACGGAGATTAAATCACGTCTTTTGCCTGAATTATTGGCCATCATTAATAGTTTGTTACACCCTTCAAACAATTTCTTTTGGAGTCTGATTGCTGTCTGAATTGACCATTAATATAGCGATTGTTTACGTATAGCCTAGCAATGTAGCATGTGTTTATATGTATGGGGATGACTGATTGTTCAGTCCCACTTTATATTAAGTGGCTTTAAGTTTCCTACTATGTACTTAGATCAAAAAATAAGTACCATGGTACAAGTATTGTGTTCATGTTGTATTGTAAAACACATTTGCTGCTATTGAGGTGTGATACTGGTAAGGTTAGGGACAGGTGTGGTTGTATGGGTCGGTTTAAGGGTTAAGGTGTAAGGGAAGGGTCAACAGTGTAATTATAAATGTAATTACATAAATGAATTAAAGCTGCTAGCAGCATTTTGCGGTGTTCAAGCATTTAAGACAGTTAATACAGTTAAGCTCAAAAGCATCAAAAGACATTAAGTTTTATGTAGCAAGCATTTAACCACTGACATCATAGATGGAATAGACTGTTTTAGCATGATTTGCCATGACATACAACATTTCAGTGTGATTGTTCATGATTTACTGTTACAGTATGATTTACCATAGTTTACTATGATATACCGAGTTCTAGTATGATTCACCATGGTTTACCCTGTTCTTGCATGATTTACCACAATTGAACACATTCTAGTAGCCTGATGTAATATGATTCTAGCATGCTTTATCATAGTTTACCTTGATTTGTCTTTGTTTACCTTGATTTACCATGTTATAGGATTATTTACCAGGATTGTAACATGCTTTAGCATTATTAATCACATTGCTAGGATAATTTACCCTGATACACCATGTAATAATATTATTTACTGTGATTTACCATGTTTCTATCTAGCAACTATGTGATACATCAGAACAAATGAAGTGATAAACTCTGACAAAATTGTCTTATAATAGTTAATATGGAGAAAAAAAAACAGTTTGCTTTGTTTTAACTGTACTAAATCATTAAAGCATGTTCACCAAGCATTTTTTACCCACAAATTATCCCTCAACATCTGCAGCGATCATTTTCTGCCTCATTTTACATCTAGAAATATCAGCAGCAAAGGGCAGTAGAAGACCACTTATTGGCTCAATTTAATTTTGAACTACTTTGTTTCACCATTCTGCACTAAAGCAAGCCAATTTTTCCATATTAACTCCATTATGCATGCTTACACACACACACACACACACTTACTTTTGGGTTATGTTATTGTGAAAAATAAATCATTATTTAATATTATATTATTTATTAAAGCTATTTATTATATTGGAAATAATATTTATAAGCATTTGTTTGTTAGCCAATGCTGAAAACTGGTTAAAAAGATTAAGAATGTCTAATGCTGTTGCTCCCTCTACTGGACAACAGCGGTATTATAGCTTACATAAACTGCTGAACTGAAGGTTTTTTTTTTTTTTTTTACTTACCGGTATATCTCGGGAACGACAAAGTGAAAAAATCAGAAACTCAGAACTTAGATAGTGTTCGAGGAGCCCTCTTGAACAAGACCATCAGATGGTGCTGCTGGGGGATTGGGGTCATACTCTGATAGGTTCTCCCCAAAAGTGTGGCCTACCATCTGGCCGAGTTTCAAGTCTCTAGGCCTTACGGTTTGGGCTGCACGATGCGTTTTAGGGGAATTTTTTTTTTCAAATAGCAATTACAATAGGTTTTCAGCACTTCGTGCTTGAACACCTAATAAGAATGAGACCTTTTTGACTTTTATAGCACCATCTATGGTCCAATGAAACTCCATGAAACTTTGCATGCTTCTTCACCATGTTATGACACATATGCTCATCAATTTTTGTGAAGTTCTGACTTTTCCTTTAGGATTTATAGGCTTTTGATTGTATTTTGCCCCGCCCCTTTTCTAAATGACCCTGTTACAGCCTGTTACTTTTTTTCGATAATTATTGATCTAGAGAGTCCAGAGAATAGGCCTAGACTGGTTTGGTTCCGATCGGGTGAAAAACCAGGGACTAGTTCGCAAAAGTAGGTTTTGGACAAAATCCGACAACTTTTTTTTGTTGCTTAAATCGAAATCGGAGATATACATCTTGTCCGTCTTGAGTCTAGGAGTTATGAGCAGTTTAGTACTTTTGGTTGCTGTAGCGCCACCTATGGGCCAATCGGGGTCATACTCTGATAGGTTCTCCCCAAAAGTGTGGCCTACCATCTGGCCGAGTTTCAAGTCTCTAGGCCTTACGGTTTGGGCTGCACGATGCGTTTTAGGGGGATTTTTTTTTTTTAAATAGCAATTACAATAGGTTTTCAGCACTTTGTGTTTGAACACCTAATTACAGCTGTAATTACATGCAGGTATTTTTCAAATATAAGTAATGTGAAAACATGTATGTACACAATAAGTCCAAGTATAAAATGATTAATTTCAAATGTTAGTACATAGCAGTTAAAGCCACTTAATATAAAGTGGGACCATTTCCCCCCCCACTCTCTGCTCAGTGGTGCATGCTCTCATGCTTGCATTCTTATCAATTGTTAAGCAATAAATGTCTTTTCTCTGCAGACATACAAAAAGAGAAGGCTGGAGGGTGGCAGAATGGCTAAGGTTGGAGAATTTAAAAACAATCATTTGAATGGCCTTTCATCCTCTCTCAATGGAGTCTACTCCAAACCGAAGCTGCAGTGATGCCGTGACATGACAAATGAATCGTCTCAGTCCAGTTATGCTGAATATTAGCTTAATAGCAGCTAATCATCTGATAATCAAACTGTGATTTCTTTTTAAATTTAGAATAGAACTTAACCATTTTGTATGTTTGTTTTACAAATGTTCCTCTGAAGTCTCATAGCTGAGCGATGTAAATGCTGTACAATAATTGAGGGACAAATATTTGTCCAATTCAAAATAAATGCCTTTGTTATGGAGTACAGTATCTACTTTATCACACATCTTTGCTAGTTTATCTATGACTGCAAGGACATGGTCTGCAATTTTCTCTCAATCTCTACACTATAAATGTATTGTTCAACGTAATATGCCATAGGCTACAATCCTTTACACTAAACTGTCATTTCAGCATATCAGATAATTGAATAAATGAAGGATCTTATATTATACAGTAGCACTAAGACAGCTTTCAAAATCTTCATTATCAGACAGACATGGATTATTGTGTACAGATATCAAGTTTCATGATAAATGCTATATAATTTGGGGACTTTGTGTTAAAGACCCCATGAAATTGTTTGACAAATGCAGTTTTGTATTTCCTATTGCAAAATGATGTTGAGGATATCAAAGGTCCCCTTGTTTAAACCGTGAATAACCTCTATATTAATACCTCTACTATGCCACAGCCACAAGCCATGTTCTGCTACATCTTGCTGATCTTGGCAGGTGCTACAAGCAACAGACACTCATGAGTGCAGGTTGAGTCATCAGTATTTTTTGTCTATTTTACCAGAAGATAAAGATTGTACATTTTAACTGTGTATATCTGCTAAATGTTAATTGTCAAATTTCAAAGTGGATTAGCATGTATAGATGACCCAAAGACACAAACTTTTTGTCTTTGGTGCAAACCTGTATTCCCTCCCCCCCAACCCCTTTTGTTGTTGTTGTATAAATAGAGCCCATATGAAAACTTAATGATTCTCTTCATACTAACACACTAAATAAAACACTTGAAGTATCAAATGCTGTGTGATGTTTAATATTATATATTAAACTTAGTGACAATTCAATTGTTTTAATTAGTAGACAATTCAGACAAAAAAGGCATATGAAAGAAAAAGCATTAGTCCTATGAGGGATCTGCAGTGGTGATCTCTGATAGGGCAACCATGGATGATTGTCCTCGAGGAGAGGCAGGCTGGAGAAGATGAAAATTTAAATGACTTATGGTGTCGTAGTAGTTAATTGCATGCTAATTTATTACTTGTACATGCTAACATTATAAATATAAAGTAGATATTCTTGCCCTGTATAAGTCTATACATATTGCTGGCAAACAAAAGCTATACCACCACTTACCACAGTAATTTTGGCCTCTCTTCTCGCTGATTGACTAAATGAGGCTTCAGAACCCACATGAGGGATTAGGAGATTATCCAACCTGTCACAGGGGGATCAGAAGGTCTTTTAAGATCTTGTATTGGGGGGGTTTACAGACAAAAACAGCATGTTCGTCGTGCCAAGCACACATAATAAACCAGGCGTATACTTTTCTACCTCTTCTGCTGTTCATCACAGAATGCCCGAACTGTGTCAGACTCTGACTGCCAGAAATTCTAAGACATGAAAAAGAGCAAATGACAGAACAGCACTTCATCAACAGACTTCTGCTATTAAATATGCTTTGTTCAGGAGACTATAAACTGAGCAAAAAAGAAACATCCCTTTTTCAGGATACTGTATTTTAAAGAATTTTGTAAAATCCAAATAAGCTTTACAGATCTTTATTGGAAAGGGTTTGAACAATATTTTTCATGCTTGTTCAATGAAACAAACATTACCTGCATATGCACCTGTGGAACAGTCCCCAAGACTAACCGTGCACAGCCAGTAGACAATTAGAAGTTGAAGAAGAAAGATGCCTAGGGTCCCCGTTCACCTGCGTGAAAATGCCATAGTCCTGCTGCTGGGAGGCAAGAGGATGGCAGATGTGGCCAGAGTAATAAACTGCAATGTCCGCAATGTAAGACGCCCAAGTCAGTGCTAAAGGGAGACTGGAAGGACAGCTGACCATCCTTGCTGTGCCTAACCATGTAACCATATGACACCCCAGACATGGAATGAGTTCCACCACTCCTCGACTTGCAAGTTCTCGATTCATTTCACTTCGTCAATTGTCTGTAAAACTCGTTTAGTTTGTGTCTCGGGAGGATGTTTCTTTTTTTGCTGAATTTATAAACATTTCAGTTTGCCTTTGAAGACAATCTACTTAATATGAAAATGTGCACATTGTATTGAGAAACTGAGACAGACCACAGTCTCCTTCTCGATGGTTTTGAGAGACAGACAGTCCTTCTCCAAACATTCCAACTGCTGCACCACAGAGTTCTGGAACTGTTCCAGGTGCACCAACCTACAAGCAGAAGACCATGGTTAATTTTCTGTACCTCAGCTATAATAACCATTTAGATTAAAAATATCACCAGTTAAGCTGACTAAAAGAGCACTGCTCAATTTTAGACTATTTTAGATTATTATACATTTACATGGTTTATGGACAGAAAAGGACAAAGAACCTACTAGATTCTAATGCTGTTTTGTGCTCTGTACCTTTGATTGTGTACAGTTCCCAAGAGAGAGGTCACATTTCTCTGACAGTCCGTTAAAGTTTGCAGTGATCTGGCTTCAATCTTCTTATACCTGCTCTGGATCACAAAGAAAATTTTTACTGCCGACTAAAGTCAGGGTAGTTCACCCCAAATGTCCCTCATGCTGTACCTGTACAGGTATAGAACTGTATGGCTTATTTCAATAAACACAAAATGCATTGACAAGCACCACATATGACAAAAAAAAAAAAAGCATAAATGTTGAAATTAAGCCATAAAATGACCTTTATGAACAGGCCAATGGTCACAGTGCATTGAACATACTTTGGTTATGACTTGATTAATCATATCATGTGTGATAAGTTGAATATGAAGTGAACTGAAGCTATTGGCTTCAGAAGACTTGGAATATCGCACATAAATCACTGTCAAAAAAGACATTCCTGGATCAACATTTTGTTAATACTGGAACAACATTCATGTCTGGAAATTTAGTCTAAACCCTATCCATACCCCTAAACCTAGCCCTACCCATAACTTCTCATAAGTGTAATTCACTGATCATTTCCCTCTGATTTTAGAGAAGCGCCCTGATTGTAAGCCTAAACTTGACATAAGCTGTAAACTTGTTCCTCAAATCTGATTGTTGATCCTGGAACATTACAATCTACCAAAGATGTTGATCCAAGAATATGTTGTGAAATTGCATCTCTTACCCCTTTTCCACCAAGGCAGAGCTGGTGCTGGTTCGGAGCCAGAGCCTAGTTTCAAATCGGTTCTTTGGTTTTCGACCACCAAAGCACCAGCTCCGAACCAGTAAAAGTGGTTCTTAAAGGGTTAGTTCACCCAAAAATGAAAATGAAGTCATTAATTACTCACCCCCATGCTGTACCAACCCCGTAAGACCTTTGTTCGTCTTCGGAACACAAATGAAGATATTTTTGATTAAATGTGACAGCTGGATCACTCCTACATAGGCTCCCTAAGGGAATGAATCCTGACGTCCCAGAAAGTCAATGAAGAAAATGTTTAAATATTCCATGTCACAACAGTGGCTCAACTATAAGTTTATCAAGCGACGAGAATACTATTTGTGCGGAAATAAAACAAAAATAACGACTTTATTCGACTATTCCTTTTCTTCCTTGTAGGCCTGAAACGAGACTTCAAGAGATTTCCACGACGCGCACGCGCGAGAACTTAACTGAAGTAGTTGAAGGAGATCGCAATTCTCGCGCATGCGTCGTGGAAATCTCTTGAAGTCTCTTTCAGGCCTACAAGGAAGAAAAGGAATAGTTGAATAAAGTCGCTTACGTCAGCGGCTGGGGGGCGGGGTTAACGTGGCCAACAAGACGAACAGAAACTTGTGACCGCCATTTTTGAATTAGCAGCTAATCGAGCTAATAGCAGCTCGATTGTAATCTCCGTTTATGCAAGTTACGGCGAGCTGCACGAACACGTTTTATTCGCCGTGTTTGGATGCCGATGTACGTTAGGTTCGCAAAGCCATGAGCATCAATAGTAATGCAACGGCCGCCATTGTTGATAGAAGGCTTGTTCGAGATGCATCGGAGCGGCGCGGACCGATCGGAGCTGCGGGAGTGTTTGGAGATCATGGAGATCTCCTTGTGCTTTTGGATCGTTTTCGCAGCGCTTTGATGTCATGCGGCGATCGATCTGCGAGAAGCCGATGCATCTCGAACAAGCCTGGCGTGTTTGTGTTTGGCGCTACCGCACTAGCGTTGCTGGGCAACATGAGACGTATGCAGTGACGTAAGATCTGGCTCTGTTGTGGCTCTCAAGCCGGTGGAAAGGCAAACCGGTTCTTAGTAAGTTTGTCAGTCGAACCAACTCCGAACCAGCTCTGGCTCTGAACCAGCACCCGGTTCTTGGTGGAAAAGGGGTAATATTGGCCTTCTCTTATGATTTTTTTTTTTTTTTTTTTTTGTGGGTTTGGAAGTTTGACTTCACCAAATTCACTTCTACTGAATGAACAGCTGCTCACTGTTCATTCAGAGGGGTAAAACTAATGCTAACAAGTTGGAAGTAAAAAGACTGGAGTTTTTGTACTTACAGAAAAGTGTGCTCTCAACTGAGTCTTAAAGCCATTAAATGCAGCTCTGACACCTGGACCCAACTCTTCCTCTGATTCATCTTCCATTAACACTTCAGTTATTCGCTCTAACACACACAAACAAAAGAGTGTACATTTGGCATTCAGGTCACTCTCTTTGTTTGGCAGTGAGCAGCAGCACGGTCAGGGTATATTCTGGCAAACCGTTTGCCAATCACGTCTAGTAATCAGCAAAGCAAGCTGTGGTACACGCCATTTACCAACAAGCGATGGGTAATTCGTAAAGCACAATGCTATTTTCTGTTTTCCCAGCACGATAACGTTACCATAGAACGGCATAAAGTAATAGGTTTGAGAAGTAAGAGGCGGGGCATCAGTTAAAACATTTCAAAGTTAAAGTTCAGGCAAACAGGTATTAATAATATAATAAAATACCCAGTAAGAAGTGATATGAACATGTAGGCCTATTGCTTAAATGCTATTGAACAACATAATATTTGCTATAGATCGACATTGCAATGTGACCCGATCTCTCCTTAAAATATTAGATAAAATTTTTTTCTCATGAAAAAAAAAACATTTTAAAGCATAGATTGGATATAAAGTCACAAAACAATGCAAAAATAAGATTTCTGAAGGATTTTAATCATATTTCATAGTAAAGTTTAGAGATGGAGAGCGGGGACATGCAGAAAATGCTTTTGAGTTCTATGTAGTTTTTATTAATGTTTTTAATTAAACATTTTAAATTTGTAGTTGTAGTAATGAGCAGGACATTTTGATTAATAAAATGTATTTTAGAGTTAATTTTCATGCATTTTAATGCATATAATGTCCAGGGTACAGAAATGTCACCCTTTCGGTGGAATGGCTCATATATATATATATATTCACATTTTAGCACTGCGCGGTTTTTATTCCCATTGTACGCACAAAACCCAGTGGCCAGGACGTGTATTCTATTTGTTAGCCTATTGTCTTATTTGTCACCGTGGTTTTGCTTTAAAATAAATCACACTTTCAGATTTATCCGATGTTTTACTGAAACAACTTATTTTACATAAATGATGTAATAATTCACTGTTTATTCACAGATCCTAATGGAAAAAAGTAGAAGCAGAAATTATATAAAATTACGGAGCCCTGCATGGCATGCGGAAAAATATTGTCTCAGCCTATAAAATATCTCTCCTTATGCCATTTCATGCAGTCATGCTCATTGCCCACTAAAAGCGGCACTGATTTATCGGGTAAATTAATCTAATATCATAGCTAGGCTGCCTAGCTCTCAATCAGTGTATCATTTATTAGCAATATATTTTGTGATATCGTCGTCTAGCTATAATAAAACTGCTCAATATTAAAGCTTACAAAATTACTCATTGTAAAGCTGCTTTGAAACTATGTGAATTGAGTGCTATACGCATCTATTTTGACCTATTTTTTTAGTCTATGATTTTGACAGTAACTTCATCTAAGTTGATTCGTAAGTTCATCAAAACATTATCCAATTGATCGTTACTGAAACATGGTTGTCACTTAATATTTTTGTTGTAGTCTAAGCTACGGTCAAACAGCGTCGTTGACAGTAGATCATTCATAAACACGTACCAGACTTACACATAAAGGAATGCACATGCTCAACCGTCTACGCCAATAAGATTGCTGTATTATAAACCATAAAACCGGTTGTGTATTTTGCATTCTACTAATTCAGCTATAAACAATCAATATTTGACTAAAACTTGTCTATTAATACCTGTTTGCCTGAACTTTAACTTTGAAATGTTTTAACTGATGCCCCGCCTCTTACTTCTCAAACCTATTACTTTATGCCGTTCCATGGTATCGTGCTGGGAAAACAGAAAATAGCATTGTGCTTTGCGAGTTACCCATCGCTTGTTGGTCATTGGCGTGTACCACAGCTTGCTTTGCTGAATACTAGACGTGATTGGCAAACGGTTTGCCAGAATATACCCTGACCCGGTCTGACCCAGCACACAATGGCTGCTTTTCATCCTTTCAAACAGAAAAACCAGAGCCAACACGAGTGTAAATGAGCCAAAAAAAAAAAAAACTAGCCACAGTATCAAAATATTTACAGATTATAAATTAGCCATCACTAGTGATTGGAATAAACCCTGAACGCTTTAGGTTGCATTATTTTGATAGTAGAATGGCTACTACTTTGCAACTACATATCAACTTTCAATACTGTATTAGCAAAGTTGCTTATAATCAGTACAATGTCTGTTAGGACTGACATCAGAATAAAGTGTAAGCTGATTTTAAGCAAACCGTCTTCTAATGCTCTAATGACTGGTATTTGACAAAGTAAAAAAAAAAAGTGAACTATCAAAATAAATTTTACAATTTTAAAATTTTACAGTATGTGCATCTCATCCTGCACTGTACGTGCAACATTCCTTTAGCTCTTGGGCTAACAATGTCAATGTCATTGGTTTGAACCCCAGGGGAATGCATGCCCTGATCAAATGTATACCATGAATGCAGTGTAAGTTGATTTGGATAAATGTCTGCCAAATTCATAACTAAATGTGTGACATGAATGATATCATGTGCAGCTTTCTGAGGTATACTCTTCAGCACCACAACAATCATAAAATGTAAAAGTGTAGGGTTTTTTTTTTGTTTTTTTTTAAATAAAGATTTTCACTAGACTCAATACTCTCATATATGTTGGAAAGCTCAAAGGTAAGACGCTCAAGACTGAAATAATTTACCTGCAGCATCCTCTAGTGGGCTAGACAGGAAAAGTCTTCTAGGTTGGAATGTTGGTTGTGTGGGCAGCTGCTTGTCCCCTTTCACATAGTACAGCTCTGTGTGGCACATGTTTCCTCTATTCCCACCAAAATTGTTACCGATTTCTGAAGTATTTTTAGGGATTTTATTTTTTTATTTGTCAAAAAGTGTGTCTGAGTGTGGGGGTTAGGTACTCACCTGATGATTCAAGTGCTTCAGTTCTTGGGGGAAGTGGTGTTTCCTTATCCAAACAGTGCTCCTAAGTCAGTATTTATTTAGTCAATTAAAGATAAATATGCATTAAAAGCTCAACATACTGAAATCAAGTTGTACCTCTTCAATAAGATTAAGTTCCTCTTCTTGTAAACTGGTTTCAGAAACAGTCTTGTTTTGAAAACCTTGAAAAGAAACTACAATGTCAGGACATTTAGATCAGAATAAGCTATCTTCTGATGCAATCATACTGACCTGAATCAGCAGTGGTCTCTTTCAGTAATGAACATTCTTTGTTCAGTGATCTCCCTAGTTTGACTTGAGACTGCCAGTCTTTACTTGCCACTTGAAGTCTTTGTTTGGGTGTTGAATACTATAAAGACAGAAAAAAATTCAATAAAATCTACATTTTTATGCCTTGCATAATTGTGGCTATTTTGTTTATACTGCAAATCTTCAGAAAAAAAAAAAACATTCTACCTTGGAGGAGAACTCATCATTACTGCTGGGTGAGGAAAGAGGAAGAACTATGCAAGAGTAAAAAAAAAAAAAGTTAGGTTGCAGCATATCTGAGAGATTTATAAAGTGATGTAGGGGAGAGCGAGGCACAACCTAACACGGGGCTAGTAGTAACACCCTTGTTTTAAAACACTTCGAGAGAGAGGGATAAAAAAAATAAATAAAACTCTCATTCCCTCTCTCAACATTTATTGAACCATAGCAAAAGTACATTTCTTGTTCATTTTTCATTTCTATTTTTGGGGTTTATTTTAAATTTGACAAACCTGATATCATTTTATTTAACAGTTGATATGGTTCTTTAATGCTTCGTTACCTAGCAGAAGACACTAGCGGGGTTTAAATCCCAGTTGCGCAGGTGGGGCATGTTGTAACACTGTTACAATATGTCCCTATCAGAACTATGCTATTCTATTCAGTACTTTTATGAATTCTATTGAGAAAACATGAGAAAAAGGTGAATAGTCAATGTTCAGAAATTATTAATAATTATTATGTTTTGAACTAAGTTGTATAGCTGCGTTTTCCAGTGTTCGTTGTCAAACTCATAAAATATTGGCATTTTTTTTTAATAATTAAAAATAAATGTATATGAAAAAGTTCATAATTGTATTTTGAGAAAATATTTTAGTTTGCTTGTATATTTTTTGATTCGATCAGATAGAATTTTAAGCTGTCATATGGTCATGTTACAATGTACCCCTCACATGTTACAATGTACAGTACAATGTCTATGGGGCATGTTGTCACATTTCACTTCCATTCTTTCGGGGTATATCAAGAAAAAAGTATACACTATTAATAAAACCACATAATTGTACTAGACATGTGTGAAATTCTTGAGGGGAAAAATAAATACTCTGAACCCCAAGTAGATTTACACAAACTGAGAAAGTCAAAAAGCGTTAGGTTGTGCCCCGCTCTCCCCTAGTCCTGCGGGATGAGGAATGATACCTCTGAGTTTCCCCTTAGGTCTGGGCTTTCTCCTGCTGTAGTCAGCATGTGGAGTATCCTTGCAGAGAAACCCTTCATCTGAATGCGTCACCCTTATTTTCTTCTGCAATCAACCATTTTACATTTAATTTATACATTTAGAGATTTTGTAGACACTTTTGACCAAAGCTGCTTCCAACAGAGGGGCATAAATGTGTCACAGAGCCATTAATATTCAGTTTACAATGCTAGGTTTATTAGAAAGCTAGATTAGGCAAACTAGGACATTCTTAAATGCACTAATGTCTAACATGTATAAAATTACCAGTTTACAAAAATAATGTTGCCTTTATACATTCTGGCTAACCTTCACAGGAGTTCTACCCACAGTGTCAGGCAGGGACTTTGTAGACCTGATGAAGAAAGCAGCATGTTTTAGTGAGACTGGCAAATGTTCAACAGTACATTTTGACATTGAAATCAGCATAGATGAAATGCTGCAGTGTTACTCTTAGACAAGCATCATCAGACCATACAGAGATGTCACTTACCCATTAGAAGATGTTGTCTGAGAGAACAATACAGTCTTGGCATGTTCAACCTAAACAGAAAGGCCAAAATCTCAACTATTCTTAAATTTTACAATTTAGAAAATTAATAGTAAATATTTTAATTTTCAACAGTCATTTGAGTGGCAATTCATAGACATTAAGGCACTGGCCAGATCAAGATAAACAATAAAAATGAACAAACTGACGCAGAAGCCCAAGATTTGGTCAAGATATTAATATTAAAAGTCAAAAACTGGACAGTGGGATCTAATATGCGTGACTGCAGTCCACTGACCTGGTACCTCCATAAAGCAGTCATGAACGTTACAGTCTTTGGCTTCTTGTCATGTGACTTCCCTGATCGTTCTGTGTCAAAAGTGTCACTCAGACATTGAGACACCTCAAGGATCACCTGGGGCAGTCATATACACACCTACTCATATGCCAGAAAACTACATCCATTCTTCATCACGTGGCCCTTTGACATTATTCCGGTCATTTTTATTGTCAGTTAGCATCCAAAACGTACTTGAAGCTGTTCAATGCAAAAATTACAGTTCTTGTTCTTCAGCTAATAAAAGAGCACATTGTGACTTTTTAAATAACATTACCAAAGGATCAAATTATTGATCCCATAGCGTCACAATTCCATAGTGGACTTCTCAGGAGGAGAAAGTATTGGCGCTCACTGGACACTCTGGGACGTCCTGATGCCTTCACTGCAATTGAACCTCTCTCCTTGAAGTTCTTGATTCGATAAATGGTTTGTTTAGGTGCAATATTCTTTGCAGCAAATTCCTTGCATGCGAGGCCATTTTGATGCAAAATTGATGCACACATTTCTTTGGAGGTAACCATTGCTAACACAAGAAAACATTTTATAGCAATTGGTCTGCTCTTATAATCCAATCAGAATGAGAATACTTCACACTTTTCCCATGTGCTGATGATATGATTAGAGAAAAGAAAACTGATAAGGACCAGTTCTCTTTTCTGAATTATGAAATGAAAGAACTTACTGCATTTTTAAATTTGTAATAAAAAAATTTAGGATGTTTATTTAGCGATGTCCCCATAATGTAAATGGCGTGGCCTGAAACCTGTATACACCACAATACAAGACTTTGGGTCCTCATAATGCAGGTCAAACCAGAATACACACATATACATATATATATATATATATATATATATATATATATATACACACACACCTCTGTATCTGAATGATCCTTAAAGTGAAAGCTGTCTTGGCCAGGGGTTCCTTTGACTCTTCACTCACCAAAGAAAGAAAAGTATAAAACCACTGTTTTCTCCATCAGAGGGTGCATTTTTCCAGGAATAAACAGGCTTACTTTGATATTGAATATCTGCTTGGTCCACTCAAAAGAAGGGAAAGCTATAAAAAAAAGAAAAAAAGTTGTTGAAACTGGATGTCCATGCAACCATTCACAGTGACTTCATTTTAGCTGTCTGAATTATATAGTTACCTGATGGATGCCTTTAGTTTCTCCAGCTGGTGGACTAGGGAAGAAAAATATCTTCATGAGACAAACTTACTCTGAAATCAGATACTAATTTGTCTAATGAAAAATCAATTGCAGAAATCAAGATGCCTTCTGCTCTCTCAATGCAAACACAGGGCTTTACATAAATAGTTAGAAAAACATGCCTGGGAATTTTTTGCAGCTTCACTGTTTGTTCATGCTGGGGTCCTGTACAGGATGACATTTCATATTTATAAATCTGGAACAATGTGAATTATCTTTAACAATGCATATCTGTTGAGAGTGTAAGATGCGTTGTGCCTTCTATCGTGGTCACGGCATCCCCTGATTGCAGAGTGTCCTAAAAAATAAACATACATTTATGTATAACAACTGCCTGTGTGAAGCATATTTACACATTTGACTATGACTCTTTGAAAACAGTATAATATGCCAATACCTTTGAGGCTGAGGCAGTCTGTGGCTTCTCTGCAAACACCCTTGTCAGGGCTGTTTGGATGTTGTGCTCTAAACTAAAGATGATTTTGATCATTTTGCCAGTGATCTCTCCATGAGAGATTGGGGTGCTCATGTGAACAGCCAATATCTTCTGATCATCACACTCTAAAGTAGTAAGTGAGAAAAAGTAATTTTAAGTAAAAGGATTAATGATCTGAGCACCAAATATTTGTGGGATTTAAAAGCAATTCCAACCACATTAGTCTACTTCAGGGTTGAGTTTGGTTAATAAAGAAAGCCATGATAATTTTATGAATATAAGAAAAGCTTGTGGTTATTAAACCCACCTTGAAGTTCATACATGCTGACAACATCTTTAGGCAAGTGAATTAGCTCCCACAGTGTGTTCTACCACAAATGAAAGCTCAGTTTAGTTGCACTCCTGATTTATTAAAAACCTTTTTGCACTAAAGCATATTTTGGACACACCTGTGGGTCTTTTACAAAGAAACTAATAGTGGATGTTCCAATGTTGAAATCTACCCAAAACTCTTTCAGAAGCTCATCTTCAGGCTTGAACAGCTAAAAAAAAAAAAAAAAAGGAAGCTCATTCAAATACTGGGTGGTGGGAGAAAATGTGAGATATGTAACTTCTGAACAAAAAAAAAGGGAAACAATTCATGCTTACCTCAGCTGAATCAAGAAATGCCTGAATACAAGGGAATGAGAAGACTCTAAGACAGAGCAACAGGATCATGAAAACATGTCAAAACTTTACGGATACAGGTGACTGGATAAAGCCAAAATAATACAAAAATAATAACTTTCACATATACCTTCTTGAGTTCCCAAAATAACTATTGAGTTCATTCAGAAAAGTCCTACAGTCCTTTAAATAAAAGACAAAAGGAAGAACTTCGATACCTGCAACATACTGTGCTTAGTGATTCTAGTAGAGCAGTAAAAAAATAAGTGCCTAAACGTACAGTTTCAAAATCTTTGTCACGAATTGAAGTAAAAGCTGAAGCAAAGCTTCTGAAACTGAACCATTTGCCAGCAAAGTCTTCTCTTAGTTTCCTTGGTGTCATCCTGCAAAGTGCTTCAGAGATGGCCACCTGCATTTCATAATCTGGTGACAACAATAGATAATGCGATGTGAACATTGATGTACAAGAGCTCAAATTCCTTTTTTTTTTTTTTTTAACTTACCACCAATGTCTGTCAGCGCTTTTGCCAAGTCTTCTCTGTAAGTGATGACAAGGCAAGTGTTTGAATAGAAATCAGCTTATTTTTTGTGTTGTTGTAGTGTAGAGCAATTTGTTGTCCACTAGAGTGCAGCCTTTCCACGTGCACATAATGAGTTACCGATACATGAGCGCTCCAATGTCATTATTTTATTTTAAAATTATGCTATGTAAAGCTTAGAACAATAACTATAACTATTTGTATCATAGAGACTGTCGCGAGTGCTCTCAATTTGCTTGTAATTGGATGGGAGCGTGGCTCGTTTGAAGCTTAGGTGAGTGTGTAACAAGTCTCTATTTAATGGCAATGCGTGCTGGTTGACGACTTACAAGAGCCCAGTATGGTCATCTGACTGGCAGAGTTTCTTCCTTATGTCTTTTGGACTGCTGTCCAACATAAAGTTGATGGTTCTGATGGCCTGAGTAAAAATAATGTCAAATTATTTTACAGTAGGCTATAAATGTTTCTGCCAGTCATTATTTGCAATAGCTTCATGATAATTACCTCTAGACGCAGACAGAAAGGCACTTCATAATCCAAACCTACAGCTCCAAACCGCAGAAGAAATATATCCAGGATCTTACTGCTGCCTTCCAACAACACCGAATTAATTTAATAGCATTATTACAATTAACAACTGTAGAACAACAAAATATAATAGGCTATTAAATATTTGAATGGGTCACCTGCAATGGTGATCTGACACAGACTCTGTAAAAAAAAAGTCTTTAAAATTAGTTTCTAGCCTGGATGATTTGAAATATATTAAATACATATATTAAATAGAATAACAAGGAGTTAGAGACAGAAAATGCATTACCATTGCAACCTCGTAGAAAACTTCTATGAGTTTCATGGCGTCCCTGGGTGGTTTGTGCTGTTCTTTAATATACTCTGACGCCATCTCAAACCAATTCAACATGTAAAAAAGCGAGCAGATGATAAATTATCATGGGCTACTGACCAGTAATTTAGAGGTTTAATGTTAATCTGAATTAAATAAAAGGCTTATCTTCACAACCAAGCCGTGATGAACAAGTTTCTGGATGCTGTCCTTATCCTTACTGAACAGATGTTCAATTGCTTGTAATAATAATGAAACATTCTTATGTTCGTTTTTATGCAGCTCCTAAAGAAGAGTAATAATAATTTACATCGGTAAGAAATGTCCACGTTTGCAGTGGAGAATCTTACAAAATAGCAAAACAGATTTGACAACTCAGAAAAAGTTCATTCAAAACCTACCTTGATAACAACTTCGTCCAGTCGATCGATCAAGGATACGGACGATTTTTCCTCAACGAGTATCATAATAGCCATGCTAATGTTATTTTGGACAAAAGCATCATGGAATCTACTCGTAAACTGTACAATTAAGAGAAGCACTGGATGATTGTATGAAACAACTAAAAATAACAAACTCAATAGGGTTAATTTGTTGTGCTTCAAATAAAAGTAAAATTAGAGGAGTGCATATATGTTCTTAATAATAGGGTTACATAATCAATCTCAATTTTATTAGTATGTGCAGCTCTGAAGAGGATATAGCCTATCTTTGAAAAAATAGACTCACACTCATTACGCACAGGCAGGCGAGCTCCTCGGACTGTAGACTGTCTAATCCTGCTCCTGCCGATCGACTGTCCTGCACAATTCATCTCCAACCCTAATCAAACACACCTTCCTTTAATTTGCAAGTGATCCTGAAGACTTTAATTGGTTACATCAGGTGTGTTTGATTAGGGTTGGAGATGAATAGTCCAGGACAGTCGATCGGCAGGAGCAGGATTGGGCACCACTAATTAAACACACGTGGCTCTTATTTAGGCTCTATGGGTGATTTATAAACTCAGCAGGCGTGAACTCTCAGTTACCAACTATTTATGTATGACAGTAGGCTAATATATTTGTGCATTAAAACATTGGAGCGTGGGGGCTGGGGGCAGTCTTTTCGAGATGTCTAAAGGTTTGCCTTATGAATATTAAGTAGCACGTTGCTGGATCTGTGAAAACATAGCCTACATGTCGTTTTTACACAACGTTTGCATAATCACTAATAACTTGTAATTTGCCTGTCAGCGTAATTTTAAACGTTAGATATTTAAATATTTTGTGCCAACCTGCAGAACTACACAAGTGAACTTTTGCATGTAGGCCTATTCGACTATTGAGAGTATAACATTGAATTTTGAATAATGTGTGACAGACAGCGAGGGGCGCTTCACTACTGCTTGCATTTCTCTGTATGCATTAGGACACTGACAGTTTATTTATTTATTTATTTATTTATTTATTTATTTATTTATTTATTTATTTATTTATTTATTTATTTATTTATTTATTTATTTATTTATTTATAATTGGATCATTAACCGTTCTGATTTGACTTAAACGAATGAAAAAAAAGTAAAAGTTTTTTTTCTTTTGTTTCTTTTTTTTACAGTGATATGATTTATTTAGGTCTAATATTAACGAATATTAGTTTAAGTGAGTTGTAGCTGACCACAACTTTACAGAAAATCATAAGCCAACTGCACGGTAACAATATTCATTAGCCAAGTCTTCACCAATGGATCCGTGAACTCCCGTCATTTGCACTTTGTACATGCACTTGCAGGCAATATAGGCTATAACGTCGACTTGGCATCGAGTTATATCATAACATGAAATTAAGATAAAATTATGAAGCCTAAGGGTAAAATGTAACTTGTTAAATAATTTCCAATGTTGATTTACTATACTATTTCTCTTCATATGAAAATGTATGACACACACACACACACACACACACACACACGTTTTCACGTTTTATGCGGACTTTCCATATACATAATTATATTTGTACTGTACAAATTGTTCTACAGCCATATATTACTAACCGTAACCCTAAACACAACTCTCACAGAAAGCATTCTGCATTTTTATATTTAATAGATTGATTGATAGATAGATGGATGGATGGATGGGTGGATGGATGGAATGGCTGTTTTAAATGTATTTATTTATTTTGCAGCCATTGAGGAAAAAATCATCAATAAAACAGCAATGCTATGATAAGCGTACGTTGCGCTGTTCTCATAAGAATGGTAAAATAGTAATGCAAGACAGAATTAACAAAGCAATAATAAAAGAATGAGCAAAGCTGCAATCGTTTTATAGAGATGTTTATATATATTATATATATTATTATACCTGCAATCACGAATGCGTAATGGGTACTTGCACGTGAGTGATGAGTTTCCCTTTCCCGTTAATATTTTTAGCGAATTTGAATTTAATGTAAAACAGCATGCCTCATTATTATTATGCATGAATTAATGACTATTATAATTACCTTAAGAAAAGCTAGACTGTGTTGGAATTAGTACAATTTGCAATAGCCCATAACCTTATTCTCTACAAAATGACGATTTCAACTGAAAAAATAACATATTGCCGGTCATCTTTAAAGTTATTAATTTATACACACTTGCACTGTTAATAAATGCTAGGCTATTTCAAAAGCACAACTATTAGGCTAAATAAGGACGGTTAGCCTACATTTGGCCCATGGAGTGGAAAAGGTTTAACTATATACAGCCAATGGTTTCTTTCTTGTATGCCATTATTAGCCGTCAGATATGTGTTTTAGCAGAAGACTCGCTTGCTATTCAAGATGCGAGTTCAATGTGAAACTATTTTACAGTTCAGTTATATATTTTGGAATATTTAAAAAGGGATTATTGATGTGCCTAGAGGAGTGACACTAGTAGATTAGGCTACTTAATTACAAGAATCATGTAATTGATTAACTGGGCTACTTTTATTATTATTCATATTATTCATTTTATTATTATTTACTAACAGAAAAAAAACAGCTGCATTCATTTAAAGTTCTTGTCCCAGGTTATGTATCACTTGAAAATCACTTATATTTCAATGACATCAGTAATCGCCAATGGATACATAGAAAAGGTGCGTGTTTATGAGCTGCGTTGTGTTTGTTGTGTTAACGACCGGTCCGTGTTGTGTCAGCAGTGCGGCTTTTCGTTTACACACAACAGCTAATGACCTGCAGTAGATCACATTACCTCACCAACTGGACCAGTCCTGTTCTGTGACCATCCGCCTCGGATCAGTCCCAGTGAACGTCGCTGGCATAAATTTCGCTGACTACGCGTGAAATACCACACCGTCGGGTTCACGTTTAAAAGAGGCTGTCATTTTCCCCTTTAAACTGTAAACGCAGAGATAAAATCTGGGATGTGTAAGGAAAATTTATTTAACACAAGCTGTGCTATTTCTCCCCTGTAGTCAAATATT
The DNA here is from genome assembly GCA_030578255.1 of Tiaroga cobitis. Lineage (NCBI taxonomy): Eukaryota > Metazoa > Chordata > Actinopteri > Cypriniformes > Leuciscidae > Tiaroga > Tiaroga cobitis. Next base: position 22,290,625 of record CM060614.1, read on the forward strand.
GAGCTTTCGTTGGTCTTGTTGCGAAATGACTCGTTAGTGGAGGTGAAACGCACGGATCATGTAAAGTGAAAGCACGCAGTATTTGAGGTAGTGAGTGTGTGTGTTTCTCTGCGTGTAAGCCCAGCCTCCTTCTTTACATAGACACAGCAGCATTTACCTGAGACCATTACCTATAGGTGAAGTGCACCTGGACGGACTCACATAAACGTGGATTTTACAGGGGAAAATAAAGACGCTTTCTGGAAGTCGGTCTAAAGGACGTGATGTATGATCCATTTTGTAAACTGATCTAAACTCCGAGCTGAATTTTGTCTTGAAGCTGGTTTTTGATCCTTATGGTTGATATGACCCGGAGTTGACTCACATCATGTCCAAATCCTCAGATCAGTTTGACAGCTCAGATTGCGTGTGTTCATTCGGGATGAAGTTGACTTGGGATATAAACGACCCCAAGCTTCCACAGGTAAATTTTTTTTAATTTTTTTTTTTACATTTTATACATTTGTAGGCAGGGGGGAATTTTACCATTTCTTTTGGAATAGCCTACATTTTCTTAATTTTTTATCTCAAAGTTTAAGTACAAAAGGAAATATTGATAGCCTATTTCTGTGTCGGTCCTAGGCCTACTCGGAAATACATTAAATGCCCTCTCGCTAACTAAATATGAATAGGCCTTTAAATGATTCATTGTTATTTTTCCAGGACACGAAGCAGTATGATGCGTTCCAGGAGTGGACTGATGGATATGTGCGTTATATCTACAGCAGTGAAGATAAGAATGCGCAAAGACACCTGAGCGGATGGGCCATGAGGAACACTAACAATCATAACTGTCAGATCCTGAAGAAGTCCTGTCTTGGTGTGGTGGTGTGTTCACGAAACTGCTCTCTCCCAGACGGGTCCAAACTTCAGCTGAGACCGGCAATATGTGACAAAGCACGGCAGAAACAGCAGAGTATGTTCATGAACTTTTGTTTCCCACAAACAAGCAGCATCTACCAAACGAGTTAATCGTGTCAGGAACGAATCTGATAAGAAAGAACAGACAAAACAGGCTTGTTGTAGCGCGTAGTTTGAAATACCTTTGAAATATCTGAACTGCAATTTATCGCATTCTTATCAAGAATCTTTTGTTTTTCTTCTATTTTTTTCTGTCTTTTTTTTCTAGCTTTTTGGTATATGGTTTTATGGAAACAGACTAACAACTGTAATTCAAAAAATATTATCTTATGGCATTAGGCTGTGAAAATTTTTAGGAACATTTATTTAGTAGTGTAGCCTTTAGCGCAGTGACCTCTGTTAATAGACCTTACTTGCACTTCATTAGACTCACATTTCATGCGGATTTACCCTGTTCTGATAGTTTAAGAGCCTGACCCTCTCACTCATCACCTTGACTCTTTGGCTGAGTCAAAGAACCTCTTGTTTACACTGACTTATGAATCATGTCCAATAGATAAAGCTAAACATGAGAATTTCTTCAAAATAGCTCATTAAAATGGGTTGTTGGTCTTTTTGTAAAAGTCTCAGTAAAACTATGTATTCGTAATGTACCTTTGCAGAAAAGCTTTGTCTGAACTGTAACTCAGCTCTCGAGTTGATTCCGTGCCGAGGTCACAGTGGCTATCCAGTAACAAATTTTTGGAGAGTAGATGGGAAAGCCATTTTTTTCCAGGTGAGTTTGACTGTGAAGACGTTTATTATTATTATTATTATTGCTATTGTTATTATTATTATAGTTTAGATATTGGTTTGGTGTATTTCGGAAAAAATATGCCAGTGATAACTTTAAATGCTTAAAAGAGACAATACATTTTTTTTAACAAAATGATTGTTAAATTTGCAAATGAAATTGCAGAAATGACATCCAATTTAACTAAACAGTCATAATATCTGTATGACTGAATAAACTTGAATATTTACAGTATACCAAAAGTTTTTGAAGAATCAAATCAGGTAGAAATAAGGTATAAGTCATTGTACTGACTCATTTTACTGTTTACAAATTATTATAAATACTTTCAAATGAAAATAATCAGCTTTAATTGGATTGATTGATGTCACTGTTCAACAGAATTGTGTAATATATTTAAATATAGTTAAGCATTTAAATAGTTATGATTTATGAATATTATTGTGAGATGTTCAATTCTCTCTATGTCTGTTTTAAGGCTAAAGGAGTACATGACCACCCCAGACCAGAGAGTAAGTCGGAAACAGAGGCAAGAAGAAGTGCAGTAAAGAGAAGGATGTCTTCACCTCACTTTTCACAGAAAAGAAGACTGGTGGAGCCAGAGGTAATACGCACTTTCAAAAAAATCGGTGACACTTAAAGTTAATCCCAAATACACAAAATTCCAGTTATAGGTTAAGACTAAAAATATACTTATAGATAAAAACAGTATTATTAGTTGCAGTGTAATTAGTTGTATTGCAAGATGCAATTGATTATAGTTGCCATAGTTATGCATTATTTGCCATATAATGCATTATATGTCTCATATATTGACATTGAGATATGCAGTGCACAGTAACATACCATTTCTTATTAGGGTTTTTTTTTACAGTAATGTGACAAATGCAAAATCTTGTAAACATCCAAAAGGCTTTAAAATATGGTCAGTATTAATAAGTGGACATTATCTGCTTTGAGCAACATAAGTTAAGTTTTCTTTAAACAGCCATATGATATCGTGGATGAGTTATATAACACATTTTCTTTGAACATTTTTATTGTTATATCAACAAAACCATATTGCATTGCTTCAACTGTAAGAGGGTTACCAGTGAGCTTAAACTATATAGCTTACTTATAATACATTATAGACAAGTTATAACCACAAGAAGTTAAGTATTATAATGTATTCTAACTTTTGTTACAATTTTTCATGAGATGTTACAACATCTCATGAATAATCGTAACAAAAGTAACAAAAAAAAACTATTTTATAGAACACTGTTTTATAGTGTTTTACTTTCTATAGTTTATAGTCTAATAAAAATGGTTTTTATGGGGCATTATGAATGCAATAGAATACTTATTGATAGGTTTTTTTTCTATAAGTTTCTATTATAAGAATTTGAAAATATAAGAAAGAATAAAAAAAGGTCAGAAGCCACTACATTTTTGTATACAGCTATAAATATGCTGCTTACTAAAGAGTAATTCAGGGGACCTGTTTCCACAACTTAAATAAATGCATGGTTGCAAGTTAAAATTTCTAATTTATTGTTTCAATTAAAACTTTTAAGTTGAAAACATTATTTTATTAAGTTATGTTGATAAAATAGTTTAATATGATGTATAATTTAAACTCAAATGTCTTTGTTAATTTCTTTTTCATCATTCAGTCACTACAACTTACTGAAATTGTTTTGATAACTTTGATACATTTACTTATCCGATTTCCTGTTCCCAACATGCTTTGCATAGGACTGGATAAGGAGAATAAATGTTGAAACTAAGTGTTATTTTATTTATTATTATTTTATTTGTTAAGTGAAAGTAAAGACCTGTTAGTGTTTAATGCTGTTATGTTTGACATTTAAAAGAGTTACTGTTACTCTCAACATTACGTGCAAGGTAAACACTACATTGACTCTATATAAGGAATGAATGCTAGTGACAAGTAATATATTTCTTGATCATTAAATATATATGTTAAGGTAACATTTAGCATGTGATATTTTAGCTGTGGATTTGAACTTAAATAGATAAGATGAATTGGCTAAAACTCAAGTATTAGGCGCAACTTAATTTTTTTGAGTAATCAACTTTAAAACTTTTGTATTTATGCTACAAATTATTAAGTTCCTCTAACTCAATGTAGCTTGTTGGTTGAACGTAATTTCACTTCTTTTTGAGAGATTTGATCCAAACTGTTCTGTTAATACATTATTTTTTAGAGTGTAAATTTGAATTTTAGGGGATATGGTGCATAGAGATTTTAAACTCTTCCTGGAAGATCTCCATATGAAGTGCCAATTGCAGAAAACTTACATTTGATTTTCTGTCACCAGCCTGGACGTTACCACGACATGGCCTACCCAAATATCCACCAGCTCACCATGGAGGGTCCGGAGCGCTTCAGCATCATTGCAGAGTCCAATTTCCCAATACAGACCCAACACTATCCTTCGTTCCAGAATCCAGAGCCCTACAAGTTCCCTTATGACACAACAGCAGCCATGGTGGATGCACCGAGCTCACTGCAGAAGCCTGCCAACCACCGTCTGTATATGACTCGCCCTCCTTGTGGGTATGACTTTGCAGTCCCAGGATACCTTGGCTCAGGGCCTTATCCAACAACAATTTATAAGGATCCTTCCAGCCCACAAACTGAGACAGATCCTAATAAGTCGGGGCCTAGCCTGAGTGGGGTGTCTCATGGCACGAGTCCTTTAGGCAGCCATGAGCGAAGCTACGCAGAAACTACAGGAAAGCATCATGGGTGGAAGCAAATTCTTAGTAAAGGTGCCTATGGGGAGAGAGGAGACTACACTCAACTGCCAACCAATGCCAACCACCATTACTACAACAGTGACTACCCATGTAGGTACACAGGACCTGCTCCTGCTACCCCAGCAGCACTGCAGACCATAATAACCACAACCACAAAAGTGTCCTACCAGCCATGCCCCAAACCATCTGTTGTCAAGTATGGAGAGAACATCTATGATGTGAAAGGCCTGTCTAACTGTAACTCAATCTTGGAAGAGTCCTCTCCCAACTCTTACTCGGATCTGAAGATTCCAGAGGATTCGGGAGTGATCAAATCTGCTCTGTCGTACCAGGACACGCTCCCATCTAAAATTGAGAGGTCTGAAAACTTTGAGGGCTATCGCTACAGTAGCTACAGCTCAAACAGTTACCCTGAACGAATGTCGCATCCTTTCAGGTACGACAGTGGGGAATACTGAAGGACAGCAGGAAAACAGACAGGGTGCACAACCCCTCAGAAAATCAGAGCAAGTATATGGAAATGTGTTGTTATTTATATTCAGTATTTGAGCTGTTTAAGTGTCTTTAGTTGTAAAGTGATTGTAGATAACTGGTGGATTTTTGTGTACATTTTTGACCCATATTGATTTCATACACTGACATCGGTGTTGAGTACATTTCCATATATTCAAGTAATGCGTTTTAAAGCCATGATCGGTTATTAGCCGTTGTCCTCAAAATAAATAAAGAACCATGTGTCAAATGACAATTTAGGTAGGGATTTTTTTATTGGTTTCTTTAATGTTCATTAAAGCTGTCTCTTTAACAAAACTGAGGGCATCACAGTGTGATACTTATTCTAGAACAGACATGTTGTCATCTACAACAGGAGAAAGGCACTAATCACTTTATCTTGTAATGAGGAGACTTAAAGAATCATAATAAAATCATAATACTCATTTGGGAAAATTCAGAAAAACAGAAAAATTCTAATAGCTTTTTGGCTTTGACTCAGAGGCCTCTTCTCAAAGTTCAGCATGTCTCTATAACGTGTCAAGTCCAAAACATGATGTAAAAGCATATAATCATGGGATTTGTGACTGAGATTTTAAGACATCTGAGAGAAAGAGAACACACTCTTCATAAGCCGACAGAATCCAGCGAAGAATATTCCGCTGTCAAAAAGGGATCAAGGATAATCACAAACAATTAATCGAGTGAATGAATGAGAGAGGTGCCCTGACAGGCTACAGACATCCAACCACTCCATACTCCATTAGACAGAGAAAAAGAGATACAATTAAAAAGACAGATAAAATATCTGACAGCACAACAGACCAGCAACAAGACAACACAGAAATATATAATGGCAAGGAGACTGTGAACAGGCAATACGAGCGGGTGAGAGAGGCTGTAATACCTGCTGCTGACAGCATCTCTCCTCACAGCCACTTTGTAATAGACACACACACATGAATGAACTAACGCACACTTAAGCTATGTTTTCAGATGTTCTATTTAGCCTAAATGCTGTATTTATTAGTGTAATACCAGTCATCAGTCGTGATTTGGTTTGCGAATAATTGTGTGTTTGATTAGTGTGAATGGAACTGCTTGAATGGAAAAATGAAACAAACAAAGCATTAGTCAGACATTGTTATTATTCTTGAGAAAAATATTAACTTTCATTTCTCATCTAGTGTACCTATATGATTATTTTGCAGTTCAAGTCAAAGACTTATAAACCATTACCTGGGTCATTCCTGTTATGCTGCAACTTTTGAAATTTGTAACTTTTTTAAATAGTATTGTTGTGTTTTAAATTAGGAAGTATTTCAATACAAATATATATCAGACTTTGATAAATACTCTATGGGCAAGCTCAGATTATTTACACAATAATAAGAAATTTTAACTTAAAAAGTGATAAATACATTTTATGAAAATTACATGAAAACTACATAAATCTATACGAAACTCCTTGAATAATATTAGAAAACACTTTTGATAGTAAAAGCTCACTCCACGTTCACTTAATGTATTGTGATTAAATATGAACTAATTGGTATTAAATATTTTATTTATATTTTATTCCTTAATTATCTAGGAAACACATTTTTTTTTTATTCTCCAGAGCTCCACCAAACGGAATTGGATAATGTCTGCTTTTAAACAGATACACTTAAAAAATAAAACTTACCATAGGGATGTGTTTGTTAACATTCGTTATCTTGAACTAACAATCAACAATAATTCTACAGCACTTATTAATCTTAGTGAATGCTAATCACTAATACATTTTTAAAATCAAACATTGTTTCTGTCAGCATTAGTAAATGCACTGTGAACTACATAAACAATGATAATTTGTATTAACTAACATAAAGAAAGGTTAAATGCAGTAAAAATATTGATTATTGTTAGTTAATGTTTGTTAATGCATTAATTAATGTTAACAAATTAGATCTTATTGGAAAGTGTTACCGTTAACATTAACTAATAATGAACTGGACTTCTACAGCATCTTTGTTAATGTCAATTTCAACATTTACTAATACAAGCTGTATTAGTTAACATTAGCATTGTGAACTAACATGGACAAACAATAAACAGCTGTATTTTAAACAGCTGTAACGTTAATAAAGATTAATAAATACAGTAACCAATGTATTGCTCATGGTTAGTTCATGTTAGTAAATACATTAAATAATGTTAACTAATGAACCTTATTGTAAAGTGTTACCATGTTAACTAATGTAGTCAACTAATATTCACTAATGAACCTTATTGTAAAGTGTTCATTAGTGAATATTGTTATTAACGATAACAATATTCTACAATGTGTTATTAAACTCTTATACAAAATATTTTATTAAAGTTTAATTTTTTTTTACTCATTTAAAATTCTTAATCCATAATATGAATAATATAAGGACGGATTATTCAAATCATTTTGATAGAATTATAAATAGAATTGGAATTCGTAAATCTTAAAAACAGGCTGAAATCTTTTTTTTGAGTGTACAGTAACTAAACAGTTCAGCAGTGTTTACAACATTTCAAGGAATGAACCTGCTAATGGCTTGTATCTGAAGAGTGTAACAATTTAAACGATTTGTAACAAAAAAGAAAAGAAAAAAAAATAGTCTCTGTGTTTGTGTGACAGGAGCCATTTCACTAAAGATGATCTTGTCATATGAGGCTGAAAATGACAAAATGTTTAGCCCTCTTTGTCACAAATAGGCAAGACAAATGTTTAATAAAAATAATGAAAATGCTGAATGTCACCCCTATATTTCTGCTCTAGCCATCATGATCTGCTGCTAACTTCAAGCGGTGATGTTTACAAACAGTGCATGAGAGATAGGCCAGACTCAAAGCATCTGCATGATAATCTCTGGAACCATAGAGAACTTCAAAGACACTTTACGAGTGGCACCACATCCCTGAGTGATCAGAGACAGGTTGGGTTTTGGACTTCACTGCATATGAAAACCATATCTGCTTTGGTGCTTTTGAGATATACACGACTGCAGTTCAATGTAATAATAATTCAATATTTAGCTCTCATTCGCAATTAAATTAAACTACGCCGATTATAAAATAAACATTTTATATTACTTTCACATCAATTGTATCAATATCTTATTAATTTAACATGAAGCCTGACAGTCACAATGGCAGTCTCTCTCTCTCACTCTCTCTCTCTCTCTCTCTCTCTCTCTCTCTCTCTCTCTCTCTCTCTCTCTCTCTCTCTCTCTCTCTCTCTCTCTCTCTCTCTCTCTCTCTCTCTCTCATCTGTCTGTCTAAAGCATTAGCAGGAGAGAGCGCAGGTGGTATGTGCTATGACAGTCTGAGTAATGACCTCTTACTGTCTCCATTGTTCCTTTATATCAGCCATTAGGTCTTATGCTCCTCATACTCTCCACCTGCAGTCTGGTGCTCACGAACTCATGAGAGCATGCATCAACTCTTTTTGTTCTTTGTGTCTCAACCTCTCTGTCTCAATCAGGTCAGCGGCTGGAGTGCTACTATGTGCTGAAGCCCTTTGAAAGTGCACACATGCCTCTTTGACCCAGTGAAGTGAAGAGTTTTAAAACCTTTTCACAAGTTTGTAACATAAGAGTACATTTAAAAGGGAAAGCTTTTGTCTAATACTTAGTATGCACATGGAAGGGTTTATTGGGAAGATCTTAAAAGTTCTTTATCGAAGCATTTCTCTAATAAATGCTAGAAAATTTTGAAAGGTGTAGTTCTGGCCTTCTCTATATAATGAAAAAATGTTCCTCTCTTTAAGAAAATCATTTTACTCTTAGTCATATTTGAAAGGTGTAGTTCTGGCCTTCTCTATATAATGAAAAAACGTTCCTCTCTTTAAGAAAATCATTTTACTCTTAGTCATATTTGTATTCCAGGCATAAAAAGAATGTTTGTTTCACAACTTTCACAAATGCACAGAACCTTGAGAAAACTCTTGATGCTTTGTATCCGTCATTTCGAGGATCACATGAATGGGACAAACAGGACGTGTGACATTTCTTACACCGTATATCAGATCTGACACACAAGTTTCAGAGGAAGCTGTCTCACTGATGGATACTGTTGTTTTGTCCTTAGCCATGAACCATAGAAGGAATGCTAGCAAATGGAATGCCAGCCCCCAAAAAACTGTTTAATTGCTATGAACGACTGCATAACAACAGGTTAGTCTTTATTCCATAGTATGAGATATTGGCTACTGATTGGTGCTGGGATGTGTGTGATTGATTGGAAGACAAGGAACGAAATCAAGTGTAACTGTCCCAAAGGTCATACATACCATGTCCATATGCTTGAGGCTACTGTAGCTACAAAGACACCAAAGTCCCACTTTCACTCTCAGAGCTAAAACGTCAAATTATCAATCCCAGTATACCACACTCTCGGGCCTGATTTTTTAAGGGACAAAATCAAAATGAATGTGTAAATTATATAGCATTACTCCACATCTAAGCACATTATATTAGAAAAGTACCTGAAACTTGATCCTAATAAAAGGGTAAAAAAAAAACTAACTGCTGTACTGGCAATAATCACATGTATATAGCAGCTTTACCTAGCAATGTCATTGCACCAGACACCATTGAAGTGCCAAAAACAATATTTTCCTTCAGTAAAAACTGAAGGACTCACTATGCGTTCTCCCTAACGACAGGGTTTAACTATTGAGGTAAAGATGTAAATGTTAATATAATAAACCTATATTTTAGCATTCAAATTTACACACATACACACCCCAACACTGATATCACAAACACATAATACTGTTAACACATCACAGTAATTCACTAATACCCATTTACATGCCATTACACACAAGCCACCCCCACCCCCTACACACGTCTGGTATACTATCTTTGTGGGGACTCTCCATTGACTAATGGTTTTACTACTGTACAAACTGCACATTCTATCCCCTAACACTAACCCTAGCCTTAAACCTACTCATCACAGAAAACTTTCTGCATTTTTATTTTCAAAAAATAACTACACTGTAAAAAAACTGCTGTAAAAAAACGGCCAAATTTTGACAGTAACATGTTTTCCATTAAAACAGCAATATACCGTAGGAATAAAAATGCATTCTGGGTGATATTTGTCGCTTTCGAGAAAATAGCCTACAGGAAAATACTGTGAATTAACAGTGCTCAAAGTCGACACTCAGTGGCTGTGTTCCAAATCAAACCCTGTACCCTCATTCAATATTCCCCACATTAGTTCATTAATATAGTCCACTTGACCGAGTGAATAATTTCATAGTTAATTCAGTTAAATTTCAAAAGTTAATTCAGACACTGATGAACACCTGCTGTTAACAAGCAGAATCACTGAAGGAAAGAGGGCCAAGAAGAACAGAAAAAAAGATGAAATCAACTGAAGATAAAAGACATAAAATCTCTGAAGATCTTAGCAGAGGAGGATTAAACAACTCCACAAACAGCATCACTGTGATTTTAAAGATAGAAATCTATTGTAGTTTTGACAACTAGAAAATATGAAGGATTTAAAAAAGTTTATGCTCCGAACATTTTGAATATTTAGATCAGCCAGACATACACTGACATCAAGAATCGGCATATGAATCTCAACAATGGTGACAATCAAAAGTTGCATGCTGCAATGCATGTTGGGTACCAGCATAGTACAAAAAACCCGTCCATGACACCCAGCATGCATAAATTATGCAGCTGAATTGTTTGGGTATTTTCTTTAATTTTTACTTTTTGCTTTTATTTTTGCTGTTGGTTTTGTGTTGACTTTTAGTAGAGTGTTTTGTGATGTTCAGATTTGATGTTATCTTTTTTTTTTTTGATTGTCACCATTGTTGAGATGCATTGGCTGATTCTTGATGTCTCTGTGTGTCTAACTGAAGCTGTAGTTCAAAATCTTTTAGTGAATGATGAGTTTAAAAAAATCCTTTAATAACTGATTGCATATCACTGCTTGATCTTTTGCAGTAGTTTTACAGGGTAGTAATATAAAACATAAGCTGTATTAAAACAACACATTTTTGATAAGGGCTCAGACACGGGATGAAATCGGTGATGCAAACATTATGTGATGACATCATAATCAGTAACACTTGATCTCATTTTTGTTGGCTTTGTTTCCGCCACAACAAATGTGTCTTAAAAACGTCTCAGATTACGACTGTAACCTATGTTCCCTGAGAACAGGGAACGAGACAATACGTCATCGACGCTATGGGGAACCCCTCAGGCGTGACAGGTGTCTGAAATCACCATCAAATCACGTCAATCACATTGACCGGCGACAGCCGTGAATCATTAACGTGAATGATTAACGTGCGACCTGGAAGTATATAAGGGCGCCTTGCAAGCATGACAAATCACCTTATCGTCTGAATGGACTGTACGGTAGGCAAGCCCCGAGGCATGGCAGGGAGACGTATTGTCTCGTTCCCTGTTCTCTGTCCGAACCAGCAAATTCAAATGAAATGCTCGAACCACTCACCCTCAGGTCACACTAGGCTGTCAGTGACAGCATTCCCTACGGTCATAGCCCAAGCTATAAGCCTCACAGGAAAACCTCCATAAACAAAGTTAAATGAAAGGCCTACCTGGGCCTGCTCAAAGGCCTAGGACCACAACTTCAATTAGAAGGGGTCCCTTCTAGGGAATGTGGCTAGGGAACCCGAAGGAACCCAAGCCAGTCACTATTCAGGGGAACGTACTCACCCCGAAATGCCACCAGGATGGCCTGACCCGGCATCAGATACATAGACACTTAGTCTGGCCACTTCCTGTCTGTCCGAAGACAGAGCCTTCAGCAGCTGCCTGCTAAGACCAGCTGAACTGATAGCAAGAGGCCACTAGCTTCCTGAACCCAGCACCGCTAGGGAACCACTCACAAGGAGGCCTGGTGAGGCCTACTGCCTGATAGCAACAGTATGTGGTCACCTACAGGGAGGCCTAGAGAGGCCTACTACCTGATAACGATAGTACGTGGGGGCGAAATACTCAGAGAAGTCAAAACGGTCCCATTGGCCGGACATAAGATCTATCTGAAGCTCTAGCGTCAGTCAACACTCTAAGTAAAACATTCTATCAGAGAGAGACCAACTACTCTACCCTGAGGTGGCTAATAGCCCGAAGGCTAACATAGTTATCGTTCTGGCCACCTAACGGGGAACTTCAGGGCCCTGATAATCCAATAAAGTTCTCTTACCTTATTACCTTGACATGGCCCCATAACTCTATACAGGGAACGAGGTCTGTAAAGAGAAACATATTATTTTTTAATCACAAAAAATACTCTTTGAAAGACCAGCAGCTCACCTGCGGCGTGCGAAGTGAAGACTCACCAGACAGTTCTTCATGAACATGGGGTCTACCACCTTTACATACCTGAAAGAGGCACTCTCACTAACCAAGCCGAGGCGGGCCATCAGAACATTGTTCTAACCATGAGCCCAGCCTCAGGCCTGATGAAAGAAGCGGCCTGGGGAGTCGGAGAAGAGAGGAAAGGGCTCAGATATAATCACGCCCTCATGGAAGATGATCCATGACCGACGCAATGTGCGTTTGTGCTGGATCACCTCCCTCAAATCCCTCTTCTTGCGGGAGTCGCGCCTCCTCTGCGACCTACCCCTCCACGGAGGAGGCGCACGAGAGGTGACACTGGCTCTCTGGCCCCATCTAAGGTCCTCGGACCATGATAGGCCAGGCCCTCCCATCTGGACACGGATCTCAGCGGTATGTATGTCCTGGATACAGCTGAGCGCGCCTTCGCCTCTCTGAACTTTCCAACCAAAAGCTCAGAGGGCGAAACCAGCGAATCGAGGAGAAAGCCTTTCTCTTTCTTCCTGATGTCGGCCAGGTTCAACCGCAAATGTCTCTCCGTGGCCAGTATCGTCAGCCTGCCCGCGGCGCATTCCATAACACCAACCAGCTCAGCATACACGGGGCAGAGTGGCTGAGAAGATACAGGATATATCCTATTATTACCACCCTCATCAGCCATCTCCTGTTTGTCCGGGAGAGCGCTCGCTGCCGGACTAAGTTTTCCCTTTTTTTTTGTTTTGTTTTTTTTAAAAACTTCATCCATTTGCAGCTTACCCTCGTCAGCCGCCGCATCGTCTGAGAGGATTACACCCCTCTCAAGGCGATCGGCGGGCTTCATCTGTGACATCCAGACGCTGAACCCTCTTCTCTCGAGAAGAGGGACAGGCGAGAGCGGAGCGATCACAATTTGTACGGGCAGTTCCCTCGAGAACTGCCTGTGCGCGTCTTCCTTCCCAGACAGAAAAATGCACAGTTCGTGTGTGTCACCCGGCTTCAGATATCTTGAGCACGGGTCTGCACACTTCTGGAAGCATTTCATAATTAGCTGATTTTCAAAGCGGTTACAGACAAAACCGTCCCTGAAGACGAAAAGATGATTTGTCATGCTTGCAAGGCGCCCTTATATACTTCCAGGTCGCACGTTAATCATTCACGTTAATGATTCAGGGGCTGTCGCCGGTCAATGTGATTGATGTGATTTGATAGTGATTTCAGACACCTGTCACGCCTGAGGCATTCCCCATTTCCTTCGAAAGGGAACACACAGTTACAGGAGCCAAAAAAAAAAAAAAAGATCTGCTAAGATCTTCAGAGTAGTAATGTCTTATGTGGCTGAAGTCAGATGTAGTTATTGTGTTTTGATTTTTTTTTGTTCTTGTTGTTCCTCTGTCCTTCAGTGATTCTGCTTGTTAAGATCAGGTGTTCATCACTAATGCTCAATCATCAGTTAATTAATCACTGAATTACATCATTAACTTCAACACTGCTTCAGTGTTACTCCAACACTCTGACACACAAGATTTTGCAGTGGGGTTAAAAGGGTAAAAAAAAAAAAACACAGAGTGAAGCGTAATTTAACGGTAATAAACTGTTAAAAAATGTATTTACAGCATCAAAATGTAGCAATTTACTGGCAACCACAGCTGCCAGTAGATTACCGTAAAATCAAGGAAAAACAGTAATATACTGTGAAATGTAACAGTCAGATTTACTAAACGAAACAAGTTAATTTAACTGAAATATTAGTGAAAGTTCATAGAAAAAAGTTATGCAAAGTCAATAACTGATAAGGATAGTAAATAATAAACTGAAGTGTTTTATGTGTTTTTGCACAAGATGATATAGGAGAGATCTGTTAGTTTAATTAATTTGTTTTGTGGGTCACCATTGTGCTGGAGAGTAGAGCCTGTGCTTCAGTCAAAGATGAGCAGAGTAACACTGATGTTATGCTGCCTGTTGCTTTATTTAAAAGCAGTGTAGTTGTTGATGCAGTGACAATCTCCTTGCTAAGTACATTAGCACATACATGTGTGCTATTGTTTGCTAACTATGAATTGCAAAGATTTTAGTTAAAGTCATGTTTTTAATTAATTCACTATTACATATTAGGTGTTTGCAGTTTTATATTAAGATATATACATTTTCAGTGAACTCAAATTAAGTAAGTTCACAGTACTATCAGTATAAATGCTAGGTTTTAAACTCAAACTGTTTGAAGCAATCGGTTTCCCAAATTATATGAGTTACCTTCCATGGTATTTTTACGGTAGGCCTACTGTAAAAAAGGAGAGATGTAAAGTAACGGTAAATGGCTGTAAATTAACAGTAACCGTTATTTTACAGCGCTATTTTGTGTGTAAATCTGTATTACTGTGTTTCCTCATGGGGACCTGCACACACACACACACACACACACACACACACACGCACACACGCGCACACGCACACACACACACGCACACTTCTCTCTTCACCTCCTGCTTGAAGATTAGAACCTATACACATGGGACTCATCAATGTCACAGCTCACATCACAGCAGCAGAACCTCAGCAGGAGGGGTCTAGACCTGCTCAACAGGGTCTTACTTCTGAGATGTTTTCACTCGCAGCACAAAGACACAAGAGGTCACTGCTTTAATGTAACGGCAAAAAGATGCTTTAATGGATCTGAGACAGAAGGACCTCACACAATACCTGGTGTAGAGAATTTCATAGTTTGCTTAAATAAGAATATGAAGATAACACTATGTCCAAATAGTACTGTGAGTTGAGGATATACAGGGCTGATGAGTGACTCATGACAAAGAGATTAAAGTTATGATCCAGTCTGGTCACTATAACACTAAAAGCTCAAGAAGACAACAATTGACCTCTCCTCTCTTATATGTGCTACATTTGAAATTCTATATATTTTATAAGAAATAATATAAATATAATTGTGCTTCAGGAGACAGAATGTAAATATTAAGGATATATGCCTAATAGATAATTGTATTACATACTGTATAAACAGAAGACATGTTTTTTAAATTTGTGTAAAATTGAAAAAAATCAGCTGATTCACACTCAGAATTCAGTGATTTGTTGTTGTTGTATTGTATTTGTTGTTTATTTATTTAATTTACACAAGTGGAAAATTACAAACATTTCAGCTCAGTGTGTGAAAAAGTCCTGAAAGGCCTGAGAACAGAAATGTTTGTAGTTTTCTGCTTGTGTGAAGTCAAAACAAACAAACAAAACAAAAAAATCTCGCTGAATTCTGAGTGCGAATCATAGTTGAATTTTTTAAGTAATTAAAAAGACTAATGGACCAAAACGAGTTAATATATGAGACAAGAGAGAGCACGGTGTAAACGACCTTGTTGAACTGCATTCTAAATTTGTGAACCCATGACTTAGTGCTGATATAATAAACAGATACAAAACCTGGTGTCATTATTTGATAGCTATAACTCTGTTTAGTGTGTAGTGCAAATAAATACATTTTATAAATCTTGTTGGAATTTTAGAAAATTTGTGTCCCCATTAATCAACTATTACACTGTAATGGGTTATAAAGAAAAAAAAACAATCTAAGACTTTTTGTGTTTCTCTTGTGGTTTGTTTTAGGTGGAAAAATAAAACTCAGCAGTGGTATTTTGTAATTAAATGATTCTCATTAAATAACAAAGAAGAAAAGAAACAAAGAAAAGCATAGAAATAGCATAAATTCAAACACCTTTGAAGGGCAGGTCTTCAGCCCCCGCAAGTGTAGCCAAAGTCAGTCTAAATACTGGCTGAAGTGTAACAGGGTATGTAAACAATACCCTCAGTTCCAAATGACTAAACTAATCCCTAATCCCCACCAATGTTTCAGATTCCGTGTTTACCAAATGGACCTGACGCTGACATTCCAAAAATATATCAGCATTCATGCCTGATGTCATCTGCAGGAGTGTGCAGCATTTTAGATAACAATAGAAAAACAGACACTGTAATACCATCCACACTTTACATATGTAGCATGTCTTACCATCGTTTTTGGAGCTATGTGAAAATTAAATACATTTTTGAACTGGGACGGCACAGCTCAAAAAGATCCCAGGGTCGAGTCCGGCTGAGTCAGGAGGCCTTTCTCTGTGGAGTTTGCATGTTCTCCCAGTGTTAGTGTTAATTTCTTATATAGGGACATAAAATGGCCCATAAAGAAAACAAACCTATGTTAAAATAAAAGAATAAATAAAATTTAATAATCAAAATGCTCTTGAATGAGGACGTGATGGAATGTCTTTCCATATCTGAGCATCAGGTACAGTACACATGATCTGCTCAATTTTACATGTGTGTACCAGAGAGCAGTCATCAGATGTTATCACTAGTTTCAGTATGATCTATAATTACTGTGGAAGTGAGGTATGACTCAGAGCAGCAGCCACACACACTGAAACATATTTCACCCCATCGGCCATGCTGAAGTGACTAATTTTGAACAGATTTTAACAGCTAAAACGGTCTTACACATCTCCTAGAAAAGTAAACTTTGTTCACATCTTTAACTGGCTATCACTGAACCAGAAACGCTTCCTCTGCTGACAATAGCTGCCGTATAGGAAAAAAACATCTTGAAAAAAAATTTGAACAAAATTGCACATTGGCATATTGGTGGCTGTTACTCACTGAGAAATGTACTTGTTCTGCCTTGTACAAATGTATTCCTGTCAACATTTTTAGTTTGATTTACCATTTCATTTTAATACATTTTTATTCTAATAAATACCTAAGAAAAATAAATTACCATCAAGGTCCTTGATTCTTTGTCAAAAACATATCAGCTACAGTTCAGGCAGAAGGAAGTGATGAAAAAAATAGCAATACATTTTTCAATCTGACCAGCTGTTTCAAGAAATGGCTAAAGACACATCTGTATACACTAGTATATATACATATATATATATATATAAAACACAGTATATATACTAGGGGTCTGAGGTCACATACGGGCACGAGGCTACATTGCGCATGCGTCGAGACGCACACACGCTCCGAACCGAGACAAGCGAACTGAACGGTTCGGATGTTTTTTCATGTACCGTGCCACCCCTAATATATATATATATATATATATATATATATATATATATATATATATATATATATATATGTATGTATGTATGTATGTATGTATATGTATGCATGTATGTATGTATGTATGTATGTATATGTATATATATATATATATATATATATATATATATATATATATATATATATAACACAGTATATACTGTATACAGATGTGTCTTTAGCCATTTCTTGAAACAGCTATATCTGTATATATATATATATATATATATATATATATATATATATATATATATATATATATAAATTGCTTTGTGTACTGTGCTAGACTTGTCACAGCACTTACATATTGTTGCCTTTTAGTTGGCTTGACTGCTTCTATTATTCTCCTTATTTGTGATGAGGAGAACAATAGAAGAGTCTGCTTAATGATTACACTCTGGACATTAACACTGTCTTGACAAAAATCTTTTAAAGAATGAACACTTAATTTGCTTATTTGCTTATATTATTTTGTTTATGCAACTTTACAGCTATGCAACTAAATGTGTGTGTAAAATTACCCCCAGAATAGGCTACTAGAAGAACTTCTGTCTATATTTATTTCTGCCTAGATGTCCTTGAACCAGGTCAAACTACTGTTGAGAGCTTTTGAAATTGTGCCCTTTGATATTTATATGTAGAGTTTACAGTAGCTACAGTCATGTCACACAGGTGAATCACCCGCATAGAGTGAAGCTCAGAATTCATAACAGTTGTGTTTTGGTGCTCTGGTAACACAGCAAATGCATACAGCAATCTCCATCATATTGTCAATAAGAAGTATTAGTTTTAAGCATGATAAAGCATAATAATTTGCACGAAAAAACTACATACTGTATGTTTTATTAAATGTGTGCATTCTCTATGTTTATTCAACAAATAAAATTGTAATAAAAAAATATCAAACGTTATCATGACATTAAGAGTCATTTGTTAATTAAGCAGGAACTTAACTTCTGAATTACTCTATATGCAGTATACAGCATGAATTGCAGAACATTTAAACAACAAAGCACATTTAACTGACATTCAGTTGTACTATCATGTGATCTTATACTAGCTGTCACCCTAGTCTCCATCTCAGATGGCAAACTCATAGACAGATTGGATTGATTGGTTGCTTTTACACAATTTCTGAACCAATATTTATTTTTACAATATTTTTGTAATTTATTGCATTTGTTGCATTCCGTTTTACTTTTTGGATTGTTTGTTTACAATATACAGTGCCACCATTATGTTCAGTTTAGTTCAGTTCAAGGACCTTTAAGTTTGCATTTCTTCAGTTCATGTCTCCCTTTGTTTTATTTTCTATCAAGAAAAGTTATTAAAGACATTGTTAAAATAGTCTAAGTGACTACAGTGGCTCAATCTTAAGTTTATCAAGCGACGGTAATACTTTTTGTGCGCAAAAAACTAACAAAAATAACGACTTTATTCAACTATTCATTGGTGTGGTCCTGGTCAAGACAATCTCCTGAACTCCAAACTGAATGTCAGAATGGGAAAGAAAGGTGATTTAAGCAGTTTTGAGTGTGGCATGGTTGTTGGTGCCAGACGGGCCGATCTGAGTATTTCATAATCTTCTCAGTTACTGGGATTTTCACGCACAACCATTTCTAGGGTTTACAAAGAATGGTGTGAAAAGGGACAAACATCCAGTATGCGGCAGTCCTGTGGGCGAAAATGCCTTGTTGATGTTAGATGTCAGAGGAGAATGGCCCGACTGATTCACGCTGATAGAAGAGCAACTTTGACTGAAATAACCACTCGTTACAAACCAGGTATGCAGCAAAGCATTTGTGAAGCCACAACATACACAACCTTGAGGTGGATGGGCTACAACAGCAGAAGACCCAACCGGGTACCACTCATCTCCACTACAAATAGGAAAAATAGCCTACAATTTGAAAGAGCTCACCAAAATTGGACAGTTGAAGACTGGAAAAATGTTGCCTGGTCTGATGACTCTCGATTTCAGTTGAGACATTCAGATGGTAGAGTCAGAATTTGGCGTAAACAGAATGAGAACATGGATCCATCATGCCTTGTTACCACTGTTCAGGCTGGTGCTGGTGGTGTAATGGTGTGGGGGATGTTTTCTTGGCACACTTTAGGCCCCTTAGTGCCAATTAGACATCGTTTAAATGCCACGGCCTACTTGAGCGTTGTTTCTGACCATGTCCATCCCTTTATGGCCACCATGTACCGATCCTCTGATGGCTACTTCCAGCAGGATAATGAACCATGTCACAAAGCTCGAATCATTTCAAAATGGTTTCTTGAACATGACAATGAGTTCACTGTACTAAAATGGCCCCCACAGTCACCAGATCTCAGCCCAATAGAGCATCTTTGGGATGTGGTGGAACGGGAGCTTCGTGCCCTCGATGTGCATCCCACAAATCTCCATCAACTGCAAGATGCTATCCTATCAATATGGGCCAACATTTCTAAAGAATGCTTTCAGCACCTTGTTGAATCAATGCCACGTAGAATTAACCCTCTGGGGACCAAGGGGTTTTTGGGGCCCTTGGGATGTTTTGAAATGCACTGACATTTGTGCTTTTTTCAGTTATTTATAAACATGTTAATGGCAAAGGTGTAAATTCACTCAATATAGCACAAACTGGGCTACCGTAATATCTTAGCAACAATTATGTACATGTTTGTATTTTTGAGAGAATATTGCTTATGGATGGTTATTGAAAAAACTAAAACTTAAAGTGTCTGAAATAAGGCCACAAAACACATATTGATTATTTCTTCACAAGACTTTTGAAACTTGTATCACATAGTCTAGAATATTTGCTCCAAAACTATGTGAGAATCATCCTGACATTCACACATTCATTTATTCATTATTCATTCATTTATTGACACATTCAGATAAGTCAATAAAGTCTTTTAGAATGTGTATGACGTGTTTTGTTTGAGAAAGCCTTATGCGAGGAGGCTTGATCTCTCATTAATATGTATGGAATTTCGCACCTGAGAAAGACAAAGACCCTCCCATAATGGCCCTATTAGGTGCTATCAGGCCCTATCATTATAAGGAGCCTTGCACAAAGAATGAGGAGATTTAAAAAAAATGGCTTTTAGAATGTTTGGATTTATTTACAACACACACACACACACACACACACACTGCTTAGAATAAGTGAACACACCCATGCTAAAGTTGACTAAAAAGAGGAATAAAAAATCGTAATGCCTTAATAAAAAAATTAGGAAAACTCCAACCTTTAGGGACATGAATAATGTCCTTGGATTCCCCTTGTATCGCAAATAATTAAATGTTCTTCTTTAAAATACAGGGTGCATACGTCTGGACACTTCTATCACACACCCTTCACCATATAGACATGGTTTTATTTCAGTTCAAAGTTAGAGTTGGAAACATCTTGAAAAGAAAATTGTCTTTTTCCATAAATGTCTTAGTTTGATCATACATATTTCAAAGTTGAGGATTCATTATTTTGATATAGCTTGCATTGGAACAAAAACTATAACATCTTAGTTGATTAGTTTATTGACAAAACATACTGTATATTTAACATATGAGCAGAAACTCCTAAGAAAAGCTTATTTGATGTCTATTTTAGAGTAAAAACTTTATACTCTATCCAAAACTAGTCAACAAAATGTCTTTTATTTCGTCTATAACAGAGCGTATCTGTGCATTCATTCACACACACACACACACACACACACACACACTCACGCACACGCACACACACACACACACACACACACACACACACACAGAAACATGATTCACATTTAAACAGTAGCCTATGCTATTTTTCCGTTTACAGACACTAAAGTTATTCTATATCGCGACTAGAACAAAGCACAAGCATAAAACACTTACACACTTCTCAGCTGAATCTGTTGCTCCTCCTCGTGGTGAAAATAGACCAGCACTTGTTCTGAGGTAAGTAAATGTCCCAGGATTATTCCTCATAGCCGCTCAAGATGACAGTAGATTAATCTGACTAAAAAATATAGTGTGTTTTCAGAGTTTATGGGCGTTAACCCGTCTCAATGTGGTGCTTCACATATTTGCGTTTAAATAGCGCGTTCTCTCCGTGGGCGTGTCACATTACCAGAGATAATGAGCTGAGAGAAAGATAATTAGAATGGCTGACACGTCTCTCTTTTTATATAGATGACATAAAAGGAGAATATTTATTTTAGTTTTGAATCAGATCATTTAAAAGTACAAACTCAAATGATTTAAAAGATATATTGCTCATGTCTGGGTGAATAGTATTTGCTGAGTTTTATTGAAGATTAGAGACGTGCTCCAGGAAAAAAGTTCACGGTGACTGAGAGGCAGAACGCACACCCTGTTTATATTCTTTATTTTACAAAAGCACAATATTTTATTTCGATTGTATGTGGGCATATTAAAAAGTAGACATTTAACAGATTATTTTCTCATATTTCTTAACTCTATATGAACAGAAATGATGGTAGAACTTTAAGTCTATTTTTCTGCTATGTGAAAAAAAAACAAGCAAAACGCACCGGCGCGTGTCTGGTCCCCAGAGGGTTAAGGCAGTTCTGAAGGCGAAAGGGGGTCAAACACAGTATTAGTATGGTGTTCTAAATAATCCTTTAGGTGAGTGTATTTCCCTTAAGTAAAAAAACAAACAAAAAACGTCTCGGTTACGGATGTAACCCTCGTTCCCAGAGTAGGGAACGGAGACGTTCCGTCGGAGGACGACGAATGGGGTTTTCGCATAGAAAGCCTATCAACTTCGACTATTACAAAACGAGCCAATGGCAAAGAAATGCCATGGGTCTGCGGAATTTGCATTGCGTATCTCCGCCCCACCTCGTGGGTATAAAGCGGAAGACGCCGCAACATGCAGATATGTTTAATCGCTGAGGAGCCAAGACTGAGCTTAGGCGATCCCCGCGGTACAGCGGAAGTGGCAAGAAGACAGAACGTCTCCGTTCCCTACTCAGGGAGCGAGGGTTACATCCGTAACCGAGACGTTCCCTTTCGTTGTCACTCCGAGTTCCGTCGGAGGACGACGAATGGGGATACCAGTCTAATCACCCCACCTTCTCAGCTGTCTTCCAGTGCCCTGCGTAAATCTGAGATCCCTGTCGTGAGCTGGCACGGACAAGGGACTCCAATTTAGCACAGACATACCAAGGTACACTGGGGAGCATATCCCAAGGTATTAGGGGAATATGCAATTACTGCCAACCCAGAGGGGGGGGGGGCTTAGAGAATACACATATGACCCGAGGGATGCATATGGGGAATCACTGGGGTGTCCAGCCGCAGGTGGAATATTTCAACCCCAGGGGTGTCAAGGTGGCTTGCCAAGGGAAAGACACATGCTCAAAGAGGCTTACAGTGGAAATACACATGTGGGGGTAGCTCAGAGGAGGTACCATGCACACGGGAGGCATGAGAAGCGAGTACATGAGAGGACACTGGCTCCACTTGGAGATTGTAGAATCTGGCGAATGTGTTGGGTGTCGCCCAGCCTGCAGCTCTGCAGATGTCTGTTAGCGAGGCACCATGCGCTAGGGCCCAAGAGGACGCCACACTCCGGGTGGAGTGGGCAGTCACACCAAGGGGGCACGGTCGACCTTGCTGCTGGTATGCCAAAGCAATGGCGTCCACTATCCAGTGAGACAACCTTTGCTTGGAAAGAGCCTTTCCCTTCAGCTTCCCACCATAACAGACAAAGGGCTGGTCTGAGGTCCTGAAACACTGCGTTCTGTCTACATAGATGCGGAGAGCACGTACTGGACAGAGCAGTGCCAAGGCTGGGTCTGCCTCCTCCGGGGGCAGCGCTTGCAGGTTCACCACCTGGTCCCGGAAGGGAGTGGTAGGAACCTTGGGCACATATCCAGGCCGGGGTCTCAGGATCACGCGAGAGTAAGCCGGCCCGAATTCCTGGCACGCTTCGTCAACGGAGAATGCATGCAGGTCCCCTACCCTCTTGATGGAGGCCAATGCAGTCAGAAGCGCTGTCTTCATAGACAGGAAGTTAAGCTCGACTGACTGCAAAGGCTCAAAGGGAGCACTCCGCAGGGCAGATACAACCACTGCGAGGTCCCAAGAGGGCACGAGAGGAGGGCGAGGAGGATTCAGTCTCCTCGCTCCTCTCAGGAACCTGACGATCAGGTCGTGCTTCCCCACCGACTTACCTTCTATAAGATCATGCTGTGCGGCAATAGCGGCGACATAGACCTTGAGGGTGGAGGGAGACAGCCTTCGCTCCAACCCCTCATGAAGGTAGGAAAGCAAGACGCTGATCAAACATCTCCGGGGGTCTACTCGGTGAGAAGAGCACCAGTTGACGAAGAGGTTCCACTTCAACGCGTAGACGTGTCTCGTGGACGACGCTCTAACGGAAGTGATGGTAGCCACCACCGCTGGTGGTAGGGTACTCAAACCTGGCTCGTCCCATCCAGGAGCCACACGTAGAGGCTCCAGAGATCGGGACGAGGGTGCCACAGGGTGCCCCGTCCCTGAGAAAGTAGGTCCTTCCTCAGAGGTATGGGCCAAGGAGGGGCTGTCGCGAGGAGAATGAGTTCGGAGAACCAGGTTCGGGTGGGCCAATACGGCGCGACCAGCAAGACCTGCTCCTCGTCCTCCCTGACCTTGCGCAGGGTCTGCGCAAGAAGGCTCACTGGGGGAAAGGCATATTTGCGGCCCCGCGGCCAGCTGTGCGCCAGTGCATTCATGCCGAGCGTGCCCTCGGTAAGGGAATAAAACTGGGCGCAATGGGTCGACTCGTGAGAGGCAAACAGATCTATCTGTGCGTCCCCGAACTGGTCCCAAATCAGCTGAACCAACTGGGGATGGAGTCGCCATTCTCCAGGGAGGGGCTGAAACCGTGTGAGCTCGTCTGCACAGTTCAGGACTCCAGGAATATAAATGGCATGAAGCGACCTCAGATGCTTCTGACTCCATAAGAGGAGGTGGCGGGCGAGTTGCGACATACGGCGGGAGCGCAGACCACCTTGGCGGTTGATGTACGCTACAGTCGCGGTATTGTCTGATCGGACTAGTACATGCTGGCCCCTGAGCACGGCTCGGAAGCGGAGCAGGGCGAGCTGTACAGCCAGCAACTCGAGGCAATTGACGTGCCATAGGCGCTGGGGTCCTATCCAGGAGCCCGCGGCAGCACGTCCATTGCACATAGCTCCCCAGCCCGTGTTGGAGGCATCTGTCGTTACAACAACATGCCGCGAAGCTCGTTCCAGAGGCACACCGGCCCATAGAAAACTGAGGTTCGACCACGGGGTGAAGGTTTGACGGCAAGTCGGAGTAACTGGTACTCGGAGAGTGCCGTGCTGCCATGCCCACCTCGGGACTCGCTCGCGAAGCCAAACCTGAAGCAGTCTCATATGAAGCAATCCGAGTGGCGTTGCCGTGGCTGCAGATGCCATATGCCCCAGGAGCCTTTGAAAAAGTTTCAGTGGAACCGCACTCTTGCCCTCGAACTGTCTCAGGCAGCAGTGACTGCGCGCGCTCGCTCGTAAGCTGCGCAGACATGGCGACCGAGTCGATCTCCATACCGAGAAAAGAGATCCTCTGCACGGGGCAAAGTTTGCTCTTCTCCCAGTTGACCCGAAGGCCCAGACGGGCTACGTGGCGGAGCACCAAGTCCCTGTGTTCGCAGAGCTGATCTCGAGAGTGAGCTAGAATCAGCCAGTCGTCGAGATAGTTCAGGATGCGAACCCCGTGTTCCCGGAGGGGAACAAGGGCTGCCTCGACGACCTTCGTGAAGGTGAAGACGCGAGGAGACAAGGCTAGCCCGAAAGGGAGAACTGCGAACTGATATGCCTGCCCCTCGAAAGCAAACCGTAGGAACGGTCTGTGTCGAGGGAGGATGGAGACATGAAAGTAGGCGTCCTTCTGGTCGATCGCTGCAAACCAATCCTGGTGCCGCACACATTCGAAAACGTGTTTGGCGGAGAGCATCTTGAACGGCAGCCTGTGAAGGGAGCGGTTCAGAACGCACAGATCCAGGATTGGCGGTTCCAGGATAACCCACCGGTTTTCTTGGGGACAATGAAGTACGGGCTGTAGAAGCCGGACCTCATTTCGGCTGGTCTGCTCTGCCAGGGGGCTGGCGACAGAGGGGGATGAGAGCGGCACGGTCCGGGGACGGTGCGCACTGTCATCCGGCTCTGGGACAGAGGAGGACGAGGGGAGCACGGCCCGGGGGCGGCGCTCCGTGTTGTCCGAGAACTCTGTGTGCTCAGAGATGGACATGTTACTTCTTTCTTTAACCAGATTGGGGTGCTGCCCACCCGGGGGTGAGCAGCGGGGACTGGAAAACAAAAGATTCTCCCCCGGCCCTCCATCGGGGGAAGGAGTGGTCCTGCTACCACCCCCTGAGAAGTAACAGTCAACATCCCTGAGCAGCCCGTCTCAGGTGCGCCGCTTGGCCCGGCGTTTAGCGGAGGGCGGGGCTGGAGAAGGCTGGGACGCCTTCTTGCGGCTTCCTCCTTGACCGGGCCCGGGTGAAGGCTGCTGCTTGGGCCGGGTGGGAGGGGCGGGAGCCGCAGGAGGGCGTCCTCGGCGGCGAACAGACTGAGTGACCTGCCCGGCCAACTCGGTGGAGGCAGCAGCGGGTCGGAGGGGCAGGATGTGCTTAATAGCCTCAGTCTGTTTCTGAGCAGTTGAGAACTGTTGGGCAAAGTCCTCTACTGCACCGCCGAAGAGGCCGGCCTGGGATATGGGGGTGTCGAGCAGCCGGGACCGCTCGGCATCCTTCATATCAGCAAGGTTCAGCCACAGGTGTTTCTCCTGGACCACGGCTGTGGACATCACCAAACCCAGGGAGCGTGCGGTCACCTTCGTCGCCCGGAGAGCGAGGTCGGTGGCGGCGCACAGCTCATCAAAGAGCCCTGGGTCTGTCCTACCCTTGTGCATGTCTCTGAGCACCTGGGCCTGGTAGACCTGCAGAGTGGCCATAGCATGCAGCAAAGCAGCCGCCTGTCCCGCCGCTCTGTAGGACTTCGCCACTAACGTAGACGAGTACCTACAGGCTTTGGATGGGTGCTTAGGCTCGCCACGAGAAGAAGCACTCTGAGGACACAGTTGCATCGCAACAGAGCGTTCAACCGGGGGGAGCCCAGTGTACCCACGGGCAGCTGCTCCATCGAGGGGAGGAAAGGCAGATGAAATCAACGAGCGGTCACGGGAAGACATGGGAGACTTCCAGGACTTCGAGATCTCATCATGCACATCCGGGAAGAAAGGAATTGGGGTTGGCAGCCGCACCCAAAAACCAATCATCTAGCCGCGAGCGCTCGGGACGGGGCGGAGGAGTCCACTCCACCCCGATGCTCGCGGCTGCCCGGGCAAGCATGGCAGTCATCTCGGGGTCCGACTCGACAAACGACTGCACACCCGAAGGAGGCAGCGCTGTCGAGTCATCATCTGATGAATCCTGCCCACCTTGTGATGCTGCGATGGACATCGCATCATCCTCTGTAGCGCCAAAGAAGACACGCGGGGCATCCGAAGATGGACGCGGGAATCCCCTGAACACTAACAGGCACCATCACGAGAGGGGTAGGTGCAGAGCACGGACTGATAGTCGGCGCTTTTTACACCGTCACCCTCAGGTCACCCTGGCCACCAGCCGAAGTACTAGCTCTATTTCTAGAGTCAGTAGGTCGGGGTGTGGATGAGGGGACTCTCACTCTTGCGAGATCACTGAGTCTCGACCGTTGTGACGCGATGGTCATGTTCCCACAGAGAGAACATGAGTCATCCACGAGCGCCAATCTAGCGTGATCAATGCCCAAACACACTAGACAGCGCTCGTGCCCATCAGAGTCAGACACGAAACCACCGCAACCAGAAGTGCATGGGCGAGGCATCTTTAAAAAGACGTGCCGCGTGCAAGCTCTTTTAGAGAGGAAACCTCGGTATTGAAGCGCCCAGGGAGAAACGCACTCACTGGCAAACCACTGCACAGATAAGCAGGAAGTATGCACTCGCTGCGAGATCGCCGTCACACCAACACCGGAGAATCTCGTCTTGTAAAAGCTGACAGTTCAGAGATGGCTTGTGGAGCGAAGGGATTGCCTTGGCTCCGAAGCAAAAACATATCTGCATGTTGCGGCGTCTTCCGCTTTATACCCACGAGGTGGGGCGGAGATACGCTATGCAAATTCCGCAGACCCATGGAATTTCTTTGCCATTGGCTCCTTTTGTAATAGTCGAAGTTGATAGGCTTTCTATGCGAAAACCCCATTCGTCGTCCTCCGACGGAACTTGGAGTGACAACGAAAGGGAACAAAAGGTTCCTGATATAGATACAGACTTTAACAACTTCCCCAATAAACATTTGTATTTGTCATATTATGACCGCTGTAGTTGATCACAATTGCTCCCTGCAGAAGCTGGAATGAGTGTCTGAAGCCTGTGCAACTTTTCAGCACTTCAAGTCTCTCAGCACATACATGGTGATTACTGGTACATGACACCTGAGAGAACTCAACCTTACCGAGTCAGCAGGTTACAGACATAGCTTTGGTAAAATGAGAAGCCAAGCAGGTGTGTCATGACACCTCTCAAACACTTCCCTCACCCTTAAAGTTTAGAGTTTTTTCTGTTCTCTCTCCCTTTCTCCCCATTGCTCTTATCGTTTCTTAGGCCATATATATAGTAGCTTCCTGGTTCATAGAGAGAGCAAAGTAGATCTACCATGTTTTGTCTCTGTACTAAAACAAAGTGTTAACGGATTTTTGTAAAGCAATGACCCGTACTTTACTCACTTTTGCTTGATCTTTGGTGCGGGAAGCATGGTTGATGTGCAACGCTTCTTCCTCATGTGTAGTTGATAATTACATGAATATTTTATTTTGATACAATATTCAGTCTAAGGGCAGACCAATGCAGAGAAAACAGCTGCACTTCTGTAATTTACTTGAAAGCGCCGTAAATCATATTCACACATGACACAACAGCAAGAGGCAACAGCTCATTAGAAACGTCAAGGTTTAGTAAATCGTTTATCTACCACAGATGCAACAAACAGAATGCATGAGACACCATTTAAAAAACTTGGACACACTTTACATTTCTTATCATGATGAAAAAACCTAATATAAAATGCTTGAAGTTTTTTTTTTCTTCATAGTTTTGATGACATTTTTATTATCATACTAGAAAGTGGTAAGTGGTAATAATAACAACAAATAAGTAGGTGCATCCCGAGTTTTGACTTGTAGTGCACATTCTTAGCTTTGACTCTACAATTGGAAACTAACTTCAAGTGACCCTAAAAAGAATAATAAAAAAAAAGATTCCATTGTACTTTTTATTATTGTAAGAAGAACATGGAAGAAATGCAATATATTTGAGCTTCAGAATCAACCATAGATCTTGGGGACATGTACACACAGGAGAAGTTGTTATGCTTCCCAGTAATGTTGAGTTTAATGCTGCGTAGGTGCTGAAAGAAGCTTTGAGTGAGGAGACTGTATGCCGCACAGACAGAGAGACAGAAAGAGCATGTGTATATGAGTGTGTGTTTGACTATGAGTCTATGAACTTTGTTGGGCGGAAGGACAATTGATGCCCCTTTAGAAGGAGGTGCCGTGCCGGCAAAGACTTGTATTAAGTGGGATATGACAACAGTACAAGTTAATCCCTATATCAGCAGCAGTCATGAGCTCATGGAGTAATACAGAAACACCATTCTTATCGCCTCAGTTTGCAGCACCCACACAGGTTAACCCATTAACTGGAATTTGTAAAACACTGGTGGTCTGTTAGGTTAGGGTGTATTAAAAAATCTGATCAATCCTTTGTCTTCAAGTAAGCACATTTAAATTCAGCTTACAGTATTTAAATAATTAAAACAATAAAATAAAATTAACAGGTCTATAAATCCACACTAAGGGTTGGGATGGATCTGAGGAAGGTTGTTTACCTGCACACTGCACACAAAAGTGCTGGTTCCAGTCTTATCTGCTTGCTTTATGTGGCTTCTAGGAGCGAGAACATACTGTTTTTTTAATCATACAGACTGGCACCAAAATCAAAATATCATGTTGATGCATTGAGAAAGAAATAGATTTGCATAAAAAAGCATCAGATCTTTGAAATATTGTTTTGTTTGAGGCACTTAGTAGCAAGTAAACTAGATATCCATCAGCTGAACTGTATTTTCTTTGTTATGTAATTGTCACGACACACACACTAGAGACGTAAGATCCAATAGCAGTATTTAATATGGGGTAATCCGTACTCACAACAGTCCAGGCAAGGGTCAAAAATCCAATAAGGCAATCCAGAAACAAACAAGAAACAGGCAGATACATGAACGGAAGTGTGGGGACAAAAACAAGGACTCCGTAACAAACACTAACACAGACAGGGCATATATACACACAGAACTAACAAGGTGACGGGAAACAGCTGAGTGCAATAATCAGATAAGTGGCAGAACAGAATGCTGGGAATTGTAGTCAATAGTGAAGGACACCGTGATAACGAGGACCTCTAGTGATAACCCAGGGAAACACAACCAGACACTGTGACAGAACCTCCCCTCTACGGAGCGGCTACCAGACGCTCCATGACAGAAAACAAGACAACACAAGAGTCCAAGAGTAAGGTGGAACGTGGAAGATCCGAGGGAGGGATGGGAGGGCCAGGACCATGCAGGGAGACAGGAACAAGGGGTGAGGGTTTAACCGGGGACCAGGGCAAAACAAAAAGTCTACCGGCATCCAGGGGGAAACACAAAGTCCATCTGGCGGCCAGGGCGAAGCACAGTTCATCGGGAGGCCAGGGCGAGACGCAAAGTTCATCGGGAGGCCAGGGCGAGACGCAAAGTCCATCGGGCGACCAGGGCGGTGCAGACCCCTCGGGCGGCCAGGGCGGTGAAGACCCCTCGGGCGGCCAGGGCGGTGAAGACCCCTCGGGCGGCCAGGGCGGTGAAGACCCCTCGGGCGGCCAGGGCGGTGAAGACCCCTCGGGCGGCCAGGGCGGTGAAGACCCCTCGGGCGGCCAGGGCGGTGAAGACCCCTCGGGCGGCCAGGGCGGTGAAGACCCCTCGGGCGGCCAGGGCGGTGAAGACCCTTCGGGCGGCCAGGGCGGTGAAGACCCTTCGGGCGGCCAGGGCGGTGAAGACCCTTCGGGCGGCCAGGGCGGTGAAGACCCTTCGGGCGGCCAGGGCGGTGAAGACCCCTCGGGCGGCCAGGGCGGTGAAGACCCCTCGGGCGGCCACGGCGGAGAAGACCTCTCGGGCGGCCACGGCGGAGAAGACCTCTCAGGCGGCCACGATGGAGAAGACCTCTCAGACCACCGGAACTGGGACCCCCGGACTCGGGACCACCGGATTCGGGACCACCGGAACTGAGACCACCGGAACTGGGACCACCGGACTCGGGACCACCGGACTCGGGACCACCGGACTCGGGACCACCGGACTCGGGACCACCGGACTCGGGGCGGCATCGGCATGGCGAGGCTCCGATACATCCCACTGGCTCCGATGAATTAAATAGCTGGTAAACCCCCAAAAATCCAGTATCTCCAGCCCCTTCATCTCCCACCCAGGCAATGGATCATCGAGACAGACATTAAAAAAGTTTTTCAATGTTGCATCCTTATAGTCCAAACCTCTAGAGAGAGTCCAAAACTTCTGAGCCAGACAACTCACCGTCTGGCCCTGCTGTCGAAGGGTCATTAAATTTTGAACCCTTCCCCTCCTCTCCTTCGCCGTTCTGGGGGGAAGGATACGAAACCCCATACCGCTGGATCTTTGCATTGACGGAGTCCTTCTGTCACGACACACACACTAGAGACGTAAGATCCAATAGCAGTATTTAATATGGGGTAATCCGTACTCACAACAGTCCAGGCAAGGGTCAAAAATCCAATAAGGCAATCCAGAAACAAACAAGAAACAGGCAGATACATGAACGGAAGTGTGGGGACAAAAACAAGGACTCCGTAACAAACACTAACACAGACAGGGCATATATACACACAGAACTAACAAGGTGACGGGAAACAGCTGAGTGCAATAATCAGATAAGTGGCAGAACAGAATGCTGGGAATTGTAGTCAATAGTGAAGGACACCGTGATAACGAGGACCTCTAGTGATAACCCAGGGAAACACAACCAGACACTGTGACAGTAATTTAAATAATCAGTTCAGTTTATTTTAAATAGAAAGTCGACAGACATTTTCCATTTTTTCAGCATTACTGAGATATTCAAATTCAAATTCACCCACACTTAGACAGCACATATAAACACAAACTGTGTTTGGTTGAACAGATAAGCAATATATTGTGGTCAAGTCAATATTGGATGATAAATGTAACTTTTTAAAATGTTATTTTATCCGGTCTCTGACCAATAAAACAGAGCTATTTATTTAAGACAACAAATTAAGCAAAATTGATTATGGGACCCGCATTATTTCTGGCTTGACACCTGTTGTTAAACACACCTAAGATAACGGTTTACTCTGCAAATATACTCTATAATATATATATTTTTAAATCAGCGCACAGGCATGTCATTTTATTTGTGAAAGTAAGGTTTTCAATTTAGTTTTAAGCTGGCCAAAGACATGTATATTTTCTTTACTCCAATGGTTAATAGGTCTACATTTGTTAAATGATTGTGGGATGAGATAGAAACTTTTTCTAATTAAAATTGGTCCCACTTTATATTAAGTGGCTTTAAGTACTATGTACTTGCATCGAAAAATAAGTACAATGTACTTATTGTGTTGATGTTGTATTGTAAAACACTTTTGCTGCTGTTGAGGAGTGATATGGTTAAGGTATGGACATATGAGGTTTAAGGTGTAAGGGACATGTAATTACACTGTCATCAGTGTAATTACAAATGTAATTTATTACACATAAATTAATTACAGCTGTAATTACATGCAGGTATTTTCAAAATATAAGTACAATATAAAAACATGTATGTACACAATAAGTCCATTGTATCAAATAATTAATTTCAATGTAAGTACATCGTACTTAAAGCCACTTAATATAAAGTGGGACCTCTAATATCAGCCACAGATTTCTCCCAAGGTTTTTATTTCTATCTATTTCTGTGACAGACATAGAGAGAGAAAAAAAACCTTGGGAGAAATGGAGTTTGGGTTCCATGCCACTGTCACCTTTGGCTTGCTTAGTTGGGGTTTAGGGGTTTAAAACACACTTAATATACAGTAATATTAGTAATTTGACTGTACTAACTCTACAGCTGGTCCAAAATGCAGTAGCTAGAGTTCTTACTAGAACGTCTCGGTTGCGTATGCAACTCTCGTTCCCTGAAGGAGGGAACGGAGACGTAGTCGACGTCGACTGAATGGGATCATGCTTAGGGAGCCTGTCATCTTCGAGTACTGTTAAAACGAGCCAATGCACATTGACGTGCGAGATTTGCATCTCACACTCTGCCCTGCAGCGTGGGTATAAATACGGAAGTGGATGCACGCACTAGTTGTTTTTCGCTGAGGAGCCGAGCGGAGCCCGGAGTCAGTGGTGGTCCAGCAATAGTGGCGAAAGGACTATGTCTCCGTTCCCTCCTTCAGGGAACGAGGGTTACATACGCAACCTCGACGTTCCCTTTCAGTAATTCACGTTCTACGTCGTCGACGTCGACTGAATGGGATCACCATTGAAAACGCCACTAGTGCTGCCACCTTCCAGTGCCTAGACAAAAGCCTCCCGATCCCCCCACAACTTGAGGCGGAGATGGGACAGGGCTTAGGCCAGGGAAGTCACTGCTGTTCCACAGGACCACTGGGAAAGTGTACCCTATCAATGGAAGGAAAGAACGCTGCAGAAGCCACATCCTGCCCGAAGGGAGGTAACATGTGGAGAATACACATATGGACTGGGCGGATG
Organism: Tiaroga cobitis; assembly: GCA_030578255.1. Lineage (NCBI taxonomy): Eukaryota > Metazoa > Chordata > Actinopteri > Cypriniformes > Leuciscidae > Tiaroga > Tiaroga cobitis. The sequence goes on from CM060614.1 coordinate 22,323,909, forward strand.
ACCGGTCAGTACAACATATAGAATGTCACTGGGCTGGCTCCAGCCTATGACAGGGGGAGACTTATCCGGACAGTGACGGCAGAGCCTGAAGACACGGTCTCGCCGAAGGGGGCCGTACCGTGGAAGAATACACATACAGGATTGCCGTAGGGATCACAACATATGGACCCAGCCTAACACAGGTTCCACCAGTGCATACGAGTGACAGGCCTGGCTTCGGACATTCCGCCACATCTTTTGCAGAAGGGTATGTAGTAATTCGACAGGGTTCGGCTAATAAATCGGCTTACTCTACTGGAGTAAGAATTGCGCACGTATCCGGTCCATAGGAGGGGAATGGCGCAGCAAGCAGACACTTTGAACCGTGCTTACAGTGAAACTGGCTTTATGTGAAGGGAGCCCACGGGAAGCAGCAGTTCGACACATAGGCTAGTTCTCTAGCGAACGTGATAGGTGTCGCCCAGCCCCCAACTCTATTTAACATCTGTTCAGCGAGGCACTCTGTGTCAACGCCTAGGAGGGAGCAATACTCTCACTTAGGAGGAGCTCACCATGGTGGGCACGTGCATCTTGGGAAAACTTTCTCACCAAGATGAAGGCAACCACATGTAGTGGGCCAACCTCTGCTTAGGAACAGCCTTCCCTTGCTGATGCTGATCTCTGATCTCATGAATGCTGATCTCATTAACAGATAAGAGCTGGTCTGAGGTCCAGGCTTTGCATTCTGGCACATATAAATGCAATGGAGCGGACGGACAAAGAAAGCCAGGGCTGGGTCTGCCTCCTCTGGGGCAGCGCTTGCAGGCTCACCACCTGGTCCCGTATGAGACGTAGGAACCTTGGGCATAAATCCAGGCCGGGGTCTCAGACTTCATGAGAGTTAGCCGGCCCAAATTCCAGGCACGATACGTTGGCCGAAAATGCGTGCAAGTCCCTAGATAGAGACCAAGCAAGCAGGAGAACTGTTTCTCTAAAAACAGGATTTTTAACACACTTCCTGCAGGGCTCAAGGGAGGTCTCTGCAGTGCAGTAGCACCAGAAGTAAGTCCCAAGAGGGTAAAGAGGGGGACTCGGCCGTGAAGCCAGTGCTGAAGTGGTCTTCATATGGAGGAAGCCGTCTGGCTGCGTCTGCCATCTGCCCCAGGAGCCTCTGAAAAGTTTCAGTCGGACCCTTTCTCACTTCTGTAAAGCAGTCCATTTCAAACCCAGAAAAGAGATTCTTAGCCCGTGGGCAAGTTTACTCTTTCCCAGTTGACCTGAAGACCCAACTGGCTATGGAGCACTCGAAGGGTAGGACTTTGCACTGATACTTCGAACCTTCGAACACAAGAACACAGACATGGCCTGTGGTGCGTAAGGATAGAGATCTGAAGTACATTCAGGTCAAACGCTGCAGACCAACCTTGGGGACGGATCAATCGAAAACGGAGGAGCCAGCTGGACCGGTTAGGAAGCATCTTAGGCATCTACGAACCGGGCCAGCAAACCAGAGGTACCAGAGACATAGAGGGGGCTGAGGGGTGCAAGGCTTTACAGGGTCACACACCACCCTGTTGGGACCCAGGAACAGAGGAATTTGCTCTTTCTTTTGAGTAGACAGTACCACAGAAGAGCCCAACCTGGGAAATTGGGGAGTCCAGGAACCGAAACTTGCCCGCATCCGCCATATCAACCAGGCTGAGCCAACGATGGCGCTCCTGGACAACTAAAATGGACATCGCCAGCAGGGTTCTAAATTAACTTTTTTGATCACCAGCCAATGTGGCTGGTAACTTTCTAAAGTTACCAGCCAATCAGAATTTCCACTAGCCAATTTTTTTCCGGTGATATTAAGAGAAATTATGAGTGCCACTGAATGCATTTGATCATTTTATTAACATATTTGGCATGAAAAACACATAGAGTACAATACAACACAGAAAGTGCAAACATTTAATTTCAAGTTTGGGATCTATTTATCTATTAGGGATGTGCACGAATATTCGAATTTTCGATCTGTAATTATTATTCGAAAAATAAAATACTATTCGAATTTTACTTTTTTTTTCTTTAATTTTTTTTCACAGTTATCATTAAATGCACTGGATGGAGAGTGTTTAACAAGTGGATTGTATTTGATCACATAATGTCGTTGTCTGCCTGGCGAAGTCTCATTTATCCATTTGCCATTAGGTGAAAAACCTTTAAATAAAACATAAATAAATAAATAAATCAAATACATTCTTATTTCACCTGAATGTACATTAAGCAGAGCAACTAGACATACATCAATAATTTTCACTCATTAAGCATCAGCATGTCGCTTCTTTCACCACATAGAATCTCATATTCATATTTAGTGATATTAGACCATGTAATCCTTATGCAAGTCATTTCTTTCAAGTTCAGAACAAGCCGTAGAAAAGAGTCTACAAACAACTATCAACTGATTTATCTGTTATCATTTCACCATGTTCGTTAACCTGAATACAAATCATTTTAATTAACAATCCCCACTCAGCTTTCTTTTATCACTCCACCCGTGTTTTGCACTTAAACATCAAAATCACAAATAAAATCAACTAACATTTAACACCTATAGCGTTGCCACATAAGGGAAAGCATATTTTATATTAGTTGAAATATATCAAGTTTTATGTTGTCAATTATTGCATTGCTTTTCCCCTTAGTCTGTACTTACCCTTACTGTTGTGTCATTGATGCCGATATATATGTTCTCGCGATCTCTTATCGAGACTTCTCGTCACGTGATGACGTGTCATGAGACAGGAAAATACTTTGTGCTTGCCATATAAGGAACCGGTTTTCCGGTCTTCGGGAGAGCTGACTCTCACTAACAAACTTCACCGAGCCGTGTGTACTTTGTTTGCTGGCTGTTTTCGGAACGCTGAGGTGCTAACCAGTTGGATTACTTATCTCGTTGGACTTTTACAGTTACTCTTGCAACATTGATCCTGCTCCCGGACGGGGCAAATAAGCCGGCAAGGAGGAGCTTACTCTGCGTTAGTGCACGCTGGATTTAACGACTTTATACATAACCACACCCACACCCACACACACACACACACACACACACACACACACACGTTTTCACATTTATTTTTCACTGTGATATTCAGCGTTGTATGCTTAATTATTGTATATATTTATTTTTTTATTTGTAAATACACTTGGGTTGATTGTTGATATATCGGTGTTGAGTATTATTTTTTTCTCTCCTCCGTACAAGTCTATATAGAAACAGGACAGGTTCCTATTTATTTAGTTAATACCCCACCTTTAAATATTGTGGAGTGTTACATAGTGGTGGCCCGTACGGGGACTTGCTGTTTCTTTTTGTTATAGTGTTTTCTTTTGTGTATATAAATATGGAGGAGGAGACAAACGTAAATGGAGGAGTAATAAATCAGAATCTAAATACTGTTAAAAGCGCTATATAAATGAAGATGACTTGACTTGACTACTGATGAACCAGATACTGAAGTACATGAATTAAGGTGTAACTCTGAAGAAGCACAAGCAGCTGATTTTACTGCAGGCCCATTTGTTAGCAGACGTAATCCTGCAGCTGAAATAACATTTATGCTTAGTTCAATGTATATTTCTGATGATGATGAGAAAACTGATGATGATGATGATGATGAAAGAGATGTATTGAGTGTAAATGTTGTGCAAACAGAGGTTGATAAACATAAGGTGGATTTATTGGCTCTTAGTGCTAAAGTACATCATAATGAACAGGAGGTAAAACAGTCAGTAGATAGTTCCCTTAATAGAGAAACCAGTTTCCGTGAGGCAGTGGACGCTGGCTTGGCAGATTTGGAAGATCATTTCCAGAGGTCTATAGAAAAGTTGGAGAGAGCGGTGGCCGACTGTTTTCTGCGGAGAGATGCCAGATGGGAGAGCCAAATGAAAAAGTTAAGATTCACCAGTACCCCCTCTCGTTCTCAAATACAGTCTTTTAACCCTGCACCTTCCATATCTACTGTCAATGATTTCAGAACTCCTATACCAGCATCAAGAGTTAAAGTCCCCCCTGCCACTAAGGTCAACACTACTTATGATGTCGCTTATGGAACTTGACTCACCCTCCAGTTGTGCCCGTCCTTCGGTGGCAGACCCCCGATCCGGCTGGAATTTCCTTCCTTCGGTGAAGCATGTGAGACATCGGATGTACTCCATTTCATTGAGCAATGTGAAAATTATCTGGATATCAGGCCACTTCCCAGTGTGGAGCTTATTGGCACGCTGAGTACAGTGCTCAAAGGACCCGCTCTGAGCTGGTGGAAGGCTGAAAAAGCCAAAGTAACAGCCTGGCAATCTTTCAAAGATGCTTTTATGTCTGCGTTTCTCCCAGAGGATTACCTCACTGAAGTAGAAGACAAGTTGAGGTCCCTGGTGCAGGAACCACGTCAGCGATTGAGAGATTTTGCATATGACTACCGAGCTCTCTGCCTCAAATGGAAGCCTGATATCACTGAAGAAGAAATGGTGAGCCGAATCCTGAACAACATCAATCCACGGGTTGCGGGCTGTCTGAGAGGGACGGTGAAATCGGTGGAACAGCTGGTGAAGGTGGGATCTATGGTGGAGAAGGACTGGATGGGTGCAAAAGATTACTGGCAGAAAGTGGGCAATTTGAATGGAAAAGACAAGGTGAACAAAAAACCACCTGAACGGAATACCTCCAAAGGACTAGCTGGATTATCCATTGCACAACCACACCCGATAAATTCCCTTCTGGTAGTGCCGGTTACCATAAAAGGACAAGAGGTGAAGGCGGTGCTGGATACAGGGAGTACGTACATCCTTATTCAGGAAAACCTGTGGAGACAGTTAGGAGGGGAAGCCAATCCTGACCCTCCAGTTCCCCTTCAACGGTTCATTATGGCTGATGGAAAAGTGCACCAGGCTATTAGCCAGAAAACCATCTGTTATAAGTGGCATGATAAGGTATGCATCGTGGAGACTTATATAATGAAGGATGCTCACCTGGCCTTTCCCATTATAGCTGGCTTGGACTTCCTAAGAGCCGCTGAAGCCATAGTGGATGTAGGACAAGGGAGATATGGCCTGAAAATGGGCAAAGGATATATTTACCATCCCTTCCTAACCACCCTTATAAATCCTGGGCTGTCTACGAATCCGGTGGGTGGAAGAGTATGCACTACTGCTGCTGTGAGACTCTATTGCGCCTTCCCTCCAACCTGGAAACCTCCACTCTACTCCCTGCACCCAGATGTTGCTCCCAGCTGGGACTCCGACAATCAGGAGGAATTACGGAAGCTGATGGATACTTGGCCTCATACCACCTCCAAGGTCCTTGGAAAAACATCTGTGGAACAGCACAAAATCATCCTATCTGAGGAAATGCCCATTAAATCCAGAGCTTATAGGGTCTCACCTTTCAAGAAAAAGATCATAGATGAACAAGTAGAACAAATGCTGCAAGACCACATCATTGAGCCTTCTTTCTCTCCTTGGTCATCACCTGTAGTCCTTGTCCCCAAACCTGATGGTTCCTACAGGTTCTGCGTGGACTATAGGAGGCTTAATAGTAAGACCATACCTGATGCTTATCCAATGCCTATAATACATGACATCTTAGAATCAATGGAAGGCGCCTCCTGGTTCAGTACATTGGACTTGCAGTCAGGATACTGGCAGGTAGAAATGAAGGAAAGAAGTAAAGACAAAACAGCCTTCATCACCTCACAGGGACTATTCCAATTCCGCTCCATGCCATATGGGCTCCGGAATGCCGCAGCCACTTTCCAGAGGCTGATGGAGAAGGTCCTAGCAGAATTGAGAGGCAAGTTTTGTTTTGTGTACATTGATGACATTATAATCTACTCACGGTCTTTAAACGAACACGTACAACATCTGAACACCATTCTGCAAAGACTAAACCAAGCATCGCTTACCCTGAACATGAAGAAATGTCACTTCTTTAAAAAACAGTTAAAGTTCCTTGGCCACATCGTCTCAGAGAATGGAGTGGAGGTCGATCCTGAAAAGACCCGGGCGGTTGCTGACTATCCTCCTCCCAAAGACCTTAAAGCCCTCCAACGCTTCTTGGGATTAGCAGGATGGTACCACAAGTTCATTCCCCATTTTGCCGACATCACAGCTTCGTTTAATAACCTGAAAAAGAAAGGAGTTAAATGGGATTGGACTCCTGAGTACCAAACCAGCATGGAGAACATCAAACAAATATTGCAAGATCCACCTGTATTGATGCAGCCTGACTTCAATCAACCTTTCCAGGTACATACAGATGCCAGTGATGTGGGCTTAGGAGCTATTATCACCCAGCAAACTCCCAAGGGGGAACGGGTAATAGCTTATGCCTCACGAACATTGCGGGGACCTGAGCTGAACTATTCAACGGCGGAAAAAGAGTGTCTGGCTGTAGTTTGGGCGGTGGAAAAATGGAGGTATTACCTTGAAGGGAGACAGTTTGACATTTACAGCGATCATGCGGCCTTAACTTCAATAGCCCTAAAACCACCTCTCGGCTGACCCGGTGGACCTTTTAGGCTGCAGCAGTTCATTTTCATTTTTCATTGTCACGAGCCTGTGAATGTAAGGAAAGGGACAGTGTGCACTGTATGGCCATCACAACATCACAATGTGCATCAGACATACATCACACGTTAGCTGAGATCGCTCAAGCACAAAGTGATGACAATACCATCTCTCTCCTACAATTGGCCCAAAAAACCAGAAAGGTACAGGATCAACGGATTACCTTTGAGGTTCACCAGGGGGTGTTATATCGCCGGGTACCTGTAAAGAATAACGGAGATAAATTCCAATTGGTGGTTCCTCAGGCATTAATACCTGTTGTTTTACATTACTTTCACGATAACCCGCTAGGAGGACATCTGGGAAGACTAAAAACACTGCTGAGGCTCTTGGAGGTGGCGTGGTGGCCCACTGTCCGAAAAGACGTCTGGCAATACGTCAAAGGATGCGATACCTGTCAAAAATATAAACATGACAATACAAAACCCAATGGCTTCCTACAGCATCCTCAAGTGACCGAACCGGGTCACACTTTGGGGATGGATTTTATGGGACCGTTCCCTCTAAGTAAGACACAAAACGCTTATCTGCTGGTGATAGTTGATTATTTTACCAAATGGGTAGAGATGTTCCCCCTAAGAGATAGCAAGACACCAAAGATCGTCAAAATTCTCAGAGAAGAGATCTTTACCCGATGGGGGGTCCCGAAATACATCATATCTGACCGGGGAGCACAATTCACCTCCAAGATTCTGTCCGAGCTCTGCAAGTCATGGGGCAGCATCCAAAAACTCACTGCCAGCTCTCACCCTCAAACAAACCTGGCAGAAAGAGTAAACAGGACAGTAAAAACGATGATTGCGTCATGTGTGGGACAAAACCATGAAACATGGGACCAGTGGTTACCTGAACTAAGGTTTGCTATCAACACTGCCCATCAAGAAACCACAGGTAGAGCTCCGGCTGAATTAATGCTGGGCAGACAGCTTCACGGTCCACTAGAGAGGTTAATCCTTAAACCCCCCACTCCAGACCAAACCTCGTATAATCTAGTTGAAAGACAGAAGATCATGGCTGAGGAGGTAAAGCTCAGAGTAGGTGTGCAACAAGCCAGACAAGCTAGGTATTACAATGCTCGACGGAAAGATGCGCAGTTTCAGCCGGGTGATCTAGTCTGGATTAAAACTCACCCTCTCTCGTCTTCCTCGAGTAAATACTCTGCCAAGCTAGCGCCTCATAAGGGAAAGCATATTTCATATTAATTGAAATATATCAAGTTTTATGTTGTCAATTATTGCATTGCTTTTCCCCTTAGTCTGTACTTACCCTTACTGTTGTTTCATTGACGCCGATATATATGTTCTCGCGATCTCTTATCGAGACTCCTCGTCACGTGATGACGTGTCATGAGACAGGAAAATACTTTGTGCTTGCCATATAAGGAACCGGTATTCCGGTCTTCGGGAGAGCTGACTCTCACTAACGAACTTTACCGAGCCGTGTGGATTACTTTGTTTGCTGGCTGTTTTCGGAGCGCTGAGGTGCCGATCCTTGGAGGAGTACTAACCAGTTGGATTACTCATCTCGTTGGACTTTTACAGTTACTCTTGCAACATTGATCCCGCTCCCGGAAGGGGCAAATAAGACGGCAAGGAGGAGCTTACTCTGCGTTAGTGCATGCTGGATTTAATGACTTTATACATAACCACACCCACGCACACACACACACACACGTTTATTTTTCACTGTGATAATCAGCGTTGTATGCTTAATCATTGTATATATTTATTTTTTTGATTAGTAAATATTGGGTTGATTGTTGATATATCGGTGTTGAGTATAATTTTTTTTCTCTCCTCCATACGAGTCTATATAGAAACAGGACAGGTTCCTATTTATTTTGTTAATACCCCGCCTTTAAATATTGTGGAGTGTTACACACCGAAGTGACAGACCAAACCAACTATCCACTACAGCTCCAAACTAATTTGAACAGCAGCAGTGATCTCCGATAAAACGTTCGTCACATTCCTCAAAAATTCAGCATCTTACCGGCTGCCTCTTCAGACTTTGTTGACATCTTAGATCTGCACAGTCTTACCGCCGATCGCGCCGCTGTTGCATTTGCTTTAACAGTCTTGTTCCTCAGCGGTATTTGTTTGTACAATACGTGCTCTATCCCGGAAACTGACCATGACGATACCGTGCGTCCTTTTTTAAACGTTCCGTGTAGTCCTTCAGCGTCAGGTGGTTCCGTTGATCTCTCCCTCTAGTTTGACTTAACAACCACAATGAGAAATCACATGAAATCCAAAGAAACAGCAGTCGACTGAGGAAGCAGCTGTACATCACTGCATTAACGACTGCAGGTCAGTAGCTGTACCCCGAGGGAATCGGGATCCGAGATGATATCTTCTGGTAGCAAAATGATTTTGAGACATATGCTTCCTTTAAGTTTCGTTGAGGGAGACAGTTTTAAGAACAGAAAACGCAAAGTGCTGTTACTTGACTTTGCACACACAAAGCACAAACGCACCCGTGTTGCTCTTTCAGGAAATGGGACCCATCACCAGTGCCAGAGCACACAGGGGAATGACCACGGCAACACTGAACAGTGAACTGAAACAGTGAAGCACTCACTTCTTTGCCCTCTAACCAACCGTCAACAAACACACATAAATTATGCTGTTAAAACAGCAGTTGAGAGCTCAGAAGCTCGCGATCACCGCTCCACTCGCGCTGTAGAACCACCAGCACTGGGAGAGTCTTCCAGAAGAACACCGACACACTCGCTCGTTGAAAACTTCAACATTCTTCAGAGACATCGACACCGATCGGCTCTGAAGCGAAAGACAACTGGTGTGTGCATCCACTTCCGTATTTATACCCACGCCGCGGGGCAAGTGTGAGATGCAAATCTTGCATGCCAATGTACATTGGCTCGTTTTAACAGTACTCGAAGATGACAGGCTCCCTAAGCTTGATCCCATTCAGTCGACGTCGACTACGTCGAACTGAACGTCTGAAAGGAAACCAGGAAGTATGACCATATTATCCCGGTTCTGTCAACACTGCATTGGCTCCCTATTAAACATCGTATACATTTTTAAATATTGCTGATTACTTACACAGTACTAAAATGTTTAGCTCCCCAGTACTTGAGCGAGCTCTTAACGCATTATAGTCCTTCCCGTCTATTGCGATCTCAAAACTCTGGCCAGTTTATAATACCTAGAATATCAAAATTGACTGCTGATTGTAGATCCTATTCCCATTTAGCACCAAAACTCTGGAACAGTCTTCCCAACATTGTCCGGGAAGCAGACACACTCTGTCAGTTTAAATCTAGACTAAAAACACATCTCTTTAACCTGGCATACACATAGAAAATTATACATTCCTATTATTCAAATCAGTTAAATGATTATTAGGCTGCATAAATTAGGTCAGCCGGAACCAGGAACACTTCCTATAACACCCGATGTACCCGTTACATCATAAGAAGAATAGCATCTATGCTAATGTTAGTCTTTCTGCATATTCTGAGGTTCACTGTAATCAGCTTGATCCAGGCCATATCCAGATCAGATGGTGGACCTGCTCCTAGACACGACCACAACGCATGATGTAATCAGCCTGATCCAGGCCATATCCATACCAGATGGAGGACCTGAGCCTAGATACGACCACAACGCATCCCTGAAAGGTCAGCTGAGATTGTGTCAACTAGACCAGGGGTTCCCAAACTTTTCGATGACAAGGCCCCCCAAATACCACTAGGTCCTGGCCAAGGCCCCCCTTTTGCGGGATGTGTTATTGAACCCATCGACAATACTACGGCAAATGTTGAAATAAATAAATAAAACATAGGTGAACATCAGATTATGTGATGGTGTTTGATACCAGACAATCAGAAAGATTATTATAGAGATGCACCGATTACAATTTTCTAGGTCGATTCCGATTTTTCATTGAGTTTGACCTGCCAATACAGATTTTAGCCGATTCCGATTTCATTTTTTCTAACCACTTTACAGCACACAAAATTATTTATTTTCTATGTATTTTTTTTTTTTATAAAACACCATATACTTTTACCCAAACTGAATAATAAAAACAAGTTTAAATGGGTAAATTTTCTTTGGGTAAGTCTTCATTTTATTTTCTGACATAGCCTACTCCAGTTCTTGTTAAAACACACTAGACATGCAAATTATGTGCATTTTAGGCACTTTTTGTGTGAAATCATATTTATTTTGTCCATCAAAAGTGTGCTTTCACTTTAACTGAGCATGAGCAGCGCAGCAAAAATAGACTCGGTGCCTAAACCCCCGCTTTACTGCTGCTCATGCGACGCTCATGCGACCCTCCTGCTTGCGGGTGTGAATGCACTCATTGATTAACATGCACCCCGAAAAGCGCCGCTCGCGCTTGCGGTCTGAAACGGCCGTAATTCACGAGGTTTCCTACATGTGCGTTCAGTGTGGGATGCTGATGATAATCATGCGGCGCTCGAGTGCATTTGACATATGTCATGGCCGATTACGTGAAAATAGGCGAAATCCGGTCACTAGCTGATCAATCGGTGCATCTCTAAAAGATGAAAAGTATAATGTTCATATAGGCTATGCAACAAATTATTATAATGCTATTTCATAACAATATTTTTAAGTTTATTAGGTTTTTTTTTTCACATTTTTTTTCTTCCAACTTGCTGCAGCCCCCCTGGCGCCCCCTACTTTGAAATCCCTGAATCATAATCATACACAGTTCGTCCATTGGCCAGAGGAGAACTGGCCCCCCGACTGAGCCTGGGTTCTCCCAAGGTTTTTTTCTCCATTCTGCCACCTGATAGAATTTTGGTTCCTTGCCACTGTCGCCTTTTTCCACCTTTGTTGCCATTGGCTTGGCTTGCTTAGTTGGGGACATTAAATTTAACATTTAATTTAATATTCAACAATAATATGGATCTGCCAGCATTGACACTATTATAGAAGAACTGAACTGAGCTGGTCAACCAGGCTTGACTTACTATGAATAATGCAAAATCTCACCTTTAGTAAGTCACCAAAAACCCTTTATAAAAATAAAAATATAAAAATAATTGTGTAAATACATGAGGGGAGGTATTGGCACAAGTTCACCTGTAGTAAGTCAGTCTTACCAATACTAACCTTTTACAATCTTTGGAATTTGAAAATGTCTGTTTTTAAATGTTAAAAGTGGGCTACTTTTAAATAATAAATTATAGGCTACGTTTACCGCAGTTGGTGGAATTGCCAGACGTTCCCATGCGCTGTGAAAGCGCGTCAAAGCATTCTCATATGCAGCTATAAAGCGCACGTAGGGAATTTTGAATTAATATTTCATGTCGATATACAATGATTACATACTGTTAAAACTAATCCTGCTATTGATATATTTGTAAGACTGCCGATCATAAATCAGTGTAAAGGGAAAACAAATGTCCGGTGAATACCGAACCTAACTTTACCGCGCTCAACCACCAGGTGCATTTCATGCATTTGTAATGGTTCATGTTCAGTGGGGAGGAAAAGAAGGGAGGTTTGGAATGGCCAGCGAATGCCCTTGGCGCCGGCCCTGGAGAGTGCTAATGTGGATTTCTGTCTAGATATGTAAAAAACATTTAACAAAAGAAAACCTTAAGATGTTTATTATAAATAAAGTAACCCAGCAAGCAATTTTGTTTCTAAAAGACGTCTAATAGCCGTCAAAACACAGCCCAGACGTCTAGGCTAAAACAAGGCTAAATTTGGGCTGTCAGTGAAAATCTAATAGACGTCTAACCATAGCCCAAGAATAATATGTCTAACCATAGCCCAATAATAGACTAGTCATCACTTGGACGGCTATTGAACGACTACATATATACGTCTAATAGACAGTGCATATGGGTCTAGGTTAAAACAAGGCTGAATTTGGGCTGTCAGTGAAAATCTAATAGACGTCTAAAGGTAGCCCAAGAATAGACTAGTCATCAATTAGACGGCTATTAAACGACTACATATACATGCAATAGACAACAAAGTGATGGCTAAAGGATTCTTGATTCTTTTCACTCAAATATAACAGGTTCTCATAAATGACAATCCATCCAAACAAATGAAATATAAAGGTTTTATTTAGAAAAAGAACATTAACAACTAACAAAAAGATCAAAACATAAAATTGACCAAATAAAATATAAAAAATACAATATAAAATGATAAATAAATAAAAATATGGAACATCAACAACTTAAGATAATAAAATATAAAACTCTGTTGCTGCTGGGAAGTTGGTCATCACGGCATCTGCCAAATAAGAAAAAAATAATTTCCACAAGAAAAACATTGTTGACAGTTTAACCTCAAGTGTGCATGGAATAATACATTCACCTGTACTGTTTTTTTTGTGTGTGTGTGTGTGTGTGTGTGTGTGCGTGTGTGTGTGTGTGTGTGCGTGTTCTGTTTAGGTTTTAATGAACATTTGAGCTATATGCATTATTGATATACTGCCGGATACTTTTTAGAATTGCTCATTTTATATAGCCAATCATTTGTATTTTTATGCTGTATAAAATTAATTTGAAAGTTTCAAACTTGAATGAATGAAGGCATTTAGAATGAAACTTCATCTTATTGTGCTTGTACAATGACAAATATTATTCTACTCTATTAGCTTATGCTCTCTCTGTATGTAACAAGCCATTGTTCAGACAAATTCAATATTATAGGCTAGTTCAAATCAATGATGGACTTCGTCAAAGATGAGAGCTTGAGGAAATTATATTTTCATATCATAATGATCTGCTTTCATAACACTTTATAATAGGTTGCACATGTTTCATGTTTCATGTTTACACCTTTGGATTCAGATAATTCGAGTTTAAGGGCACATGGAAACATGGGGTTACAGTAGGCCTACACGTGCATGTATGATACACTGTTACCCCCTAAAATGTCATGATTCCAACAACACATGATAACAAATAATGTAGCTAAAAATGAGCACACGTCAAAACGAAAACACAGACAACTTACAAGACAAAAGTAGGAATGTCTTTTACCTGTTCTCTTCGACAGACAGCTGAATGCAATCATAGATATATACACTAGATGTCGCCTTGGCTACGGCAGTTCATTAGAACGAATGCGTCAATAGAGCCGCCATCTTGGAACAGGGGAGCCCCTCCACTTTAATGCATCAGCGTCAGTGTAGACAAAGGTCTAACTGAAATAAAATCATCATACATCATCATGAATGCGATTTTCTCGCTTTTTTGGTTCGTTCCTACGGTCAGACATGTATTTATCATTGATTCCAGAAAATTTAAAAACAAAATTTTTTTTTTTTTAAAACATTCTTCCTTGTTCAGATTTCATTCGTGTGAACATCATACACAGCACAAAAGTCCGGCACCATCAATTAATTAGAAGTAAAGGCAGAGATAGCAGCGTTACCTAGCTACTTCCTATGACAAGACCCCTGTTCCAAGATGGCGGCGGTTTTGACGCATGCTTAGAACCCCAAGGTGACGTCTAGTGTATATGTCTATGGAATGCAATGCTCTGGCTCGTTTAAAATGTTTCAAAATGGTGCAAATGTTTATCGCGAGAACGGTGATCTGCCAACTAACTATCAAGTCTCGCGTTGCCAGGAATCATGTCTCAGTAGGGCTGTTGCCATCTAGCGGTCGAGAAATGTAATTGCATTTTCATTTAATTTAAAATGAAATACAGTCAAATAATATTGTAGATTTTTTATGAATGTGTGTCAGAAAACATGAAGCTGCCTGGGCAAAAAACATGTAAACAATTTTAAGACTATTTTGGCTATACTAATCGCTGGTCTAAATCAGGGCTAGCCAAGCCATTGCCTCGATTTCGCCGGGTGGGCTAAAAGCAGACTGCACATAGCCCGTCCAATTCAGAGCTAAATTGTGACTACAGATCGACCATGTCATGAAATGACACTGGCACGTTGTAGATATTATACCAATGCGAACATGATGGGATATCAACCATCTATAAGCGCTATATAAATGCCTCATTCACTCATTCATTCATTCATCTCATGCTTGCCTGCCCAACAATTAATTAAAACTACAATTAATCAGTTTCGACTATAAGTGGGCTACAAACACCCGTACTGACTATACGAGCTAGATCGTGTCTACGCGCCGCCTACGCATAGAACGTGAAAGCAATTAAACTAAAAAATCACTGATGACTGCTTACATGATGGAATCTCATACATCTCGTAAATTGTTTTTGCCCAAAACGACATGTACCCAAATTCAAGGTTATTTTGGCTCGTGGGTTACGGACTATATCGTGTAAAACAGAGACGGTGAAATGACGGCTATTGCTTGCCGGGAAATAGCCCGTCTTACTACGAGCTAGATCGTGTCTACGCACAGCCTACACATAGAACATGACAAATAAATGAAGCAAACACTTTGTAATTACAGTTGACTTTGCTAACATGATGGAATATCTTACATCTCGCAAGTTATTTTGTAAAAAATTACATATAACCAGATTTAATGTTATTTAGGCTAGAAGTGGGTTACACATAGCCGGACTATATCAGGTCTATATTTATCTGAGACATTGAAATGACGGCTATTGCTTGCTGGGAAGACAGTAACTTTTTCCTCATCTGTAGGCAAAGGCAAGAGCGTTTCAAATCAGTGCTTCTCCCGGGAGACTAGCGCTAAATTAATCCTCTATTTTAGCGCCACCTGCTGTTTTCTCACACATTTGTGAGAAAATCGAGCCGAGAGATCTCACAATCCGATATGCACAGACACAGACAGATATGCATTTGTATGCAGTAGATTTGGTATTTGTTCAAAGGTTACATGCAATTTGTTGGATGGTTTGTGTTTATTTGTGAAATAGCCTATTATCTACTATATCTAGGCTCATTTATTTATATTTGTAAAACACAATATTGGTTATTCTACTGCATTTCCGCGCAAATCGACCTTTGTTTTTGCAAATTGCTTTCTGTTTGTTTGCGAGTCGAGTTTTCCTTTGCAAAGCAGATCGAGTTTGTTTGCGAGTCGAGTTTTCCTTTGCAAAGCAGATCGAGTTTGTTTGCGAGTCGAGTTTTCCTTTGCAAAGCAGATCGAGTTTGTTTGCAAAATGCTGGATTTGTTTGTTTAATATTGGTACATAATTCGCTCCATAATGCTTGACTTGAAAAACTCTCGTAGTGTCCGCAGGGAGATCAATACTCGCTGGATGGAGAAAAAGAAGACATAGATGCTCGACCGGGAAGGCTCTCGCTGCGTCCGCTGGGAGATCAACACTCGCTGGACGGGGAAAGAGAAGACATAGATGCTCGACCGGGAAGGCTCTCGCTGCGTCCGCTGGGAGATCAATACTCGCTGGACGGGGAAATGAGAAGATTTTTTTTTTTTTTTACCCGACAAGGGTTTGGTGGGCTTTTTTGATATGGAATCGGTTGGTCCTGATGTAGCTTTGGAAAGCATCTGAGGACAATCTTCCAAGAGCTTGGATCTGCTGTTGGGAGAGGCCTTTTTGGGCTGCTGAGGTTGCTGCCCAGATGCGGAATGACTGGCTGGAGAAAATTTTGGCTGGAATGCCTGATTGCTGGAGAACGGATTTTAGGTGCTTTTAGAACCAAAAGCGTATCGCGGGTTTGTTGGAGTCGTCTACAAATAGGGGTTCGAGAGGGGATTTATCCAGCAAACGGCTTCAGATAGCATGTCGAAAATTTTGGGGCTGCTTTTGCATCCAAAAGTTAAGCGTACGGCGAAATAGAATTTCCCATGCCAGCGCACTCCGAATAAGTGCCATGAATTCGGGTGGATGGGCATCACTTTGAAAGCCGAAGTGATGTAAATTTTTGCGAGCCAAGCGCACCGACCCACGATTTTTATCAGGTCGACTGCGTGATCTACGTCGTGGTATTTGAGAGAAAATTTGTTGAGTGAGATCAGGCTGTTAATGCTTGGGAACAGGGAATTATGCGGAGCTGACAGATCGACTATGAGGTGTTTCTTACCTGAAAATTTTCTCGTAGCCTTTGAAAAACTTTGAATGGAGGATCGTCAAAAGGGCTAATCATGAAGCCTGACTCGACTTCTTTTTTAATCAGGTTGTCTACTACGTCGGGCTCAGCGAGAGCCGATTGGAGATTATCACAGATGATGTTTTGGGAGAGCGGGCATTCCACTCCAGATTTAAAACCGTGTTGGAGACGGGACAGCAAATATTCAGTTAGGTCGGAGTCCGGGTGGTGAGCTAGTTCGATAGATAGGCGAGAAATAATCACATAATTTTTATTTTTTTTATTGACATCTTTAAACACGGGGCATACAGGACGGGCATGAGCACCGCCGCAGAAGCTGCATATGTACAAGTACCGACAACACTGCCTGGTGCACTTGCCGATGTTGAAGTTGTTGCAAGGCTGTCTGCTGTCAGTAGATGCTCTGGTGCTGAAATTTGAGTTGATGGTTGCCGGTCATGGCATGTAGCTGGTGGATTTAACTGGTGCTGTGTCCGGGCAGGGGGGAATGGAGGGGTTAACTTGTGGGCACTATATGGTAGAATGTGCCACAGACCTGCAGACCGCGCAAGAAATGTTCCTGGAGCCAAGAAATACTCTGCTGTGTAGGTCGGTGTCGAGTACTCCCCAGTAAGGGCACTGGTTCCACTGGGAAACCCTAACAGCACACTTTGCTGAGAAGAGTTTGTGATACATGTAAAAGTGCCCTCCCCGTTGGACAACGCGAGGTCAGCTATGAGCGCTAAATAGTTGTTCAGTTCGCGCCGCCTATGAGGGAAGGCTGAACAAATGACTTCTGTGAAGCGGCTGAGCGTGAGGCTGCGTCCGCCAATAGTCACAGCCCCGGCTTCTCTCACTTACAGCTCTCTTTTAAATATTAAGTCACATTATTCTCTTTTTACAGCTACACCATTGCCCATCCCATCAAACGCCGTCGCCTTGGAGCCTCACGCTTAAGTCTGCCTTTGGGGCTTGAGGAGGGAAATTGAGGG
Source organism: Tiaroga cobitis (assembly GCA_030578255.1). NCBI lineage: Eukaryota > Metazoa > Chordata > Actinopteri > Cypriniformes > Leuciscidae > Tiaroga > Tiaroga cobitis. Next base: position 22,341,473 of record CM060614.1, read on the forward strand.
AAGCATAAGGGGGAAGGGAAGGTTAGAAAAGAGAAGCGTAAGCCTGTGTTGCAAACGGAGGTAGACTCGCAATTGCTTTTGCTGCAGGCCACTGAAAAGAGGAGAGGTTAGCGGTAGTCGCAGGAAGATGATGCAATGTCTGGGCCTGCGCCGTTAGCGGAGGCACTCTCAGCTAGCGTCTGCTACGGGAGCTGGAGGCCACTGCAGAGGAAAGAGGTTGGAAGCCTCGGGAAGAAGGTGCTGTGAGGTTAAGCGGGGGCTGGCGGGCCCATCTGTATATGGTGCTACGGCAGGAAGAGCCGTGCTGACATGCTGAGCTGAAACGGGAGGCGAATGAAGTCTCGCAGCTGTGGAATCCGGGGCGCGGCCTAGGCTCGCTGAGGACCTGGTGCTGTGGCCCGCTGGCCGCTGCACGCCGAAAACCGGATCTTGTACTAAAGGAAGGTGGCGGTGTCGGGCGAGGCGAATCCGGGGCCTCCCGAGTTTTGCCCTGCCTTCTTGCTGCCTTGGAAGCTTGGGTGGACTTAGGGGAGAGGTTGGCTTTGTTCATCCTGCGTGAGGGCTGAACGTCAGAATTTATCAGCGCTTGACTCAAACTTAATACTGTCCACTTTCCAATAGGCGGAATCGTTGGCACGGCCGAACGATAGGACGCCGAGGAGGAAGCTGGAGTCCTTGCCGGTGGAGGTGAGGGTAGGTCTCGGCGTCTTGGCGTGCGGTGGGTTGTTTTGGCGGACCGGCGTCCACGAGATGAAGCCTGGGGCTCGGTGGCGATGTCAGGCGGAGAAGGAGTGGTCCTAGGGCCGGCTGATGGCAAAGGAGGGACCGGAGTACAGCCGAACTCGTCGTAGGACAGAGATAGTTGTATCTGGGACATCATAGCAGTATGATAAACCAAATGCTGAAAACTGTTGAGGAATATGGGTGAGTCGACTGCATATATTTATAGGCCTTACTCATGCTGATTGAGTGGACCTGTTGATTACTGATTGCTGACAGCTGGTCGGAATGACTTGATTGTTTGATCATTAGAACGTGTTCCTCCCGAACCTTGTTAATAAAAAATCATTTGTTACTCCCGTGAAGAGATCTCCCTCGAGCGTGAACAGCTTTTTTGGTAAGCAGATTCTCCCCACTACAGCTGTATCTGGGGAATTCATGATGGAGTTTATATTGGATTTATATTGTCAGATTTTCATTGGATTTTTCGTTCATGGGACTTATTCATCAGATTCAGATATAGCAAGCAAGCAACTTTATTTGTATAGCACATTTTTAAACAACAGACGTTGCCCCAAAGTGCTTTACAAAATATATAGATATGCACTGGTTATCCAGGGTTTCATTGAAATCGATTACTACTAGCAGTGCTGTGATGAGTGTTACGTGAACTCTGTGCTTGAATGGACAAATTCACACAAACATTATGTCAAGATGCCTGTTCTGGTCAGTATCCTAGCAAACATTAGTAGGTTATGTCTTAAAGTCCCCCTGTAGTCAATAATTGTATCCCTTAAAACTCATCTTTGATCACCAAAATTACATAAAGGTTTTTTGGTCTTCATCTCTCCTAGGATGGTGACAAGTAACTAGGGTGACTAGAGTGGTTCTTTAGTAATATGGCACATAGTTTTAGAGTTGGTATTTGACTATTTGGGACCCAGATCAGAAAGCAGACAGACTGGCTAAACCAACCGTCTACTAACCACCAGGCCGCCACACATGACAGGAGTCAAATAAACCTCAGCACTTAGAGACTCTTTCACCTACACTCTTAAGAAAAATGGTTCTAAACAGTACCAAATTAGGGTTCTTCGGCTAGTAACAATAACAGAAACCTTTTTGGTGCTAAATATAGCTTAATTTTTATAGGTTCCATAAATAACCATGCTTTGAAAGTCCTTGATAGGACCTTAATGGTGTTATAAATAACCTTTTCAACAATATTTATTTTCATTCATATTAGTATCTTCATATTATTAATATTACTATTTTATATATTATTCATTAATATTGTTTTTTAATCTGCCTGGTCTTATTACCGGTATATCTTGTTGCCTCTATTTAGGTTTTACATAAAAAAAAAAAAAAAACATGTGTCAATACTTAATACTTAATACTCAAATAACAGTTAATTGAATTCATTAATAAATAACAATTGACATTGAGCACGATGTAGATGTAATGAAGACCATGTTCCAGTGAAATATATTCACAATCCCCTATGATGTCTTTACGTCCTTCATTATGTGTGTATTCTGAGTAGCAGTTTCTCTCTGCAGATGATGAGGTTATGATATGTGACAGCATCTGAAATAAACAATTGAGTTTAGTTACATTTTGTCTCTTCCATTTGATTATGTAAGGTAACACTTTATTTTAAGGTGCTTGTAATAAGCTGTAATTAACAGTTAATAAGACACTTATAAGACCTTATAAGATGCATATAAGATGCATATACGCATTAACTTGATATAAGGGTTAATTAAAGGTCCAGGCCCTGAAGAGATCAGGGAAACTACTCCCTCTTGGGAAGGTCAATTTTTAAGTGACTGGGAGTTTGTGTCACCATTTATGTTTGTTCGGCTGTTCTAAAAGTGCAATGTATTGATACTTGAGAAATGTATTATTTAATTTAATTTATTTATTATCATTAGTTAATGCTTATATGCATCTTATGTGCATCTTATAAGGTCTTATAAGTGTCTTATTAACTGTTAATTACTGCTTATTACAAGCACCTTAAAATAAAGTGTTACCAAAAATTATGTTAATGAAAGCAAAAATAAGCAAAAATGGACAGTATGAGCCCTTTACCGTTTTAAAAGGAAAAAGTGATATTAAAGTCAGGGGATAGCTTTAATGTTTTTTTGTGACTGGGTTTGTTTAGGCATAAAGTAATAATAAAATTTTAAAAAAATCAAACAATGTGGATTATAAATTCCATGTCTCTGTTACTTTGTGGAGAAGAGAAGTATAGTTGTGTAGCTGTGTACAGTATGTGTAGTTGTAGCTGAGCTCCAAAAAAATCAGTAATGAGGTGGCTTTGACAGTTACAGATTTGAAAATTAAAAATTTGGGAATAAAGATTCCTAAACTCTAACACAAAGAACAATTTCAGCATATAAAGGATTCTTCAGGATGATACGGTTCTAAATAGAACTGTTGCGTGTAAAGAACCTTTAAAGAACCATCTTTGGTTAAACTTTATTTTGAGGTTGAGGGTTAGTTGCATGTAATTATACATAATTTACTGTTCTTGCTATGGTAAGTACATGCAACATATGTAACAAGGACACTGTAAAATAAAGTGTTACCCCATGTTAAGAGTGTAGATATCATAGTATAAAGTCTGTCTTTTCCCCGTACTTGTAAATCCAGAAAAACTCCCAAACCCATTTATTTGGTCATATTTGATGTCCAACAAATAAAAAACAGATAAACAAATGATAAAACTTGTTTGCTGAATATTAGATACTTTTCTACAAAAGCAATTTTTGTAAATTATATAATCACAGATCATAACTTAGACGTGCTCTGTTTGACAGAAACCTGGCTAAAATAAGATGATTACATTACTTTAAATGAGTACTTACAGAATACTGTAAGCCTGGTCTGAAGGGCAAAGGAGGAGGGGTTGCTGCAATTTATAGTAACATGTTCAGTATTACTCAAACGTCTGGTTTATAGTATAATTCTTTTGACGTAATGGTGGTATAAGTAACATTATAAAGTGATAAATCCCGTTTGACATTTGTACTGGCTACTGTATACAGGCCACCAAGGCACGATTAGGGATGGGTATCGTTAAAGTTAACGGTATTTCTGCTCTAGCGTACAGGCATTTTTGCGTTTTATATATATAAGATTAGATACAATAAGAACAAGAACAAATAAACAAAGTACAAACAATGATCAAATAAATACAATAAATATACAAAGAAACAAAATTAAGTAACAAAAGGTCTAGGCTACTAACATTACTGTTCAGTTAAGTAATATGACCTGCAAAAGAAATCTAGTAAAGTAATCAAATATAAAGTAACACTTTTTTCACAGTATAAATTGATACATTTATGCTTATCAAAGCTAAAGTTATTCATTCAAGTGCTGTATGTAATACATGTTTTTCTTTGCCTTGTTGTTTGATTCACAATAATCATCGCACAATCATCAGCAGGTTTATTAGACTGCAGACACTTTAAGAGATCTGCAGATCTAATAATACATAACATATTTTCTCCCAACTATTTACGTTAATTTAAGAAAAATGGTGTTTAAGTGAATACTCGCCAAGCATTTTGACATATTTTTGTGTGTATTTGATCGTTTAGTAGTAAAGTATAATTTGCCTGTCTAAGGTCTGTTTCATAGCGCACACACAGAAAGCCTCTCTGAAGTTGGAAACAGTGCCTCTGTGCAGATTATTGTGCTTTTAATAGCTCTTTTTATTATCAAACACATTTCACAATTTAGCAACAGTAGAAACTGCATTTTACAACAATCACTGATTGTGCTGATTCTGGGGTTAAGTTTGTGTTTTATAAGGAGAAATGACAGCGCACCGCTGTAAAGGGAATGAAGTTACGCAAGACAGAACGTGGCTAGTTTTTAAGAGTTTTATTTTAAATATCTTTTTTTATAATCGTTGGATGCCAAAATCGAAATTCAAATTAGATTACTATCACAGATTAGATTAGATTAGGTTAGATTAATATCACAGGCCTAAACTGTAACCAGACATTTGAATGTTTAGTTCACTCGGCCATCAATTCTCATTAAGCAGGGGCTGGGTTTCTGTACCCATCCCTAGGAACTGTACAGACTTTATCAAATAAGTATTCATTGTGGGTGATTTTTAATATCCATGTAGATATTAAAAAAGATGCATTGGGATTGCCATTTACAGACATCCTAAACTCTATTGGAGTTAGAAAACATGTGTCAGGTCATGGTCCCACTCACTGTCCTAATCATACTTTTCATACACTAGTTTTTCGCCAGAACTTGTACAAATGATGCTCAATCACCACTCAATTAATCACTTAATTATCTCATTAACTTTAACACTGGTTCAGTGTTACTTATAACACTCTTGAGTGTGGACTCATATAAACACTGAGCAGTGTAAATGTAACACTGGGGATGTACTGTATTACAAAAACACTTGTATGAGTATTAAAGTTTATTTATCAAGTTTAAAGTATCAGATTTAAAAATAAAAATCAGTTTATTTCCATTACGATCAATAATTGTAATATAATGAAAAGCCATTTGTTTTCTGGTAAAATAAGAATGACACCTTGCACTTGAAAAAAGCATGTATGAATGTATTCATTTCACAGTCAAGAAAACAACATTTGTGAAAATGACCTTTTGTAAGGATTAATCATGATTTTGAGCTCACAGCACTTGAAATCTTAAGTTTATGTATTTTGAAGGTAAATAAGTTATTTGAACTTATATTTTTGAGTGACATGGCCAAAATGCTCAATTTAAAGTCATGTTTAGTCAAGTACACTTGATTGTTTAAGTAAAGACAACATTAGGGTTTACAGTGTAGCCTGTTAACCAGCCATCCGTGCTTGCCGTCTTTTTTTTTCTCACGTGCACTTGTGCCTTTTACGAGTCTATCAAAAAAACTGTGGTGAGTAGTTTCAGTCAGCAAACACGGTGAGTAATGTCTTCTCCTGTTATTGTCACTTGCACTTCGTGTCACATAATAATAATATAATAATTTGTTACATATAGCGCTTTTTCTGGGTACTCAAAGCGCTTTACATGGAAGGGGGAATCTTCTCAACCACCACCAATGTGCAGCATCCACCTGGATAATGCGACGGCAGCCATATTGCACCAGAACGCCCGCCACACACCAGCTTCTTGGTGGAGAGGAGACAGTGATGAAGCCAATCAGTATATGGGGATGATTAGGAGGCCATGATGGACAGAGGCCAAAGGACAAATTTGGCCAGGATGCCGGGGGTAAACCCCTAATCTTTTTCAAAAGACATCCTGGGATTTTTAATGACCACAGAGGATGGATCACATGTATAGTATAGCCTTCTCTATCAGCGGTGAGGGCTTCACATGTGATAAATGCAGGGAGATGCAGGCTGACGGAGAAGATTTCAGAACTAAAGACACGCATCCAAAGTTTAATTCGAGAATAGTAAGAATGCAAGGGCTTTAGATACTGCTTTGGATGCAACAAGCTTAGTAAACTCCGCACATTGTTCGGTTCCGGCTGTAGAGCCCCTGCAGCAGGGCAACTGGGTGACGGTGAGATGTTGTAGTCACGGGACAAAACATCGCTCTTCCATTCCGATTACAACATTAAACAGGTTCTCCCCACTCAGTGACGCACCCACTGAGAATCCTGTTGAAAGTGCCCTAGTTATTGGCGATTCTATGACACGGAACGTGAAAATAGAGACACCAGCCACCACACAAAATAATTAAAAAAAAAAACGTCTTTACATCTCAGTATATGAATATATTTCTGAAGTTAATACACACAGTGTTCAATTAGGCTAATTCAAGTGTTTTCATGCATAGAATAAAAATTGTAATTACACTGATTGTTGTTAGCTTTTTAATTATATTAATCAAAGGTACATCAGCTAGCAAACCATTAGGCAGTAAAGGCTTTGGAGTCTATTTAAAGGCAATGATTGTGAATGATTGCTCAAACTGCAGTGAATAGTTGTGCTAAATGAAAGACGGCGTCATCCACTGAACCCTTTCAAAGGCCAGTGAAAGCATACTGTCAGTTTAGCCCTATTCGGACGCTAATAGTTTCTCATGGTATAACTGTCCCAGCTGCTTAGAACTGATGAGTTACGGATCATAAACTCTTTCCAAACATATATTGATATATAGACGATATTTACATAAACACATGCCAAACAATAACACCAGCAACGCAAACAATCCTAAATAGCAACCGTAGGCGAGCATAAGAGGATTCTGGAGAATGAATTAATGGTAGGTACAAGAGACGTCAAAAGTCAATTTCCTCAGGATGAGATCAGACTTGTCTCTAGTTTTTAAGAGATCATATAGATGTGTTTTCTACAGAAAAGTTATTTTCATTCCTTGGCTAATGGCATTACTGCCTCGAGTGCCTCCAAAGGGAATCAAGGAAATAGGTCCTCTGCATGGTAAGTAATGCAGGAGTAACATAACAGCACAAAAATCCTCAAGAAAAAGAAATACAACAAATCACCTCCTCATCCATAAACAAACAATATATTTACAAAAAACTGGTCAACTAAATCAAAGATATTCAAAAATCAAAACATGAAATAACATTACTTTTTTCACATTTGGGCAGCAAACAAACAGTTTCCCAAACCAGGGGTGCCTCTCAATTCTTATTTGTGCATCCTCATTTCCTTTCCTCGCTTCCTTTCCTCGCGTCTCAGCTCCACCCCCTGCAGGATGCGAGGGAAGGCTGGAAGGAAAGAAAATGAGGACGGAGGAATCGAATGAAAGTTTTTTTATACTTTGGAATACTTGATCACTCGAGCGTCACTTTATAGCGTCATCAGCAGCGCTCAAAGGATCTGCCCTTATGTTGTTGAAGTTTGGTTATTTAAGAAATTAGTAATAAATAATAATAAAGCAAGATACCCTGTTGAAATATGTGAGATGTGTGGTTTATATAAACTGCAAAGGTAAAGTACAAATTAAAATGAATGTGACCGACATGAAGCGGGAGGAGAATTTAAACTTGCATCACGTTTAGTCGATAAAACACTTCCGCAAAGCATAAAACTGTGCATCCTCGCATATAGCTCCTCTGGAAGCCTCCTCACTCCTCGATCCTCGCCTCCTCGCGGTACAATTAGAGAATTGAGATGTCCTTCAAGATGGCTGAGCTCGATCGGTTTCTGGGTCATAGGATGGAGGATCGAGGAGACGAGGAGGGATATTGAGAAGCACCCCAGGATTTTTCAAGAAAAGCAGCCAACAGCATGTGGCAAATCACACTGGATAAAACACTTCTTCTACTTTCCCTTTTTATACCAAACATGGAGTGCTACTAGTGACCCCAAGTGGCTAAGATGAACATAGCCCCCCAAAAAAATAGTAAGCCTTGTAACAGGCTGTAACTGTTAAAATGGGGTCGTACAGTATTTTAAACTTTTACAGGGGTTAGTCTGTGATTTTATTGCCGTCCGAATCCAGAATGTCAGTGTTTTTCTCCCACCACCCGCGTAAATATCTCCAGCCAAATTATCCAGGCTACTGTTTTTTGACGAACACCAAGGTCGTGTGGTGATTTAACTGCCATCCGAATCCACATCTCTAAGTTTACAAGAGATCACTTTAAACTTCACTGTTTAATCCTTTTTGATCACTGCCGAGCACCGTACGAACGATGTACACTTTTATTACTGAAATGCTGGAAACTATTTACAAGAACAATACTTCATCACATCAAAAGGAGAAAGAAGAAAGCACGTACACATTTGTAATGGGCCGTTATTGTGATATATATATATAAATATATATGATACAATTTTTAAATATGTAGGCTAGGCTATAGTTTGGATAATTTTTTATAATATCCCATTAATCCTATTAATTGCAATTTCCACTATTTCTGAAGTGATTATTTTATAAATTACACCGCTTTCTCACATAACGCAGTGAAGCAGCCCCTGCATGAGTGAATAATTGATTCTTGAGCCAACGATATCAACAAATTCAGCACCATCGCCACAGACATCACCTGGTAACGTCGCACGTAAGAATGTATAACTTAAACAACTTTCTAAGGTATGGTTTGGGGAACATGCCTAGAAATGGTATACCTTTAGTTAAGTTATACCTTTAGAGTCTTCGTAACGCACTAAGAGACAACGTTATTGGGAAATGCAGCCCTGATTGTTCCATTCCAATCTGACTTCTGACCTATAATGCTGCCTGAATCATAACCATACACTGTTCGTTCACTGGCCAGAGGAGAACTGACCCCCCAACTGAGCCTGGTTTCTCCCAAGGTTTGTTTCTCCATTCTGCCTCCTGATTGAGTTTTGGTTCCTTGCCACTGTTGCCTTTTTTCACCTTTGTTGCCATTGGCTTTTGGCTTGCTTAGTTGGGGACTCTTTTTTCTAGCACTTTAGACACGGTTGCTATTTTACGCTTAAAGAAGATTAAGGAAAACAGTCTTACACTGTGGAAAAACGAGCACATTCATGCCCTTAAGAGAGCACCCCAGAAAAATGCAATGCAGTTAGAAGTTAAAACTAGAGCTATATTGCATTGCGTGGAAGGATAGTGTTACTGGTTACAGTAAGGCATTAAAAATATCTAGGTCTGCTTACTTTGTGACTCTCTCGAAGAGAACAAACACAACCCTAGGTATTTTTTTGATACATTGGCTAATGAGAAATAGAGCTTCAGCAAGTTCAGACATTTCCCAACACCACAGCAGCAATGACTTTATAAATTTCTTCACTTGCAAGATTGATACAATTATAGAGAAAATTATAACCATGCAACCTCTGTTACAGGTCTGGTTGCAGCAACGAAGAAACAGGATCTATATACAGCAGTCTTTATTAATCATAAACTCAAACTTACAGAAATACTCGCGTCGCGATACTAGGAAATCGCTCACACACGGGACAGAACAATCAGGCCAACATCAACGACAAAAGACAACTGAACAGAACAAAACACAGGGCTTAAATACAAAGGGGAATAATCAAAGAAACAAGACACAGTTGACATGACTAATGAGACAATGACTGATTAAGGTGTCCATGGCAACTAAAGTGTGGCGGGAAAAGAACAAATGAACAAAGGAAGTCCAAACACAAACAGACATGTAACAACCATCTGGTACACTGTCACTTCAGACACTGTCACCCCCTAAAGAACAATTACAATATTTCCATATAATTCCATATATATATATATATATATATATATACTATATATATATATATATATATATATACCTACCATTAATTCATTCTCCAGAATCCTCTTATGCTCGCCTACGGTTGCTATTTAGGATTGTTTGCGTTGCTGGTGTTATTGTTTGGCATGTGGTATATATATATATATATACTATATATCTCACTATAATGCTATTCACTCTTGTAGAGAAATGAAAAGAGGAGGAGGAGTCTCTTTGTACGTGTCTGATGCATTTAAGTATATTCTCAGAAAGGATTTAAGTATTGATTTCAACTTAACATTAGTAGAATCTTTATTTATTGAAATTCCTTCATGTTTTTTATTTAAAGGGAAAAGCATTGTGATTGGATGTATTTATAGACCACCGGCTACAGATATAAATACTTTTATTGATGCACTTGATTCAACTTTAGATATTATTTCAAAGGAACATAAGCTCTGTCTGCTACATGGTGACTTCAATTTGAATATCTTACATGCCGATCTCACTGCTACACAAGATTTTCTTAACACCCTGTACTCTGTAAATTTCTACCCTTTAATTACAAAACCTACTAGGGTCACTACACACTCAGCCTCTCTTATAGATAATATTTTGTTCAACTCATGTGACTATAAAGTGTCAGCAGGGCTGTTATGGTGTGACGTGTCTGACCATTTTCCAGTCTTTCAAATGATACACTCTGTTTTTGATGCTTGTACTACTAATAATGTGCATGTTAAATATCGAAATTTCACCCATAAAAATATTGGAATATTCAAATCAGCCATCAGCTCTATCATATGGGACGAGGTCATGCTGTTGCAGGATGCTATTAAAGCCTATGATTTATTTTGACTCTCTTTAATTCTGCTCTGGAATCCAGTTTTCCTTTAACAGCTGTGAAATCCAAAGTAGTTAGAGATAAACCCTGGTTTACCGGTGAATTAAGGAAACTATCTAGAAAGAAAAATCGGTTGTATCGCAAGTCTGTCACCAAGCCCACTCCTTATAACCTAGAAACATACAAAAAATATAGGAACCAATTCACAAGATTAATTAAGGCGACTAAAAAAAAGTTTTATGCTGACCAGTTTAATCGTGTCTCTAATGACATTAAATCAACCTGGAACATTATAAATCAGGTACTGTGTCGCAATAGGAAGGCTGCATTTACACCTACAGTGATGAGGGACTATGATAGGTGTCTATCAGACCCCATTGATATAGCTGATGGTTTTAATAATTTTTTTATCAAAATTGGGTCTGATTTAGCTCACAATATCCAGAAGACTGATAATGATCCATGTAGCCAAATAAATGGGCGGTACGCTCCCCTCTCTAATCTTGATCACCCAACTACGCAGGAGGTCCGTGATATTATTTTTTCTTTAAAAAACTCAGCCCCTGGCCACGATGGTATTAAGAGTATCCTCCTTAAGGAGACCATTGATCATATCATTCAACCTCTTACTTATGTTATTTCTTTATCATTTCAATCCGGAATTATTCCCCAAGCTCTTAAAATTGCAAAAGTTATTCCCATTTTTAAATCAGGTGATATAGAGGTGTTTAGCAATTATCGTCCCATATCCATTCTGCCCTGTATCTCTAAAATATTTGAGAAACTCGTCTACGAACGATTAAATAAACATTTAATTGTTAATAATATTATATATAAACACCAATATGGGTTTCGGAAAAAATATTCAACAGAACATGCATTAATACAGCTTGTAAATTTTATTTCAAATGCCCTTGATGATAAAAAATTTGCTCTCGGTGTTTTTCTTGATTTAAGTAAGGCTTTTGATACTGTTTCACATGATATTTTGATTTCTAAGCTTAATGGATATGGGGTGGAGGGTACTGCTTTAGTTTGGTTCCGCAACTACTTTATCAACAGAGAACAATTTGTTTATCTCAATGGTTTCTTTTCTAAAACTTCTAAAATTTCATTTGGGGTTCCTCAGGGTTCTATTTTGGGTCCTTTATTGTTTTTAATTTATATTAATGATTTATTCCTTTGTTGTAAACATTTTTTACCCATATTATTTGCTGATGACACCAATCTCATTGCAGTGCACGAGGATTTTGTCACCTTGATACAACATGTTAATGACGAGTTAAAAATACTATCAAATTGGTTTCGCTCTAACAAGCTAACGCTAAATGTCAAAAAATGTAATTTTATGATATTTCACAATATTAATAAATTCTATCCCAAAGAACATGCTTGTATAGAAATTGATGGAGCTCCAGTTATTCAAGTGGCTTCAACAAAATTTCTCGGTGTCCTGATTGATGAAGGTTTAACTTGGTCTAAACATGTTGATCTAGTTTGTACAAGATCCTCTAAAATGTTAAATATTCTAAGAATTGTTTTACCTTCAATTCACTCATCTGCTCATTTAACGCTTTATTATAGCTTTTTATTCCCCTTTATGAATTATTGCAATATTGTCTGGGGTGCTACTTTTCATACTTATCTTGCAAGAATTTCTAAAATTCAAAAGAAGTTCTTGCGGATGATTTCATACTCGTCCAAATATGCTCCTTCGGCACCGCTATTTCTTAGATTCAAGATTTTGCCAATTGAGAACGTCAATGTTTATTTAACATGCATATTTATTCATAAGTTTATTTACAAGAGAGAAGACCTTCCACCAACATTACAACACTTTTTTACTTTTATTTCTGATACTCATATCCATCAAACAAGGCATAGTGAAATAAATCTTGTCTTACCGTTTTCTAGAACTTCGGGCTATAAAACTGACCTCAGCTTTAGGGGTCCTCAATTATGGAGTAAATTAAGTTTGTCCTTAAGATCTATGTCTTCTTTGTTTATCTTCAAAAGACAGTTGAAAGACCTTTTGATTTTAATATGACAGCATTTGGTTATAGTTTTCTGCAGTATATCTCATATGCTGCTCTACGCTTTTGATCCTCCTTTACCATTACCCATTAACATCTGTAATTTTAAGTTAAAAGGATAATCAGGCTTCTGAAAATGTTTTTCTCCTCTTTTATTATTCAACTCATTCGTCTGCGTGTCTTTATACATATATATATATATTTTTTTTTCTTGTTTTGTTGTTTATTCATGTTAGTGGAGTGGAACTCTGTATAAACCCAAGTGGGTTTCGTTCCCCTCCTTGTATGGTATCCTTGTGATATTTTTGCAGAACAAATAAATTAAAAAAAAAAAAAAATATTTGAGAGCAGTAGCATCGGTGTCACTAAGTTTTACAGATGGTGGCACTAGCACCTGATTTGGTAGCCCACCCCATTTAGGGGTGTGGTCCTGGTCAAGACAATCTCCTGAACTCCAAACTGAATGTCAGAATGGGAAAGAAAGGAGATTTAAGCATATTTTGAGCGTGGCATGGTTGTTGGTGCCAGACGGGCCGGTCTGAGTATTTCACAATCTGCTCAGTTACTGGGATTTTCACGCACAACCATTTCTAGGGTTTACCAAGAATGGTGTGAAAAGGGAAAAACATCCAGTATGCGGCAGTCCTGTGGGCGAAAATGCCTTGTTGATGCTAGAGGTCAGAGGAGAATGGGCCGACTGATTCAAGGTGATAGAAGACCAACTTTGACTGAAATAACCACTCGTTACACTCGTATGCAGCAAAGCATTTGTGAACCCACAACAGGCACAACCTTGAGGCGGATGGACTACAACAGCAGAGGATCCCACCGGGTACCACTCATCTCCACTACAAATAGGAAAAAGAGGCTACAATTTGCAAGAGCTCACCAAAATTGGACAGTTGAAGACTGGAAAAATGTTGCCTGGTCTGATGAGGCTCGATTTCTGTTGAGACATTCAGATGGTAGAGTCAGAATTTGGCTTAAACAGAATGAGAACATGGATCCATCATGCCTTGTAACCACTGTGCAGGCTGGTGGTGGTGGTGTAATGGTGTGGGGGACGTTTTCTTGGCACACTTTAGTGCCCCTTGGGTATCGTTTAAATGCCACGGCCTACCTGAGCATTGTTTCTGACCATGTCCATCCCTTTATGGCCACCATGTACTCATCCTCTGATGGCTACTTCCAGCAGGATAATGCACCATGTAACAAAGCTCGAATCATTTCAAATTGGTTTCTTGAACATGACAATGAGTTCACTGTACTAAAATGGCCCCCACAGTCACCAGATCTCAACCCAATAGAGCATCTTTGGGATGTGGTGGAACGGGAGCTTCGTGCCCTGGATGTGCATCCCACAAATCTCCATCAACTGCAAGATGATATCCTATCAATATGGGCCAACATTTCTAAAGAATGCTTTCAGCACCTTGTTGAATCAATGCCACATAGAATTAAGGCAGTTCTGAAGGCGAAAGGGGGTCAAACACAGTATTAGTATGGTGTTCCTAATAATCCTTTAGGTGAGTGTACAATCCTTACTAATAGTGATATTAAAACACATTTTAGGCTTATTATTAAGAAATGTGCATTGTGCAATAATGTAAGTACTCCAAATAAAGTATCATTAAGTCTCAAGCAAAATGTCAGTAAATATGTTAAAGGGTCACTCCACCCATTTCAACATTAATCTTTATTGAAAGTGGGTTATATATGTAGTCGAAATGTAAAAGAAATTTTGAATTTGGTGCCCTCTTGACCGAGAAAATAACTTTAGGGCGCATTTGTATGTTAGACAACAACTCCCACAATGCACCACATTGCACAGCTCCGCAAGCCACTCCCACTAATCCAGAACAGCGCGCAAATATCAGAGAAATCACTCTTCCGTCTACAAGGCTAGCTGCCAAAAGAGTTTGAAATTCATTTCACACAAAATGTCTAGTTAGTTGGCTGTGGCGAGCAGGCAACACAGTCTCACACCCAAGGCGTCATCTTACTGATGCTTCTGACCATGCGTCAACATGCCGACGCACACACCCCCCCCCAAACGTCAATATGAGACGCTCATCCTCGGGCGTCATCAAATGCCGCGCACCCTTTAGCGTCAGTTAGATGACGCTTCCGTTATGGGTAGGTTTAGGTCTGGGGTAGGGTTAGGATTAGACCACTAGGAGGCGCGTCTCATATTGACGCCTAAGGGGTGCCATGTGCGTCGGTATATTGACGCATGGTCAAAAATGGTCCATAGCGTCAGTTAGATGACGCCTTGGGTGTGAGACTGGGTTCGAGCAGGACGAGGGACGTGAGAGGAAGGTGCGAGTGATAATGAATGACACCTGTGAGACGCAGCGGTCTCATATCTCTCACGGAGGAGCGGAAGCACAAAAGGAACAGGCCTGATTTTATGTTTTGTTTCTGTTGTGTGTGGCCAGCTGGCTTATACTTTTGTTTTGTATTTGTTTATTTTACTATTAAAATGTTTAAATGTTCGCCGGTTCCCGTCTCCTTCTTCCCACAACAACGAACCCCGTTACATTGGCAAACTCATTAGCGAATTACTCCTCGTTTATATTTCTTTCTATATGGTGAATTATTGCATGATATACCTAGATGTTCAGTCAGAACATATGCGGTGCGACACTAGGATGGTTCACATCACAACACAAACGTCCGTGTGCTCGTCTGATTCAGAGATTTCGTCCAGGAGAAATTCGTCCCGGAGAAATTGCTATCGTTGAAATTATCTGCAGCAGACGAACTCTATCTGTGTCCGTAGCGCACAGCGAGAGCACAGGCACCAGCAGTCCACCCAGCTCGAGCCCGTCCGGGCTCCTCGTCCGCGACAGGCAGCCGCCTCCTGTTCCTCCAGCAGCCTCAGCTGCTCTTCACTATATTGCGGCTCGTAAAGATAGCCACGAACAGCGGATTCGAGCAGCAGAATTTCAAAATCCTCTTCTTCCATATCATGTTTAGTTTCTTCCATATCGTGTTTAGTTTCTTCTGTCATTGTCATAACTTCCTATCTCCACAGTGCTTGTTAGCTTAGCTTATAAACAAGATGGCTGATATTGATTTCAGTATCTACAAGTGAAGTCCCACCCACTGATCTGTGATAGCTCTGTTAGCGCATTAGGTCCAACCAAGTACAAAGCAAAATTCTACAAGTACAAAACAAAATTCTACAAGTACAAAACAAAATTCTACAAGTACAAAGCAAAATTCTACAAGTACAAAACAAAATTCTACAAGTACAAAGCAAAATTCTACAAGTACAAAACAAAATTCTACAAGTACAAAACAAAATTCTACAAGTACGAAAAACTGTCACGTGACTTTTGGCACTATTTTTCCGCCGTCCAGGCAGATTTTCTCACAAATGCAGTTGAGCAACTTCCTCTTCTAGAACAGTAGATGGCGCTAAGATAGGGGATCAATTTTGCGCTAGTCTCTCGGGAGAAGGTGAACGTGATTTCACCAAGTACCACATGTTCCTGGATCAACATCTTTGTTGATCCTGGATCAACTTTCCAATCAACCAATCAGATTTGAGGGACAAGTTTACAGTTTATGTCAAGTTAAGGCTTAGAACCAGGGTGAAGTACTTAAACATCAGTGCTATTCACCTTTCATTACCCTCTGATTTTAGGGAAAAGTTATGGGTAGGGTTAGGTTTAGGGGTAGGGATTGGTTAAGGACTACATTTTGGGACAGGAATGTTGATCCAGGATCAACAAAATATGTTGCTCCAGGACCATGTCTTACTTGGCAAAATCACGGTGACCCTCGGGAGAAACACTGATGTGAAACACGTGCTTGCCTTTGCCCATGGGAAAATGAGTGGTGAACAGGTGTGTTTCTGTCTTACTTTATCTATAATTAACCTTATTGAGGTTTTGGTAAATGTTTATTATTTAGACAGAAATCTACATTAGCACTTAGAGAGTGTCAACATCTAAACCTCTGCTAATTCTCACTAAGATCATCTGACAGCAATAGTCAAAGGAATTATGTCTAAATGAGACCATAAATTATGTTAAAACATGTCCACAATGGCCACATTTGAACTAGTTTCTAAACTTGTATGAAGGTTCAATGAACGTCTATATCGGACGTCCAGAACACGTCAAAAAAAGACGTCATAAAAACTTTCATTCTGGCTCCTCAGTGGACGTCTTTTCAACGTCCGACTTTTGTGACAAAGACTTTAAAAAGGCGTCTTTTGGACATCATTTTGCTCAGTGGGATGTAGATTTTTTTTTTTTAAAGCAACATATGATAGAGCTTTCAGCTTAGATTCCCCTATCCTAGAGAGAGTGAAGTGCTACTAATATGGATTTTTGTCTAGATGTAATAAACATTTTGCAAAAGAAAACCTCAATAAGGTTAATTAGATAAAGACAGAAACACACCTGTTCACCGCTCATTTTCCTCAGCTGTAGGCAGTGTTGGGAAACATATTTCGTTACAGAATACATGCCCAAAAATGTAATTTGTAACGTATTCCGTTAGCCTCTCTCACAGACATGTCTACTTTAAACAGAACAATTCAAAACGAAAGAAAAAAGACTACAGACTGCTCTCTGCTTATGCAATCCTGGCGCGTTCACTGCGAAGATCTTCATGTTTTCAGCCGACACACTGACAAAAAATACACTTGTTTATTAATAAACAATTAAAATATCTCCTTGATATATTTTACATATTCATAATCTTTTGCCAGTTCTTTGTGACAGCTTTAAGGTGTTTTATTAGCAATGTCACCCTACATGTTACACGCGTCACCACCGCACCGCACCCACCAGAATAGGCAAAGCAAGGCAAGGCAAGGCAAGGCAAGGCAAGGCAAGTTTATTTATATAGCACATTTCATACACAATGGTAATTCAAAGTGCTTTACATAGAAGAAATAAAAAGAAAAAAGAAAAAGAAAAAAGAAAAAGAAATAACCATAATTAAAACAGTTTAGAATAAAGAAATTAAAATAATCAAAACAAATAAGAATAATTAAAACAGTTTAGATTAAAAAACAAAATAAAGTACAGTAAAAACAGTCGGACGAACAGTGGCACAGTGCTCATTCAGTAAATGCACAGCTAAACAGATGTGTTTTGAGTCTGGATTTGAATGTGACTACTGTAGGAGCACATCTGATCTCCTCTGGAAGCTGGTTCCAGCTGCGGCTGGCATAATAGCTAAAAGCAGACTCTCCATGCTTAGTGTGAACCCTTGGTATTTCTAGCTGATGTGATCCTAATGATCTGAGTGATCTGTTGGGTTTATATTCAGCGAGCATATCTGCAATATATTGAGGTCCTAACCCATTGAATGATTTATATACCAGTAATAATACTTTAAAGTCAATCCTAAATGTAACTGGGAGCCAGTGTAAAGACTTGAGGACTGGTGTGATATGTTCATATTTTCTGGTTCTGCTCGTTACAGAATAAGCCTGTTTAGTAAGCAGGATAAGATTGCCGCATTCTTACATTATAAAAGGCAATTCAATGCGGACGTAATCCCTCAGATTGAGTAATGTACGTTACAAATTACATTTTTGGTCATGTATTCTGTAACGAAATATGTTTCCCAACACTGCCTACAGCTGAGGAAAATGAGCGGTGAACAGGTGTGTTTCTGTCTTACTTTATCTAATTAACCTTATTGAGGTTTTCTTTTGCAAAATGTTTATTACATCTAGACAAAAATCCATGTTACCGCTAGTAGCATTTCACTCTCTCTAGGATAGGGGAATCTAAGCTGAAAGCTCTATCATATGTTGCTTTAAAAAAAAATAATCTACATAAGACGCGTGTGAAATTACTAAATTAGTGATTATTTACACTGAACGAGTATATTTCTTTCGTTCTCCATAAATTAATGAGAACATTTAATTTAATTGAAAGGAGGGTTTCATTTGTCTGTCCAAAATAATAATTTGGGCAATACTTCACAGGGAAGTTAAGAAACAATTATTGTTTGTTTTGTTCATTCATTATTTAAATTACATTAATAGTTACGCTGACTGAATTCCAACTAAATTAATGAATAAGTGGGACCCTTTCAATTAAATTAAATGTTTTCAATTATTTATGGAGAACGAAAGAAATAGACTCATTCAGTAAATGAAACGTTTTTACAAAAATGTAAAAAGCAACATGATGGCAGAGCTTTCAGTTTATAGATTCCCTTATCAGAGTGGAGTGCTTCTAAGTGCTAATGTAGATTTCTGTCTAAATAATAAACATTGACCAAAACCTCAATAAGGTTAATTATAGATAAAGTAAGACAGAAATACACCTGTTCACCACTCATTTTCCCATGGGCAAAGGCAAGCGTGTTTCACATCAGTGTTTCTCCCGAGAGACTAGCGCAAAATTGATCCCCTATCTTAGCGCCATCTACTGTTCTAGAAGAGGAAGTTGGTCAACTGCATTTGTGAGAAAATCTGCCTGGACGCGGAAAAATAGTGCCAAAAGTCACGTGACAGTTTTTCGTACTTGTAGAATTTTGCTTTGTACTTGTAGAATTTTGTTTTGCACTTGTAGAATTTTGTTTTGTACTTGTAGAATTTTGCTTTGTACTTGTAGAATTTTGTTTTGTACTTGTAGAATTTTGTTTTGTACTTGTAGAACTTTGCTTTGTACTTGTAGAATTTTGTTTTGTCTTGTAGAATTTTGTTTTGTACTTGTAGAATTTTGCTTTGTACTTGTAGAATTTTGTTTTGTACTTGTAGAATTTTGTTTTGTACTTGTAGAATTTTGTTTTGTACTTGTAGAATTTTGTTTTGTACTTGTAGAATTTTGTTTTGTACTTGAAAGATTTTAGTTTGTACTTGGAGGATATTTTTGTCATTGAAGAAATACGTTTCTATGTATATGTAAAACATACTGTATTTGTTTGATAGGTACGTTTTTTTATTTGCAGAACAATATGCATTGGTTTGTGAGTGATGTTTTGTATTTACAAACCACATTGAGTTTGTTTGTGAATCATTGGGTGTGAGTAAAACACGTTTTGTGTGTGTGTGAGGTTTTGGCACATAATTCGCTCCATAGGATCTAGTGCTTGTAGTCTTTAGAGAAATCCCCCCTTCTTACACTTCCTCCTACAATGACGTAAAATGACGATTTTTGCGTCATTGTAGGAGGAAGTGAAAAGGGTAAATAGCGGATTTCTCTCGTCTCAGGGGAAAATGAGAGAGTGTTGCACGACCATTCAATAGTATGACTAGGTTTCTAACAATGGAAAGCTTAATGCAAATGGGTGGAGTGTCCCTTTAACGAATTTGTAGTATACTTAGTATGAAATAAATATATTTAAAATACATTTTAGTATAGGTTATCTTCACTAGGGTGCAGTTAGCGTTCCTACATCAAACACATGGTGAATATTGGTGATTTGTGGATTGAAAAGCCTTTTATAACTTGTTCATGGCATAATGTTTCTCCTGGTTTCCACATCAGAGCTATATGATCTGATATATATGGTTTATAACAGAGAATTCTGCGCCTAATTTAAATGCTTGTCAGTAGTTCTCGATGTGATGTTATTAATTCCAAGGCAAATTCAAACGCTTTCTCACTGGATCTCCCTGCGCTGTGTAGTAACCGCGATGTGTGATCGATATTGGCACAGTAAACCTGTTTTGAGATTGCGCTGTGTTGTCTATTATTGCCCATAGCTGATAAATGTTCTGCGCTGCGCAGCTCATATGCAACAGAAATGGCAACTCTTATCAGTAAGACAATGTGGTGGTGGTATCAGTGCGACATGTAACAAAATTTAGTTGGACCGGTTGGGAAGAAAGGTAGCAAAATGAGACCATTTGGTTGCATCTGGAGCCCTGTAAATCATTGAAATCAATAACATGGATGTTAGACCCTATAGCTACACAAAGAGATGCTTACAGAAGTCATATATCCACTTCTTAATATTATTAAGTCATCAATGTCATCAGGACAATCACCATTGTCCTAAAAACTTTGAACCTGGCTGTTATTAAGCCTCTCATTAAAAAAACACAACTTGATCCTAGAGAAGTAGTAAATTACAGACTGATCTCGAATCTCCCTTTTCAGTAAAAACTACTACAAAAGGAAGTATCCTCACTACTATCTTCCTTCCTAGAAATAAATGATATCTATTCTATGGATATCCAGTAATGATTTAGACTGTATCATAGCACTACGACTGCCCTCCTTAGAGTTACAAATAATTTGCTCTTATCATCCGATAATCGAAATGCTGTCGGAAGTTAGCCTCTGAAAGACTGAAGCTAGTCGATCACGGGCATGCAGGGATTATGGCAGGGTGACACAGCGTCTTGTTACCTTTTTAGGGAACCATGGTTACAAATGCAACCGGAACATTCCCCGGAACTCATGCTGTGTCTAACGTTGTGGGAACGCTATTCCCACGACACCCTATGAGCAAATGACCATCCGTGTGAAATCGAATGTGCACACTAAAATGAAAGCACCTGCGCCCCTGGAGTGGAGTCCAGGTCAAGGTCATAGAACCTCCCGAATGTTTGCGGTGAGGACCAGCCTGCCGCATCACATACACCCTGGAGGGAGACACCTGACAGTAAAGCTTTGGAAGCGGCCATACTGTCAAGTTGTGACTTATTTCTTGTGCAATTCCCCACTTGAAAAGGACAGTCCCTCCACATGAAGATCTTAACTGGATTCCACTCAATAAACAGCCATGGGATCAGTTGTTTGTCTTTTATTAACCATTCTTTGGTGCGCAGTAAACAGGTGAAAAACCTCAAAAGAGAGATGAAAAATACAAGTTATTATCTGAGTTGACAGCCAAATTAAATAAACAAATCTATTCACATTAAAACACATTATTGCCATAAGTTACAAGGTTTCCATTTTTTAAACAAATGTTATCCAAATAAATACCCATCATTTTAAATCAAATGATCAGAATCAGTAAATTTTTAGCCAAATTCACATTTTAGCCAAATGCAATACAAAATATGTTTAGTAGTAAAAATTTCAATTTACTTTCTAATCATTAATCTTAAGCCGCATTTTCCTAGTAAAGAATTATTATAAGGTATCATTGTAGCTACACAACTAGATATGTTATTCCAAACAAATCATTTTTTTACTTTTCAAAATGTATCTTATCTTTTAACCAAGTATCTGTAGCCAAATACCCTTTTCCCCCACTTGGTTTATTAAGATTTCTACAATGTTTAAATTACTTTTAACCATTTCAATCACATTCTTTGTCAAACAATGAATTTGGCTTTCTTACTTTCCTCTATACCCCACTTGTTTGATAAACCCAAACAACATTTGAAGTAATAAATACCACTGCAATAAGACCCATCAAAGTCAACAAGAGTTAAGAGTCTGTGTTTTCCCAGAGCATCATTAGCACTTCACTGCTTAAGTCAATCTAGCCAACCATGGCCAATATGGCGCTTACCGGCTGTCCTTCACAGTTTTGTGGAGGGCTTGGTCTTGCACAATCACTTTGATAACAAAGATAAAGTTTCCTTGATTTTATGGTGCTATCAATGCTCCTTCCACTGCGGTTTAAAGACAACAACAGAGCCAGTTACCAGCACGCCCAGATTGCCTGGAAGATTTGTTCCACCTGGTTCACCACTGATTGAAGGGGAGGAGGAGCTCCCAGGCAGTTCGTCAGCACACCTCCCACTCGATCTTCCCACGGGAACCGATGGAAAGATCGTAAATCAGCACCTGCTTACTGCCGGTCAGCTCCGAGTTTGGTCCTCAACCGGTAGCAAGACAACCAGCCATCGAACATCTCTGTGCAGAACCGTGCTTTGGGTAGCTTCTTTCAGAACTTTGGCTGATGGCCGGTTTAGTGCGGGTTTTGTGACAGGAAGGCAGGAGCTTTGGACCACTTTGACGTTCACGTCTCGAACAATGCCCTTAGTATCTGGATTGACGCTCACCACCCGTCCTAGCTTGAATTGACCCCTCACTGCATTTTGGTCGCACAACCACACAATATCTCCGACAACAACATTACGATGCAAAGTGTGCCATTTACTTCTCAGAAATAAGTTTGGGCCAGCAAGCTGGCTCCAAGACCTCCAGAACTTGTTGACCTGGTTCTGCATCTCTCTGAGTCTCTTGTAAGGGTAATTTGCAAAGTCAAATGTTCTGACCTCACCGCTTGGAGAGGCTCGGCCCAGGAGAAGTGTGTTTGGTGACACATACTGCACGCTTTCTTCATGGCTCTGCACACTGGTGTCTATTGGGCGTTCGTTGGCAAGGTTTGCAGCAAGTTGTAGTGTTGTCTGAAGCTCGCTGTAGCTGAGGCCAGTGTTGTTACCCAGGCTCTGGAGTGCCTTCTTGAGAATGCGGACAGCGGCTTCAGCAGCCCCATTGCGGTGAGGTGAGTCAACAGGGTGAATTGTCCACTCCCATTTGGTACCTTTTTGAGCCGACATCTCTTCTATTGAAGTTCTATTCTGAGCATCCAGGAACTGGTACAACTCTCTTAGAACAGGGTTGGCACCGATAAAGTTTGTCCCCGGGTCGGACCAGATCTTTCTTGGGTGCCCTCTTATCGCAGTAAATCATTGGTAAGCCATCAAGAAGCTCTCTGTCGACATTGTGTTGACCAAGTCTGCATGAATTGCCCTGCTGGCCATACAGCTGAAGACGACACCCCACACTTTCATTGAGACCCGTTTCTTGATGTCATCTTTGACAAGATACGGTCCGAAGAGGTCGACTGTAGTGAACTCAAACGGGGCTGCAGGCGTGGCTCTTTCAGGAGGTAGGTCAGCCATTACTTGTTTGCACCTTCTTGCTCTTGACTTTTTGCAGAAAAGGCAGTTCTCCACTACTTTTTGGGCAATTTTCCTCCCTTGGATGACCCAAGCTTTCCTCCTCATTTTCAGCAGGGTTGCAGCCACACTTTTATGACCCTCATCGTGCGCCTCCCGTGCCAATAAAGTAGAGACCCATGCATTGAAAGGCAGAAGGGGAACTACAGCGCTATCCTCCCTGAAGCCATGGATCCTCCCACCGCATACTAGTAACCCAGATTCTGGCTCTCTGTACACAACCAAGCGGTCCATAGTGGTAGCTGGGAACGTCACTCCCTCTTGAGCAGCAAGATAGATGTCTCTTCTTGCTTCTTGACGTTCTGTTGCGGTGATAACTCCTTTTGTGGGAATCGCCTCCCACTTTGGATTCTCAATGGACTTTGTTGCAGATGTAAACTTTTTTGCGGCTCTCCAGATAAAAGCAACAGTCTTAATTAGACACTTTAGGCTACTAAAGCGCCTCTCATCCACCAAGTTTAGGACAGCTGCACCAGCAGGAAGTCGTCCCACAAGACTTGGAAGACTTCTTTTCGCTTGGGCTCTTGTGAGTGCTGCCACGAATAACTTCTTTTGCATATTGTTAATGCTTTCTCGAGCTATCACAGACACATCTTTTGACGACACAATTGGCCACTCACTCTCTGGAAGATATAGAAACTCTGGCCCTTGCTGCCACTCTGAATGGACATCAAGTTTCTTTGGCCCAGCTCCTCGAGTGATAATGTCGGCTATATTAAGTGGTCCAGGGATCCACCACCAGTCCTGTAGCCGTGTACTTTCTTGGATCTCTCCAATTCTATTAGCGAAGAAAGTCGGAAATCCATAGCTTTCACGCTGGATAGCTCCAAGAACAGTCTGACTGTCTAACAAATGGCACCACCTTTTTATCTGGATCTGGGTATGCTGTTCAAAGTACTTTTTCAGGCGGCTTGCAAAAACTGCACCGCAAAGTTCTGCTTTGACCGCATCCCCCTTCTGGTCTAGAGGTGTCAGCTTTGCTTTTGACTCCACTAATCGAATTATTAATTGTTCGTTACAGTTCCACCGCAGGTAGAGGACAGCACCATAGGAGCTTTCACTGCCATCTGAAAAAGTGACAGCGATTGGTTCAGTTGTTGCCTTTGGTGGAGTAAGGGCTCTTGTGAACCTTACTTTGCTTAGCTGGACGTACTCCTCAAAAATTCCAATTGCATCCTTGCGGAGCTCATCCGACAGAGGAAGGTCCCATGTGTCCTTGACCATGCTGCACTTTGGTTTTGCCTCTTGGAATGCCCTTCGGACTAAGATAGCCCCTTTTTGCTTTGTTGGCGTTGTCAGGCCAACTGGGTCGTACAAACCAGCAACTTGACTCAACAGTTCACGTCTTGTCAGCGGGTCTGGTGTCTGTGCTTGTACTTCTTCTAGCAGCAAGTCTTGCCCAAGTCTCATCTTTTTCTTTCGCCTGGAGAAGTTGACCCTCACCATGACATGCAACATGTCTTCATCCACGATGTAGCCGAGACCGAGCGCCTTGTTGTCTTCCTCCTTAAGCTGGTTCGGCAGGACAACAATATTTGGCGATGCCTTTCCTCTTTCTCCTTTACCTTGACCTGAGAAGACCCAAGGCTTCAGTGCAAACCCTCCTGCTTTTAGAATAAGCTCCACATTCTTTGTGATGACTTCGAGTCTTTCACGGCAGTTGTGGGATGTCAAGATGTCATCGACGTAGCTGTTCTCATGTAACACTTGATATTCATCTGTGAGGTGGCTGAATTGAGGCAGGTTAGCTGTCTCCCTCATGGCAAGTTGTGCTATGCAACCTGCTGGCTTGTCCCCGATATTCACTCTGGTTACGGCATACTGTTCTAGCTCATCACCCCCTGAATCACGCCACAAGAACCGGTGTAGATGGACTTCCCTCTCCTCGAGCCACACAGAATTGTACATTTTTCTGACGTCTCCTAGAGCGGCGAAGGAGCCTTGACGGAACTTTAGGAGGACAGCCCGGATCGGGTTGAGAACATCAGGGCCTTTCATTAGAAAGTCATTGAGACTTTGGCCTTTGTACTTCTGACTGCTGTTCCAGACAAGTCTTACCGGAGTTGTAACAGAGTGGGGGTTGGGTGCGATAAGATGACTAATATACCAGACAGGTCCATTCCAGTTGGTTAGATCCTCTTTGGTCAGCTTCCTTGCAGCCCGGCGGTCAACCATTTCGTGGACTTGAGCACCATAGGCTTTTTTCCACTGCGGTTCTTTGGCGAGCTGTCTCTATGTTCTGAGGAAGGTTGCCTCCACTGCTTTTCTGTTGTTTGGCAATGTAGAGGGGTCCATGAGCCATGGATATCTTGCATGCCAGTGTGGACTATCACTGTGGTCATCAGCACCAACATAAGTCAGGCCACCCTTTACAACTTCCAGCTCCCTTTCTTCAGCCAGAGTCATCTCTTTGCCACCAGGTTGACAACTGCCGCAGCGACATCCTCCGCATTTTGGGGTGCAGGGGGCGCCAATGCTATCCCATCTCCACCACTCAACAAAATCCCGAGTGGTAATAGCAGAACAAAAAGACTTGATGGTAGGTTTGTCGCAAATTTGTTCCTCATACATCAATGCTGCTGTTCTCATTGACCTGGCAAAGTGCGCTCTGGACTGGTGTGCCGTAACTGTAGCTTCTTCAAACAAACCAGGGTGTGTCCCTGCAATTGTCTTTCCCAATGGCCCATCCCATAGTACAAGGTCCCCAACGGTGCGTATTTTCTGTGGGACCAGTCGCCCTTCCTTATGGCTTATCAAAAGCTGTATCTGTCTTGGTCTCACAAGTTCATTTTGGGGGACATCTGGAAAGAACTTTTGGAGTTTTTTGGCTGTCACATGTTTGTGGATATCTGCAATGCTATCCAAACCATAGCAGAGGAGTTGGTGGGATCTGAAGTTGCCTTGCTCTGTGCGGACCCGGAGCTTTAGGAGGTACCGTTTTGTGGTAACTTGAACTTTCATTCCTCCCACACCGTGGACAACAAGGGTTATGGCTTCACTTCTAAGGTTCAAACGATCAGCTGCATCATGAGTTATGTAATTTGTATCGGATGCCAGGTCGATCAAGGTCCCAACTTTTTCTCCTGCATTGGCCGTGACCTCTAAGAGCATCATGATGACTGGCCACTCCACGATTCCATTCTCTGCTAGAAGACTGGGTTGGTTAGATACAAGAGAGGTTCTGGCTATAGAGTTACAAAATGCATCGCGGCACTTCCCTGCAAGTTCAGGTGAGAGGCTTTTGATGAACTCTTCTTAGGCTTGAGTGTAACACTCTCTTGTGTCACCTTCCACTTTGCTGTTGTGGTTGGACCTCTGGACGATATTCCCTTTGGATGCATCAGCTCTCAGGCACAGATAATAATGGTGTTCTGCAGCACGCTGTTCTCTGCAGTCTGGCCTCCTGCACAGAAACTCTGATTTACAACAGTCACCTTCATTGTGAATCTCCAGGCATTTTTTGCAGGCTCCCAGCTTCCTAACAGCATCTCTTTTCTCTGACAGTTTAAGCGCGCAAAACTTTTGGCAGAAGTATATCCTCTTCTTATGCTTGCCGTCTCCGCAGACCACACATCCTTGAGCCTGGTTGCTCAATTGGGTGGAAGTCCTGGTTCGAGCTTGTCGAGGTTCAGGTTTTGGCTTTGGTTCCTCCTCTCTCAGTTGGTCCAACTTCTCATAGATGGCTTCTTGACCTTGAAGAAACTTGAGGAGGTAGTCAAAACGCTTGTCTTTTTCAGCTTCATCAGCTTTGCCAGCTACATGAAGAAGCCATTCCTTCTTCAGGCCATCAGGAAGTTTACTCTCTATTGTTTTTGTTACAAGAGGGTTTTTTATAGCACCAGTCCTGCCAAGCTCATTCAGATCGACCAGGGCTTTTTCTACAGATTGGATGAGCTCAACAATCCTCCTAGGCTGATTACCTTTAACTGCTTGGAGTTTTTGGAGCTCTTCTACTATCTCAAGGGCTATAGTTGTCTTATTTCCAAAACGGTTCTCCAAAACCCGGAAAACCTCCTCAGCAGTTGTGTAAGTTGTAAGGCGGAGGTCTCGTATTGTCTTCTCATCCACACTGTCGAGAAGTTGGTACTTTTTAATCTCTTTGGATCCAGTAGGTTCTCCCTGCATCTGGAGTGCTTCCCAATCCTTTTTCCACCGGTGAAACTCTCGGCGGATACCAGAAAACTTTGGGAGGGCAGCTGGCTTCACTTTAATTACTGGTGTGGTCACACGACTGATTGAAGTAGTACTTAATCTGCTGGTTTCTTCTCTGACATGTGCCCCAATAAATTCAGCTTGTCTTATTGTGAGTTTTGGCAGGATAGTTTCAAGGTCTTTGATACGACTCTGGAACTGTTGTTGCTCCGCTGGGGGGACCCAGCACTTCCAATGCCAATGCACTTCCTTCGCAGCCTTCACAAGTTTCTCTAGTTGCTCGATCATGAAGAGATATCCATCTGGGCTTTTACTTGGGTCCACAGCTCCCACGTTTTCTACTTGCGACTCTGCTGTTGTAATTGCTTGTGTCAGTTCATATTCCCCGAAATTGGCCTACAATGTCTTTTGTATGAGGTCCTTTAGCTCTTGCAGTTTCTTCTCACACTCATTAGCTGTTTTGACCAAGTCCTTCTTTTGCTGCTCACTCAACTCCTCTGCATCAGAGTTTTCTTCAATACATTGCTCCTCTACATCGTTGTTGGCTTCCAGGACTTTATCAGCTTCTGCAGTGAGTTTCTTAAAAATGTCTCTGAGCTCCTCTTCTAACATCATTGTATGCATTCGTAGCACATTATTGGCCAGACCGGAAAACTGACGCTTCGCTGACGTCCTTGCGGTCTTTAGCTGCTCCAACAGTAATGAATCAGCCATTTCAATCACGACAGCAGGGCGGGAACAGTCTTTATTTGTCTCTATGGACACGTGTCTCACTTTTCTGGTCCTTCTCCAGTCTTGAGAGCGGTTTTTCACTGCCAAGTTGTGACTTATTTCTTGTGCAATTCCCCACTTGAAAAGGACAGTCCCTCCACATGAAGATCTTAACTGGATTCCACTCAATAAACAGCCATGGGATCAGTTGTTTGTCTTTTATTAACCATTCTTTGGTGCGCAGTAAACAGGTGAAAAACCTCAAAAGAGAGATGAAAAATACAAGTTATTATCTGAGTTGACAGCCAAATTAAATAAACAAATCTATTCACATTAAAACACATTATTGCCATAAGTTACAAGGTTTCCATTTTTTAAACAAATGTTATCCAAATAAATACCCATCATTTTAAATCAAATGATCAGAATCAGTAAATTTTTAGCCAAATTCACATTTTAGCCAAATGCAATACAAAATATGTTTAGTAGTAAAAATTTCAATTTACTTTCTAATCATTAATCTTAAGCCGCATTTTCCTAGTAAAGAATTATTATAAGGTATCATTGTAGCTACACAACTAGATATGTTATTCCAAACAAATCATTTTTTTACTTTTCAAAATGTATCTTATCTTTTAACCAAGTATCTGTAGCCAAATACCCTTTTCCCCCACTTGGTTTATTAAGATTTCTACAATGTTTAAATTACTTTTAACCATTTCAATCACATTCTTTGTCAAACAATGAATTTGGCTTTCTTACTTTCCTCTATACCCCACTTGTTTGATAAACCCAAACAACATTTGAAGTAATAAATACCACTACAATAAGACCCATCAAAGTCAACAAGAGTTAAGAGTCTGTGTTTTCCCAGAGCATCATTAGCACTTCACTGCTTAAGTCAATCTAGCCAACCATGGCCAATATGGCGCTTACCGGCTGTCCTTCACAGTTTTGTGGAGGGCTTGGTCTTGCACAATCACTTTGATAACAAAGATAAAGTTTCCTTGATTTTATGGTGCTATCAATGCTCCTTCCACTGCGGTTTAAAGACAACAACAGAGCCAGTTACCAGCACGCCCAGATTGCCTGGAAGATTTGTTCCACCTGGTTCACCACTGATTGAAGGGGAGGAGGTGCTCCCAGGCAGTTTGTCAGCACACATACTCCTGTTGGAGTGGGCCTGGACAGCCAAAGCTGCATATGCATATGCAAGTGAGATAGCCTCAACCACCCACCTGCTCATCCTCTGCCTAGATGCCTGGAACCCATTCCTGGGTTACCCGAAGTAAACGAACAGTTGTTCAGACTTTCTCCACAGGCAGCTCTGTGGACGTATGCATCTAGCACCCTAACTGGGCAAAGCACATTAGTTTCCCTTGTTCAGACATCAAAAGGGAGGAGGACATAAGGTCTGCAGTACAATAGGTCTTACAGTATTAGTAGGAACCTTAGGAACATAACCCGGTCTAGGGTGAAGAAAACCCTACACGCCTTCACCATACCAGTCACAAATTCCAAGCACATGGGAGATACCGAGAGGGCTTGTAAGTCTCCAATTCTCTTGAGAGATGAGATAGCAAGAAGACAGATAGTTTAGGCTTAAAGGGAGCCAAAACAAGGCCTTCCAATACTATGGCCAAATCCCAGGCCGGCCCCCTCATGCAGACTGCAGGTTTAAGCCTTAAAAAGCCACAGAGGAAACAGGTAACTAGAGGGTGTCTCCCCAAAGACACACCAAGTAAAGAAGTGTGGTAAGCAGCTAAGGCTGCCACATACACCTTTATAGTGGAGCGGTATAACCCTGCAGCGAATCGCTCCTGATGGAATTCCAGCACTGCACCCACTGGGACTTATGAGCAGGGCCCTCCTCAGAGGCCAGGTCCATAGTTTCCATAGCTCTGAAGAACTCCCGGGAGCAGAGAGATCGGAGGAAAAGCATACAGACATAGCCTCGGCCATGCCTGTAACATAGCGGTGAGCCCTAGAGGAGCTGGGTAAGAGTGGGAGAACCACAGTGGGCAGTGTGTTGTCTCTAGAGATGCGAACAGATCTACTTCTGCTCAGCCAAATTTCTTTCACAGGAGCTCCACCACCTCGGGGTGGAGTCTCTATTCCCTGGGCCTTGGCCCCTGCCTTGATAGGATGTCTGACCCCTGATTAAAACACCCTGGAATGTAAACCGCTCTCAGAAAGAGCAGCTTCCCCTGGCCCCCTGGTGAGACAGCTTGCATAAGGGACATAACCGCAGACCCCCCCCCCCCCTGATGGTTTATGTAAGAGACCACCGATGTGTTGTCTGTACAAACAAGCACATGACGACCTCGTAGGTCTGGGGGGAAGTGTTTCAATGCCTGAAACACCGCCAGTATCTCCAGGCAATTTATGTGCCACGAGAGCATATATGAGCCAGCTTGAGAAGCCAGTTTGGCACCCTGAAGTGGCGAACTGGTAGGGAATAACCGACTTGACTGCTCTAGTGTGCCCTCCTCGGAGGGAGCGAGCATCCCGAGGGGGAGTAGGGGTAGCGACGCTCAGCTTCCACATTTTGGATTTTAGAAAGGGCAATAAGCTCGTGCGCTAAACACAAAAGAGATGTTAGAAAGGGCATGATTTGCTCAATGCGTGCTTTCACCAAAAGCATGAATTCTAGTAAATAGTCTTTCATACAGGCATCTAACTTCTCAAAGCCTGAAAGATGTTTTACTTAATTTCACAAATTTAAATGCAGCCACAAACAATCAGACAAGTAAACACCTTCTGAATGACAGGCTGAATATTCATATTTGAATCTAAAATACAAAAAGAATAATAAAATCACAGCTTGCTAATACAATATTTGGTTTGCACACGATCATCAGAACAGAGAGAAAGGGAAAGTCCCGTCAGGTCAGTTCCCTCTGTCATAGAGGATAGGTTATTATATTATATATGTTGATTGACAACCTATCCAGGGAATAGAATACCAGAGAGTAAGAGGGGGTGGGACTGGGTAACAAGAAGGCAAATAGAGAGAGAGAGAGTGACACTGTGTCTGTTGGGCTCTGTTAAATAAATAAGTTCTTAGCAACAAAGTCGTTGTAAGTGAGACTTATTTGACACCCTCCACGTCTTAAATAAATTGCAGAGCCATAAACTACACGCTGCATCTGCAAATACGAGATCTATGTGCTTTTCTTACACACAGGGAAATTTTATAAATGAACAATGTCAGCTGATGCACATGCAGGAGTCTGATGTGGATCCTGTCTCGATACTAACAACATACAGCTCCTCAGAACTGGATACTAGTAGTCACCTTCATTTATATAGCGCTTTTAACAATATAGATTGTTTCAAAGCAGCTTTACAGTGATAATAGGAAATTAAAGTAACATAGATTGTTTTGGCTTTACAGCAGCTCTAGAATAAAGTTATGATTCACTTCTGTTGCAAAGATCATTAGTTATTAACTTATGGGCCACTAACATGACACCATTCTAACAGAAAACCCTTAACGTGCTCCGACCTGCTCATTCGCTCAACAATAATGCCTGGTGGCTCGAGAAAGCAAACCTTGAACATTTTTGAAAAAAGGTTATCTCTGCCTCATCAGTAGTTCTCTTGGGCCTGTTACACATGCAACCTCTGCAACAGTGGTTAAAGGCCCACGTCCCACCTCGAGCGTGGCAAGAGGGCCATATTATTCTCAGGGTAAACCACGCAGGGTTGTACAGTGTGACATATATGTTGCACGTGCTACGAAAAAATTGGTCTGTACGATGAATAAATTTACCACTGTAGCACGCGTGCGATACAGTTTTGCATGTTCATAACACAGCCGCTTAATAGTGTGAAGTGATTGTGCTTGTTTGCGTGTGAGATTGATGGCGCACTGCTATAATACTTGGTAGTTGTAGTCTATTGTGTGATTAAAACTCATGTCCCGGCTGCATTGAGTCATTTTGTCCAACTCCATTTCCCACAATTCCTAAGTAACGCACCCATAATTTCTACGCTGCTGCTAGTTGACGAGAAAATGAAGCGCTATATTCAAGTGATCCACGAAAACCCTAAACGAGCCCGCGAGGAAGATATTTGACAAGCAATTTCGACAAATCAAAGTAAGGGAGAAACAGAAAGGAAAAATGATGGATATAACCCTGAATGGAAAAAGGAAATATCAAATACAAAAGTGTGGCCAACAGACATGCTAGATCTGTGACACACACTCTATGCACTAAAATAAAGAAAAGATGCAACTGTTGACAGTATTAGTTTCATAGAGGAGTGTCATGGGATAGGTTAGTGCTAGTTTGCAAACAAGAGTTTTTATTTAGTGATGTCTTCCCACAGATCTGTTCTTCTTTGATGCATAATGTTTCTGCACTCTTCCATTTTTATCAAATAAATAAAAAGTTTGTCTAAAAAACGTTTTTGTGATGGTTTGTATTTTTTGTGCACTTTATGGAACATCAATTCCTCTTTAAGTGATGAACTGCATTACTTGTGTTTGTTTTCAGGGATGATAACAGATGTTTTATACTTGTGCTACAACTGTTTGGCCTGTGCTACAAAACTTTCAACCTCTGTAGCACCAGTGCTATGTGCAAAAAAAGTTAACGTACAGCCTTGCCACGGGTGTACCAGAGCCATTGCCCCCTGGAAATTGTCCCAT
Organism: Tiaroga cobitis; assembly: GCA_030578255.1. Taxonomy (NCBI): domain Eukaryota; kingdom Metazoa; phylum Chordata; class Actinopteri; order Cypriniformes; family Leuciscidae; genus Tiaroga; species Tiaroga cobitis. The sequence goes on from CM060614.1 coordinate 22,374,635, forward strand.
CTGTATCAAATGGGCATTGAACTGGGCTCAGTTTCCAGAAGGAAGGTAGTTATGACAGATTTCTTTTCAAAGACCAAATCAAACACTTTTCAAAAAGATTTCAGATTTGTCTTACCCGTGGCACCATTCTGGCAGAACCAGCCGTGGTTCCCGTGAATGGTCCAGCTGCTATATGCAGGACTATGGATAATCCCTCTGAGAAGGTACCTCCTTTCCCAAGCGGAGGGGTCAATCTGGCATCCCCAACCCGAATTGTGGAGCTTCCACCTATGGCATCTTGACGGGAGCCTTCAAGCCTCCCCGGAGGGTCTTGAACATGATCTCTGAGGCTAGGGCACCTTCTATCAGGCGCCTTTATATGTAGAAGTGGGCATTTTTTTTCCAGCTGTTGCACAGCCCAGCTTATAGACCACATATCGTGTGAGATCCCTCTGTCCATGCTCAAAGTACACATGGCAAGCTATAACGGCGTACCACGCCCCTATAGCTGGCCAGTCAATTTGGAAACATTACCAGATGGTCTGATTTCTAAGAGAGGCCAGGAGGCTAAACCCACCTCACCCCAACACAGTCCCTTCCTGGGACCTGTCCACTGTCCTGAGGGCACTCAGAGGTCATCCTTTTGAGCTGCTCACAACAGCCAACCTTTAGACTCTCTTGCTAAAGAGCGCTCTCCTGCTGGCTGTGGCATCGGTCAAGAAAATTGGTGACCTGCTGGCTTTCTCAGTGGACGCTCCCTGCCTCAAATTTGGGCCCAACAACAGCAGTTGTTTATTAAACCCAGACGAGGCTATGTACCTAGGGTGCTCTCCACCCCCTTTACGGCACAAGTTATCACACTCTCCCCTCTGCTCAGGGTGAACAGACACCACACCCACTCTGCCCTGTGCAGGCCCTTAGGGAGTACATTGAGCGCTCTAGCCAATTCAGGCAATCGGAGCAGCTGGTTGTGTGCTTCAGAGGCCGCTCTAAAGGGCTGCCAGTTACGAAGCACAGACTGTCCCACTGGATAGTGGACCCGATAGCACTAGCCTACAAGTCCCTGGACTTGCAGTGCTACATTAAAGTGAGGGCCCACTCCACCAGAGGAATGTCCTCCTCTTGGGCTTGGTCTATCGGAATATCCATGGCATCTGTTCTGTGCCGGTAGCACAGCATTTTGCTGTGCATTCCCCATATGCGTCACAGACCGACGCCATGCAGGTGAACCATATTGAAAGGGAACGCTCCGGTTACAAACGTAACCTTGGATCCCTGAGATAACGGGAACGAGCACTGCGTATCCTGCTGTGCTACTGCGCATATGAGCGGGTTGACGCCATTGCTATTCAGTCGTGAAAATCTGACTAAATGGCCCTTTTTACGTGACTTAAATAGGCAGTCAGCCTGCTTTTTGTCTGTTAAAAGCACCAGTCATGACACAATCAGGCTTCAGTATTCAGAGAAACTGGAGTTTCCCTATATGTGTCAGAGACAGACGCAATGCTCCTTCCCGTTATCTCAGGGAACTGTTATATCCGGTTAGTAACCGGAGCGTTATTCATCCATGTTTGTATTATGATAACTATATTTTATTACAACACAGTGTGAAAACACTGGCTTATCCATCTTGTGGTCCCTGAGTCCAGCGCTGCCGCGAAGACTGCCTTGGTTATACTCTCCCTCAACACTCACTGTTTACTGCCTAGAGTGTCGTAACTATCTCCTGTGGGTCTAAAGACTGCCGTGACCCTCTGGACATGTCCGCTTGACCGCTTTGAGGGAGGACAGTCGGAGCAAACTACAGAGGAGCCGAGGAAACCATGCAACTGAACCTTACCCTCTGGCTAAAGAATTTCAGAGACTTGAATTTAGCTAACTATTTTAATTTCCCCCACGTATAGATATTTCCTATTTCGTTTTTGTCGGCCTTTAATAAAGTGTATTTTTGTATTCAACTTTGGCTGTCTGTTGGGTTTCTGCGGCTGGGACCTGGGTCATTGATTATTCAAACGTTGGCCACTAGGTGACACATCCACATACGCATTCTTTGATCATATTCCTTAGTAGGAAGCCATTATAATGCAGCTAAAGATACATTATGACCAACGCAATAAATGAACCGTTCATGAGCGACCCATCACTATCACAGAGATAGTGTTTCACCACAGAGATACCCAAGAAAAGATACAGGTAAAGAAAATATTTAATAACATCACTGATTTTCACGAACAGGTGAGAAATAATACGAATCAATCCAATTGTCCAGTGTTGCTTATACAGTATTAGATGTTTGTTTTGAGATGACATTCTCCAACTGGGGGGGGGGGGGGGGGGGGGGGGGTTGATGACGCAACGCACACGCAAGTTCTCTCGGTCGCTTCATGCCCTTCACTCGCTAACTTCCCTCCGTCTCGTTCACTCGGATGTACGTCATTGCTTACGTTGCATGACTGCCCACTACTCGCGGAAACTGCAATGGGCTGAACTGGAACGTCCTAAGCCCTTGATCACTTGGAATCAGCTATGACCCAGCTAACAAAAAAACGTCCCCAGAATGTCCCCTGAACGTCCACTGCGAACGTCCCCGAAACGTCTTCGTGTAGGATTCTTTAAACGTTCGCAGGACGTTGCGGAGGACGTTCGCGGGACGTTTAGAAAACTTTCGGGGACCTTTACGGAACGTTCACTAGAAGTCCTTTTAACATCTTAACACCCTTTTATAGTGTACCATTAGTCTGATTGAAATTGAAAATTGAACAACCAAGGAACAAACACACAACAAGGAATATCAGGAAAAAAATACTTTTATTTTCATAAACAAAAAAGTGCGTGTGTGTTGTGTGTGTGTCAGTTGCCAAGTTTCCAGCTGAAACGCGTTTACTCCTCCACATCTGATTCCACCCGTAAGCTTGGAACCTAAAACAAAGTGACACAATTTGAACCTTTAGGTTTTATCTTAAATACAGCTATTTTTTATATAATTTAAATATTTGTAAATAGGCTACAGGGGATCATTGTGCCCTCGGCTCAAATATACCTTTTACTTGCCGATACACACCTTTTTTAGTATATAGCCTACGCACTTTTTTAGCATAGGCTATGATACACACTCAACTATAAAATAGTTTGCAAAATAAGTCATCTTCAAAAAAATATAACGTTGTCTCATTTCAGCTTAACATATAACGTTAGCTTCGTAGTGTTAGCATAACGGTTATCAGCGGTACATTTCAGACAACTTCAGCAAACGTTTTAAAAGGTAACATTTTCATATAATTTAAAGATGGACAGTGGTTATGGTAACTAATGTATAATAATCTAAAAATTAAAAATACCTTTTAGACAGACGAAAGAGAAAACACAAGGCTGCGTCTGAGGAGGACCGTTAACTGTCACTACAGCTGAGCGTTGCCATGGATACAAAAAGGAATGACGTCACTCGCTTAGGTGCATTTGATCCTATGATCGTCACTTGCTTGTTTCTCCAATTTTTTTTTTTGTTATTTGATCTGCATGTGCTATCAGTCTTCTTAAGTGCAATAATTAGAACAATATTTTTCCTAAAATAAATTATTTTTAATAAAACCAGTCACCTTCGCCTGACCAAAAGTTTGACAGGTAAGGATACTTTTATTTGTCTTACCTGTGTTATTTTCCACTTTCTTTCCAGCAAATTTTCCATTCTTCATGTTTTCCTTGGCTGCATTCATCATTTGAAGTCGATGCATTCTTTTAGAGCTCTTGGGATTCAACCTCATGCATGTGCTTTATAAATTGTAGCTCATATTCAACTGAATCAATTATCATGTTTTTGATGTTTAAATTATAACGGGTGAAAACAGACTCGTGATTTTATTACATCTTTAATTAGTGATAGAATTTACATGAAGTAACATGAAAGTTATCTTAACATTAAAACACTAACATATTCTCAGCACAAACTTAATTTTACAATTAATGCAAATATTTGCATTTACATTTTAGTTTAATTATTCGTTTGTCTGAGCTGCAAAGTGTCAGGTTTGATGATAGCAAACGCACGGGAGACTGGATTTTGCAAGTGTTGTCATGGAAATGGCAGATGAGGGACAAAATAGGGACGTTCGCAAACTGGCCCGGAGAAATGTCCTCAGAACGTCCGTCAGCGAACGTTACAAAATGGACCAAATGCGAACGTCATCGGAATGTCCGTCTGCGAACGTCACAAAATGGACCAAATGCGAACGTCATCGGAATGTCCGTCAGCGAACGTAAGCGGACTAAGTGCGGACGTCCTCCGAATGTCCAGTCGGGAACGTTACAAAGTGGACCTAATGCGGACCTAAGGGGACGTTTGAAAAGTCCGGGGGACGTCCCTTGTTTGCTGGGGATGTGTTTGGGTTGTTTTAAATTTAAAAAATCATAATTAATATATCATAGAGTTGTTCGTGGTGGTGGTGATTAGACATGTGGTGACGTCACAATCGTGTTGCATTGTGGTATATGGAAATGCTGTGTACATATGAAGTAGACTCGGGCCCTGTCCCAATATCCGCACTTGCGCCCTTGTGCCCCTCAATGCGCACTCTCGCTAAGGGGTGCAAGACCGTAGGGTGTCCCGATCCTCTAACAGTGTTCTCCATGGGTGATCATAAGGGCACTTAATTCACCCCTTTTGCAAGTGCGCATCAGACCTCACTTTGCTATGGGATATTACCCAGAATCCTTGTAGTGTTGTGACGTTTCGAACAGCTAACCAATGGGGGAGAACGGTTGCTATGGTGCTGTTCGCGAGCGGAAACTCCGACGATAAAGGAAGCCGGTGTGTTGAAGTGTTTTTCAAGGCCACGAAATTTAAAAATATTAGTGTTATTGTGTCACGAAATGTAGTTTTAAGAGTTTTTCAGTCGAGAATATAGTTGTTTAAAGATCAAATCTGTGGTTTATTTATAAAGATAGCGTCTATTTAAAAATTTGATCTGACGTTTTCGGAGTTCCAGGAGTTCCGGGCGCTCAGCGCTCATGTACCCCGCCTGGAACAGCCTTACCTCGGCTAGTCATTCTGACGTTTCCCGCGGGCTCTGTGTCTAGTGGTTAAACATGAGCTACAAATCGGCTTGTGTATATCTAACGGGCGATCTTTGGTCTTGTTGGGGAGACTTAAAAGGACTGTATTATACTTCTATTGCTGGAACTACTTTTGTGTGGTAATCACTCTCGGGTGTCGGTCAGAACACAAGAACCAGACCAATAACTGATTAGATGGTGTTTAATAAACTGTTGCAGTAGGCATGGGGATACAATCTTCCAATATGTATATATTCAGATGTGTGATTTATTCAGCAGTGACGCACACAATATGAGTCTAAACACTCTCCAAACGATGAATAATCTCAGCAGTGTCGTCCAGTCACACACTTGCTTCACCATCGTCCGTGAATCTGCACAGAGCAGAGCGCTGCTCGTTGCGTGCGCTCAGGGTGTGTTAGAGCGCGTCAATATGTGCCAGAGGTGCGCATACACGATTATATACAGTCATCTGCGCAGCCTTTCTTACAGCCGCCCCCAAGTGTGCACAGCACATTTTTTCCTGAATAGGTGATCAGTTCAGTATCCGGGGACAGGTATAAAGTCTTAGTTCTCATCCTCATCTGAAACCTCTGGTAGAACAATCAGTCTAGCTACAGGTCTAGTGTAAGTTCTATTGTTTATCCTTACATCCACTGTCCTTATGTGTCCGTCTGCACTGGGGTAAACTTTGGTGACAAGACCAACCGGCCAGCATGCTCTGGGCAGTTGAGGGTCCATCATCAGTACCACTGATCCTAAGGTCATATCTGCAGGGTTGGCATTCCATTTCTGGCGGGTTTGCAGGTTCGGGAGATAGTTCTTAATGAAACTAGACCAAAACTGGTCAGCCAGAATTTGGGAATGTCTCCAGCGTAGTCTGCTCAGGAGTTCAGATTTAGGATAGACCACTTGGGGCAGGGACCCGTCCCGCCGCCCCATCAGGAGAACATTTGGCGTCACTGGATCAAGGTCCTTAGGGTTGGAAGACACATATCCCAATGGTTTAGCATTCAACATACCTTCTACTTCCAGAAGAACAGTATGTAGCACTTCCACCGTAACTGATTGACTGCCTACTACCCGGTGCATTGCAGTTTTCACTGAGCGGATTTCCCTCTCCCAAGCTCCGCCGAAGTGGGGTGCACCAGGTGGGTTAAAGTGAAACTTTATCTTGTGGTTGGCAAGCTGGAGTCGGAGTTCTGGAGATAATTCTGCAAGGGCTTCCCGCAACTCTCTTTCTCCTCCACGGAAGTTTGTCCCCTGGTCAGAGAACAACTCGGCTGGTGTCCCTCGCCTGGTGATGAACCTCCTCAAGGCCATCAAGAAGGAGTCAAGTATCCAGATTGGTGAGGATTTCTAGATGTACACATCTTGTTGTAAGACACTTGAAGATAATTCCCCACCTCTTCTCGGTGCGCCTGCCCACCTTCACTATAATGGGTCCGAAGCAGTCCATGCCTGTCGAGTAGAATGCGGGCTTATACAGGCGTAAGCGTGCTACAGGTAGGTCTGACATTTTAGGAACTTGAGGGCTTGCTTTCCATCTACGACACTCTGTGCAAGCATGTTGATACCGTCGAACTGCTTCTCGGCCTCGTAAGATCCAAAACTTGCGGCGGATCTCTGCGAACACTCTCTCAGGGCCTGGGTGGCAGAGTCGGGTATCATAGTCTTGAATCAGAAGCTTAGTGGTAGGCAGTGGTGGAAAGAGTACTGAAAAAGCATACTCAAGTAAAAGTACTGTTACTTGTCAAAAAATGTAGTGAGAGTAGAGTAAAGGTACCGGTCCTAAAAACTACTCAAAGTAGGAGTAAAAAGTAGCCCTTTTAAAAGTACTCAAGAGTAGTGAGTAGTGAGTATTATGCTATGAATGTTAGTCCACCTTATACCCTGCAAATTGAAAATGTGGCTTACTCTCTTATCACAGATTCATAGAAAAAAAGAAACAGTATTTCAATATTTCTCCAACAGTTTTATTTTTGACTGCTAGCACTAAAAATACAGCGTTTCCCCTACCATTGTTTTGGACGACCCCCGCCCCCCCTAAAATGCTGACAAAATCCAGTCATAAAAAAGGAATTTATAACTCGGAATTTCACGGAATTTGTAAATTTTTTGAGGAAAAATAGAAAGCAGTTCAGTACACTTGAAATCAAATCGCGATATAGTGTGAATATTAAACCACAAAGACAATTTAAATACGAATCCTGCATGTTCTGTGTGAATGAAGGGTGCAGCCGACGCGCAGTTTCATTTACCACACACACACACACACACTGAAGCACGTGTGAGGTGTGACGCTTGCGCTGTTTTTTTGCCTATATGAAGACACAAATGCATGAACTTCCTCCAGGCTCAAGATCACTCCGAAAGTCACTTCGTGAACAAAATAAATTGGCGCCAGGTGTCTCGAAGTCTGTTGATGCTGGTTTGATGCAAAGTTTTCCGCGCGCGATTTGATTTGACGGGAATCACGCATGGAGTCACATGATGACTTATTATAAAAATAAATATTAATATAAATGTAGCGACGGCAGGTTCAGGGAAAATAGCGCAGTAAAAGTACCGATACAGCACTTAAAATGTACTCAAGTAAAAGTAAAAGTACACTGTTTTTAAACTACTTAAAAAAGTACAATTCCTAAAAAAAACTACTCAATTACAGTAACGAGAGTATTTGTAATTCGTTACTTTACACCACTGGTGGTAGGATGGCCATTATCCAAGATGATGGGATGCACAGCAACCAGGTCTAAGTCTTCGGATCGGCGCAATCTGCCCCCGACCCAAATGAGATCCTCGGTCTCGTCAAGCTCTGGAGACAGGGTAAGTAAACGGCTACTTCGTTGGACTGGTTTCCCATTTCGCAGTAGTCTGAACTCCTCTGCAAAGCTATCCTGTTGTGCCCCTCTCAGGATAAGAATCTCGGCTGTACGGTAGTTGTCAGCATTAGGGTTCTCGCTCTGACCTGCCGCCCCGTAAAGCATCTGCACTGTGGCCTCTAGAAGCTCCTTCCAAGTGGTGTACTGATGTGCATCGGGTATGTGAGGCTCTTCATCAGGTATGGTCGCAACTCTACAGAATACAGACTTGCGAATTTCTGAATGGCACTCTCCCACTACTGCTGCTGGCAGGGTTGGCCATTTATCTGAGCTCTGGAGGAGAAATGGTGGCCCATGGCTCCAACGGTTAGGCTTAGCCAGATCCTCTAGCCTTTTACCTCTAGTGAGATCATCCGCAGGATTATTAGCCGAGTCAACATATCGCCAAGAATGTCGATCGGTGAGCTCCTGAATTTCCGCCACTCGGGTGCCAACAAATACCTTAAATCGGCACGACTCAGATTGTAGCCAGGACAAGATCGTGGTTGAGTCGGTCCAGAGGGTAATCTGGCTGATTCGCAGGGTAAGTTCTTGCTCCATCAACCTACTGAGTTGGGCTCCTATGAGGGCAGCACAAAGCTCCAATCTGGGCATCGAATGCAGTCGTTTAGGTGCAATTCTTGAACGGGCCACAACAAAGGAGAGATAAGGCTGATTTTGACTGTCTACTGTCCTCAAGTAAGCGACAGCTCCATATGCTTGCTCCGAAGCATCGCAGAACACATGTATCTCATGAGTAATGCTTCTCTCATTCATGGCAGGAGTTTCGAACGCTCGGGGAAAGGTGATTCTCGGCAGGACTTGTAACTCTCCCTCCCACTCTCTCCAAGCTTGTAGCAAATCATGGGGCAGTAGGGGATCATCCTAGTCCCTGTGTTTGTCCCAAAGCTGTCTCACTATTATTTTAGCACGGGTGGTGTATGGCAGGATAAACCCGAGGGGGTCGTACTGACTAGCTAAGACCTTGTAGATGTTCCGCATGGTAGGAGCATCATAATTTACTGGTCGATGTTTGTACCTCAGTGTGTCTGTGGAACAGTGCCAGCTGAGGCCCAGGGCGGATTCAGGATTATCTATTCGGTCGTGAGCGAATCAGAGTTCTAGACTGTCTGATCGGGCTTCTTTCGGTAGATGGCTGATGACCTCTGGCTTATTGCTGGCCCATTGGCGGAGTTCAAATCCACCTGAAGCTAGAATCTCCCTTAGATTATCTACCAGTGTTCGTGCTTGGTCAGGGGAGGAGAGGCTTTGCAAACAATTATCAACATAGAAGCATCTCTCAATGGAAAACCTCACATCATCCTCTGGCTGGCTATGACTGATAACGTGGTGCTGCATGGCATAAGTGGCACAGCACGGGCTACATGTGGTACCAAAGGGCAGGACCTGCCACTCAAACACTGATGGACTTCGGTCTCCTTCCATGTCACGCCAGACAAATCTCAGAAGGGAACGATCTTCAGGGAGCAGGCGGACCTGGTGAAACATGACTTTCACATCACCACTTATAGCTACGGTGTGTTCCGGGAACCGTAACAGCACTCCTAGGAGTGAAGGTCCTAAGGTAGGGCCAGGTAACAACCACTCATTTAGGTTCAGACCTCGGTACTGATAAGAACAGTTGAACACAATACGGTTCTTATTGTTATGGGTCACCATGTGATGTGGAATATACCATGATTCCCCTGACTGTGTCAACTCGTGGGAACTCAACTTCTTGACAGTTCCTGTCTGGGTCAGTTTCTGAATTTCAGCAATATACGCCTCGATCTGGGTGTTTAGCAAGGCACCGTTCAGTGTTCTGGAGGCTGGGAATTACCATTTCCTTTGGGGCTTGGAAATGCGGCATATCTTTACGCCTAAGCAGAGGGGTGGCATAACGTAAGACTCCGTCCACTTCAACTCCGGGTAGTCTTCGATTCAAGCATATGAACAGCACATTGATCTTGTCGAGATCTGGTGACCTCCTTCTCCTTTCTGAAGGGAATTAAGTCAATTTGCCACAGTTTCTCGACGTTCCTGAAGAGCTCTGCCATGTGGGGAATGGTGGACGTCAACAAACACTGCTGCGGGTGAATGTACTGCTCGACAAGTCTAGTGGGACCCTGCAATGTCCATCCTAAACGTGTCTTAAGAGCTGCAGGTCCTCCTGGGGGTCCTAACCTTACTGGCTTTATGGGAGTAATTAAGTGAGGGTGGTCAGCTCAGCTGCGCCTGCTCGAATGCCTGTATTGGGAGGCCCACAAGGTGCTTGTACCTCTTCTGCAATTTGTCCATGGGGTAAGAGTGAAGTGCAAGACCCAGTTGTTCTGCGGTGAAGGCACCAGTGATGAGGAAGCTGTGCTGAGGATTATCAGCAGGTGAAATACGGAATGACACCATGGACCCATGAAGGATTTGAATGTCATGTCGTATAGTCCGTAAGGCAAGGTCTTCTGGCTCCCCTCGGAGGCCCAGATGGCGTGCTGCAGCTGGTAAGAGCATAGTCCGTTCTGAGCCATCGTCCAGGATGGCATATGTGCTCAGGGTGTGTTTGCCATGGTGGAGTAGTACTCTAATAACCTTTAATAGCACACGACTACCATCTACTGGTCTGTCTACATACAGCACTTCCGAAAGTGTATTCACCAGACAGCTCTCCTCTTTGGTTGGCTTGATCACAGTCTTAGGTGTCATGGAATTAATTTCATGCAGCACTGGCAAGTGTTTACCTTGACAAATGCTACAGGGTTTCCGCAGGTTGCACTGCGCAGCTTGGTGGGTTCTAGCACATCGCCAGCACCTTTTATTGGTACGGATCCATTCTGACAATTGGTTCTTTGTCAGTTTTACAACCTCTGTGCATTGGCTCAAAAAGGGATCTGAGTTGTTACAGAATGGGCAATAGGGCTTAATTCTGCTTTTGGCAGGGAGATTCACAGGCACTGTTGAAATTTCTCTCTCCGTCGCTTCTCTGGCTCCATGCAACACAGTGGTGGTCCACCTCTTTTGGCGAGGTTCCTGTCTAGGCCCTTGTCTCTCCTTGGTGATCTTCACCTGTGACGAACCATCATATTCCTGGCACCAGGACTCATATTGCAGCCACTCAGAGAGGTCAGTCAGGGTATAGGTTATTCCTGAATGATGGACCTTGCTGCGCCTGAATTCAGCTCTCATCTCTGGCGGTAACTTACTCAACAGGCGTGCTACGTGGGATCCACACTGTAGCTCTATCTCTCCTGGGGGGCCAAGGGATTTAAGCATGCCCACGAGTGCCTGGATCTGAAGGGCAAACTTCTCAAAGGCAGCTTGATCACCGCGTCGAATATCAGGCGAGTCCATAACACTGGCTATTTTGTTCAATGCCATTTGATGGGGTTGGCCGAACTTCTGATTAAGAGCAGCCATGGTATTGCTGTAAGGTGTGGGGGAGTTCAGATACGAATCTGCTATCAGCTTTGCCTCTTCTAGCTTCAAGTGATCCACTAGGATTTGGTATTTGAACAGCTCCGTCCCATCTGGGGGCAGTAGATTCTCCAAAGCTATCTTCAATCTAGCAAACTCACTGGGGTCTCTGTGACTGAAATGGGGGATCGTTGGCATTGGACCTCGGTATGTCGGCTCAGAGGGTGGGACAGTCTGATGCCGAAGATCAAGTGGGATTTTCGGCTGGGCCCTCCTCTGCAGGTATGGCTGGGAGATCGCTGCAAGCTCATCTTGAGGGTAAGACTCGTACTGCTCTGACTTATAAGCTGGAACGGCTCTGAGAGGTGGCTGAGGATGACGGCTTTGTCGTTGACTCGAAAGGCCCAGAAGCATCCTGTTTGTCTGAGGGTCTGAAGGTCTGGAGTCTCTGACAGGAAGACTCGCTGATGGTTCTGCAAGAGGTCTACTTGGATGGATGGCAGCTTGCTTTAATACTTGCAATTCACTCATCATCTTCTCCAAAAGGCCCACGATGGGAGCATCGCCAATAGGCCGTGGCTCCTCTGGCTCTGGCCAGGTGGGAGGGTCAGGCCAGTCTACTTCGTCGCATTCGCTGACTTCATTGCTGACCGGCTCTGCATAAGGAGGAGGCACAAATCTGTGGTCTAGGGGGAATATGGGAAATTGAGCAGGCATTAGTGGCTCAGATGTACTGGAACGAGAGCGTGTTATAGCTAGTTGAGGGGTCTGCTGAAGACTGAAATGGGGGATCGTTGGCATGACGAGGGTCTGCCCGAGAGGCTGGAGGCAGATTTTGCAGTGTCGTAGACCAGACGCGTGGAGCTGATTCTCTACTTCTGTCAGGATGTTTTCCTTTTGGGTATGGTTCAGCTAGCTGACTCTCAGGACCAGGTCTGTAACTGCACTGTGGTGATCCAGCATATGGGTCTTCTTCTGTATAGCCAGCATCCCGCAGTGTCTGATGGTCGCTAAGAGGAGAGGGTGTCATCTTGGCTGCTCCCTCTGGATGTGAATATAACGCCTCTTCTAGCCCATGCCTACTGATTCTTGATTCAGATGAATGTCTGGGCGGCAGCACATACCCCATCTCATACTCATCATAATGGCGTGGCGGGTAAGTCTGACGCTTAGGTCTGGTTGAAACTCTATCATCCATCTTCTAAAGAGAAATTACCACATATCCGGCTCGAAGGACCATTTTTTGGGGAGACTTTAAAGGACTGTATTATACTTCTATTGCTGGAACTACTTTTGTGTGGTAATCACTCTCGGGTGTCGGTCAAAACACAAGAACCAGACCAATAACTGATTAGATGGTGTTTAATAAACTGTTGCAGTAGGCATGGGCATACAATCTTCCAATATGTATATATTCAGATGTGTGATTTATTCAGCAGTGACGCACACAATATGAGTCTAAACACTCTCCAAACGATGAATAATCTCAGCAGCGTCGTCCAGTCACACACTTGCTTCACCAACGTCCGTGAATCTGCACAGAGCAGAGCGCTGCTCGTTGCGTGCGCTCAGGGTGTGTTAGAGCGCGTCAATATGTGCCAGAGGTGCGCATACACAATTATATACAGTCATCTGCACGGCCTTTCTTACAGGTCTCATTAATCTATGATTTGTTCCCTGGCAAATCGTTTTGGCTGAGGGCAAAGTGAAGTTTCATTACTTTATATATTTAGGCTATTTAACTGTAACGTTGTAACGTTAGCCTGTTGACTTATGTTTGACTGAATCTTTTAACTTGCTTTATTTCTTGACTTATATAGCTTCTTATACTTTTTAGGCTACTTATACTTTAATAATGGCTATTATTGATCAATAAAACTGTAAAATTGATCAAGAGACAGGGTTGTGTCATTTTATTTCATATAGCCTATGTTAGACTATTTTAATATATAGCCTGCCTATATATAATATATCACCAACACGTCATGTATTTTTTCATGTATGGGATGGGAAGATTTTCATATATCAATTTCCATAATAACACAATTAAAATTGCATTTCGAATCGCTGTGAATACTGTAAGGCAGTATAAGCTCAGGTAAACCTCAATCACAATTTATCTTATCACAATTTATCTTAGCCAAAAACTGTTTTAATATTAATAACATTAACAGAAAGGTTGGTAACTAAGAGTAAAAAAGATATTCATTTTTTCATTCAAAGGCGCATAAGCCAAATGAACGGTGTTTGCTCCCCTGATCACAACAGAAGTGACGTAGATAGTGACGTGTACAAAACTGTCCCAATTCTGCTCTTCACAGCTTCGGGCCCTTGCGCACTTACTCCGCTAAGTGCACTTTCAACAAGTGTCCACTTCGAGGAAGACCTTAGGGCGCAGTGTGGGTATTGGGACAGGGCCTCGCTCCCTCTGTCAATATCGAGGGAACAAGGGTCTCAAGTCAAGTCAAGTCATCTTCATTTATATAGCGCTTTTAACAATGGATTGTTTCAAAGCAGCTTTACAGAGATAAACATATAATTTAAGGTAACAGATTGTTTTGGCTTTAAGCGGTTCTTGAATAATGTTACTTCCAGCTAAAGTTAACTTTGATTGATTCACCTCCATTGAAATGATCAGACTTTAAACGCGAACCTGTGATTAACGCTGACGGCAGTGGAACGCACTTCAAAATGGCGGCAGGGATACCCCCGAGGGGAAGTGCTTAGGGAAGTTTGCAAGTGCTTGTCTAAAAGTGGACTGGTGCCCTGTCCCAAATGGCGCACTTCATGCGGACTTTCAGTCTCGTGGACTTAAATTGCGCGTGCTCGCCGAGTCTATGAGTCCGTAGGCCGTCCCATTTAGCATTTTAACGCTCTGAAGTGTGCTCAGCCCCCTTTGTACCCTTGAAGCGGTCTTCCGCAAAGCCCGCATAGATGCAGGCTCCACGCACTTTAACTACCCAGGAATCCTTGCGAAAGGACAATCAGATGACGGATGGGAGGAGATTTCGCTCAGGGACAATAGTTAACATGGCTGAGAAAAAAATATTTAAGTGTAATTATATCATTACGGTTTTTATGACAAGTTTATACAAACATTAAGATCATCGACCAGTGGTTGATGTCTCTAACATAGGCTAATATGTAGCCTATGTTTGAGACAGAGCCAGAGCGCCTGACATCAAAGCAAATTTAAAAGTGCTGGCTAATGCTAATCGTAAATTCTCTAAGATCATTATTCATGTCGGCACTAATGATGTTCGACTCTGCCAGTCGGAGATCACCAAAATTAATATTAAAGAGGTGTGTGAACTCGCAAGTACGATGTCAGGCACTGTAATTTGCTCTGGCCCCCTTCCTGTACGCAGGAGTGATGAGATAGTTAGCCGATTGGCCTCACTCAATGGTTGGCTGTCGAAGTGGTGTCCGCAGAATAATATAAAATTCATAGACAATTGGAAAAGTTTTTTGGGGCAAGCCTGATCTGTTGAAAAGAGATGGTATCCATCCCTCCTGGGCTGGTGCTGCTCTTCTCTCTAGTGTAAGGCCTCTTAAATCGATCCAATGGGGGTACTCGATTACAGGTGAAGGTTTCACGCGTGTTCCGTCTTTCCCATGGCAAAGTGATTTTCAATTAAATGCAACACATTTAATCTTATGTATGAACTCGTTTCATCTGACTCCATAAAATGAAAAAGGTTTAACAATGATATCTGTGCATCATTAAATACACGTTAATGTTTGACTATTCCTTTTAACTCTAATGAAAATAAAGTCAAAGTCTGTTAGAATAATCAAATATAACAATTTATTATGTCAGGTAAATGTATCATTACAATTCCATAATCAAATTAAAGATAATCAATGCAAACCATCAAATGTTTCTAGAACAAAGAACTTTACCCAACATAACTACATGAATGCTGAGCCTTAAGACACAGCATCATGGGCTGATCTGATACAGAAAATGCAGCCCCGAGCTCTTGTTGCATTTTCCTTTAAATAGCCAGACCTTATTTGATATGTAAAACATGAGTTTAGTGGAAATTTACTGTTTTCCCCCACCATAGTTACTGGGGGTAGCAGTTGACCATCTGCTAAGAACAGTGGAAATTAGCATTCATGAATTTACACCTTTGGGAGTGCCTAGAGACCACATTCCTTTGTGTGCCAGTTATTCCTAAACTCTTAAAAACCTTATTACCTTTTGTTTTACTTCTTTGGGAATGAGACATTATTACCAGCCACCCTGAGACCTTCAAAATGATACTAAACAATAATCATTATTCACATTAAACCATATATATACTTGTGTGAGTGTGGGTGATCTCTGCAAGAGTGGGGTATGTGGGGAAGGAATGTAGATTAGGATGATTCAGAGGTGAGACCTCTAGTCTCGGATGGGGCCTTCACAAGAGTGAGCCCAAATGCTACTATGCAGTGGGTTCTTTGTCTTCTCAAGAAGTGGTCGTTCCCTACAACCAGTTTTCCAGTCTTACACTAGTAATTTGGCTCATAGTCTTAGAGATAAAACATGACAATCTGGGGCTCAGGTCAGGGAGCAGACAGACTGGCTAAACCGACCGTCTGCTAGCGGCCTCACGTCACCAAGGTCAGATAAATCCCATCACATAGAGCCTCTTTCACCTAGATATCATCATATAGAGACTGTGTCTGTTCCCCGAATTTGGAAATCCAAAAAACGTCAGGTTACAAATTTAATTGATGTTCAACAAATAAAAAACAGATATAATACAGATGAGCAAATGATAAAGCTTGGGTTGCTGAATATTCGATCCCTTACTTCAAAATCTCTCATAGGTAATGATATGATTTCAAAATATAATCTTGATATGCTGTGTTTGACAGAAACCTGGCTAAAACCAAACGATTACATTATTTTAAATGAGTCAACACCACAAGATTACAGTTATAAACATGAACCTCATCTGTAAGGCAAAGGAGGTGTTGCTGTAATTTATAGTAATATTTTCAAAACCACTAAGAAATCTAGCTTTAAATATACTTCTTTTGAAGTATTGGTGCTTAATGTAAAAATATATAGTGTAAACGATAAATCACATTTGAGAATTATGCTGGCCACCAGGGCACCATAAAGATTTTATCAAAGAATTTGCGGACTTTCTATCAGAATTAGTAATGGCTGCAGATAAAGTACTAATTGTTGGTGATTTTAATATACATGTAGATAATGAAAAAGATGCATTGGGATTGGCATTTAAAGACATTGTTAACTCAATTGGAGTTAGACAACACGTTTCAGGACCTACTCATTGTCGTAATCATACTCTAGATCTAATATTATCACATGGAATAGATGTTGATGCCGTTGAAATTCTGCAGCAGAGCGATGACATCTCAGATCATTATCTAGTCTCATGTAAATTACATTTAGCCAAGGCTGCAAAGCCGACTCCGTGTTATAAATACGTTAGACCTATAACTTCTGCCACTAAAGATTGCTTTATCAATAATCTTCCTAATCAGTTTCATCATCTCAGCATCCCGGATAGCTTAGATGAACATGATATTGCAACAGAAACGTTTAATTCTCTCTTTTCCAGCACTTTAGACGCAGTTGCTCCGTTGCGCTTAAAGAAGATTAAAGAAAATATTCCAACGCCTTGGTACAGCGAGCACACCCGGGCCCTTAAGAGAGCAGCCAGAAAAATGGAGCGCAACTGGAAGAAAACTAAACTAGAGGTATTTCGGATTTCGTGGAAAGAGAGCTTGAATGCTTACAGAGATGCTTTAAAAGCTGCTAGATCTGCTTATTTTTAAAACCTATTAGAAGAAAATAAACATAATCCAAGGTATTTATTTGAAACAGTGGCTAAACTAATGAAAAAGAAAGCTTCAAGCTCAGAAGTGTCCAAGCAACACAGCAGTGATGACTTTATGAACTTCTTCACTTATAAGATTGATAATATCAGGGACAAAATTATAACTATGCAACCGTCTACCACAGTATCGCGTCAGGAAATGCATTGTAGTCTCCCTGAGGAAAATTTTTATTAATTTGTTCCTATAGGAGAGGAAGAATTCTGCAAACTCGTTAATTCATCTAAATCGACAACTTGTATGTTAGATCCTATACCGACTAAGCTACTGAAAGAGATGTTTCCAGAGGTCATATATCCTCTTCTTAATATCATTAATTCATCTTTGTCTCTAGGATACGTACCAAAAACCTTTAAACTGGCTATGATAAAACCGCTTGTTAAAAAAACCACAACTTGATCCTACAGAATTAGTCCATTACAGGCCGATCTCGAATCTGCCTTTTCTGTCAAAGATATTAGAAAAAGCAGTATCTTCACAACTATGTTCCTTTCTAGAAAGAAATGATATCTGCGAGGATTTTCAGTCCGGATTTAGACCGTACCATAGTACTGAGACCGCTCTCATTAGAGTCACAAATGATTTGCTCTTATCATCCGATCGTGGTTGTATCTCTCTATTAGTGTTACTCGATCTTAGTGCTGAATTTGACACCATTGACCACAACATTCTTTTAAATAGACTAGAAAACTATGTTGGCATTAGTGGAATTGCATTAGCATGGTTTAAATCATACTTAACTGACCGTTATCAGTTTGTAGCAGTAAATGAAGAGATGTCTTATCGATCACAAGTTCAGTATGGCGTACCACAAGGCTCAGTACTAGGACCGCTGCTGTTCACTCTGTACATGCTACCATTAGGAGATATCATTAGGAAACATGGAGTTAGCTTTCACTGTTATGCCGATGATACTCAGCTGTATATTTCTTCAAAACCCAACGAAACTTACCAATTCACAAAATTAACGGAATGCATAGCTGATATAAAAAATTGGATGTCTAGTAATTTCCTACTACTAAATTCTGAAAAGACAGAGATTCTAATTATTGGACAAAAAACTTCCACACGTAATAACCTAGAATACTGTCTAACACTTGATGGCTGCTCTGTCAAGTCTTCGTCGTCGGTTAGGAAAATGGGTGTGCTCTTTGATACCAACCTTTCTTTTTAAAGCCACGTGTCTAGTATCTATAAAACTGCATTTTTCCATCTTAAAAATATATCTAAAATACGCCATATGCTCTCATTGGGAAATGCGGAACAATTAGTTCATGCGTTCATGACCTCAAGGCTAGATTATTGTAATGCTCTACTGGGTGGTTGCCCTGCATACTTAATAAATAAACTACAGCTAGTTCAAAACGCCGCAGCTCGAGTTCTTACCAGAACCAGGAAATATGACCATATTAGCCCGGTTCTGTCAACGCTGCATTGGCTCCCAATTAAACATCGTATACATTTTAAAATATTGTTGATTACCTAGAAAGCACTAAATGGTTTAGCTCCGCAGTACTTTAGCGAGCTCTTAACGCATTATAGTCCTTCACGTCTATTGCGATCTCAAAATTCCGGCCAGTTGATAATACCTAGAATCTCTAAATCGACTGCAGGCGGTAGATCCTTTTCCTATTTAGCACCAAAACTTTGGAAAAGTCTTCCTACCATTGTCCGGGAAGCAGACACACTCTGTCAGGTCAAAGCTAGACTAAAAACACATCTCTTTGACCTAGCGTACACATAATTCACTATAGACTTCTATAATTCAATGTTAGGCTGCATAGATTAGGTCAGCCGGAACTGGGAACACTTCCCTTAAATCTTGATGTACTCGCTACATCATAAGAAGAATGGCATCTACGCTAATATTAGTGTCTTTGTTTATCCCAAGGTTTTTCCCGCAGCCTGCCGGATCTAGGCCGTATCCAGATCTGACGAAGGAGATCCGCCTGGACCCGATGACAATGCAGTGCTGAAGTATCCACTATCCTCTCCCTATGGAGGATCCCTTTCCCACTCTACAGATAAAGCGTTGTGAATTTCGACTCGCGTACCCCGAAGTGACAAAATAAAACAAAATTCTGTACCAAATTTATAGACAAGACAAGTAGTTTGTTTAGGCTGGGTTGTATGGATTTACAAACCTGCGCACATATTTTCAAAAGCACATAACTATAGAACCAATTCTGAATGAGCATGTGAACGCCGTCAGCGTTAATCACTGGTTCGCGTTTAAAGTCTGATCATTTCGACGGAGGTGAATCAATCAAAGTTAACTTTAGCTGGAAATAACATTATTCAAGAACCGCTATAATGCCAAAACAATCTGCTACCTTAAATTATATGTTTATCTCTGTAAAGCTGCTTTTAAACAATCCATTGTTAAAAGCGCTATATAAATGAAGATGACTTGACTTGACTTAATAATAGCAAGCTGAATAATACGATCGCATTATGATTCATTAAATAAATAGAACAGAATGTCAGGGCTTTACTGAGTCATGTAAACACAACAACAATAGGCAGCATATTTCCCCGAACCTGTAGCTCCTGTCCATAACAACAATCAGACCGTCTTCCTGTTTCCGGCGTGACGATCGAGTCTGTCCCAAAAATACCTCTCAATGCGCCCTCGCGGACTCGCGCTAAGGGCCCTATAGGTCTGCACTACATGACGTCACCGAAGTGTGGACTCTGAGGAAGTCCACAAGTCCGGAGTGTGCCATTTGGGACAGGGCCTGGAACGCAGCCCAGGTTGACACTTCAGCGTGAGAAATCGGGGGTGTGGTGTGTGAGCGTGTGAAACCAATCAAATGCGTGTGTCTCACGGCCAATGCGTGAGAGTTGGCAGCTCTGGAATGTGTCGTTTTCGATGAAGCCCGGACACCTGCATGAACAATATATTATTACCTTTAACCCTGTCAAGTCAAGTCATCTTCATTTATATAGCGCTTTTAACAATGCAGATTGTTCCAAAGCTGCTTTACAGTGATGATAGGAAATTAAAGTAACTGTGCAAAAGGCCACCTAATGATAAGATAATGTCAGAACACTGATGCGCTACTCTAGTGGGGACTCTTATTATGAAAGTATGTAGCGCGAGCGGCCGGAAGACTTATGGGCCTTTCACACAGGACGCGGAAAGCGCTGCGCTATGAAACCCATTCATTTCAATGGCTTGCGCCGCGCGAAGACGTTTTGTTGCTGCGTCGAGGAAAGCGCAAGCGCAGCGGTGCGCACCATTGACTTGCTCGCGCGCACGCCGCGGTCAAAGTTCAAAATAGTTTAACTTTTGCCGCTGCGCTCTGTGACGATTATCAGCGCGGCCAATAGAAACGGGACATCCAAACAAACACGGACATCAAAATGGATGAACGGCTAGTACTGTGTGTATCGGAATTTCCTGAGCTCTATGATACAAGTTTGAGGTCATATAGGGACATCGGCAGAAAAGCGGTGTCATGGAGACATATCTCCATTCAAGTTGGCATGTCAGGTGTGTTTTTATATATATAATTTGTTCCTTTGTGTCAGCTTTAATGTTTGAATAAATGTTTTATTCTAAAAAAGAACTGAGCTCATGATTCGTGTGTTGATTTCGATGTTATATATGTGTGTGTGTAACTGTGTATATATATATATATATGGCATAGCGCAGCGCAAATCGCGTTGTATCTGAAGGGCAACGCTGAACCCAGCGGCCAGCGCAGCGCATTCCGCGTCCTGTGTGAAAGCCCCTATAAGCCTTGTTTATACTCGACGCGTCCGCAAGAGCGCGAGCGCGAGCTGCGCGCGGCAAAAATGACGTCATTGCGGTGTGGGCGGTCGTGCGCGTTGGGTGCGCAAGACCCCATTTCGCCTGGCGGTGTGCACGGCACTTTTTGTAACATCGCGCGCGGCGCCGCATCCGAAGATGAACGACTTCGAGCCGAATCTGGCCGAACTGGTACGTCTGTACCATGTTTGTGATCCTTCTATACACAGAGACATTTGCATTGATGGGCGACCATAAAAGCCTCTCATTTTGTGAATAGGAACACACTTGCATTAAGCACCCAGTTTGCACTTGTCTGAACTGCCTATATTTAAAAAAAAATAAGCCTACAATAGCAGAAGTAAGCCCTGCTGATGAAATTAAGGTTTAAACACTCTTCAATAAGGCTTCAGTTGTTTAACTAGTTTACATGCAGTGAACGTACAATAAACCTACTGCATTTATTACTCTTTTTATATGAATCAGCAATTAATAAACTACTAATAAACGGCAAACTACTTCTTCACTGCTGATTCCTGGTGTTTTAGAGGAGAATTACTCGGAGTCGCCCCCTGTCGTTTCACAGAATAGCACAACGGCGAGCGCGTCAAGTATAAACGCCTCGTCCGTTTGGAGAGGTGCGCGCGCAGTCAGCGGAGACTCGCGCTCGTGCGGACGCGTCGAGTATAAACAAGGCTATAGGGGATTATCACGCTACCGGATTTCATGGGCGGGATTTGTCAACTTTGTGCATGTCTACTTCCGACGCAGTTCAACAATGGCTGAAACGAAGGCTAGATGTCACTGCTCTGTTCTACTTTGTAAATCTAACCAACAACACTAACCCTACTTAAGTTCTCATGGATTCCCGACTGAATTGAGTATAAGGAAGAAGTGGATTAAAGCGGTTCGCCGGGATTAAGGTCCAAACTTTAAAATAAAACAAGGTAGCATGTTTGTTTGTAGCCGGCACTTTAGTGAATCAGACTAATTTACCAGGGATGCCGTAAAAATAAACTTAGTGTAGTCCGTCATCAGTTCCCCAGAATGATCGGTGATTCAACGGAAGTGGCAGTGCACAAAGATCACTGAATGCGGAAGTACTACGTATCAGCGTGATAATCCCTTATAGCCTACTGTCCATTCAGCACGGCGCGAACTACAGATTGCATCAGCTGCGGCTAGTAATCAGGTCTGTCGCATTTCCGAACAGCTGAAGACCTGCATCAGGGTCATTATTCCTCTCCGATGGGATGTATCTTGTGTTTATGTGCGTCCTATAAGAGTGAGTACTTTAATCCTCTTATGTTTGGTGATTGATGCTCGTTATCAGTAATGAAGCAGTTATCGGCTGTATAATGTTGCACAATGATGTTAATTAATCCGTACTAGCTCTTGTAATTTATCTGTCGATCTTCAAAGTTCAGAGTTATAATGTTATAGATAAATAATGAAAGTAAAAGTGATGGAAGATGTTAAACCGGTGTTTATGCATCATTGTCATTGTATGAGGGGAGCAGCCTATAGTCAGTATGTGAATGATGTTGCTGTTGTTTGAGTACTTCTCTTTGTGTGTTGCAGAGAAACCACACATACCCACACATACATCCTTAACTACAATAATGCCAAACAAGTCTACGGCAGCTGATATGCATTCAGCCCACTTATGAGCCAAACCCACGTCAGTTAAGGCAGGACTCACCAGGTCTCCGTGAAATGTGCCTAGCCTGCTTATGCATTGTGCCATTGTCATCAATCCTCGAATGTTTATCATCAATTGTCATCAGGCTCAAACAAAGCCAAGGAGACCCATTCCCTCTGGAGGCCGCAAAGGAAGCCCTTCACAGTCCACTGCACTATTTAACTCAAACTTCTACAACTTGTTAATGTTCATGTAAAGGCTGACTCCTCCCTCTGATGTTAAAATCTCCAAACCAATAATAATAAATCAGTTGAAATTGATACTTCACTCTGTGGTGTTCTGACCGACACACCTGGTTCACTGCGATCAAACAACTAACCAAACAGATTCAGGTAGTTCTACGCTACATTTACAGAGATTGTTTTGGCTTTATGACAGCTCTAGAATAAAGTTATTTTCCAGCTAAAGTTAGTTTTAATTGATTCACTTCCGTCGCAACGATCATTAGTTATTAACTATGGGGCCACTAACACGACACCGTTTTAACAGAAAACTCTTTAAGTTCTCTCGATGCAAACTTTAAAAGCGCGAACCTATGAGAACGCTGATGGCGTGCATATGCGTTATTAAGAGTTCATTCTATAGGTATGCGCGTTTGAACATATGTGCGCAGGCATATAGTCCTTCCCTAAAAAACAACCCTCAACAAATTACTTGTCTGGCCTTAAAATGTATAATACAGAATTTTATCGCTTCGGCGTAGCCACGTGAACCGGAATTATCCCAACAGCGATTATCTGTACAGAGGTAAGGTGAAGGAGGTCTTCACAGGGAGGGACTAGTGACACTTCAGGACTGCGTTGTCGTCGCATCCAGACGCAGGTCCTTCATCAGATCTGGATATGGCCTGGATCCGGCGGTAAATACGGACTGCGGTAAACCTCTAGATAAACAGAGAGACTAATATTAGCACTGTCTAGCATTCATCTGCCTCCGCCCTGCTCAGACAGTCCTCCAGTCCCGCCTCTGTTGGAGGTTTCAAAGTCAAAGTATCTTTAATTGTCTCCCCAAGGAGAAATTCGTTTTGGAACTAGATAAATTGCTGCAAGAGTTACAACAGAGACACACCACAAAAGCACAAGATTAAGACAGTTAAAAAAGACAAAAAAAGTACATAGAACATTAGGGCTACTCAAGGAGCTGTGCAAATTGCAAATTACCATTTTCTATAGGCTACTTGTACAAAAGTAATATTATGTCATATCCATACATACATGCATTCAATCACAGATACAGTACATTAATGAATGTATGGTCACATGTTCATCGCTGCTCATTTATGAGCTTAACTGAGAGAGGGACAAATGAGTGCTTATACCTGTTGTATTTGCACAGAGGAACCATGTACCTCTTTCCTGAATTCAATAGCACAAACTCTGAAAACTACACATGAGAGTTATCAGATAGAATGATCTTAGCCTGCCTGATTGTTGCCTGGTCGAAAAGCTCCTGTGGGTTGAGGGCTGCTGGTGTTCCCATAATTTTGCCAGCCATCTTGACCAGATTGAAAATCTGAGTTTTGGATTTGACTGTCAAATTCCAAACCAGCTGGTAATACCATACCGAATAATTGACTGTATTGTTGCTCTGTAGAAGATTAACATAATATTTTTAGGTTTAGGTTTGCAGCCCTTTACTTTCTCCTGTAAGAGCCTCAGGCCCTACAACTAAAAAAATCGAATAAATTTTAACCACTCTAACTTCGTCAGTCTTAGAAGGTCAAACAAATGATTTTTGGAAAGGGGGGTGGAAAAAACAGTGTCTCTTTGAGATAGTGACTACACTGTCTTCTCTAACGCAGCTCAACCAGGCCTCGTCCCCTTTTTTCACATTCCATGTACGGATTCATTGAAGTTCTTGAAAGTGGATTCTGTTAAATAAAATATCTCCCTTTGGAGTGGAGTTTGAGCTTTGTAACCTTGCAAATCTTTTCTTATGCTCAAACAGCAACATTACACACTAAAGTTAAAAAAGTAAAAAAGCATAGTACAACTTTAAGACAACCAATCGTATTCTATACGATTCGTATCTTAATATCCTTTGAATGCTCAGTCATGTACTTAAGTCACTGTGCCACTGATGTATGTGCTAGACAACACTATAAATACAATATACAGTAGCTAGACCTAAATCCGGAGGTTTACTCATATCATAGATTTATCGAAATATCGTCCAGCCATAAAATTTGTTCTATGGTAAAGAGTCTTCTCATGCAGGGAGACATGTTATTGTTTCTGTTTTGCCGAAGTGCAGAGGAAATATTAATCATCACGTTGCGCCTGGCTAGGATATGTGAATGGGGGTGGTTAATGGCCAGAATAAGCTGCAATGTGGACCACATTTTATGCCAAAATCTAGTCTTTCTGTACAACACCTGAGCGCTTCTCCAGCAGACAGTAGTCCACATCACTATATCCCCATACCTGCATCAAACTAACCAATTTCAATTGGTATCCATCATGTCCGATGATGACTTCCTTCGAATTAGATTTCTCCACAGAGTCCTGTTTTTTGCTTGGCGATCCCAGCTGCCTAGTGGGATCTGTTTATGCTTGAGATTCCTTTTAACTGTGTCTTTGAAGCGCAGCTTTGGCCTACCTATGCCACGGTGCCCCTCTTTGAGCTGGGAGTAGATAATCTGTTTTGGCATTTAATTCGGCATCTAGTTTGTTGTTGTAGGTGTTGTAGGTGATTTCCCTTGAGTCCATAGGCCGTTGCCGCTGTGGCAAAGCAGGTGATAATTTCCTGTATATCCTGATGTGAGTGGGCGACAAAGGCAATGTCATCGGCGAACATAAGTTCCCGGACAAGGAGGGGTTTAGTTCTACTTGATGATTTGAACTGATTGACGTTGAAGAGGTCAGCTCCTGGCCTTGTCTGTATCATCACACCTTTATTACAATCTGCAAAAGCACTAACTA
Organism: Tiaroga cobitis; assembly: GCA_030578255.1. NCBI lineage: Eukaryota > Metazoa > Chordata > Actinopteri > Cypriniformes > Leuciscidae > Tiaroga > Tiaroga cobitis. The sequence goes on from CM060614.1 coordinate 22,400,171, forward strand.
GGACTGTAGCAAGGAAGAGGGAAAACAAGGTTGGCGCTAGGACACAACCTTGTTTTACTCCATTTAGCACATCAGAGTTTTCAGATAGTTCCCCCTTCATGCTTACTGAAGCCTTCATGCCATTATGGAGGTAGGCGATCAGGTCAGTGAACAGGTCAGGGCAACCAATTTTATGGAAGATCTTCCATAATGTTTCTCTGTGCACTGTATCGAAGGCTTTAGTAAAGTCTACAAATACCATGAAGAGAGGCCTGTTCTGCTCAATGCACTTTTCCTGTATCTGTTTTAGGGAGAAAATCATGTCTACCGTTCCTCTACCTGTTCGAAAACCACATTGGGCCTAATGATGCGTTCACACCGGACGTGAAATAGCACGTCAGGCGCGAGTAATTTCAATGTTAAGTCAATGCAAAGACGCGTTACGCGCGTAAAAAATTCCTGCGGCGCGAATGAGGCGTAGAGCTCGGCGCGGTAGACGCGAATACGCCTCATTCGCGCGCATGGCGCGAATTGAGCGTCTGGCGCGTTACGCGCGAATGATTTAGTTAGTGCTATTTGTGCATTCACGCGTTTGATGCGAATTCGCGCTTGCCGTCCGAGTTGAAAAATCTGAACTTTGGCGTCAATTTGCGCCGCGTTAACCAATCAGGAGCTTAGCTGCTTACTGCTGTCACGTAGTGAAGTATCTGGATGCCTCAATAAATTATTTTGTAATATGACTAAATGCCTGGTGTGGTTCTGCACAACACAGCAAATATTTTATCACTTACAACTTTATTTCAATATACGAGACATGTTCATTTTGTATTGAATGTTATTTATTCCATATCTAGATTATATGAAATATTATGATGTAAAGACAGCCAACATACATGTGCATAAGTTCGTGTCTGGACGTGAGAGAGTAAAAATCATAGGACAGGTTAATAACTTTTGGAGGCTGGCTCTATTTATCATCAAAACAAAAATAAATGACAGATTAGGTGGATGAGGGTGAGGGTGATCCACGCTCCGATGCGGGACAACAGCTCATCAAACTGGGCGCGGGACAGGCGGAAGTAGGGTTCGCCTCTGAAGGGTCCGGTGGACACAAATATGATCCCCACGCTGCTGTTCTGCTCTCCAGAGCAAATACAGAGTGGTGACTCTTGATGAATGCTCGATCAACATAAAAAATATGGCCGCCAACGGGTTTCGATTCCGACGCGCGTGACGCGCGTAAATTTCGCTTCAAACTTTTTTTTTTATGCGCGTCAGTTTCACTCTTGACGCGCGAATTAACACAAAGTGGTCAAGCGGCAAACTAGACGCGGTAGACGCGAATTTGACGCGCCATTCGCGTCCGGTGTGAACGCACAGTTAGGGAGGATTGTTTCAGCATGGGTTGCTAATCTGTTGAGGAGAATTCTGGCAAATACTTTTCCTGGGATAGAAAGAAGTGAGATGCCTCGGTAGTTCCCAGATACACGTCTGTTGCCAACTGATAAAAAGGGTAGTCAGTTGTGTGTCCCTTCTGTCTTGTGGGACAGATCGGGAGTCCCATGCTGCAGTTATGATCTTGTGCAGTGCTTCTAGTAGTTGGTGCCACCTTGCTGGATTATCTCAGGATGGATTCCATCAGCACCTGGGGCCTTACCACTACTTAGCAAATTCACAGCTTTATGGACTTGTTGGTTGACATCTGTCTGGACATTTAATAGACTGCTAAAGTGTTCAGTCCATCTGTTCAGTAGGTCCTGCTTTTCACTTAGTAGAGTTGTATTATCACTAGCGAGAAGTTGATCGGGGTAGTTGACCCGCGGACCCCATACTGCTTTCATGCTCTGGTAAAATTCTTTTAATAATAATAATAATTCATTACATTTATATAGCGCTTTTCTCGGCACTCAAATCGCTTTACATAGAAGGGGGAATCTCCTCAACCACCACCAATGTGCAGCATCCACCTGGATGATGCGACGGCAGCCATATTGCGCCAGAACGCCCACCACACACCAGCTTACTGGTGGAGAGGAGACATAGTGATGAAGCCAATTGGTATATATATTTTGTATAATTCATGTCTGCCAGTTGTTGTAGCTCCACCCTTTTCAACCAGCAATCATTTATACGCTCTCTGCATCTTCTCTGCGCTAGATTAGAGTGTTTCCTTAGTTCTGCTATGGCCGATCTGGTGTTTCAATTCAGCACTTTGTTTCTTGCCTCATTTCTTGTTTTTATGAGTTTGCTGAGCTCCTCGTCATTCTCATCGAACCAGTCTTCATTTCTCTGGCGAGCGATCCCAAGTGTCGTCTTTGCTGTCTCATAGACGATAGATTTGAATGAGTTCCAAGTTTCATCCATAGAGACTGTAACGGTTGAGTCCGTCAGCCTTTCATTTAGAGCTGCTTCAAGAACTTCCCTTACATCTTTGCGCTTTAGTTTGAGGACGTCCAGCTTTTTTATTGGCTGTTTAAATTTCTATATCATCTTCCTAATCTTTAGACGGGTTGTCGACATTATCAATATGTGGTCTGTACTGCAGTTTGCCCCACGCATGGCTCTGGTATCCAGAAAGTCCTCCATGTCACGCTAGCGAGTGACAATAAAGTCAATCAGGTGCCAGTGATGTGAGCACGGGTGCATCCATGAGTCCTTGTGCGCAGCTTTGTGTTTGAAGAATGTATTGGTGATGGCAAGTTTAAACTCTGTGCATAGTGAGAGGAAAAGCTCACCATTAGAGTTCACCTTACCTGTGCCAAACTTTCCAAGGACTTTGAGCCATGTGGTGCCGTCTTGGCCTACCCTGGCATTAAAGTCGCCTAGTAGGATGATCTTGTCAGAGTTTGGGATGACCCTTAGAACTTGGTGCAGTTGGCTGTGGAAAGCTTCGATTAACTCCGGGCTGTTCATCATTGTTGTTGCATATATCGCGATCAGGGTGCAATTCCGATTGTTTGTTAATGGCAGTCTGAGGGTCATGATCCTGTCATTTACAGGTTTAGGGTCCTGTATCGGCTTCGGGGTTAGATGATTTGATACTGCGAGAGCGACACCAGCCTCACGTCTTTGTCCTTATGGCTTCCCACTCCAGTATATCGTGCAGCCACTTTCTTCCTGAATGCTGCCTGATTCAGGAAACCATACCTCGCTCAGAGCCGCAATGTCTATCTTATATTTCAGTAGTTCACGAGAGATAATAGCTGTTCCATGTTGCGAATTTCATTTTAATAGGTTTAGGGTGGACCTTTTCATCCTGGGCGACGTCCTGCCAGTATGATTTTTTTTTTTTTCTGGGAGATTTTATAGTTTTTTGAAGGAGTGCTAGCAATATCTGTTAAGGATTCACTGGGTTTTGCTAGTTGCCAGTGAGCCCCTCTCTTCTGCTAAGTTCGCCCACCTGGCAGGGATAATCCAAGACGAGAGAAAGCCGCTTAGCAGTCGCAGTGTCTGACCAAAAGTTTAGGCAAAGGCAATGCCCCATCCAAATGCCCTCACAGGCTGACGACACAACTGGATTTTCTGTTAGGGTTGACTCCCTTAGCCTTTGTCTTTACAGGGACGCGACTGCAAGGCAGCAGGGTGCCGGCTTGGTAGATGGACGCAAGACCTTAGGTGCATGCACCCTTAAAGACAGGTTTTGTGTTTGTCCTGCCAGGGTGTCTACCCACCCTCCTACTCACTATGCGGGCCAGTGAGTTCACCAGATTAGTCGCCGGTGGCTCGACCATGGAACAGGTGGTACTGGTTTACGTTACCAGTAGCAAGCTTCCAAAAAGCCTGACCTGACCTGACCTGAGTGCGGGCTAAACTAACCACTACAGATTTCAGAAATACACCATCAACACAAGTCACATGCAGTTATCAACCTAGTGTCAATAATCAACCTAACACCTGATTATAAATAATAATTAAAACATAAGAGAAAAATAATCACCATAATACAGTAGACAATCAATTAATGATTTTAAGAATTTTCTTCAGACTGTAATCGGTCCGATGATATATTGAACGCCACAGTATTCATAATCAAAAAATAATAACTGTCAGAAAGTCATGATAGCTGATAACTGAAAAGCAATCTTCATGCATGCATTCTTACTCTGCTTAAGAAAAGTTTGCACAACCTTGCCTTTGAACAACAAACATTCTGCTTTTAATCTCCATATCTGAATCAAACATCACCTTTATAGCACATTATTTTAGGCGATGATTGGGATGAAATCATCAAAGAGCTAATATGGGAAACAAAAGGGTTAAAAAAAAAGTTTTTCCAGTGTGGGGTTCAAAACCAACCAGAATGACTCAATTTGTTTTTACCTTTGAGAGGTATTTGTATTAGCTTAAAAAAAACCCTGTTAGATCACTGCTTGGAGATCAAAATACATGAACAAAATACTGTAGAAGTCTGTTCTAAGTGTGGTTTGACAGGATTCCAGCAGCAATCAATTGGTCTATCCACACTTAATGGCTGGTTAGGACAAAAACTCTGCTGCCTCTTATTGCTTTTCGCTTTATAGCATCTTGTTAGGACACAATGTGGAAGTAGGCTACTAAAACAAGGATACATCGGAAGTAGGGCTGGGTAAAAAATATCGATTTCTCGATATTAATCGATTCTCATTTTTACGAACCGATATCGATTCTTAAATCTCAAGAATCGATTAGTCATCCTGTTTTCATTTGATGATCGCGTAGAACATTGTATCGTGCATCCCATCCAATAAATCGAAATAATCTTTGTGCTTTGTGACTATTATTATGAAATAAAGTCTCAAATTTTGAATTACGTCCATTTTCTTACGAAATTCAAAAACATAAATACCGTTTTGGCGCTGTGGTGTGAGATCGCTCTGGCTCAGCTCAAGAGAAGCAGCAGCACGGAGCGCACATGATCTCATTCTCCTCTTCCGCCTTAATAATACCAGTTACTCCGCCTTAATAATACCAGTTACAGCGCCAAATAAACATCAATGAGCATCTGAAAGTGTGTTAAAAGATAGAGTACAACTTCGAAATCCATATCATGTAACGTGGTATCGCTCAATCAGTGTTTCATCCGTGGAAAGACGTCAGTTAAACAGCAAGTAAACAATGGCATGTAACGTCACATTTACCTCAGAAAAAACATTAAACTTAGTAACTTAGTCAGTCAGCTAGAAAAAATAACTCTAGAGAGGAGAATTTTGCTAAATAAATGCACCATATTACATATTCATTATAATTTTTAATGTTCTTCAATATTTAATGCATGTTTGAATAAATCTGGCAAGTTTTTATGACAGCCACCATTTAAATGTTTATATTTCATATAACTTTCTTATTATAAAAATAAATAAGTGTAATTTAAGTGTTTGTATAGCTTCAAATCAGTTAATTTTTACCTTCAAAATTATAGTAGGCTAATGTAGCCTAGTAGGACTCCCATAGTTTACAGCATTAGTTAAGAGATTTGTTAGTTAAAAAAATTTGCAATGTATTGTACCTGATATCCAAAATAATCAATATTGAATCGAATCGAATCGAATCGTAATCGAAATCGAATCGAATTGCAAGCTTGTGAATCGAAATCGAATCGAATTGTGAAATTTGTGTCAATACCCAGCCCTAATCGGAAGGACATTACATATAGTCACGCAATACTGACGTTGTTAACATTAACAATTTGAGAACAAAGTATAATTTGCATGGTTTTGCGTGATATGAGAAGCGATTTTTAGATTTAATCAGCCCGATTTGCTGCAGTGTCAGGACCAGAAGAAAAGTGGATGTTACTTACTTGTTCAGATGACATTTTCCGGTGAAAATTATTATGTTGGTGATACTTCCAAAAAGAATAATCTGTGATTCTGAATGACAGTATCCACACCGGCACGATGACTGACAGCTGCACACTCTCCTCAAACATTGTGTTCATCCGCGCTGTGCCGTGTCGAAGTACAACTCACGTAAAGTTGATAATTCCGTAATGACTGCAATTGCAGATTTCGAACAGAGATGGCGACAAAGAGGGAAAACTGCGGACTGCAGCTTTAAACGGTCTGTTATTGTCTGTTATTTGAATCTATTTTTATTGCTGCCTTTGAAAATATCAGATGTTTCTAATGATATTCAAATGTTTCTAATAATACAGCTATACTGCACAGGAAATTTTAGAAATTTTTAACAGACGCTTGGAGACCTGTGGGTGAACTCTGAGATTGAAAGCAGAGATAAAAATCAAGGGATGGTATCCAACATACATGTGACACAAGACAATTCATTCAAATATGTAAACTAGAAAGAAGTCCTGCTACGTTGACAGAGTGGGCTTGTTTACTCTTTGGTGGATTGCACAATGCAAATTCTGACATGCTTTAGTCCCGGGATATTAATCATTCTTGGTAACTTGCACCATCTTGGGTATTACTTTTGTCATCAGCATCTTGAACAACAGAAGAAACTGGCTGCATTCCAGACAGACAGCAAGCCGACCTTAAAATTGTGGCAAAACATCGCACCAGTCTCTTTGTAACCCAATCCCAGATGAACAGATAGAGCACAATGCTTAGAACATCTGTTGAAGCATTTAATGCAAAATTATGAGCAGCTTCACAAGGATGAGCAAAATGGCTGCCATCACATTTTAAGCCTTCTTAGTTTATGTGTCTGGTCTTTCTATACAATTACTTTCTTTGCAATCTCCAGACATCAATGATTCACAAAACATGCTTTCTTGTTTAGATGATGTGGAAATGCTGATACTTTATCAAAGCTACCTGCATGAACAGGAGTTTTCTTGGCTGCATATTGGCATATGGCCCATAAGCGTCAGTAATGTCTACGTGCAGATCAGAGATCTTGAGAGTGAACTGGCCATGGTTTTCGGCTTTGTCAGGAAGATTAAAGACATTTCAGTGAGTCTAACCTGAGCAGTTCGGCATCAGCGACTCATGCATTCATAGTAAACATTTCTGAGCATATCACTTCATGCGCAAACTCTTCCAGCGTACAATGATCTCTATGCTGCTGGGAACGGTGTTAAACTGATTAATAATTTTTTTTTAAAAGCAAGATGATTTATAGATAAACAATAAATTATATTTTTCAGTTTTGTGAGAACATCTTTAAGATATTTTTAATGGTTCTAAAATGCATTGTTTTCATTTTCCAGCAAATGATTAGTGAAAGGAGAAAAACTTGGGACACAGCTGAATTTTAGGCTTTTGAAAATTACAGTGAGAACCCTTTGGCCTGTTTACTTGCTGAGATTAAATATATCGTGTACCAACAAAGAGGCAGTATTGACAGTGTAATTTTGCCCATTGCATGATTTTGTTATTATGCAGGTAACTGCCCTCATAATAAAGTGGTAGCACCACAAGGCTGTGTTTTGAGCCCATACGCTTAAAGCTTACATGCATTTCTCCACAGGATGTATGATGTGGTGGCGGTAGCGCCGTGGTGAGGAATGTGGACACAGTGGTTGCAGGTTCAGTGGCAGATAGAGGTGACCTAGGATTGTGTCCTTTCAATGTGCCCTTGACCTGCTGCAGTATAAGATGAACTCTGCCTTATCTTTGAAGATCAAGCTGTTTCATGTACACTAATGCACTGTAAAAAATGATCGTGATTTTAACGGTAAAACACTGTAAAAATGCTACAGTGAAAAACTGTTAATTGGTTAACAGAAAGTTTCCTTATTATATACGGTAAATAACTGTGATATATATAATGGTACATTTAATTAAATTTTACTGTAAAATACCGTTAAATTTACAGTTTTTGGAGGTGAAAAAGAACAAGTCATTGTATAATTTACAGTGAAAAAATGTAAATTGACATTCCCACAATTCCCTGCGTGACACTTCACATTTGATGTATTTTGTTTTTAAATCACTGTTTCTTCATAATTTTCTTAGTTTTTTTCTAATCAGTTATGCACATTAGGGTTTTATGTTACATTTAGTGTTGTTAAATTAATGCTTATTGCATTTTTTAAATTTCAACATGTTACCATGATGGTGTTTAATGTTTGTGTGAATGAGACTGTGCAGCTTCTGTAAATTAGTATTAACTCTCTTGTGGATGAGCTACTTAAGATGAGCTAAGGCTGGCCATTTGACTCTCATCACTGCTGTGATTGTTGGCTGTCAGTGTATTACAATGGAAAAAAACAGATATTAATACTTCAAAAAGTCAGTATATTAACATTATATCAGATAATGAAATACGGTTTATCGCTGTAAAATAATATATGGTTAAAAGTTGTAAAACCTAAAACGTTGCTACCGTATTTTTAACAGGAAAACTCTGGTAACCACAGCTGCCAGGGTTTTCCTGTAAATTTAACGGGTTTTTTTTTACAGTGTGCACATGCATTTTCAAAAAGTAGAATCTATTAAACACTGTCACATGCAATGCTAAACTTTTGAAAATGTATTTCCTGAATTCATTTTTATTATAATTATTGCCATAGATTATTGGTACAGTACTGGTTTTATTACCAGTAAGGTTTTTTTTTTTTCATTCTTGACATGCTTAAAACCCCCTTAACCCTGGCAAAGTGAATGTAACACATACTCATGTGACTTATTGCTTTTATAACATGGATGACAGTAATATTTTTCATACTAACACATTTCTGTCATGACAACTCTCCGGAGATTGGCATGGTAATGGATATGGCAATGTTAATTTGGTCTTGGCAGAATAGATCTGCTATGCTGCTGCTGCAGAGCAAGTACCAAGACTTGCTACTGCCAATACATTCACAGACATTGCTGTAAACATGTAAGATACTGCTGCTGCTGCACATGTAACATACATGATTTAACCCCCGTAGCAGATCTATAGTCAAGTCAAGTCATCTTTATTTATATAGCGCTTTTCACAATACAGATTGTATCAAAGCAGCTTCACAGTGATAACATGAAAATAATTACAAGAAGTTTGTTTCTAGAATAAAATTGCGTCATCATCCACATGAAGTAACGCAGATCAAAAATATTGTTGAATAATTAAATGTCCCCAACTGCAAGCCAAAAGCCAAGGCAACAGTGGCAAGGAACCAAAACTCCATCAGGTGATAGAATGGAGAAAAAAACCTTGGGAGAACCCAGGCTCAGTCGGAGGCCAGTTCTCCTCTGGCCAACGAACGAACAGTGTGTGATTATGATTCAGGCAACATTACAGGTCAAAAGTCAAGTTGGATCAGAACATTCACAATATCCAGTTCCATCTACCGGGCTAATATGGTCATACTTCCTGGTTCTGGTAAGAACTCGAGCTGCTGCGTTTTGGACCTGCTGTAGTTTATTTATTAAGCGTGCAGGGCAACCACCCAGTAGCGCATTACAATAATCTAGCCTTGAGGTCATGAATGCATGAACTAACTGTTCCGCATTTATCAATGAAAGCATATGTCGTATTTTTTATATATTTTTAAGATGGAAGAATGCGGTTCTCTTTCATAGGTTCACTCAACGCTGCGGAAAGCGCAGTGGGATATTCTCTGAATGTGCCGATTGTCTGAAGCCTTATAGAATCACGCCAATTCATTGGCTGATGGCGTCCGCGCGATATGGCTCCGCCCCGACGCTCTTACGTCGTATCATTACATAGTTGCGCGCGCGCCATCTGCTCCTCAGATTTCTCTGCCTTCAGAACGAAGCGGTCACGTTTGCCCTTCGCTCGTGATTTTTCTGAGCTACAATACATCTAAGGATTATTCTCGGCGCTTCTGCGACTGTTCAAGCGGAACTCTGTTCTCCTTACGGTGAAGTTGCCATGGATTTCAGACGCTGTACTCCGCCATGTGCTCGTTACTTCGCTAACGATGACCCACACAGTAAGTGCGTTAAATGTTTGGGTTTTTCACATGCGCGTGAGGCAGTTAAAAGGATCGTCTAAATGCAAATTCTGTGAAAATTTGTTGCTCAAAACCCTCAAATCGCGGCTCGCGGTCTTTGAGAGGGAATCATTCGTCTCCCCCTGTTGCGCTCCCGAGGCCTCTCGAGGATCCGCGACCTGGGGTTTGGATGTAGAGCTTGAGGATGTGGAGTTCGAGCAGACGAGCCCCGCTCTTTCTCTCCCTCCCTCCCCTCGGCACGCGTGAAGCATGCCAGTTGAGTTTTCACACGATTATTTGCGCCCCAGCCCGGGAGCACGCGACGCGGTTTCTTTCGGGCTGGAGGATATACTTCTTACCGAGGCTTCCGACTCCGAGGATTTCGGGCCTACTCTCGCCGACGAGGTTATCCCGCCGAGCGGCCAGGAAGCGCGGCCTACTGCGGCCTACGCGGAGCTCGTTGACGTGCTTTCGCGCGCTACGGAGAAGCTCACTATTGATTGGCCCGACGAGCCACGCGAGTCTCAGTCATCGAAACTCGACGAAAGGCTTCTCAGTGGCCCTAATTCTAGGCCTCAACGGAGGAAGCTGCCATTTTTCAGTGATCTGCATCATGAGATCTCCAGATCCTGGAAGCAGCCTTTCTCTTCGCGTCTCACTAATGCGGCTGCTGCTGATTTCACCAACCGGGTAGGCTCTGTGGAACAGGGCTATTCCGCCATTCCGGCGATTGAGGAAACTTTAGCCGACCATCTTGCTCCGTCGTCTGCGCCGTCCTGGAAGTCGCACCCCCTCCTCCCTTCTAAAGCATGTAGGACTACTCCCTCTCTCATTGGGAAATCCTACATGGCGGCTGGGCAGGCAGGCATGACCCTGCACACTATGGCCATTCTTCAGGCCTACCAGGCGGACGTCCTGAAGGATATGGACGAGGGCGACGGCCTGACCCCTGAAGCAGTCAAGGAGCTTCTTAAGGCTACGGATTTAGCCTTTTTTCAGTGTACCACCAAGCATACTGCACGCGCTATAGGTCGCTCTATGGCTGGTTCTGTTGCGGTGGGGCGCCACTTGTGGCTTAATCTCACGGAAATCCGTGACAAAGAGAAGGTTTTCCTCTTGGACGCCCCCATTTCTCAAACGGGGTGTTTGGTGAGGCGGTCAACACAGTGGTTGAGAAATTCCGCTCCTCCAAATCCCAATCGGCCGCGTTCAGACAGTTCATGCCCAGGAGGGCTAGGGAACCTTCTGCTCCGCCCCCGGTGCGACCCAGAGAACGTCCCTCTCATAGACCGGAGTTCTCTTCCAGAAGAAGCGAACCGGGGCATCCCCCAGCTACCCCGGTTTGGGGAGCCCGCGGTCGCCCGTTTCCCCGTCAACGGCCTCACAAGCGCCTCCAGTTGAAGCGGTCCGACAAACCGACTGCTCCGGCGGCCCAGAGCCGTTCCTGACCTTCCGGTCAGAAAAAGGAGAGCTCCTCTGCTTCCTCAAGGTTGGGTCAGACCACGCAAGCGTTTCTGCCCACCTACCAGCTCTCCTTTCCTTGCCCTGTCACCTTCGCCACTCAGAGTGTCTCGAAGTGCAGGCCATATTTCACCGCCTCTACTCAGTCCGGTGCGGGAGGAAGGAGACGCTTTCTGCTTTCTCCCCTCACCCCCCGCACTCTCTATAACTGCCGGCCGCATCCTCGGAGGCACTTTCCGTTTTCCTCCGGAGCAGGCGGACCTGGTCACCATGACCCCAGTCTCGATGCCTCCCATCACGTGCCAGGACGCCGATGGCCCTCCTGCACAGTCAACCTCTTCACCCCAGGAGCGTCAGCACGGCACCCTCACTCAGGTATGTCGTCTACATTACAGCATCCCTCCTCCTCTATTACATTTTCTTCCAGAGTGGGAGCGCTTACCAGGGGTATCGTCTTGGGTTCTTCGCACAATTCGGTTCGGCTACACTCTTCAGTTTTGCCGCAATCCCCCCCGTTTCAACGGGGTGTTTCCTACTGTAGTAGACAGGGCCACTCAGGCTCCTGTACTTCAGCAAGAAATCTCTTCCCTCCTTCTCAAGGGAGCAATAGAGGAGATTACTCCAGGGGAAACCGAGCGGGGCTTTTACAGCCGTTACTTCCTGGTCCCGAAGAAGGGCGGCGGTTTGCGTCCCATACTGGACCTCCGCCGACTGAACTTCGCCCTTTACAAAGGGAAATTCAAGATGTTGACGCTGAAAGCTATCATATCTCAGATTCGGCCAGGGGATTGGTTCATGACGATAGACCTAAAGGATGCTTATTTTCACATCCAGGTTGTACAGCGACACAGGCAGTTCCTCAGGTTCGCCGTTGGAGAAAGGGCGTTCCAGTACAGGGTCCTTCCCTTCGGCCTATCTCTGGCCCCGAGGACATTCACAAAGTGCATGGATGCAGCTCTGGCCCCATTGCGGCTCCAGGGCATCCGTGTTCTAAATTACCTGGACGATTGGCTCATTTTAGCCCAGTCCAGGAAGCTAGTGGCCCACCACAGAGACATCGTTCTGAGTCATATCCAGTCTCTCGGTTTGAGGTTGAACTCGAAGAAGAGTGTTCTTGCTCCGGCTCAAAGCACCGTTTTCTTGGGGGTGAACATGGATTCCGTCCTCATGCAGGCCCGTTTGGCCCCTGCACGGATTTCCAGCTTGACGGCATGCTTGGCTCGTTTTTCGCTAAGCCATCATGTGTCTGTGGGCACCTGCCGCAGGATGCTGGGCCTTATGGCCGCGGCCTCCTCTGTGCTACCGCTGGATCTACTCCACATGATACCCTTCATGTGGTGGGTGAAACTCTCAGGGGTTCGACCCTCCGGGTCAACCCTTCGCCTACTGAAGGTATCGCGCAGTTGCTTTCGAGCCCTGTCAGTTTGGCGGGACCCTCTTTTTCTTCGGAAAGGGGTCAGCATGGGTGCGGTATCTCGTCGCCAGATGATTACGACGGATGCCTCTCTCACCGGCTGGGGAGCGGTTTTCGAGGGCAGACCAGCGTGTGGGCTCTGGACCGGAGAGGCTCTCTCTTGGCACATAAACTCCCTGGAGTTAAGAGCCGTTTTTTCTGGCTCTGCTTCATTTCCTCCCTCTTCTGGAGGGTAACCATGTCATTGTCAGAACAGACAACATGGCAGTGGTGTCTCATGTGAACCGGCAGGGATGTTCTCGGTCGCGCACCCTAGACAGGCATGCGCGTCACCTTCTCCTGTGGTCTCAGAGCAGATTCCTATCTCTAAGAGCGGTTCATGTCCCAGGGGTTCTGAACCTCGCAGCAGATTTTCTGTCGAGACAGAAGCTCAGATCGGGGGAATGGATGTTGAACCGCCAGACGATGGCCCTGATCTGGAAGGTTTTTGGAGAGGCGGAGGTGGACCTCTTTGCATCTCAAGAGTCGTCCCAATGCCCGCTTTGGTTCTCCCTGAGTCCCCCGGCCCCATTGGGGATAGATGCGTTCGCTCACCCTTGGCCAACGCAGAAACTCTATGCCTTCCCGCCCATCAAATTGATCCAGGCGGTCTTGGCCAGAGTGAGAGAGAGCGGAGTCCGCCTCCTCCTGGTAGCTCTGACTCTGGCCATCAGAGCCATGGTTTTCGGAGCTAATTCCCCTTCTGGAATCTTCCCCCAGGAGGATCCCGGTCAGGGAAGATCTGCTGTCCCAGCTACAGGGCAAGATATGGCATCCTCGCCCAGACATGTGGAAGCTGTATGTTTGGCCGATCAGAGGCCGTTAGCATTAAGCTCTGGTCTCCCAACTGACGTTCAGGAGACCATTGCGAGTGCTAGAGCCCCTTCTACAAGGAGATTATATTCTTCCAAATGGAAGGTTTTTGAGACTTGGTGCTTAGCACATGATAGGAGCCCAGTTAACTGCCCTGCTGGTTCAGTACTGGAATTCCTGCAGGAGAAGTTTGCGGCTGGAGCAGCCACTACCACTCTCAGAGTTTATGTTGCGGCTATTGCAGCGCATAGGGAATCGGATGAGATTCCCCTGGGCAAATTAAGGTTAGTTTCTGCCTTTATGCGTGGGGTGAAGCGCCTGAATCCAGCTCGCTCCCCTAGAGTTCCCTCATGGGATCTTTCTGTTGTCCTAGAGGGTTTGACGAAAGCCCCATTTGAGCCCTTGGAGTCAGCTCCGGAGAGGATTCTGACTCTCAAGGTTTCTCTTTTGTTAGCTTTGTCCTCATTAAAGCGGGTGGGAGACTTACAAGCTCTTTCTGTTAGCGAGTCTTGCTTGGACTTTGCCCCTGGCCTGGTCAAAGTTTCCTTGAGGCCGAGACCAGGGTATGTCCCCAAGGTTCTTTCCTCAACTTTCCGCTCACAGGTAGTTAACCTTAACGCTTTCCACCCTCCACCATTTACGTCTGAGGAAGATAGGAAGCTTAACTTGCTCTGCCCAGTTCGTTCTCTTAAGAATAATGTAGACCGCTCAGGCGGTTGGAGGAAATCTAACCAGCTTCTGGTTTGCTTCGGTGCTAGCCGCCGTGGGCTTGCTGCATCAAAGCAGAGGATATCTCACTGGGTCACAGAGGCTATCTCGTTGGCTTACGGGGTGCGTGGCTTGCCTTCACCTCTTAGCATTAGAGCACATTCCACCAGAAGTGTAGCATCTTCTTAAGCTCTTTTCAGATGAGCACTTTTGGAGGATATTTGTGTTGCGGCAGGCTGGTCCTCTCCGCACACTTTTATAAGGTTCTATAGCTTGGATCTTGACATGACCCCAGGTTCCCAGGTTCTTTCTGTTTGAACTCATTTCGGTCGTTGTCTCTTTTATCTACCAGTTATAAAAGCGCTCTAGCTCGGCGAGTTTGGTAGTCCGTTCCCACTGCGCTTTCCGCAGCGTTGAGTGAACCTATGAAAGAGAACGTCTCTGGTTACTTGCGTAACCTATGTTCTCTGAATAGGGAACGAGACGCTGCGTTAGCGGCCAAGCTCCTCGCGCTGCTGACAGTTTCTTTTCGGCAGAGAAATCTGAGGAGCAGATGGCGCGCGCGCGACTATGTAATGATGCGACGTAAGAGCGTCGGGGCGGAGCCATATCGCGCGGACGCCATCAGCCAATGAATTGGCGTGATTCTATAAGGCTTCAGACAATCGGCACATTCAGAGAATATCCCACTGCGCTTTCCGCAGCGTCTCGTTCCCTATTCAGAGAACATAGGTTACGCAAGTAACCAGAGACGTATTACAGATGCTAGAAACGTGACTTTCAAATGAAAGATTGGTGTCAAAGAGCACATCCAGGTTCCTAACCGACGACGAAGACTTGACAGAGCAGCCATCAAGTGTTAGACATTATTTTAGGTTATTAAGTGAGGAAGTTTTTTGGCCAATAATTAGAATCTCTGTTTTTTCAGAGTTAAGTAGTAGGAAGTTTTTATATCAGCTATGCATTCCGTTAATTTTGTGAATTGGTGCGTTTCGTCGGGGCGCGAAGAAAAGCTGAGTATCATCAGCATAAGAGTGAAAACTAATGCCATGCTTCCTAATGATATCTCTTAAGGGTAGCATGTACAGAGTGAACAGTAACGGTCCTAGTACTGAGCCTTGTGGTACGCTATACTGAACTTTTGATCGATAAGACATCTCTTCGTTTACTGCTACAAACTGATAACGGTCAGATAAGTATGATTTGAACAATGCTAATGCAATTCCACTAATGCCAACATAATTTTCAAGTCTATGTAAAAGAATATTGTGGTCAATGGTATGAAATGCAGCACTAAGATCAAGTAACACTAATAAAGAGATACAGCCACGATCCGATGATAAGAGCAAATCATTTGTGATTGAGAGCGGTCTCAGTACTATGGTAGGGTCTAAATCCTGACTGAAAATCCTCGCAGATATTATTTCTTTCTAAAAAGGAACATAGTTCCATAGATACTGCATTTTCAAGTATCTTTGATAGAAAAGGTAGATTTGAGATCGACCTGTAATTGATTCATTCTTTAGGATCAAGTTGTGTTTTTTTAATAACAGCCAGCTGAAACGTTTTTGGTACATATTCTAGTGACAAAGATGAATTAATGATATTAAGATGGAGTTAATGGAATTAATGATACTATACAGGTGGAGCTGGGGAAGGTGGAGGGTTTCTGAAAGCGCGCTTTCTGCTATTAGCAACAGGCCGGGATTTGTTTGAATGTTGAGCCTCAGCTCATTGGACGCTGATGCAACAGCAACCAATCAGCTGTGCATGTAGATAATGATGTGATCACTACCAAATGAGTCAAAAGACTTATCAGCCTGCACCATCTAGAGTTTCATGCCAGAACTAGGTAATAACTGTAATAAAAATAAATTGTGCAGTTGTGTTTTTTCTACTAGTCACAGACAATAAATCACTAAGCCTACTGTAATGGTATTGCAAACCTCACCCTTAATATCTTACAGGAGATTATATTATTTAATAAAAAATATATATTTATGAATAAATCTATTATTTATTAAAACATTGCCACATATTTTATAGTCTACACTGAAGTTATGATGAGGCCAAGTGTCAGACTGTCACGAGTAGCTGTAAATGAAGTGTACGACGTACAGTAGGAGCATAAACAGAAAAGTCTTCAATAATAAATCCAAACACCAAACACACAGATTACCAGGAATAGAGCATTTACTGTAACACAACCACATAAACTAAAGATGATGCGAAACATCGAACAGAGGAAACTTAGGGGCCTTTTACACGTTTTATGCATTTTGGCCAACTTTTGAAAACGGCCTTGAAAAAAGTTTTAGGCTTTTTTTATTATTATTTGTCACATTAATTCAGAGGAGTCACCTTTTCCTGAAAATGATTCAATGATCCAAACAGAGTTTAATTCTGCTGTAAATGCATTGTATAAAGCATTATAAAAATAAAGGTGACTTCACTTTATTGATATTTAATGCATTCATTAACATTTGGGGTAAGCTGAATCAAACAGTCTCTATAAGAAGAAATAATTAGGACTCTGACTTTAAATTAAACGTGAATATAGTGTCAAAATTTAAACTATCATATCATAATGCCATCTGCAGCTTCCTGACAAATCATTAGAATGGTGCATGATTATTTTGTAATTAATTAGGTTCATACTCCAATTAAACGTGGAAAATAGACTAATAGCTACCACTAATAAACTGAATTTGATCTAAACTGTTTTCTGATTTTTATTGTTCATAAATGTTTAGTCATAACTATACTTTTCTTTCCGGGACTGTAGGGTTTCTGGTGGAACACTCATTAGTGGCGCACTCTCGCTCGGCACATTAGTTGTGTTGCGGTATATTGCTGGCATTCTAATTATGGTGACTGCTTTGGTAAACCGAATTGAGAAGTAAAGTCATGTTTGCATGTGTTTTGTATTGGGATTTTTCCAGGAAGTTATGTACAGTAATTAACTGTATTGTTTTGTCATTTATTTGTATGATTTGATTAGCTTGTATGCGCCATATTTGATTGTAAACGTGCCTTGTGTGTGTCTTTCACAGGTATGTTTGAGCTTCCTTTTGAGGGTAGTATATATGTTTAATGATATAAATAAATAATAAAAGAACTACAATAACCTTTTATAAATATTTTTTGTTTGTTTGTTCGTTTGTAGGCCTACTGTAGCCTACTTGTTTGTTTGTACCGTTTGATTTGGTTTATCCATAATTGTTAATTAATGGAATAACTATCAAATGTAGGCTACTAACATTAAGGATAGCTCTTCATTGGTTAATGATTAGTTCATGATTTCAATTATCATGTTGAATTGGTTCATGCATAGCCTACAGTTCGGAGTGTGTAAAACAAAGAATGACAACAACAACAAAAATATAAAGTGAACATGTATGTAAAAATTAAAAAATAAAACTAATAGGCTAAATAAAAAATAAAAAAAACAAAAAGATTATCTGTAATAAAAAGTGCTGTATAATATTAGGGCAATTACATGCATTTGAAAAGCTTTGCGATGTTTTTTTGTTTTTTTCGTCATGTCTATTTTAAAGTCAGTCTAAAAAGAAACCGCGCTGGACTACTGAGTCTTCTGAGGCAGATCAGAAACGCAGGAGGCTGGTATGAGCGGCTTTATTCTGTGCTGTCGTCTACGCCGGTCTCAAAACATGTCTCCGTTAAATTTTCTTTTTCTGCTTGTACTTTGGCACTTTGCATCAACACAACATTGTTCTTGCAGCGACTTTCACCATGTTTCCTATAACGTTGTCTGAAGTTTACGTTTTACGTGCCGTGAGAAAGTCACAGCCTAAATCATGCAAAATCCGATCAGAGCAGTCAGAATGAAATAGGTTTCCAAATACGGTTTGAATAGGATTTCAAACCACATATGGATGCTCGAAAACGGATTTGTAAAATGCTCGAAATGGATTTGTAAAAATCGTTTTTCATGTGATATTTTTTTCCCCTTTCATACTAAATCTGATCGGATTTCAATTGGATAACTATGCACATAATTAGATTTGGACTGCCAGTCTGAACGTAGCCAAAAATACAACTAATAATCCTGACACAGTCATAAAGTTCAGCTACATTTTTTACTTTATTATAGTACAAGTTAGAAGAAATTGATTAAAATGAAATAAGCCAAAGGGCCACTAATCAACATGGTGATCATTGAAGCAAAATGCAGCTATTAATTATTTTTTGACAATGTCAAGTCAAGTCATCTTCATTAGCGCTTTTAACAATGGATTGTTCCAAAGCAGCTTTACAGAGATAAACATATAATTTAAGGTAACAGAGATTGTTTTGGCTTTATAGCTGTTCTTGAATAATGTTATTTCCAGCTAAAGTTAGTTTTGATTGATTCACCTCCATTGAAATGATCATTTGTTATTAAATTAGGGGCCACGGTAACGCTTTAGATTACAGCCCGGAAAGTACTGTGTAATTAAGAGGAATTTACAGTGTAATTTTCTGTAATTATAGTATACCTATAAAGTACTTGCATGTAAGTATAAGAGAACAATATGTAAAGTTTGGGGAATAAGGGGATAACAACCAGGAGAATTAAACAAATATTTATACTGTAAGTTTTATAGAACTAAGGGGTACTTATTCTACTATTATGATACAACAATCTTACATTTGGGAACAATTTAGCGAGAACATACACTGCATATCTTTTTGTAATAATTGTGTACCAATACATACTGTATAGGCTTTTTAAGAATTACAGGGTACATATCTATGCAAATACAAAAAAAAAAAAAATAGCAAAAGTGCAGATGTTTAAGTTTGGGCTAACATGTTTCAAGGCAAGAAAAGCTAAGACTTTTGCAATATTTTTAAATACATCTTGTTTCATGTGGTTACAGGGTAAGTGGTGCTTGCATAATAAATAAAGGTTTCCGAGTCAGTGATATAAGATTGTGTGTATGCATTTTTATTGTACTTACCCTGTAACTACATGGAACAAGAGGGTAACAAGCACCACTTTAATTTACAGCCCGCAATGTCACACTTACCCTGTAACTTCATGGAACAAGGTGGTAACAAGCACCACTACATGATACAAGAGTATCTTTCCCCAATATTTAAGCAAAAGTTGCAATAGTTTTCGTTTTCAGTGCATTTTTGTTAAAAATATTACTTTATAAATGCATAGATATATACGCTGTAATTTTAAAAAAAGACTATACAGTATGTACTGGTTCACCATTATTTCAAAAAGGTACACAGTGTCTGTTCTTGCTAAATTGCTTCCAAATGTAAGATTGTTATATCATAATAGTAGAATAAGTAGGCTACCCCTTAGTTCTATAATACTTACAGTATAAATATTTGTTTAATTCTCCAGGTTGTTACCCCTTTATTCCCCAAACTTAAAATATTGTTCCCTTATACTTATATTGTAAGTACGTTATAGGTACACTATAATTACCGAAGGTTACGCTGTAAAATCGCTTTAATTACGCAGTACTTTCCGGGCTGTAATCTAAAGCGTTACCGGGGCCACTAAGACGACGCCGTTCTCTCTAAGCAGACTTTAAACGCGAACCTGTGATTAACGCTGACGGCGTTCACATGCGTTCACATCCGCATTAAGAATTGATTCTATAGTTATGTACTTTGCAATGCAGCGTGTAATTTTTTTCCCCTTCTTCTTTATAGTGCAAAGCTGGCCATCATCTCTGTCCTGGTAATTGAGCAGGATGTCTAAAAAACGGCTCAGTTCTGAGCTTACTTGAGTTGAGATAAGGCTGAAGAGGACACCTTTCCGTGAGAATCCTTATCTCAGCAGGAAGAGAAAGCCAAAAATGTACTGTCTTCTTAAAGAGGCATGAATCTGCTGGCTAAGCCACCGCCTTCCTGATAGTCATCTTATAGTCAGGATATTGTGCATCTCCAATGATAAGCAATCTGCCAGCTGCCTCTCCCGAACCCTGGATTCCATCAGACTATATTTACCTTTTCTCTCCCTCTCCCTCAATCTACCTACCTCCTTCTCCTGTTTTTTTTCCCTTCTGTTTTTGATCATCACCAAGTGGCATTACTAGCAAAACAGCCATTAGCTAGAAGCCACATCTGAGGCGCAGCAGGGGCAGGATGGGTTTCCCTCTTCCTTTCTTCCCATTATTGGAGTTTCTGAAAAAAAAAAAAAAAAAATTGGACGTTTGGAACTGCGATCACATTACACTGATATAGTGATTTATTTCTATGTAGAAAGAAAGCATTTGTGTGTAAAAAGAGATGCACTGATTAGCTCTTCACAGATGAGAGAGAAGGTGATCAAACAATTGATTGTGTAATAGATCTGTCCTGACGTAGTTGGACCGTACAGAGATAGGAGACTCATCTGGTCATATACTCGTAAGTCCTGGAGCCATAGGGGCCATTAGGAAAAGAAACGTTAAGAGCTTTCAGCATGAACATCACCACTGAATGAAACCAGAACGTTCATTGATATTAAACAATTTAATGTAAAAGGTGTTTTTTTTAGAACTTGCATTTATAACTTATATTTATTTATAAAGGTTTTCATTGTTTTTTATTCTATCTTTTAAAAAATCAAACATGATTATTAGCCTACTGCTCATACTTAGGGCTATAGGGATCAAATATTCAATTTAGTACATTGAGAAATGCAGTTAAAATTTAAACCTAATGCAGTTAAAACAATCAGAACATTTTAGCATCCTCATAGCAACACCTTGGCAACCACCCAGACTCCTTAGCATTGTGGTGGTGACTGTTCAGAAGGTAAGCAGCACTTACATTTTCTTGTTTTTATATTCTATTCTCGCTGAAAAAAAAAATCAATCAGATTAGAACAACACACCATGTACCACTGATCACATTTTACCTGCCTTGTTGTTCTTTTTATTTTCCCAAACACAGCTAATTTTCATGACCATGTTTTCTTGCGTGGGCCTTTGCACATGTCAGTCTCTGTTTGAGTAGAGAGATCTCTGATTGCCAGAGATACGGGGCCCCGATTTCAGCCTCTAGTCCTTTGATGAGTCCACAGTAATGCTGTACTTCAGAAGCTGATAAGCATTTCAGTTGATATTATTGTCTTCTGCACTGATGAAAGTGGACTACTATGATGCCGGGGGGGGTTTCACTGTTTTAAATATTTTTTTTAGTTTCATTTTCCCACCTCAGTATCAGAGCCATAAAAACCACGGACAGTGGGAAACATGTGCCCCTCCAATTCTAAGGTTTTCAAGTCACAATCATTTAAACTTTCATATAAGATAACTTGTTTTGAACAGATAAATTCGGCTAAAATCATTCAGATTTTGTGTGCCTTGTAACTGATATCATTAATATCAGTTATGAATGTGATATATCTGTTTGATTTATGATTATAACTGATATTAATGATATTTCTTTTTCAAAACATGCTGTAAAAAAACAGCAACAACAACTATTTATTCCAAATATTTTGCTGAACATAACAGAGTTGACAACGGCTGAGAGCCTTTGCTAGTTATTTTCACAATAGCATGTTGTTTACAGTGTGACAATCAATCAATCAATCAAGCAATCAATCAATCAATCAATCAAGCAATCAAGCAATCAATTAAACACTAAAATCGGGTTTTGTCCAATAATAGATTTAAAATATTGTTTATACTTACAATGGTTTTGCCATTACAAGTATAAACATGGTGGTTTGAAGACTTTGCAAAAAAATGTCACAGTAGTTGCACAGAAAGTGCAAATTTGGCATTTTCACAGAAAATAATTATCAACAAATATGAAAATGGCACTTCCACTTTAACAGCAGAATAACAGGTTCTGACTAGATTCAGAAATCCTGATCATTTAAAAGCCAATTAAAAATTCCCTGCCAATGTATCTTCGTTTTTCATCACACTCGGTTTACCGTCCAAACATCATTTTTAAAAGAAAATGTTTTTCAGTGAAAAATGCCCCTCTGTAGTGACCTCCAGTGTGTGCCCCTGCCTTCAGGCTGCGCTGGTGTTTGGAGTGCTAGGGTAATGAGGGGGAACAAAGAACAACAAGCAGGAGCTGCCCAACATAAACACACAGGGGAAAGTATTTAGTGCAAACTATGAGCCCAACAAGGCTGAGTGCAGTCAACGGCCCCTAATTCTGCTCTTTGTAATCTGATGCGTACTATAAACACACATCACACCCACTCACACTCACATAATCGATGGACAGCGCAAAACTCAACATGAACAGGCACACCTGGCTGTCAGGTGTAGCACAGTCAGGTGTGTTTCCAGGAGTCAAAGGTTAGGGGTGCTGTTTGATTTATGATGAGGTGATGATCTGAAAATATTACATGGAAAGTCTGTATTGTTGTAGTGCAAGTGGATCTGAATATCTATATAAATCGAAATAATTTGAAATGTTATGCTGCATAGCAGTGTAACACCTTGTCAATGTTTTCCAGACTGCAAAGCAATTTAAAGTGGAAAATCTTATTCCTATTCATTTTTTAGATCTATTATTTCTTTTTGTGAACAGCCATAATATTACGGTCATTATATTGTCAAATTAGTCTTTTTTTCTTTGTTTTACATACATTTACCATCATAGTCATCAATAATTTCCTTTTCCTGAGAGCTTTATAAACTTTCATTCAGTTTGAAGAATTCAATTGGCTATAATTACTTTAGTGTGTGTCCCCATATAATGCAACTTAAATGCCATACTTTTACCCCCCATTAAACTGCCAAATCCAAAAAGACTATTAAATATTAAATATACACCTTCAGTTTGCCACAGTATTAAATTACAAATATTCTTTATATTTTCTGGTTGTGGAATAGCAGAAATCAAGAAAATGTCAATATGATAGGCCTATTATCAAAGGGCCAAAATCTAGCATGTTTCCAAACTTTTGATCAGTAATGTAGTCACCAACTGAATTCATCACATGAACATCAAGAGGATCATGACATCTATGTAGTAAAATGACACACTGTGCACATTTGTGTTTACACAACAAATGTGGACAACTCCAAGCCTGAAGATATGTGCATTTAGATCCAAACCAAAACGCTGTTTTCCTTGCTTGAGGTGTTACTATTACCTGAAAGTCACACAGGCTGGTGCTGTTCTGTTGGGATTTTAGAAGGCTTCTTATGTTGAGGTCTCCTCTGACCAAATCTAAAATAAATAAATAAATTGAACAAGATTCAGTTTGTCAGAAAGTTCTTGAATCATAATCTTTTACTGAAATTTCTAGTATTAAACACAGTCTATCTGCGTAGCACAGACAGCAACAAATCCCACCTGTCAACACTTCATTGGTTTCACATGGAGGGTGCATATCGTCTTTGGCTTCAAGTGAGAGTCACTTGACTTTTTAAGAAAAAAGATCTGCATTTAAATTTTTTTTGTTTTTTAAATCAGTCCCTGCTGTGGATTTGTGCAAGAGTAATGATATTTTAAATAGTAAACCTGAGTAAAACATATCCAACATTTTAATTACAATGACAAAAAAAAGCATGCCATATGAATGGAAGGTATGTAAGGTAGAACAAATGTCATTGCCAGGTCACTTTGTGTGTGTGTGTCTCCAAGACTGAATGTGGAAATGGAAGTGGCAGAATAAAGTACACCCCTATGAAACTTAACCCAGACATCTGCAGGATATCCCCCTTTACGGTGATGCTTAATGAATTCCAATGCAAACCAAATCATGTTGAACTTCTCAATGACAGATGGATTACTCTTGCATTAAGTCAAAACAGATTAAGCTATGGATTTAATGTATTTTTGTTCTCTGTATCACTATCCCAGGTTTGCCAAGCTATAAGAAGCCTCAGATTGAAGAGCAGATAAACTAAACTCAGGGTTCGTACAGATTCTGTCAAATTTTAATTTGAAGGACTTTTCAAGCACTACTTTTTTTGGATTTCAAGGACAACCATCAGCAATTATCAAACAATGTCTTTATTATTTGTATTTATTTTATTTGTTTTATTACTCAAATTAGATATATTGGTATCTGACGTTTCACTTCAGAACAATCCATTGACCAGCATTGTCAGGCATGGGAAATCACCTTAACCAAGGATGACAAAGTTTCTCATTCAAACTGATTTCCCCTCCATGAATATATTATTGACCTGAAAAATTAAAGCTGTATCATACGAAATAGCTCTATAACTCAGACATTCATTTTGAATGAAAATATTGTATTTAGAGATTCCTTTATCTAAAAAAAAATGAAAGACTAATTTCATGTATATTGTATGTCAATAATTCAAGCACTTTTTAAGTACCACTTTTTTAAAAATGGCTGTTTTCAAGGGTTTTCCAGGACTTAAATTTCAAAAAGTCCAATTCAAGTACTTCAAGCACTTTAAGCATTGTACGAACCCTGTAAATGTGAAACAATCTTAGTCATTTTATTGGGTATTAAATATATCCCTTTTTTATCCTGTAGTCCTATCATATCTTTCAGTTCAGATTTATTTGTTCCTCACCTTTTTAAAATTTACTTGTTGTTGATTTAATTCTAAACATATTTAGAAAGTTTATTGATAAATATTGGGTATAATGAGACAGTTTGTACACTGCAGTAAAATGAAATTATGGTATCACAAAATGTACATAGACAACTGTCTAAGGATTAGTTTTTTACAATAACAGAATAACAGTAATAACAGAAATCTAATCAAATAGCCTATTTTAGTGAGATTTTTTCATTTTCATAAAACAGGAAATCACCGCTGCATTGTGGCAAATAACGCGTTACAGCTTTGTTGGCTTACAAAATGAAAATCCTTGTAGTGCTGTAGTTAATGTTACTATTAGGGTGTGTTTTGTTTTGGGTGAGACCTAAGCTGCACAAAGCCCTTCCGATTAAAGTGCAAAAACAAAGAACAGTAACTACCATCATGTTGACATATGACATCTTTAACTAGCTCACTGCCCATCCGGCCTGACCTTCATAGGCCTGTATCAAACAGCATGGCCCACTGGCTTTCACCTGCTCATATTCATCTCATTTTGGTATAAACACGCAGCAGCACTTCCGCTGTGGGACAGCACTCTGACCTCTGCGACTGTTAAGAGTGATTGACTCTGGCCTTCAATCTGTGTACCTGTGCACCCTGACTAGGATATGAAAACACATACACGGTCACACACATTTTAAAATGTACTTTAGATATTTTTCTGTTGTATTGTACAACACATGACGAAAGTGACATTTTATTAGTTAAATCAGTTAGCATTTTCAGCTGTCACAAGAGAGACCTGAAGTTTATAGGAACTTTTCAACATATAAGATATTTAATTTGAGCCACTTTTAACATAATATTTGTATTTGTTGAAATTAACTTAATATGCAATATTAAGGCAGAATAGTAAGGTGTAAAAGGTAAAAATCCAAAATGGTCAAATTTGATTTGCTTTCCCTGCAAAAACATCAAATAGTAACAAAAAGCACTACATTTAAAACTTTTATGAGGTCATGAATTTTTGAACTTTTATGAACTCACATATATTTTGAGACAACAGTTTTGTAAATAATGTTTTATAACATTTCCTTTCACACAAATTGTTTCTCCATTTTCAATAAAAAGAACTAGATTTTTTCTAGAAAGCTCCCTTCTGCCCTTATAATAAAAGTGATGATGGTAGTGCAGTGAGTGAATAGGTCGAAATAATGAAGTAACATCTTAATTCTCCAACTGATGTCAAACTGGCTTTCCCACTTAACTCGCAATGATCTGGAGCTGCGTAAGCAGATTGCGCCACCTGTCGGTGAAACGACTACAAACACAGTAGGCGGAGCAAGAACCTTTCTTAATTTTTCCATGGGGTGCTTCTCAATATCCCTCCTCGTCTCCTCGCTCCTCCGTCCTCCATCCTATGACGCGGAAACCGATCGAGCTCAGCCATCTTGAAGGACATCTCAATTTTCTAATTGCACCGCGAGGAGTCGAGGATCGAGGAGTGAGGATGCTTTCAGAGGAGCTATGAGCGAGGATACACAGGTGTATGGCAAGCCGATTTAGCTTTTATTCATTTCCAGGATATAGATTCTTGATATCAACAATTACATTTTTTGATATCAACAATTGAATTGTTGATATCAAAAATGTAAATGTTGATATCAACAATTGAATTGTTGATATCAACAATTTATTTGCTGATATCTGTAATTGTATTTTCACTAGTGAAATGTCAACATAGGCTGCCATTCAAAATGAACTGTTGATATCAAGAATTGATTTTTTACTAGTAGAAATATCATTTTTGATATCAATAATTACATTGTTACTAGTAAAAATGTGAATTCCTGATATCAATAATTAAATTATCACTAGTTGAAATGTCTATTCTTGATATCAACAATTCAATTGTTACTAGTAAAAATGATCAGTTTTGATATCTGAAAATGTATTTCTGATATCAGTATTATTTTAGATATCTAAAATGGCTTTCTTACTAGTAACAATCACATTCATGATATCAGAAATTAAAATTGTCACTAGTAAAAATTAAATTATTGATATCAAAAATGAACATTGTTACTAGTAGCAATTCAATTGCTGATATCAAGAATAGACATTTCAACTAGTAACAATTTAATTCTTGATATCAAAAATAAAGGTTTTTACGAGTAATAATTGTATTTCTGATATGTGAAATTGGAATTTCAACTAGTAAGAAATCAATTCTTGATATCAACAATTGGTTTTGAATGGCAGCCTATGGTGACATTTTACTAGTGAAAATACAATTGTTGATATCAAGAATTAAATTTTTGATATCAAGAATTCAATTTTTGATATCAAAAATGTAATTGTTGATATCAACAATTGAATTCTTGATATCAAAAATGTAATTCTTGATATCAAAAATGTAATTCTTGATATCAACAATTTAATTGTTGATATCAACAATTTAATTGTTGATATCAAGAATTAAATTGTTGATATCAAGAATTGAATTGTTGATATCAAGAATTTAATTGTTGATATCAAGATTTCATATCCTGGAAATGAATAAAAGCTAAGCGGGCATGCCATATGGTGTACCCTTTGCGGAAGAGTTAACGTACCAATTCTCCTCCCCCTTCACATCTGCCACAATCATTTGAATTTATACTTTACTTAGTTTTGTAGTTTACATAAACCACACATCTCACATATTTCAACAAGGTATCTTGCTTTATTATTATTTATTATGAAATTCTTAAATAAACAAACATAAGGGCAGATCCTTTGAGCGCTGCTGATGACGCTATGAAGTGACGCTCGAGTGACCAAGTATTTCATTGTATAAAAAAGCTTTCATTCAATTCCTCCGTCCTAATTTTTTCCCTTGCAGCCTTCCCTCACATCGAACAGGGGGTGGAGCTGAGACGCGAGGAAAGGAAGCGAGGAAAGGAAACGAGGATGCACAAATAATAAATGAGAAGCACCCATGGTCTTTCTACCAGTAGCTTGCGGCCTCGCTAAGTCGTACTTTTCGTCCAATCAGAGAGAGCTAATATGGACAGCTGTCCCAGCCCTCCATTGCAAATCAATAAATTATTTGACATAACGGCCCTGAGGTTATTTTTTTTAATGTATTTATAAATTACAATATTACAGAGTAACAACCAACAATAGAAAAAAAAAAAAAAAACTATCAGGACGTCGAAATTTCAATCAAGCACGTCACCATGTACAGCTACCAGATAGTAGAGCTTTGCATTGATGATAATACAAACAACAATAATAATAATTACCTAGAAAAAAAAAAACATTTTGAACGTTTATTTGATATTTTAAGTGGAATTAAAATTGTTTTATTTTTTATCATGACAAAAAAGATAAACAGCCATATTTTTATGTTAAATCTTATATTATTACTTGCTTAGTTTTACATACACAAATGTAAATGGTCTCAAAGGAAACAGTCCACTTTCAAGCCATGAAGCTGTCAGAACTATGGACATTTACAAATAACTAAATGCCTCCTTTTTATTTTGAGTATACCCTTCTTTTTTGTTTTCTTTTTTTAACTCTCTTTTCCTCTTATTTAGTAGCCTATGTGAATAATTTATCTTTATATCCATTATGTTTGTTGTAGCACTTGTCATATGCTCTTGTTTAAGAAACACCTTGTACTACTTCTGTCATGCTAATTTCTTTGGAAATAATAATAATAATTGAATTTAAAAAAGTTAAATCAGGATGAGTAAAGCAACACATCAAGTAAAGAAAAGAAAAAAAAACATTATTTTCATGAGGATTGGGAGAGTGAGTTTTTCTTTACAAATCTAGGGGAAAAAATGTGTGTGTGCTTAATTTGCAGCGCTACAGCAACAGCAAATTCTTGTTATAACCACTTATCTAATTTATATAGATCAGTGGTTAGCTGGAGCCTCTTGGCTCCACCTCCCCCCACCCCAAGTTGCTCTTTAAAAAAAAAAATCAGAACAAGTTATAATATATGATATAGGCTAAATAGATTTAAGTAACATAGCTCTCAGCCACTTTCATTTTTAAAGATGTAGTTCTCAAATGAAAAAAGGCTGGAGACCACTGGATCATTCTTTCTCCTCATCAGTACTGCCATCTACTGATAACTTGGATCAGAAACTATACCTTCTCCTCTTTCCCCCAAAACATGAGAGACAAAATTCAACCAGCACAGTGTCGTGTTAAGGTCCTCTGGTTTTACTTCCAGCTCTATCCAGTATCAGGGGTTTTCAAACCTGTCCTGTATCACACGGCAGATTTTGTAGGCATGTCTTCCTTGTCTAACACACACTTCAGGTATTTTAGGGTGCTTCTCAAACGGAAGGCTGCATCCTAAGACTTTGTCCTTGGTCCAGGGGTGCTTCTCATTTCTAATTTTTGCATCCTCCTTATTTCCTATCGTAACATTTCTTCATCATAAGCCGTCCTACGATTAATAATCACATGGCCTACATTTTCTCTCTCCACAGCATACAATGTTTAGATATTATATCTGGTGTTTTATTTAGACCTTAATTATATTTTCTTCTCTCCTATTTTTTCCACTACTCCTTCCTCCTCCAACTTTTCCTTGTATTGAATAGCTATGTCTTCCTTGATTTCTGTTGCCATTTTAGTAGCATTTTATTTGCTCTATTATTGACTTGATCTAGGCTGTGTTGCAATAAGGTACTTCAGTTTCTACAATTTCTTCTTCCATTTTTTTTTGCAGGTCTATCAGCTTCTTCTTTTCATTTAATTCCCGCGTGAATAAAAAATAATGGAATAAAATCTGCTCTTTTGAACAACAAGCCCCATGAACCTTTGCGAATCCACGTGACCCTCAGACTTCTGGCTGGCTGAGTATTGTTTGCTTTCGCGAGTGTCGGTTGCCAGGGTGAGGATGGCTCACACCTCTTTAACAGAGAGATAAACTCACATTGTATATCTTTTAAACACATCTGTCATATCTACACACACAGGCAAAGACTAACAGGGAGGAGTACCATCACAACGGGTGAGTTTACGGAGCAGAACCATGCGGAAGTTCATGCGAATGAGCAAAACATTTAGTCAGTCCACAATAATCAAATGCAAACACATTTCAGATGAATAATGGTGAATAACAATGAATGATGCAAAGCTAATGACTCTTTAGACGTCTTTATGTTGCAATTCTAATAAATAACCCTAAGTGTTGATAGATTATGCTGGTTATATTTAAACGCATTTTCGGAATACTCGTAAAATCATGTTTCTATATTGTATGTTTATAGGTTGATTTTCTGTCCCCCATGATTTTCTGTCCCCCACACGTGTTTAGCTTATTGAGTGACCTTGAAGAGCATCTTAAATCCATGTCTTCTCTGTTGATCCACTAATACCCCTTAAAGCAGATTACTGACAGAGATCTGTTTTGTGAACATGTACGTTAAGTTACTCCGTTTCACGTACAGAGCACATTTCATGTTTGCATTTGGGCATTTGTATAATATGAGGATTTTAAAGTCAATCTAATGATGTTATCTGTTAGTTTTTTCCTCTGTGTGCTGTTTAGGTAATTTTATCAGGATGAATTGACCTGAATGATGAATTGACCTGACTTTAGCCTGACCGATGTGAAGGCCTTGCATTAGAATGAATATCATTAAGTGTTTTAAGAACATATCAATCTAGTCATAAGCAAATCTTAAGAGTCTATGATTGGATCAGTATTGCAGTGATTAATATGTTTTTAACATGTTATATGTTTGGCAACAGTTATTCTACAGTTCTTCTTCTAAAGTGTGTAGCTTTTCATTTCTTAAACAACCATGTAGGAAGACCAATCATGGCCATATTCCAGAATGACAAAGTCAATATTCATCAGTCTCAAATTACGAAAGAATGGTTGGGAGGGAGCATGAATAATCATTTTTCACACATGCATGGGCACCTTTGAGTCCAGACCTGAGTCCAAAATTTATTGAAAGTCTTTGGGATGTGCTGGAGTAAGACAGAGTGCTTGTCAATACAATATCCTAACCAAAAATGTATGCACCTCTTAGTGGAAGTAAATGTCAAGTCACCTTTATATAGCGCTTTATACAATACAGTATGTTTCAAAGTAGCTTAACAGTGATAACTGGAAAATTATGCATTTTGGCTGTTGTTCAGCTGAAGTCAGTTCAGTGTTGATTCAGTTTTGTTGTAATATCACCAATTATTTAATTAGTTCATTTCATCTATGAAGCAGTTCTGCAAAAAATAATGTCATCATCCAGCTCAGTTCAGTTCTCATACAACACAGTCAGTGCAGTCAGATCAATAATATTGTTGAATATTAAAGCTGCTGTAGGTAACTTTTGTAAAAAAAATATTACATCAGTGTTTCCCCTAGAAATTTTTCCAGCAGCGGTGCTGTTACGTGCCGGAGGTTGTTACCAAGCCGCGCGGGGCATGCACTTCCAGAAGATTTTTTTTTTTTAAATAACCCCTTAAACCATGACTTCTGGCAAGTTTTGTGGATAGAAATGGACATTTTGAGAAAAACAAATATGACATACCATCAACAGATTCAAGGCATGATATTGCAGCACGTACCTTGAACTGGTCACAAACAGAAACCTTCATTTTATAATTTTAGACAGGATTATTCACGTTTTTTCTTTTGTGTTCATTTTCAGAATTGTTTAGGGGAAAAATGAAACGGCACAACCCAGAAAAAGATTATTTACAATTTATTGAAAATTTTATCCTAATGGCAAAGGCCACACCCAATCTGTGAGCACTTAATTTTTCTGGGCTTTTCATAGAAGATCTCTAAGGCTCTTTGGTAATTGAATGCTATTGTGGGGGTATTTTTTGTTTTTGCAAGAAGTCTTATGCTCATCTAGCCTGCATTTATTTAATCAAAAATACAGAAAAAAACTATTGTGAAATATTATTACATGATGTTCTTTTTAACTTTTTATTCATCAAAGAATCTTAAAAAAAAAAAAAAAAGAGCATCACATATCATCATATTAGAATGATTTCTGAAGGACACAACCCAGTTTAGTAGACTCATCTGAAAAATTAAATATGATTTAACTATCAGGACTATGAGCAGTAGGTGATACTTCCTCGTCCTAATGCATATCTATGGTCCTAATGGAGAGCGCAGTTCGTACCGCTTTCTCCTTTCCACAGCACGAGATAGCGCTCTCCTGTGGCGTCTGTCGTTGCTATGCAACCATGAACAGAGGCGCGCTTGGAAAAACGTGCGAGCCGCATCGCTTCTATTATGAGCACGCTTGAAATAACGAATTTGCACACGCACAAAACGCGCTATGTGAACGGCCCCTTATGGCAACGTGACATTAGCCTAATCGAAAATATTTCCATATGTGGCTCTTTCCTCCTTGTTAACAAGTGGATTCAGAGCCACCGCATGCAGAGCCGCCGGTCGCCATGTCTCAGTGTTTTTAAGTGTGTAAGTGAATAAAGTGAATGTCGTGATATTACTGATCATGGAAAGATTTTGCAGCGGCGCTGACAATCCAGCGGCGGCGCTGCGCCGCTGCTGAATACATTGTAGGGGAAACACTGTACATATTTGTTAAAACTGTCATTATCTCCTGACAGTAGATCCTGTCATTATCTCCTGGTGAAAAAAAATCAAGCTTCTCTGGCTCCTCCCAGTGGTCCTATTGCCATTTGCAGAAATACACCGCTCCCGGTCAGAAACAACCAATCAGAGCCAGGAGGAATGTCTTAGCAGTGTCAATCACGCTCGTGTACGCGCTGATCACACCCCTCTCTTGCACAGTGCGCGGCGTACCGTCGTTCAAACTCAAGATTGCCAGTGTGCCGCAGCTGTGCTAATGGCGGAGAAACAACCTAAACTGCCAATTTCTCGAGTGGCACCTGCTCATAAAACAAAGACGGGTAAAAGGTAAAAGGCCGATGACGACAAACAAGCGAAAAAGAAAGAATTAGACAGCTCATTGACTCTGTGTCAAAGCTCTAGCCGCGTAACATGTAGATAAGATGTCACGCACTGTGCAAAGCAACAATTGAAACCTGCTAATTCACTGGCTTGCCATGTTGCTGAAATAATGTACTAGCAAACCTTATCTAGCATTAGGCCTACACATCACTAGAATAATTACTTGCATACTGTTTCGTTAGTTACCGTTATATTATCTTACTAGCTATTTATAACTAAAGGGTGCAACGTTATAAAGTTACATTACATGTATTGCAAAATAGGCTACGTAATGATTTGAGGACCAAGTTTGTAGTCAAAGTATGGGCAGGCATTAGTCAATGTAAAGCATATTGTTGATGTTTGGTCCCTACTCGTGAATGTGCCATAACTGTTTATCCGCCGTCATCGGTGGCCCTGCTTACTAGCCTGCGCGTTCACGGCAGGCTCCGCTGTGGAGGGAGGGCTGTAGTGCAGCAGAGAGCAAGGGGGTGGTACCTGTAAGTTGTGCTTGTTAAAATTTTCAGGCTAAGTCAACGTTTTCTCAAAACTCCCTACTGCAGCTTTAAGTGTAAATATAGACCAATTTTCAGTTGGTAAACATGGTGACGTTTTTATGTGGGCGGAGCTTAGGTGGTGGCAGAACGATCCCTCTGGCCGCTTCACTAACGTAAAGTCTGCAAGTTTTGTTAGCTTGCTTTTAACAGTGACTGGAGAAAATCCGATTTCATCTTAATGTGCAAGGCCACTCACTGTCCAGGACCGCGATTGTCATTTGCAAAAGTTCATTTTAACGGACAGAACCAGATTGGCCTACCCGTACTGTACACGCTGGACGATCTGACAGGATTAACATTAACGCTACCTCCGGTTGAGTGGCCTGACTTCTACACCTACCTGATAGAGAAACGGAGGGCATATAAATCTTTAACTTAGATGCCTATGTGCTGAATGGTCATGTACAAGTTGTGTGGGCACGATCCGCAGACATTCTGTGTCCCGGGAGAGTGGATAAATTTCCCGGGACAGGTTATTAAAAAGAATGACAATCCCGGTAAAACGGGACAGGTGGCAACCCTGGCCATTGCCGTCGTTGAATTATTATTTTTGTATACAGTGATTTTTTTTTATTTTTATTTTTTTTTTTATAAATGTCGCAGAAGCACTTTGGACTACATGAACTGCCTACCTCTTTGCACTCCAATAAAAAAGACTGTGGTATTCGGCATATTTGTTTTTGCAGTAGTGTTTGTTGGGTTGTTTTTGCTGTAAACATATCGAGATATATATCGTATATCGAGATATAGCAAAATATATCGAGATATATTTTTTGCTCCTAATCGCCCATCCCGAATGCCAAGCATTGGATGGAGAGGTGTAAAGCACCCTGCTGCGCACTACTGGAATCATGCTTCTCTGTTGGCAGTCTGATGGGTGATTTGGGTTTGGTGTATGCCAGGAGAACGTTACCTGCATGCATCGTGCCAACTGTAAAGTTTGGTGAAGGAGGGATAATAGCATGGGGCTGTTTTTCAGGGGTTTGGCTTAGCCCCTTACTTCCATTGAAGGGAAATCTTAGTGCTTCAGCATACCAAGACATTTTGGACAATGCTATGCTTCCAACTTTGTGGGAACAGTGTGGAGAAGGCCCTATACGCTGATTTCACGCAGCCGTTATTTTGAAATCGAAAGCGAGGCTCCGGTGGGAAGTAAACCGGAAGTGCTACCTTTAATCACAGGTGAGTCGCGAATGCGTTGGCGTATTGTTGTGTTTAATGTAGAAATTAGTTATTCTAAAAATGTATGCATTTCTTACATACTTTAGTAGGTATGTAACGATTCACTCGCAACCGGTTGAAAATCGATAAAAATGTGTGACGATTCAAGTCGGTTAAAATGTTAAACGAATCGCGATACACGTTTTAAACAGCAGGGGCGTTTACTGTAGCCTATTGTGAAGTTGTGAACCTCGCTTTACAGGCACAATAGCAGCAAGCACACACTGGCGTGAAGCTAGCGAGTGTTTTCACTTCATTCATGGAACTTGAGCTTGTGTGAGCCAAGCTCAACTTCCATAGGAATGGGCGCCAGTGTGTGCCATAGACTGGTGTGCGCGCGCCGTCAAACACATGGCGACGGCAAGCGTGAATGTTGACGTTGACTCATTCAAATCGGAGGTGTGGCGGCATTTTGACTAGGGCTGGGTATCGTAACAAAATGTTCGATACCGATACCGATACCGATACCTTGACTTCGATACCGGTTCCTGAACGATACTTTTTTCGATACCAATTTTGTTTAACAATATAACATTACCTAATTTTTATTTTTTTTTGTTCAGTTTGTTGACTTTTTTACACTCATATTTTGAGTATGTAAAAAAGCACCAATGCTGAAGTTTTCTATGTTTCCTAATCATTTAACAACATGTATTCTTTACTTCAATGAGCTCATTGTTTCTTCCTTAACTTAATGCATTGTTTAACAATGAAATTGAATGAAAATTAATAGAAATGCATTACACTGTCACCTCTGATAACAGATCACTCTAAATTGTAATTTAGACACATTCATTTTCTGTAAAGCTGCTTTGAAACGATATGTATTGTGAAAAATGCTATACAAATAAATGTGAATTAAATTAAATATAGGCTACTAGGGGGCGGGATATATGCCTCGCGCTCCGCACACATCAAGCTTGCCGCAAAGCACTGGCAAAAGTAGCCTAATGATTATGAATGTGTCGGGAAACAACAGCAAGGAGATATTTTAATTGTTTATTAATGAACAAGTGTTTACTAATGGTGTGTTCACTGTTCACACCGAACGCGAATTTAATTATTTGCGCTAGTAGATTAGATACAAAGTCAAAGACGGGGATAGACGCATCATTCGCGCCGGGCGTCGCGAATGATGCGAATTGGGCGACGCGTTTTGAACTCGAGCGGAAGATTGAAGCGTCTAACTAGACGCGATAGACGCCTATTTGACGCTCTATTCGCGTTCGGTGTGCTTTGTATGACACACCGCTTTGCCTTATCAGATTTGCCGT
The DNA here is from genome assembly GCA_030578255.1 of Tiaroga cobitis. NCBI lineage: Eukaryota > Metazoa > Chordata > Actinopteri > Cypriniformes > Leuciscidae > Tiaroga > Tiaroga cobitis. The sequence continues at coordinate 22,435,871 of CM060614.1, forward strand.
GTTACCGGTCTTGGCAGCAATTATCTTGTCAAAAATATTGCATCGCGTGCTTCTGGCAAACACACACACACACACACTACAGCCGCATGCGACAAGCCAAGTCTCTGGGCAGCCGCGTAAACTAGTGTTTTTCCTCCACAGCCAATCATGCTGCATGCATGTTTCACTGACGTTGACGAGATTAACCACTTAGGTACCGAAATTTGGTACCGAAAAACAAGACATGTTTCGATACTCGGTAGTACCGAGGCAATTCGGTCGGTACCTAAAAAGTACCGAACTCGGTACCCAGCCCTAATTTTGACTTTCCGTAGACTAATAATAATCACCACCGTGAGAACCACAAGTCACCTCCGTTGCGCCGTCATGTTTCTACAGTATCCCTAAACGGACAAACGCGTTTTGTCACTATGTTGTTCTTCGTGCAAAGACACTAGCTAAAGTCAGCGAAAAAAAAAAAACCCTGACACAATGATACAAGTAACAATAATATTCGCAATAACATTTCGTTTTACTGAATAATTAAGTAAACATAATTTCTTACTTCCTCTTTGTAAAGAAACCTCATTGCTTAACTGGGTCTCTGCTGTCTCAGACGACAACATATTTTCCTGTGGGCCACCGTAACTTATGTTTGTTGCAATTCGCAACCTCACCAATAGATGTCGCTAAAATCACACACTGCACCTTTAAGTACGTTTTTAATTGATTAATTTCCATTAAAAATCATTAGTTATTCATTTAGGGGCCGCTTACACAACCCAGTTTTCAACTGAAAACAAAAAACTTTTAATGCGCTCTGACTGTTCATTTACACGACAATGGCATTTTGGTGGCCTGAGAACGCAAACTTTGACGTTTTCAAAGTGCAAGTTTTTGAAAACGAGTTTAGAAAGCGATACTGTTATCATCTCAGTGTAAACTTCAAAAACAGGAATCTTTGAAAACGGGGACGACGGCATGGACATTCGTATTACGTGTTTAGTCTAGGCATCTGCGTTTGAATGCGTATGTGCATGGGCGCATAGTCTTTCTTTGCAAAGTGACATTACTTGTCTGGCATGCATAATACTGCGTTTTTAGTCATTTCCACGGATGCGTGTGAACAGGAATTATTTTGTAATATTTTCATCTGTACCGAGGAAAAACGTTTGTCGTGAAAACAACAACAACAACAACAGCATTTTGTCATGTCTATGGGGCTGTTTACACCTGGCCACTTCATGCGTCTTCTGGGATCGGATAGCTATCCGATCTTGAAAAGACCAGGTATGCCCTCCGATACACATTCGAGACTGATTTAAATCCGATCACTCAAACCACTTCAGGAGGTGGTCTGGGTCGCATTCCAGATGACTGGACAAGTATGCATCTGGTTTTTGAAACCAAATTTGACTCCTCCCAACAATGCTAAAAAATAAAGTGTTAGAGCGTGTTATAGGCTATATCTCATGTTACAGCCAGATATGACAGCGCTACTGCAACACGCATCACCGCAGATGAGCAGCTGAGCATCTATTCATCAAGCCAATGCACGAACTACCGCAAATCAAAGTGAAAGTAAGTCGCAGACGCTTAAAACACAATAATCTTCATTAAAAGTAAAGAAACAAAATGATCTTACCAGGGTGGTTGCCGCTCTCTTATTTCGGTCTTTGATTTGAAATTAGCTGATGATCAATACATTGCAGCTTATATCTGTTGCTTTCGGTGGAGTGAACTCCATTAAATCTGCATAGTGCGGGAATTGAAGATCAGATTTAAATCCTTTTTGCGAAAACACATTTATGTGACCAGGTGTAAATGGAATCGTTTTGATAAATCTGGTAGATAGCTATCTGATCTGAGAAAACGCATAAAGTGGCCAGGTGTAAACAGCCCCTATGAGGCCTTTTCAGGGGATAGACTAGTTGACACTGTCTCTGCTGACACTTCAGAGCTGTGTTGTGGTCGTGTCTAGGTGATCAATAATTGAAGAAATTGATGTAATTGTCCAATAACCTCTTTATCATGCATGTGTTCAGTTGCTGTAGTGTGCTGTCCCATGCAGCAATAATGCAGGAACACATGAGATGGCATTTCTCAAATAACCAGTCGAAGGCCAAAATACAACACTGAGAAGGTTCACTGTGCTCCCAGACAAGTTTTATTTGTAAATGTTTGATTGGTGTATAGTATCTCCTTTTAGAGATCTCCTTAAATTGGAAATGGACATGGTTAATTGACATGCTGTGCTCCATTATAAAATATTTTAGACAACACTTTTCTAATTTGCTATAACTATTCATGTAGCTTTTATGGCCTCATATGAACTAAGCAACTACATGGCATATTTAATAAAAGGCAAATGATGAAAACTTAAAACAGTCTATGCCATGATCAGATAAGTATACTTCATATCAATTTTAAAGTTGTCATGAAATCGAAATTGACCCTATTTATTTTCATGCATGTTGTTGCTATTATTGTGAACAATTCATTATTTTTTAAAACATTGTTTTTCTCTTTGGAATCAAAATGTTATAACTTGTTTGATAGCCATTTCACACGGAAATACTGTATTAAAGTCGGTCGGAACTTCAATTTCATCCAGACTGTACTGAAATGTAAAAAAAATTATGCATCAACTACAATTAATAAACAAATTACATACAAACTGTGCATATACATCAGAAATAGTTCTTCAAATTAATTTGCTATCAGTAATATCTTAAAGCATAGATTAATGTCAATAAATTAGATTTACGCAACATCATACAGGACTTTTACTCCATAGATAACGCATTGTTCCGAATATAAGACGGAACAATGTTGGTTTATTTGTATAGGTTGTATAGTATTTACAGTCATTACGTTCCTGTGTATATTGCGTGAATGACGGGTGGTTGGGCAGATATTGTGTTTTTGCGGTAGGTGGTATGCCATACGGAACCGTTGCCACTGAAACTGCATATTAACGCACCAGTGGGGTTCGACAGCCTTAGTCAAACGGGTTGGCGCGTATGGTTGGGTTGCGAAGAGATTGTGAGATTGTGGTTAGGTCTCAGCAGCAGGAGGGATGTAGAGGTCAGTAAGCTGGGCTGAGTTGAGTGGGGGACGGAGGGGGGTGGCTGGGACGCCAGAGTCACTGTCGACCCCTCTTGAGGTGTCGTGGGGTAGTCAACGAAACACTGAGGACGGAAGGTGCCCACTTGAAGACCCTAGAGATGTCCCCTACTTGGCTCAATCCAGACGGTTGTCGTGCTGGTCCACTAGGGAGACCACACTGTAGTTGCAGCCGTCGTGTGTGCTGACGCGCCAAGTACACTGCAGTCGTTAACGCCGGACAGAAGGGGAGTCACACCACCATATGGAAAGAAGCGTAAATGGGTGAAGCATAGTTTACTGTAAAGCTACTAGGGCTGTCAATCTTCCTCTATAATACTATTCGAATTCCATTCATTATTTTATTTAATATTCGAATAATATTCGAATATTAAATGCTCAAATTCATCCTATTATTAATATTTACGACATTACTCAGGCTTATGGATCGCCAATGCCACTATAGCATGTGGTTGTTGTTACACGTTCTGTCCACTAGAGGGACATCTAACATTACAATACACATTTTATTCGTGCTGAATATGGTTGAAGCGCTATCGATGGTTTTCGGCTAATATCTCCGCTAAAACACTACCAAAAATCCTGAAACTTATACTCGTTCTTTTCAGTTCGACTAGACGGTTCCAATGAGTTCGGTGCTCGCCAAATCCGTTGAGTTTTCACCGAGATATTTGCGCTTCACGGGCGTTTTTTTTACGTTGTTAAACATTTACCAATTTTGACAGTATTGTTATGATGATACAGCGTGGATAACGTGCACAACTGTGTTATGATTCAAAAACTTTATTGTACATCAGACGAAACAAAAGCATTTCATTTTCACATGTGTGTAAGCCAAGGTGGCGAGAAAGGCAAGATTGCATACCCGTAAAACTTCAAATAGTAGCCCGGGCTTTTATTTTCCCAAATCGTCGAACTGCACCGGCTTGTATTTGAGACAGGCGTCTATATGAGACAGGCCTTTATAATTTAGTGTTGAGATGTTGTTCATTGAGTGTAGGCCTAGAGTCTCTAATCTCTAAAAATTTCCAAATGCTCCACGTGAAACTTCCAACCTTTTACTATCGTGTCAATTGATTTTGATTAATATGTGCGAGGGAGAGAGAGCAAGACAGCGCTCGTGTTTGATGACGCGCGCGGTCTCTCTCTCTGTCTCTCTCTCGGTCTCTCTCTCGGTCTCGGTCTCTCTCTCTCTCTCTCTCTCTCTCTCTCTCTCTCTTCTCTCTCTCTCTCTCTCTCTCTCTCTCTCTCTCTCTCTCTCTCTCTCTCTCTCTCTCTCTCTCTCTCTCTCTCTCTCTCTCTCTGCTCGTTATGCGCCCTGTCAGGCGCAGCAGTCATTCTAGTCTACATCACTCACCGATCAAAAAAGGCTTTGGCGGGACAAACATTTGCGTTGGCGCCCGCCAAAAAAACCATCTGACGGGTTTTAGAAGATTAAATACAACCCGAAACTAAAAAACAGACCCGGCCTCTATTTGAGACCGGCCTTTATACCCAAACCTGCAGCCACACCAGGCGTGTAAACGAGACAGGCGTCTATTTGGGACTCGGCTATTATTTGAAGTTTTACGGTATAAAAAAAATATACATAAAAAAACAATATTCGAATAGTAACTTCAGCATTCGAATAGTATTGATTTTTTTAATATTCGAATTATATTCGAATTTCGGAATTCGTTCCAACAGCCCTAAAAGCTACGTCTTAGTGTTGCTTATCTTGGCGAAAGCCGAGTACAAATCAGCATGAAGTTTTAACATCTACTCTCGTGTAATGGAAATCATGAAGATCTGGATACGTCCAGTGACTGCGGTGAATAGTGCTGCTGGCAACAAGGGAAAGACCTTGTGACAGCCTGGAGAGACAGCTGACAGGAGGAAAGAGACCCCAATGGGGCTGGTAAGGGTTAGCTACCCTTGTCGGCAGTATCCAGCTCCGTGTTTACAGGATGCTGGAGACACCCGCTTAAGGCTTCTGAGAAATTAAAGAGAAAAATACCCCTAGAGTCTGCGAGAGCGGGGGCGGAAGATGACTCAATGTTGGACAACATGGTTAACGACTTAAAAATGGAAACGGATATGAGTATGGAGAGTAAGACTAGTCCAAGATCTGCAGTTAGTAAAGTCATTGAACTCCAAGTTTGTGTCTGTGGCTGGAGCAAGGCGACAACGGTCAGGGGTTTGAAGGTTCATCGAGGGAAAATGAAATTCTTGAGGGAGAAGGGACAAGGGCCTCGCATTGATCAGTCACGAAGTCAGTCAAGTCAGTCGAATGAAATCCAGCGACAGGAAGCAAACCGCAGCTCGCAGGATATCAGCACCCCTGTCATAGAGGAGAGGAGGGCTTGCACAGTTAGTCAACATATTCATTCTTGTGAACCCGGTCAGACTAAACAGCATAAGAGAGAAAAGAACCTCAACGGGCATAGGCCTGGAGTTAGGTGGCCAAGAGCTTGTGAGAAAACTGCATGGGACACGGTAAACACAGATCTATGCTTTGCATTGGAAAGATTAACTGGTGCAGTTGAAAAGAAGCTGGATAAATTTGGGGACATCATTTACGCATATGGAAGTTTGGTGTGGAAAAAAGGAAGGAAAAAGTACAGACTACTCCTGCAATGTCTAGACGGCAGCAGAAAATTGAAGGGTTAGTTCGAGAAAGGAGACAGCTGGGGAAGCAATGGAAAAGAGCAGAACAAAGTCAGAAGGAGAGACTCAATCTCTTACAAAGGGCCATAAAAGATAAGCTGGCAACATTACGCAGAGCTGAGCGTCTACGGAAACGCTACAAAAAGAAGGAACGTGCGAGGGCTAATTTCTATAAAGACCCGTTTAAATTCGTAAAGAAGTTATTCACCAGGCAGAAGAATGGCACTTTAAAAGCATCTAGGGTTGAGCTAGAGAGATATTTGGAGGAAACGCATATAGATGCAAAAAGGCATGAGCCTATGTCAATTCCATCAGACATACCACCTATCAACCCATCAGAATACCAGATGGAGGTCTGTGCACCTAAGTGGAAAGAGGTAGAGCAGGCTGTGAGAAAGGCAAGGGCTTCATCATCTCCAGGGCCTAATGGAGTTCCATACAGAGTGTACAAGAGTGCTTCAGGAGTTCTGCGAATTCTGTGGAAATTGATAAAAGTGGCATGGGAAAAACAGGTTGTACCTAGAGCAGTGTTTCCCAACCCTGTTCCTGGCGGCACACCAACATTGCGCGTATTCTTTTTCTCTCTAATCAAACACACCTGATTCAACTCATCAGCTCATTAACCCATGTGATTATGAGCTAATGAGTTGAATCAGGTGTGTTTGATTAGGGAGACAAAGAATACGCGCAGTGTTGGTGTGCCGCCAGAAGCAGGGTTGGGAAACACTGACCTAGAGCATGGCGCAGAGCAGGTGGAGTCTTTATACCTAAAGAAAAAGATGCTACAAGCATCAGTCAGTTTCGTCCTATTTCACTATTAAACGTTGAAGGTAAGATATTCTTCAGCATTATTGCCCAGAGATTGTCCACCTACCTATTAAAGAATGGCTTCATTGACACTTCAGTTCAAAAAGCGGGCATTCCAGGGTTCTCAGGATGCTTAGAACACAACAATGTTATCTGGCAACGAATTCAGTCAGCAAAAAAGGAGAGGAAGGAGCTCCATGTGACATTCCTGGATTTGGCTAATGCATATGGTTCAGTGCCACATGAGCTTCTTTGGGCAGCATTTGATTTTTTCAGAGTACCAATGTCAATAACAAATTTAGTAGAGATGCACCGATTGATCGGCTGGTGACCGGAATCAGTCTGACATAATCCGATTTTATGCCGGTCAAATGCACTCGGGCGCCGCATGATTAACATCGCGCAACATCAGCATCACACGTGCACACGGAACGCGCACATGTAGGAAACCTCGTGAATTACGGCCGTTTCACACGCAAGGTGCAGCGCGTTTTTTTTTTTTGTTCGGCGTGCATGTTAATTAATGAGTGCATTCACACCGGGAGCCGGAGCACCGCGTGAGCGTCGAGCAGGAGCGTCGCGCCGCGTGACCAACAGTGAAGCGTTGGTCGCCGTTTCGGCGCCGAATCTATTTTTGCTGCGCTCAATTTAAGTGAAAGCACACTTTTGATGGACAAAATAAATATGATTTCATCCAAAAAGTGCCCAAAATGCAAAGAATTTGCATGTCTGGTGTGTAGGCATGTGCCGGTATCAAATTTTCGTGCTGCGATTAATTGAATGAGCTTTTATCACGGTATACGGTATTATCACGATATTTTAATTGCTCAAGAGAAACAGATGGATTGCGGGTATCTAAAAAAACAACTTGCATCACAATGTGTAATTGTGATTTTCAAAACATGGTAACTAAACAGAATTTTATTAAGTTTAGTGACAACGTGTTACAATGTTTACATGGTACAATGACTGGTAGGTTACTGTTTGTATTATTCAAATAAATTATTGTATTTGATTTTAATCTTAATTCAATATTGACTCATTTGGATAAATATTAGGTAGGCTACAGTCTGCATGTTAATTTTTCTCAAGAAAAAAATATATCTCACATAATGCTGTAAACAGAGAGAAATTAAATATAATGCGGTTTTCATTATAATAACAATTATGTAATGACAAGTAAACATATAATTAATATATAATAAAGTGCACATATTTAGCAAAATGACAATTTTTTCTAGTCAACTAAAGTGCTGGTCATTAAATGGCTTTCCTGAGGTAAATGTAACGTTCTGTGACATAACTGTTCTCCTGCAGTTTTATTGACCTCTTTCCGTGAAAAACACTGATTGATCGACATTTTGTATGAGGCATAAACCTTAAGGTAAGTTGTACTGTATCTTTAAATAAAAAGTAACAGATGATCGGTTTACTTGAACTGAGGCGCAGCGATCTGTCACAATGGACAGAACCTTTTTTTTTCATATCAAAAGTAACCTGCTCTGTCTAGTCTGTCGGTGTCAGTGTCCTCTTTGCTCCGCGATTTTTCTCTGCGTGAGAGCGTGTGAAAAGTGTCAATTCCGTAAAGCGGCTTTCAGACAGAACGCGATTTGCTATTTTGCAAATAAAAAGTTGAACTATTTTTAACTTTGACCCCGGCGTGCTTTGGTCGACGCAGCAACAAAACGTCCCCGCGAGTATTCTGCGTCCTGTCTGAAAGGCGCTTGAGTCTCGAGTTGAATGCGTGAGAGTTGGCAGCCCTGCGGGGGGTAAATCGTCGGCAGCGTTCCTCCTTCCGCCATGCTTCTACTCCATGTGATGATTGTTTACATTAGACTAGAGTGCGCTCTGCGCCGCGTGCACACAGTGCTTATACATGTGAGGATTGTTTACATTAGACTAGAGTGCGCTCTGCGCCGCGTGCACACAGTGCTTATACATGTGGGGATTGTTTACATCAGAGTGCGCACGTGTTTTGCGGAGCATATACGCAGTGTTTAAGCGGTTGATAGAAAATTAGCTAATGCGTGTTCTAAAAGTCTAAATTCAAATCTATTATTTTTCACGGTATTTTGAAGTGGCCGCGATAACAATATCGTGCATATTCATTACCGCGATTTATCGCATTACCGAATACCGGCACATGTCTACTGGTGTGTTTTAACAAGAACTGAAGTAGGCTAGGCTATGTCAGAAAGAAAATGAAGACTCGAAAATATTTATAGAAAATTTACCCATTTAAACTTGTTTTTATTATTATTTAATCGTTTCCCTGCACATGCTCCACTTGTCCTGTTTAGCTTGGCTGGACATGTGTCAGATGAGAGAAGAACTGCTTGAGAAATATAACTTACCATTGATATACAACAAGTGATTGCAATAGGCCTGTGTGTGTGTGTGTGTGTGTGTGTGTGTGTGTGTGTGTGTGTGTGTGTGTGTGTGTGAGAGAGAGAGAGATAAATATCTTTATACTGCAAGGCTATATTTATTGCATTTTTATTTGGTATTTATAAATATTTTTTTAATGCCATTACCTGTTTTCATACAGAAGTTTAGTTTGCTAAATATATACTTTTTTTTTATTGGATATTGGATGTGAAAAGGAAATGGTTCTTCCATAACACTGCACTTTAGATGTGTGTGAATTTCCCACACTAGGAGTCATTTATATAGTTCTATTTTATAGCGATTATCTGTTAAAAAAATGTTCTATGCAAAATGTTCTATTAAAGAGACGATAGAAAATAAATATTTGTATAATATATAATATTTAATATAATATTTAATATATAATATTTGTGTGTGCTGTAAAGTGGTTTGAAAAAATAAAATCGGAATCGGCAAAAAAAAAAGGTATCGGCAGGTAAAACTCAAGGAAAAATCGGAATCGGGATCGGCCTAGAAAATTGTAATCGGTGCATCTCTAAAATTTAGTGAAAGCCTATTTTTGAGATTTGCAATTCAGTTCCTCAACTCCAAAATTCAGCACCGCATGGCAATGCTTAAAAGTTGGAATAATGGCAGGATGCACCATTTCTCCACTGGCTTTTACCATGGCAATGGAAGTAATCATTAGGGCATCAAGATGGGTCGTAGGAGGAGAGCGCTTGGCTTCTGGGATGCGACTACCACCAATCAGAGCATACATGGATGACATGACAACCATGACTACAACAGTAGCCTGCACTAATCGGTTATTGGGGAAGTTAACAGATAATATTGAATGGGCACGAATGCAATTTAAGCCCTCTAAATCAAGGAGCATCTCGATAGTTAAAGGAAAGGTAGTAGATAAAACATTCTTCATTAATGGTGAGGCAATACCAACAGTTTCTGAGAAGCCAGTGAAGAGTCTTGGGAGATGGTACGATGGGGATCTAAAGGACACCGTTCGAGTGGGAGAAGTTAGACGACAAGCAGTGGAAGGGTTGAAGAGCATAAACAGCTGTGCTCTACCAGGCAAACTGAAACTCTGGTGCTTTCAGTTTGGTCTACTGCCGAGGTTGCTGTGGCCACTGACTGCGTACGAGGTTTCTTTGACAACAGTGGATAAGCTGGAAGCGTTAATAAGTTCATACATCAGGATACATTGGGAGATCCACGCTGCCTCAGCAGAGTGGGACTTTATAGTAAAGGAATATTGCAGCTGCCTGTCTTTGCTTGAGTTTAAGTGTGCCAAGGTCAGACTGGAAATGACCTTAGTAGAGTCACGCGACAAATGTGTAAGGGAGGCAGCCCCTGTGTTAAAAACTGGTAGAAAGTGGTCAGCAAAGAAATCTGTAGTAGAGGCAAAGGCTGACCTTCAAATTGGGGATATCGTGGGACAGGTACAGCATGGAAGAGGGGGTTTTGGGCTCAGTTTAGCTCCTCCTAAATGGCACAAGGCAGGCCCAGCTCAAAGGAGGAAGCTGGTAGTCAACGAGGTGCGAAAGCAGGAGGAGAGGATGAGGTGTATAAAGGCCATTTTCCAGGCCAAGCAGGGAGAGTGGATGAGATGGGAGGGTGTGGAACAACGCAAGATGGGCTGGCAAGACCTTTGGTCAATGGAAGAGAGTAGGATCAGTTTCCTTATTAGGTCAACATATGATGTTCTCCCATCACCGCAGAACCTAAACCTTTGGGTAGGAGAGGATCCCTCTTGTCCTTTGTGTTCATCGCCTGCCACATTAAGGCACATTTTGAGAGTATGTAAGGTGGCTCTTAGCCAAGGTCGGCTTACTTGGCGCCATGACCAAGTACTGCGATGTTTGGCTTTAGCATTGGAAGGCAAGCGTAGTATGACCAATAAGTTGCCGCCTGTTCTAGCAAAACATTACTGGCAGAAGACAATATTCCTCTGCCCAGGCGAGCAACCACCAAGAAAAGGTGTAAACACCAATTCTCGCCCAGGACAACTGGAAGCTGCTAGGGACTGGAAGATGCTGGCTGATCTTGATCAACGGCTTATTTTTCCACCTGAGATTGCCACCACTAACCTACGACCAGATATTGTTTTGTGGTCTGGATCAGCACGCATTGTTCAACTGATAGAGTTAACAGTGCCATGGGAGGATGCGGTAGATGAGGCATAGGAGAGAAGCCGGAGATGAGGCAGAGGACAGAAGGGGAGTCACACCACCATATGGAAAGAAGCGTAAATGCGTGAAGCATAGTTTACTGTAAAGCTACGTTTTAGTGTTGCTTATCTTGGCGAAAGCCGAGTAGAAATCAGAAGGAAGTTTTAACATCTACTCTCGTGTAATGGAAACCGACAACCCTGAATATAAGATGACTCCCCCTTTATTTCAAGATGCACCTTTTGGAAAAAGGCTTTTTGAAGACCAAATCCTGTCTTTTAAATGTCTCCTTTAAAATTTCATATTGCATACTTTTCATATTACCATTTTGAATTTTTGTATTTAGCGTATGGTAAATTCTGGTAAAATGTACCAACAATCACATTCAGAAATAAACACTAAGGCATAGCCACCCTAAAAATAACCTGAAGTTATCATTTAGTAAATGTCACTATACTGATTCCTCACCTTTTTATGTACAGTGACAGATGCTAACAACATGTCAAAAAACACAGGTGTTTGATCTGCATATAACCTATCTGATCCAGGGAATATGAGTGTTTTTTCCTTAGGCCGATCACATAGCGCTGAAAAGACAGCAGTTTCTCCCTGAAGTTGGAGGGCAAGCGCTAATCCATTACGCCGCATCGAGGATATTGACAGGCAGTACGTAGCTGAAATAAGAAATGATGGGCCTCACTGGTGGGTAAGTTCAGCTCTTTGCCGATTTCCAGCGCCTTTAGCTGGATGACGGCTGTGGTTATGGGCAGCCCCTCGTTTATTTTTTCGGCTACGTACCGACACAATTGCCTGTCAATTTCCCTGTCAGGCCGCTTTTTGGACCGCAGTAAGCTTTTCTTTGACTGTTAAAATTAACTCTGTCTTTTTGGGCTCGATATCTTCTAACATTACGCTCTGACACAACGTATTTCTTGGCTGCTTAATAAATTGTTTGATGACTCTGCTACGTAGGGTTGGGCGATATGGCCTAAAAAAAATATCACGATAATTTTTTTTATATCAGTCGATATCGATAATTATCACGATAAATGTCAAATCTTTATTTCTTTCAAGTTTAAAGGCAGATTTTTGCTCCTAAGTAAAAGTTGTAGAAACCAGAGCGTTAATTGTGGTTTTAAACTACTCTTTATTGTCAGAACATATCATGACAAACACTTGCCAAACATTTATTTCTTAGTTTCTGCATGTGCTAATGGGGGATGTTGTTTCAAGTTTTGAAACAGGTTTCTGTTGCCTGACTTTGGCACGTATCTTCAGCAGTTTACAGTGCAGGCTGCAATATTAATATTACATGTTTTATCTCGAAATGCATATTTGACAGTGAGTTGACAGTAAATCTGCATCCTAACTCAAGCTAATACTACTATGTTAAATTTATGTTAATTCTATTCTATCATTACGTTCATCTATTTAAAAAAAATTAACAACCACATTTCTATTTGGTAAATGTAACATTCTGACTGTTTGAGTTTTATTCAAATTAACCATTGGTTATCCAGTATCATGCATTTAGATCATGATAACCACAGATAAAACAAAGCATAGCCTATAGCACCTCACTATCATGGCAATATGTAACTTTATGGTTTCTATGGTATTTGTATGAAAAACTGTCGCCTAAATACATTATTAAATACTGTAATTATATTCCATTAGTTCTTTAATACATTGTCTACATTAATAATATAATACAATTCAATAGCCTACTATATCCCACATTTCAAGGTGCAGTTAATATTACTAGGCTAACGTTACAGTAAATCCATGGTAAATGGATTCAGTATCAATTCAGATTCTGACTGTATCGTTGCGTACAGTGTTTCTCCTGTTTGTCTGCGCTGTTCCATCTGCCTTTAAACTGGTTTAAATCACCGAGTCATTAGTGTTCTTCGCGGAATTCAAGCGCTTCTCGAAGCCGATCAGAGTAAACGCATCTGCTCCAGTGAGCTCGCGAGTCGCGCGCGCTGCCGTTTGGACTTTGAGCCGAGCGGATAAACAGTCCGTGAGGCGTGCGCGGTTCAAATGAGTTTCGTTCCGCTTTTGGCGCATAAACATTATCGAACATTTATCGAACTCTTGATATCGTTTTATCGAGAAAAATTATATCGCGATAATTATCGTTATCGTTTTATCGCCCAGCCCTACTGCTACGTTTATTAGTCCTGGGCGGAACATTCATTTAACTCGTTGCGGGTGTATTATTGATATAAAAGTTTATATTCCGAATGTAAGACAACTCCAAAACATTGTCTTATATTCGGAACAATACGGTACATTAAAGGGTCATGAAACCCTAAACCAAATTTTCTGAGATTTTATCAGAGGTATGTGTGTTGAACACCATTGAAGACAATGTTAGCATCTGTTAGATTTAATAGTAGGGTGAAAATGGTTAAATTTTAGTTTCTTTCCGCTATTTTCGTCTTCCGGGTTTAAAATCTTCATCGCAGGCTGTGACGTGGCAGAGCACAGTATAGTGCGTTGATGACTCATCGGTGTCTCATAATTATTAATGAGACTGAGTTTTCATATCCTATTAGAAAACATTTTCTCTTAATTATTCATGACACCATGTGGATCTTTCCAGTGACAGACATGTCAAACTGTGATATCGCATAGTAGATGAGAGAGGCAATCATGGGACGCACGCAAGTGTTTTCGTGGTGCAAAAAAGTCCAATTGGGTTGAATATGTTTCCCCGCGATGCTGCCCGGGCTAGACTCTGGCCCCGGGCGGTTGGTTTTCCATCAACCACGGACACATCTAAACGTGTGTGCCGCAAACATTTTTGAGCTTCGAGAATTGGAGAATGGTGGACTTCGCCTTGTTGACAACCAATGCAGGTTGCGTCTTGCGAGTGATGCGGTACCAAGTCCCGAGGACTTTTCTATCCCTTCAGAGGTGTGTGTGTGTGTGTGTGTGTGTGTGTCTAAAATGAGAAGTCATCCACCTCCACAGAGCCCTCTTTATTATGGGGGTTCAGGGGGCGCGTAGATCTAGGCTATGCACGGAAGGTTTTTTTTTTAAGCGGAAATTTAATAATATTTAAATATATGTATAGTGTCTATACACAACTATACATTTTATAATGACATTATAATTATACATGTAGCCTACATTAATATGTTCTCAATAGAATTACGATTACTGTAGGCTTACTAGGCTAATATAGCAGGGCATTCAGTTACTTTTGAAAGGACAGTAATAAAGTGTCGTATTTCATAAGACTTTAACTTTGCCAGCTATAAAAAAAAAATCTAGCATTTCCTCACGTTTTACCACTGCTTTTAGTGACAGTCGATATGCATGGCATACTGGCGATGATAGTGATTGCCTTACAACACCCCTTCTCACAGCCATCCACGCCCATTTAAGTTGCATTTTTCAAAACGAATGTGAGCTAGACTTGAGCTGAAAGAGGGGGGTTTCATGACCCTTTAACCTGTGCATGATCTTCCATTTTCTGTATTTGGTTTTAGTGCTAACAGTGGGATGGAGTGGCGTTCACTGCTGGACTTCTATTAAGCTCATCTACAGGACAGGTATGATCTGGTGATTTGTGAGGAGAGACGTCCATCTGTCAGTACTGTTTCTCTGGGTGAAGGTGAAGATGAACCGTTACACAACACTCAAGCAGCTGGGCGATGGGACCTACGGCAGTGTTCTGATGGGGAAAAGCAATGAGTCTGGAGAGCTAGTGGCCATAAAGAGGTGCGTCAAACAATTACGTTGCATCCAAAACCAAAAGTAAACCAAGAACAAAGAAACCAAAAATGCATCTCCACAGACTTCCAGTATGTTACTATGTTAAATTGCATTCTCTGAGGATCTTCTCTTTTAGTGAGTGTAGTAAAAATAGTTACCGCTTCACCCAGACTTTCCTATGGGATGCAATTATGCAGTTCAGGTTCACCCAACACGTACTTCTGCTCATTGAATGGGGGCAGGTGATGTGAATTATAAATGCCCCTCTTAGGTGTAGTAACTGTGCCGGAACAGGCGGTCAATATGCAAATTGATACCTGGGTGACGGTGAAAGCAGTGAAAGTGGCCAAGTCCGCCTCAGTATCAACACTGCTCTCTCTTAATAATTCCAAGTGGACTTTCAGGCTCAGCTCTCATGCAGTCCTGTATATCAGCTGCTGAAGAGGGGCTATTACAAAGATACTAAGAATTCTAGACTTTTTTTGTATATTTTAGAAACATCTGACATGGACAATGGCTGGCCGGTGTAGAAACGAAAAAAGTACAAAGTAGATTTTAAAAGTTCAATGCAAGAACTAAAATACAGTAAACATCTATTAAAAATAATTACGGAATGGTTTTCACTAAAGGAACGCAAGCAAGAGTGAAAATAAATCATATTCATTTATATGCACCAGCAGAACTGTACATAATAATAAACAGCAATACCAACAACTATTTTTTTCTACACACATTAATATATGAAAAAAGCCACACAGAAACTTCTGTGAACATTTCTAATGATGACACTGATAAATTGTTGAGTCAGAGTTTGTATGGAAGTAAAACAATGTCAAATGTTTTTGAAACAAAAAGCATGTTGAATTGCACCAATTGAAAAAAAAATATGCATTGCGTTTACCATGCATGCATTTCAATCCATTGTATTTTTAAGGCTTGCATTTTTATGGGCTGAAATTCAACATGGTTGAATATTTAAGCTGTGAATATTTCAATTAAAAACATTTCAAACACATTTTCAATATTAAAAATTTAATAATCCATATTCAACTTTCATATTTCACTTCCAAAATGTTCAAACTGTTTAAAAATGCAACCTATAATATTCAACAGGCAAATTTCGGTCCATTTTATTTAGCCTTGAAAATTCGCTTCCACAAATTCAGTGGTTCAAATTCGACAGTAAATTCAACGTCGACATCCAGGAACTGCAGGAAAAGCAGTAGATTACCGATCATAATCTCCATCTGCTGTAGTCGGCTTTACCAGCAGGGGGTGCACGCGCGTGTTGACAAGCACCAAAGCAACAGGAGAGGCCTTCACAAAACGTCAATTTTATTTAAATATAGCATCATTAAATACAACCCTATTACAATTATAAATTAAATTCAGCAATTATAAATTAAAAATTACATCTCTACCATGATATCTGGTAATATCTGTGTTATAACGTGAATTGTCTCCGCTATTATCCAGGGCTGCGTACAGTAGGGGTATTTGTCATCTTATTTTATATCTTTTTGTCCATTTGGAGCGCGCGTCACGTCACCTATTAGCGTCGCGCCTGCCACAAGATCTCTCACTGTTTACATGAACCAGACACTCCGATGAGAGCACATAAAGTGCAATCCATCTATTATTTACCATTTTTTCATCTTATCGTATATTTTATTCGCTCCTTTGCCCGTATTGGAGCGCGTCTCGTGGCTCTTACTAGCGTCGGGCCAGCCACACGATCTCTCACGAACTTAATATCAATGCCAACAGCGAGAGAATTTAGTTTTTCAGTGGACAAATCACCTTACTTTGCACGGGGGTAAAAATAAGTATCATAAGACACTTGAGTAAACGCTCGTGTGTTTTGTGTCTTAATCAACATTTTCCATACACATATAAATTATAACTCGTACTCATCGCTCTGTCCATTTCAGCAAATGACGTTTTGTGAAGGCCTCTCCTGTTGCTTTGGTGCTTGTCAACACGCGCGTGCACCCCCTGCTGGTAAAGCTGACTATAGCAGATGGAGATTATGATCGGTAATCTACTGCTTTTCCTGCAGTTCCTGGATGTCAACGTTGAATTTACTGTCGAATTTGAACCACTGAATTTGTGGAAGCGAATTTTCAAGGCGAAATAAAATGGACCGAAATTTGCCTGTTGAATATTATAGGTTGTATTTTTAAACAGTTTGAAAATTTTGGAAGTGAAATATGAAAGGTGAATATGGATTATTGAATTTTTAATATTGAAAATGTGTTTGAATTGTTTTTGAAATATTCACAGCTTAAATATTCAACCATGTTGAATTTCAGCCCATAAAAATGCAAGCCTTAAAAATACAATGGATTAAAATGCAAGCATGGTTAACGCAATGCATATTTTTTTTCAATTGGTTTTCAACATGCTTTTTGTTTCAAAAACATTTGACATTATTCTACTTCCATAAGTTTAGAAATGATTCTGAGACTAAACAAGTGATTCTATGTAATCATGAACACACCTGATGAAATCACCTGTAAAGGTATATTAGCATTGTTCCATTAATAATGGGTTGGTAGATTCTGATGATTGATAAGCTGTTTGTTAGCAATGAAACCATGGAGATGAGATCACTCATTGTGTTTCTCACAGAATGAAGAGGAAGTTCTACTCTTGGGAAGAGTGCATGAATCTGAGAGAGGTCAAGGTACGAACTCGGAGTACACAAATTCATGAATAATAATCCAAAAAAGAAAAATTGTCATCAGAACTTTAGAATTTACACTGTGCCTTAACCAGACATGATGCGACAATATTCCAGCAATAAGCAATTTGTCCACACCAGACATGACAAGGCTACAAGACATGACAAAATCACAAATAACAGCCAATCAGAAGAGCCCGTGGGTGGGCTTTACAAGTGCTGTCTTAAACTCGTAAATAAGCAATTAAAAAATCAAATTTATACAAAATTTAACTTCACTAAAAATACATACCTATTGACGTATACAATTGTCATGGAATATAGTTGTTTGTTCACACAGAGTTCAGAGTTTGAAAGTTCTTTTATTTTTTATTTTCAAGATCTGATATACTGTATGCTATCCATTGTCGCTTTCATGATGGGTGTTAACGTCACGCACAGTGATATTCAAACTACAATTAAAGCTTTTTATGATTATACAAAGCACATAATCAGTACCTGAGATTATCATTGTCATTAGACACACACAGTTTTTTTTTATTTTTTTTTTATTCTTGTTCCCAGCTGTGACGTTGCAGAAATAGAAACCATTTCAAAAATAAAATGCCTTGTCACAAGGCCTGTATCGCTGTTGTACTGGTTAGGACACTGTGTTGAACTATTAAATCTGGGTGTTCATAATGTTTCTGCTGGTTTTCTTCATGTCTGTGTTGCAGTCACTGAAGAAACTGAATCATGCTAATGTGGTGAAGTTAAAGGAGGTGATACGAGAGAACGATCACTTGTACTTTGTCTTTGAATACATGAAAGAAAACCTCTACCAGCTCATGAAAGACAGGTATGAAGAGATTCCATATTCCATCTACCATTTCCTGTTATTAACTGCCCATGATGCCGTTGATATACTAATGAAGTCAAACTTAAACTTGGTCACAATATTTTGAAATGGTCTTTGTGGCTGATGAACGGCACATTGATTGTTTGACAGCTGTGCTGATTCTCTATCTCCAGAACCAAATTGTTCCCTGAGTCAGTCATCAGGAATATAAGCTTTCAGATATTGCAGGGACTATCATTTATTCATAAGCATGGTAGGTCACAGGGCCGTCATATTCATGTCCAACAAACTAGAACAACTGAGTCTGAGTTCAGTATCAAACAGACCTACTACAGACCGAATCGTTCTTGGGAATGTTCCTGCTAAAGACTCAGTTGTTCTTGTATCTCTGTGGTGGCAGGATGTGTGAGTATCTCAGCTGCTAAAATATTAAACTAAATCTGAATCTGAAATGCCTATGACTTCCCATCAGGCACCTTGTATTATCAGCAGTTAAAGGGGTCATATCATGTTTATTAAAATATTTTTATTTTATGTCGGTGCCTTATGATTGGCTAACCTCTTGCCATGTGAAATGGTTTAGCAGATGTGTGTTGAGTATTGTTTTATTGCCCCATCCCTCAATAACATTAACAGTTGTTGCTGAAATGTGCCTTCAAACTGTTAAGATCAAACCAAAATGATTAGGGATCGCATTCATAATTAATTTTAGCTACTCCTTTCCTTTCTCATTCACAATGGACCAACAGGCGCTAACCAACGGCATTGGACATGTTTTATCTGGTTTTGTTGGATCAGTGTTTTTTGCCATTGGTCAGCTATTTTCGTATTCCAACATATTCCAAATTCATTGGTCAGTGCCTGTTGCAGTGTGAATTAGCATTAGTGTTTATGTTTATCAGAAGGAATTGATAAGCAGCAGTTGCTTCTCACAGCCAGAAACAGCCGTTTAACAGATTTTACCACTTTTTACACATTGTTTGTTCTTCTAGGGTTTATTCTGCCTTATTACCTTACCTTGAATTGACATATTGAATTACTAAACTTTAAAAAAGGTGTTGTGGATGTGAATGAGGGATAGTCATATGTTAATGTTTCAAGTTTCTGACATCAGAAAGGTCGGAAGCCATTTTATAGCTTAGTTTCAATAAATGCTCTTTTTGTACTGTTAAGGACATTTTGAGTTCTTTAAGTTGCAGTCTGTTATCATAGACCTCTTACAATCGAATTTATCATTCCATGATATGATCTCTTCAAAGAAGATAATACATCTTTAGTGGTAGCTTTCTCAGCTTGTACCATTTTCCCAAGAGCTGCAACCAAACAGAAAACCATTGAGTCTCACACATCTTGTGGGTGAAATACTGTTCCCCTCTTATCTTCTGCCTCTTGTTTCTTTTTTTCTTTTCTCCTCTGTCTCTTTTCTCCTCTGTCTCTTTTTTGTGTGAAATTCTCTGACATCAGGGAAAATAAGATGTTTACTGAGAATGAACTAAGGAACATCATGTTTCAAGTTCTCTCTGGTTTGGCATTTGTGCACAAGCATGGTAAGATTTCCTCTTTCATTACACTTTTATTTGTTCTAATGCTTTAAGGAGCTTTATAACACCCTTATAAACTCTTAATTAGTAAATTTTAAATAGTTAAATGTTGCATGTTTCTTAAAAAAAAAAACTTTTTACACCCACAGTCAGGGGGTTAACCCTTTTGCCCACCAGACACAGAGCCTGGTGAATGCCTTTTCCCCCCATCACCTTAAGAAATTATATATCTTAAAGGGGTCCTATTATGCTTTTTTTAAAAATTTTTAAAAATTTTTTCAACTTTAGTTACTGTATAATGTTTGAGCATAAAACAGATCTGCAAGGTTACAAAGTTCAAAGTTCACTCCAAAGGAAGATATTTTATTGAAGATACCCCTTTTCAAGAACTGCAACGAACGGCTAGTTTAGACTACAATGCACTCTTTCTGGATCTTATGAAGTCAAAATGTTCCTCATTTAAATAATCCCCGCCCACGGAATAAAAGTTGCTGAGGCCTGGTTGAGTTGCGCTAGAGAAGATGAAGAGTGTTGTCACTGTTTTTTCCACCCCGGAAAAGTTTGTCCTAAAGCTGACGAACTTAGAGAGGTTAAAATTTATTTTTAACACTGTTCCTGAACATTATAACCTCAAAGTTCGTGCACTGCACATTTTACGGAGAACAGGAGACAGACAGAGTACAATGCAGGCTATAAGCACAAAAGCTTCTCCTGAAAGACGTAGCCATTCCTAGTTTGTCTGGATAATCTGTTGTTTATGAATCACAACTTGTAAGTACTGTATGTCTTATTATTTGTAGTTGTTTTTCTATTAGCAGTTCCAATTATAAGCTTTATGTAGTTGCTATGAGGTAAACGAAGGGCGAAGCTTTGCCTCCGCTAGCCTGCTAACCAACATTGCAGCATTGATGTAGTGTTTACTTTAGCTTTTGTAAGCTCTTGCTTTTCTAAGATTGTTCACTGCCCCTTTGGAAAATTATCCAATTATCCAATTGTGATTAGGGATGCTCATTTCGGTTAATTTTCCCGACCGACAACCGCCACTCGTTATCCGAGTATTAACCGTTAACTGATAAGATTATAATAGCATATTGAATTAAATAAAAACAAAATTTACGAGTGTCTGTGACCCGTAAAAAATAAAAATAAAATAATTCACGGGTTTATTTTAACGTGCAAACAACAGAACCTGGATTCACATCAAATTTTCACACACTTGACAGTGACAACAGAGAAAAACAGAATAAAATAATATAAATAAAAAACATAAAATAGGTCTACACTAAATATTTGTTTTAACTTAAATAATGAACAAATTAAGATGACAAAAATAAATCACTGAATCCATTTGAAGCTTTGAAAAACCGGCAATTTTTTCTCCTCCAGACTAAGTTTTTTCATCAAATAAAAATAGCAGGCCTACCTCAATCCACACATTGTCTAGTTTTTATCTAAAAAAAGTAGCCTAACATGTCTACATGATGTGGGGTTAGTCTGGAACACAGCCTGTTGAGTTAGACCTGCGACAGAAATCACATGATCCGATGGCACAGTTGTCCCGGGAACACAGAGATAACGTCTCGCTAGAATGGCCAGCTTCGGGAAGCGACTTTCATTTGCTTGTGGATGTTTGCTACTGCTGTATTTTAATACCACGTAGCATATTTTGCAAATAACTTCGTCGCCCTTTCTGTCGAAATTGTGCCACACAGTAGTACTTTTCGCTCGCTCGATTCCTTTTCCTTGCTCAGCTAAATGTCTGTAGCCACGTGTGGTTGCGCGTGTCGACGCGCCCCGTGAGTTAACAAATATAGGCTATATAGTATTTTTTTTTACCATGCAGCAAACTAAAAAAAAATAAATAATTACTGTTAAACCGTTTAACTGATAATATTAATCGGTCAAAATTTTTTCTTTCGGTAACGGTTAAACGGTCAATATGAGCATACCTAATTGTGATCGATTACTGTTTGTATTACCATAGTTTTCCGACAAATGTGATTAAATGGTGGATAACATCGTAGCTATAAGAAAATGACAAAATCCATCCATCCATCTTCTTCCGCTTATCCGGGGCCGGGTCGCGGGGGCAGCAGTCTAAGCAGAGATGCCCAGACTTCCCTCTCCCTAGACACTTCCTCCAGCTCTTCCGGGGGGACACCGAGGCGTTCCCAGGCCAGCCGGGAGACATTGTCTCTCCAGCGTGTCCTAGGTCTTCCCCGGGGTCTCCTCCCAGTGGGACGTCCCCGGAACACCTCCCCGGGAAGGCGTCCAGGAGGCATCCGGAACAGATCCCCGAGCCACCTCAGCTGACCCATCTCGATGTGGAGGAGCAGCGGCTCTACTCTGAGCTCCTCCCGAGTGACCGAGCTTCTCACCCTATCTCTAAGGGATCGCCCAGCCACCCTGCGGAGAAAGCTCATTTCGGCCGCCTGTATCCGGGATCTTGTCCTTTCGGTCATGACCCAAAGCTCATGACCATAGGTGAGAGTAGGAACGTAGATTGACCGGTAAATCGAGAGCTTTGCCTTTGGCTCAGCTCCTTCTTCACCACAACGGACCGGTACATCGACCGCATTACTGCAGAAGCTGCACCGATCCGTCTGTCAATCTCCCGTTCCATCCTTCCCTCACTCGTGAACAAAACCCCAAGATACTTAAACTCCTCCACTTGAGGAAGGATCTCTCCACCAACCTGCCAGCAAGCCACCCTTTTCCGACTGAGAAAATGACAAAACAAACATACAAATCTGAAATGTACTGTGAAATCTGTGCTTGCAAAGTCCGTGCTTGAAATCCGTTCAGCACGATCCTCTTATTTGTTAACATTGTCAGGGTCTGAATTGGGCTCGAAATGGTTTGAAATTGACGTCATCGTTAATATTTACATCTGAGTAGAGCTCACGGTTATGAAGGGGCGTGATATTTCCTGAACACGCGCTAAACGCTGCCAATCACAACACACTGGGCCAGCTAACCAATCACAGCACATTTCGGAAAGAGGGGCTTCATCGAAAACGACGTGTTCAGCCAGACTAGAGATAATGTAAGAGTGTAACAATGTAATAATGCAAAGTATGTGAAAAAAAATTCGTTTTTATTTTTAACAATCAAGCATGAAAATATTCTAGTACACCTCAAAAACAAAATCAAGACTTTGTAAAATGGCATAATAGGACCCCTTTAAAGATATGAACAATATTTTTGAAAAATCTGTTTAAAATGTACACATTTTCATAAGATGAACATTCCGGTCAATAGCTTGACAATCAATAGCTTAATTAACCCTCTGAGGTCTAAGGGTTTTTGGGGTCCTTGAGGTGTTCTGACATGCTCTGACATTTGTGCTTTTTTCAGTTATTTATAAACATGTTAATGGCAAAGGTGTAAATTCACTCAATATAGCACAAACTGGGCTACCGGAATTTCTGAGCAACAATTATGAAACATGTTTGTATTTTTGAGAGAATATTGCTTATGCATGGTTATTGAAAAAACTAAAACTTAAAGTGTCTGAAATAAGGCCACAAAACACATACTAAATATGTGTCCACAAGACTTTTGACTAATAAGTTGAGTGTTGTTGCCTAGAATTTTTGCTTCAAAATGATCTGAAAATCATCCTGTCTAATAATTTATACAAACACATACACTGATTTAAATTTTATTAGAGACCTTTGGTTTGGAAAGGCAATATGCGTGGAGGCGTGTTCACACCTGAGAAGACAAAGGCCGGATAATGTGCCGCATAATGAGCTGCATATTAATTAGCCCTTTCACACAGGTGTGTCACAGGATCCCAAAGAATGCAAGGACAAAAGAAATTATCTATATAGCCTATACATATTTTACAATTAGAAATTGTAACCAATTACAAATAGGCTACAATTACAACAACAATTACAATTTTAACAATATTTCTTTGTAAAAAGTATACATTTTATCATACGTATTAAAAAAAGGTAAGGATTCATTAGTTTGAATATTGGAACAAACACTATAATAACATCTTTGTTGATAATTCAATATACCTACTTTATTGTTGACAAAACATCATACTATAGTATATTTAACTATGAGCAGAAATTGGTGAACAAAAGCGTACCTATTTAATGTGACAGTAGTCTTTTTTTTACAGTCAAAACTTTATAATCTATCCAAAACTAATCACAAAATCGTGTCTAAACATTCATATTTAGTCTGTAATATATTGTGTATGATATATTAGTATATACATGTGAATTTGCAGCTTGTTGCTTATACTGACATTTTATTTCAACATATTTCAGTCTATTTTTACTCATCTTAGTAGGCTATAGCAATATAGTTTGTATGTGTTGTTCATGTAAACATAACGTTTACTAATATAGGTGCGAGAGTGAATGAACAAGGCACGCGCTGTATAACTGTAGTAAACAAAGTGTGCGCGCCTATGCCGTTCACTCATCATTTAGCCTACACACAGACACGCAATTCATATTTAAACAGTCTTTTTGCGGTTTACAGTCCGACAAATTCAATATCACGATTAGAACAAAGCACTAGAATAAATGACTTACTACATCAGCTGGATCCGTTGCTCCTCGAAATGAAACTACAAGCACTTCTGGTACATTTTCCAGGGTTAGATAGTATTCCTCACAGCGAAAGGATACGCTGTGTACACAGCTGTACAAGATACTTACTGAACACGATGTGTTTTATAATCCAGCTGGTGGGCGTTGGCATGTTTGAACGGCTTGTCTAAGATCATTTGCGTTTGAATAGCGCTCCGTGGGCGTGGCACATTAACGCGTAATTGGGTGTAATGAGCTGGAAAGAAAAATACTGACATCTCTCACTTTTCATACAGATTACATAAACTGAGAATATTTGTTTTTTTTTATATAAATTCATTCATTTAAAAGAAGCCGGCGCGATAGCTGACCTCAGAGGGTTAAAGCAGTTCACTTTCGAATGGGAACTTGCACTGCGTCCTAGGATGCTAATAGTGTATGCCTCGGGTATAACAAAACACGTCAATAACATTGGCTGACGACAGCCTATGACGTCACTACTGGTGCGACCTGAGTTTAAAATGGTGCCTCTAGTGCACGTCATATTTCGTGTCTTCAGGAGCCGTTTGTTTGTGACGTGTCGAAGGCAGTTATGGCAGTGAAAGCTTTCATGAAGTGTGTACATCCGTGTCAGTGCACCTGATGATACTTACAATCTGTGCATGATTTACTCAGTCGAGGAGCATGCTTGCTCTGTCTTCGAGGTGGCTGAATACGGGCATCGCAAGAGTTTCTCTATGAGGAAACTCCGCTCTTGTTTGTCCCTTTTTTCGAGGGAATTGGCACAATCGGTTGAGGCGAGGTGGAAACTGAGATGTGGGGCTCTCAGATAGAGCTTGCAGAGAAATTCGAGAAAGGTATGGCTCTTTCTCATTCTTCAGTTGCTGATGAGGGTGAGCTGCTGGATGGGGATGTGCTATCACTCACATCCTCTGATCCAGCAGCGAGAAGAGCAGGATGTGACTGTTGAGGAAAATGATGTCTCTGAATCCTCACAGCCTGCCTGCCCATACAGATTAGATACACATACAGATTAGATCTGTCATGGCAGCTTGAGAAAATATTCGTAATAATAATCATCCAGCTCTTGTAAGCCTTCTGTTTCTTCCGGATCTGCACGCTGAGATTGAAAGATCGTGGAAGAAACCATATTCGGCCTGCATTCATCCATTTCAGCATGCAAATTATGCGAGAGTGGAGGGGATGCGTGAGCGTATATGAGTCAATGCCACGAGTTGAAGAGATGCTGGCCAGCTACCTCTCGCTGAGGGAGGCATCGACGTTAAAGACTTCCACTCTGTCGACCAAACAGCTGTGTGTGACATCACATTTGAATGGCAGAGTGTACGCTGCAGCGGGTCAGACCAGGGCTTTCCTGCACACAATGGCTGCGTTGCAGGCATACCGGGCCGATCTGCTGAAAGACCTGGACCAGGGTCAGGGGCTCCCCACTGAGGCGGTAGAACCACAGATCTTCCTCTCTCAATGCAAGGATAAGAAAACAGGATTTGATGGAAGTAACTCAGAGTAGACATGCTCAGCATTCTCTGGATGCAGATTCCCTCTCCAATCCCCCAAACCCCCCCCCCCCGCCCCCGCCCCCACCACCAACCTTCTCCCCACCCGGACCTATGATGTTGTTAGGCAGTATTTTATTATATATAGATTCCTGCCCTCTGATTGGTTCGCCACAGTATACAGATTTTGTTGTTGTATATTGGGTTTTAAGTTGAGTTGTAAGTTGTAGTTAGGCCTCCTCTCGTTTTAGAGATTATTTTTTCTTAGGCCTCCGCTCTCAGAATCCACCCAGCTTGGCACTGAGTCGTTGACTCTTGTGAGCCTCCTTGGCAGAACTAGTTAGGTCTCCTCTCGTTTTAAGAGTCATTATGTTAAGACTTTTCCTCTTTTCAGAGCTCAGCCTTGGTGATGCCTCAGATGTGTATGGCTCTATGAGTCTCCCTGGAGTGACTTCCAGTGGAAGCGTAGTTAGGTCTCCTTTTGTTTTAGAGAGATATTTTATTAAGACCTCCACTCCCCAGAGCTCCGCTAGGATAACAGTATCAGGTTGTAGAGCTCCCTTTGAGCATCCTTGGTAAGCAGTCTTGGCATAGAACGTAGTTAGGCTTCCTCTTGTTTTAGAGAGTTGACATGTTGAGGCCTCCACTCTTAGGAGCTGGGTGTGAACAGTGATGCTAGTGAACTCATTGGTTATCTGTGGAGTGTTGTTAGGTCTCCTCTTGCTTTATAGAGTCGTATTGCTGAGGCCTCCGTCAATAGAGCCCAGTCAGGGTGGTCGCACTGGGTTGTATGGCTCTCTGTGAGCCTCCTTGGCGGAACCCCCCTAAAGGGAATGTTGTTAGGTTTCATCTCGATTTAGAGAGTTGTCATGCTGACCTCTCCTCCCCATAGCTCCGCATTAGATAACATGTCCAAGTTGTGTGGCTGTCTGTGAGGCTCCTTGGTGAGCTGATCTTTTAGCGCAGAGCGTAGTTAGTTTTCCTCTCGCTATAGAGGGTCTTTATTCTGAAGCCTCCGCTATGAGAGCTCAATGGAGGCACTGGACTGGGTTGTAGGCTCTTTTTGTGCATCCCTGGTTAACTGTCTTCAAAGTGGGTGTTGCTAGACTTCCTCTCGCTTTAGAGGGTCATTCTTCTGAGGCCTCTTCCCCCAGAGCTCCATCTGTATAGCAGTATCAAGTTGTCAGGCTCTTTTTTGAGCCTCCTTGGTAAGTGGTCCTTAGCATAGGACATAGTTAGATCTCCTCTCGCTTTTTAACCTTGGCCATATTCTCTTTAAGGTATTCTTTGAATACCAGGCCCTGAGCTAGGCTGTCCGATATAGTCAGGGTTTCCGGCCCTAGGGAATAGAGTCACGATGACCGCTGGTGCGTACCCCTAGGAACTGTGACTCCGTATTAGTTCCGTTGAAGTCATTGACTTATGTCAGCCATACTGCACTCATTCCTTCAGCATGGCGGAGTGGACATTTCTTCCCCATTAGCATCCTAGGACGCAGTGCGAGTTCCCATTTAAAAGGGAATGTCTTGGGTAACGAATGTAACCTTGGTTCCCTAAGAAAGGGAAAAAGACACTGCATCTCATTGCCATGCTTCAGGCATGTCTGACCACATCTCCTTCAGACAAGAAATGGATGATGTGTATTACAGGCACCCTTTAACCTCTGGTCGCACCAGTAGTGACGTTATAGGCATAGACAGAGCAAGCATGCTCCTCGACCAAGTAAATCATGCACAGATTGTAAGTATCATCAGATGCACTGACACGGATGTACGCACTTCCTGAAAGCTTTCACTCCCATAACTGCCTTCGACATGTCACAAACAAACGGCTCCTAAAGACACGAAATAGGGTGACGTGTACTAGAGGCTCATTTTAAACTCAGGTCGCACCAGTAGTGACGTCATAGGCTGTCGTCAGCCAATGTTATTGTCGTGTTTTGACACGTGCTTCAGACACCGGTCATGCCGGAGGCATTCCCCATTTGCGTCCTAGAAGGCAGTGTCTCGTTCCCCTTCTCAGGCAACCAAGGTTGCACTCGTAACCCAAGATGATTTATATGGAGCTGGTCATCTTTTGAACAAAACGACTGACTAACAGGTTATCCACCACAGTGTCTGGCAGGTAAGGAAAAATATCAGCCACTGGCAAAAAATACCTGGATTTGACTGGTATTGGGTATTAATTGCCCACCATGTACACAATCTAAGTATAATGTGGTATTTGTTATTTAAAATCTTAAAAAGCTTTAATGGTGTTATATAGGCTCCATATCTTTGTATTTGCATTGGGTGCAGACAATACAGATTAAGATGCATTCTAATCTGCATGGTGACTTTCACTATCTTTTTGGCATTATCCTGTAGGATTTTTTCACCGAGATATGAAACCAGAGAATTTGCTGTGTATGGGTCCAGAACTGGTGAAAATCGCTGACTTCGGACTGGCTCGAGAGATCCGCTCTAGGCCTCCTTACACAGACTATGTCTCAACAAGATGGTACATTTATAAAAAATAGTTTAATGGGACATCACATTATCACTATTAGGAGGGCTGATGATTGTTTTGATGACATTTTTTTTTTCCAACAAATGTGTGAATTTTTTTTTTTTTTACAACCTGAAAAATGCACAACAACATAAACCAGCAAAACTAAGTAAATTCTTTGCTAGGAAAATTGTGTATTGAGACATCCCCGTAATGTTAGGGGATGGCCGAGAGCAGTGTAATTTTAAAATACAAAGCTGCCTATTATCTTTTAGTAAAAAAAAAATAAATCTGGTACTGATTCCTCTAACTGTCAGGTATATTATGTGTTTCAAGCAAAAGTCAAAGTGGGATATACATTATATTAAATGAGTTAAATTGTTTTTACTGAAACACTAAATACTAAAATATAGATACGCTAATAATTCAAGGACAGCCTTGATACTTCAGCAACAATGATACTTTTATATCAATAGATTTGATATAAAGTATGACTGAATTGAAAGACTGAATCTTTAAAATATAAAACTAATATTATTGGTAACACTTTACAATAAGGTTCATTAGTTGACATTAGTTAACTACCTTAGTTAACATTAACTAAGAATGAACAATACTTCTACAGCATTCATAATCTTAGTTAAATTAATTTTAACATTTACTAATACATTAGTAAAATCAAAGGTTGTATTTGTTAACATCAGTTAATGCACTGTGAACTAAGATGAACAAACAATGAACAGCTGTATTTTTATTAACTAGCATTAACAAAGATTAATCAATGCTGTAACAAATCCATTGCTCATTGTTAGTTCATGTTAGTTAATACATTAACTAATGTTAACTAATAAACCTTATTGTAAAGTGTTACCAATGATATTAGTTATATATTTTAAAGATTCAGTCTTTCAATTCAGCCATACTTTATTTCATATCTACTATTATAAATGATGCCTGCTAATGACAGTGATGGTATCTGCAATTCACTTTCAACCAACAACCTAGAGATAAAAGAGAGAGCTTAAAAGTTCTATCAAAATTCCTCAAAGTGAAACTGAGAATGTGCAACTTGCAGCAGTTTCCTCTACTGGCTGAAATGTGAGCATTTCAAAGCTCTCTCTCTTATGTGTTTGTGTTCAGGTATCGAGCTCCAGAGGTGCTGTTGAGGTCACCAGTGTATAGTTCACCTATAGACATCTGGGCAGTAGGCTGCATTATGGCTGAACTCTACACGCTAAGACCTCTGTTTCCTGGCAACAGTGAGGTGGATGAGATCTTCAAGATCTGCCAGGTCCTTGGTACAGTAAAGAAGGTATGACCACGTGAAGATGAACCAACTTTATCAGGGAATTTAGAGCATGTCACAGCAGCTTAAGTTGACTTGAAACAACTTGATTTTGAGGACAGTGATTTGTCCGTTTTTCTGTATGAGAAAAAGTTAATTGGTCACGATCATGAGAGTCAGCCTCAGTGACTGAATGATAATTTCAAGCAAGTCGGTTGTTGACTGAGTTGGTTGGGCCATTAATTAATTAATTGAGAGTTGAGTCCTCTGGTCATTTATATATTTTGATTGGAGAATCAGAGTATGTGAGCGGGGTGGAGTGGAAGCGGAGCGTGGAGTGGAGCGGCGTGATTTTGAATGGATTGAGGAGTTTTTAAAAGTCGGGGTGTCGTGGCTTTCACTCGCTGCGAGAGCGCTCTACTAACGCTCCATCACGAGTACAATTCATGCCTGTACAACGGTACTTTATCTGTATACTATTTCGAATGAGCAGAAATCTGTAAGAAATGTAGTGAACCGTAGATAAAATAACTGATGAAAACGTACTGTTATTTTCATCTTTGCTCACAAAATTTGCACTGCGTAAAGCAGCAATGATATTTAACTTTTAATGCTGATAACCATCTAATAAGCTTAATATATGTTATGAACATAACTTTTGTGAGATTTCAAAGCATACTTACTTTAGCTGCAAATTTCCTCAGGGAGTGGAGTGGGAAATGGTGAATCTGGAGTGGAGCTGGAGCGGAGTGATTATTGAATGCTTAGAGCACAGAGGGTAAATTGTTGCCGCTCCACCCCGCTCACATACTCTGGTATGTGAAACATTAGCTGGTGGCATAAGATTTTGGGCCAGTAGCGACCAACCTCCAGGCATCCTTCATATGAGTTTGAGCTAAATGCGACTTTAATAATAATTTGTTGTGTGAGATCAGTTTATGATGCGTTTTATTTAATTCATCTCTATTCAAATATGTAGTTTCATGGGTAAAAGAGTGCTTGATGTAGTAAGCATTGATTATTTTCCCTTGCAGTCAGACTGGCCGGAGGGTTATCAGCTAGCTGCTGCAATGAACTTCCGCTTTCCCCAGTGTGTTCCTACACCACTGAAAACTCTCATCCCCAACGCCACCAATGAGGCTTTAGACCTCATGAGAGACTTCCTCCACTGGGACCCAAAGAAAAGACCCTCTGCTGCAAAGGTACAAACGTATATGTTCATGTGGACTCCAGGCCAGATTGCAGTTTGGTATGTAATCCAGTGTTGCCAACTTAGCGCCTTTGTCGCTATTTTTAGTGACTTTTCAGACCCCTTTAGCGTCATTTTTTCAAAAAAGCGACTAGCGACAATTTTAGCGACTTTTTGGACAAACCTCAGTAACCTCTAAATGTTGCCAGTACTGTCCTGCGAGCGTGAGCTCTTGCTTTCTCCCTGCCGTCACTCTCTCTAGCTGCGTCTCCCCTGTTCAGTGAGTGGCTGAGAGGAGCGCACGGCTGCTGACAGACGCGAATGAGCCGTGTTTTTCCACGGACTTATCACTTATCTGCTTTTCTTTTGTTTTATATTTAAAGAATTTAGTTTGACCATTTTTATTTTATTTCTTTTCTTGTGCTTGTTATTACTTGTAACACTCACTATCACAGAGCTTAGTTCATCCGGTTCCCTAACTCTCTCAACTCAGATAATGCTCCACATAGGCCTATAAAAATGTAATCATTCACTATATTATAGCTATTATAGCTACTCGTTCTATTGTCTGACAAAAAAAAAAAAAAAAGGAAATGAAAACAGCTTTATTTGACATTCGGCTATATTATATTAAATAGAGCATTAATTTAGAGAGAAAATGCACTAGGCTGACAGAATGCAAGTACGGCGCGATGACGTCATTAATATGCTAATTGACGTATGACGTCATCTAGCGACATTTAGCGACTTTTAGGGAAGGCCTTAGCTACTTTCCTTTGAAAATAGTTGGCAACAGTGATGTAATCTGACAAAAGTTTCAGAACTCGCAGTCAGCCACTATTAATCCTTGCACATGTAAGTTTAAAATATTCTGGCTGACCCCCCCAGCGTGAGTTTAAGGCAACCGTTATTTTAAAACACATCATCTTATTATTTCCATGGCGGGCTTGTCAGGCTTGTTACGTGACGCACCACAGCCACAAATATTGTTAAAAACAGTATTAAAATAAGAACAAATTACAAATAGTATATTATGTGCAAAAATGGGTTACAATCACATTACATTCTAACATTGTAACATAATCTAAAAACAAAAATTATGATTTTATTTTTAAATTCACTAAACTAAAAAAAAAAAAAAAAAAAAAAGCACAAACTAATTAACCTACATTTGATTAGGTCTACCCCATTACAATAGTCACTTTACAGTTACTGTTATCATAAAAATACACTTACTTGTAAGTTTAAAATTCTACATATGGCACATTTATTGTTCAACAAAAAATATTTTAGCAATATGTATATTTTAGTCAGAATTATTGTGCTCCTATTCTATTGCGTTCCATCTGTTTTTCGCGCATGCACGCGGCGTCGCTCGTTCACGGAAATCTGTGGCGTTTGGCGAAGATTCACTCCTGACCGCAAAATGGAAATATTTGCACGAGTTTCTAACATTTACAGATGAAGAATATATACCTTTGAAATGTAGGTTATGCACTGTGGAAAGCACAACATCTCAAACACATTACACAGCAGTGCAAGTATCTATCTGTCAGAATATGTATCTGTCAGAGTGTCTAACGGGGCAAGCGGCTTTAAACTAACGGTAAACGTGTAGTTTGTAGCGAGGTATGTTGTTATGGTAAGGAGGCGGCAACCAGTGGACATTTAAACAATTTAATGAAAAAAAACAAACACAAAACGAAAGTGAAGGTGTAAGCCCCTCATGGACGACTGCCGCACACAAACAAAACATAACATATCCGTTTAAGCTGAGGGAGACGTATTGGATATGTGTTGCTGCGCACACAAAACTTATCACACATTGCGCGAGTACCAATCTGAGAGACAAGGGTACTTAAGCGTCTACCTGCGCTTGAATGTTGAAATAGGCGAGGCTTAAAAACATGCAAATTATCAACATCCTTGAAGATGCAGCGCTGGCCCCGGGTCATCGGGCAGTCTTTATTGTCGAGCCCTGATGCCAGATGTATCGCTTTTATTCTGCCATCATGTTAGTTTATGCCACAGTTCAGAGAATCGGATCTGTAAACGTGGTTGAAAACAGTGAATAGTTATAGCCCCACTAGTTATAGTGAATAGAATAAAATAGCCCCACATCATCACATACCCTTCACCATTCCTAGACATTTTCATGCGGTACTTTCCATAAGATCAGCTCTCAATGCAAATCAAACCAGCTATGAGGCTAACTGAAATAAAACCATGACAATCTCTAGGTATGGTGTAGAGCATGTGATGATGTGGGGCTATTTTAATTCCAAAGGCCAAGGTAACCGTATCAGGATATCAGGGAACCTTATCCTGCTCCTGTCTGATCGCTGATCGATTGCTCCTGTCTGCCCGTTTGTTAGCTTCGAGGCTGTAAGTTCCTCCTGAGCCTCGTATTTCTTTGTTTTGAGCGATCATTTACTATCTAGTTGTTTATACTACTAAATACAGCTTACCCAACATCTCAGATTAACCTTACATCTCTAGCTTCCGTTATTGTTAACACAGCACGCTAGTAACTCGCTAACGTTAGCCTGCTAACGCGCCACCCGTGCGCTCATTTATATATTTATTTTCTCTCGCGCGCCCGCGCCTTTGAGTTCATAAAGTCCAGGGGCCCGTTCTTCGTACGTCACTAACTCAGTTAGCTGGATTTGATTGTTGGCGATTTGGCATGATCTTGGATTGTTTGGTTCTTCGAAGCTCATCCTAGACTTGCTGTCATAGCAACAGGTGCGCAAGCTTGAACCTGCTCGCGAGCAGGCTTATTCCATGTAAACAGGATTAGATCGCGGCTTTATAAGCGGAGGTGATACGGGAAGTCTTTTAACGCAGCGCGATAGTGTACTTTTTGAGAGATATAATTTTTCTCATGACTGAGAATGTCGTTTACATCAATTATTTTTTGGAAACGCACATTAAATGTTCGACTCGTCGGAGTCGGCCTTTAATAACAGCACAAACTGTGTGCAATGTCCTGATATTATTTGCGAGTGGCTCTTTCCTTTAAACTATTGGGGATGCGGAGAACTTGATAAGTGCTGTCATTCACAAAGTTTACCCTGGCGCTCAAGCAGGGTGTTTTTTGTGGCATTTCCAAGCCAGTTTAGACCCAAGGTTGTAGAATATAGCAGGGTTTTTTTTTTTACCAACGCAGGTATATTATAAATTTTAATGAAGATCATGCAATCATGAACATGCCGATTAATATGACACAGATATGTCCCTCAGGCTTCACTAATGTGATTGGTCACATTAGACTGCACACATGTACCCATCAATGCCTCTATGAAGGGGATTTTGTGAACAGAAAGGGGGATCACAATGTAAATGTGCAGCCAAGTTACTATTACAATTCTTAACATTCCAGATTAGTAATATTAGGCCTATATCAAATTTAAAAAAAGGCAGTTGACAGACTAAAATCTCTAGATGGTGTGTGACTGTTCCATATCACAAATGTGGAAGCACAGAGATTCACATTTATGGACATTACTTGAACATGGTAAGGAAACATATAAATATCAAGCTCACTGTATTACATACACAGTTACAATGCAGCTCTAGCCAGGACAAGGTCACACAATGAAATTAACTTTGGCCAACTAAAGGGAAGATTTCAGTGTCTGAAAAGCCTGAGGGTTGCACTTGACAGGGCCTGTGACATTACATGTGCCACATTTCACAACATTTCCACCATCAGCAAAAACATGAAACATTTCAATAAATGTTTAATAAAAGACAAGAAAAATATCCTTAGTTCTTTGAATTTTTTATTTAAATTGTTCTTTGTAAAGAAAAGCCAGTGATCAAGTAATATTTTGCCTGCAATAAGAGATACTATGCAAGGTCAGCAATAGTACTCTGTGTGAAACAATATATTAGCACTTACTCTGAAGTTCCTTTGAAGCAACTCTATCTCTAATCATTAGAAAGTGTTGTACTTTCTAATGCTGGCAACAGATTTTTTTTACATTAACTAGGCTACATGTAGTTTCACGCATGCACACTTTCACAAGTAAGCAATTAATCACTAGGCCTACTCAAGACTGGACCAGCCATTAGGATTATAGGCCTATAGTGCAGCAAAAAAATATTTTACAGTGTAAGATCATTTAAAGTTCATTTACCAGTAATGAAGGAGTTGCTGCTACTGGTCCCTGCTGTGTGTCTGAGGAAGAGCTGAACCCAGGACGGGTCGGTTCACATTTAACCCAAGGGCCAGCTCTTCTGCCTGGGTATAATGTGGGGGTGCAGGACCACCACCTGTTTGTTTTTCTTTTCTTTATTTTTTCTCAGCCTTTTTCTTGGTTGCTTTTATAGCCTTTTTCTTGGTTGCTTTTATAAACAACCAAATATTTATTAACAGTGCCTTTTTAAAATAGATTATAGTAGCCTATAGTACAAATTGCCATTATGTAGAATATTCTAGGACTTCACTTTTACTTGTTCCCATGTTCTAGTAGTGGGTGGTGACTGACATTACAATGAACAAAGTTATTAATTATTTAGAAATGATTAAAATAAAAAAATATATACTGTAATAAGTGATAAAAACATCAAACTGGTCACTACAAACTTAATTAGCTACTTTTTGCCAGCCCTCTCTCCTGGCTTTTGCACATTTTAGGTGAAAACTTGTAATTAAGTTTTCAAATTCAGCATGTCCTTCAAGCAATAACTCTTGCTCTGCTGCAGAGTAAAACTGAGCGCGCTCTTTGGACACGGTGAGCAGCCAATAGCAGCGTTGCTGATCAATGTTTCTACTATCGATACATATCCCCTTTTAACCCAGCGCATGCACGCGCAATTATCTCAGATAACTCAATCCAGCTATACTAATCATAAACAACAGGAGTGTTCGAAGAACCTAATTAGCCGGATCATGATTAGCACGATGATATCATCTTGGATGTCTCATTTGATCTCGGATGTTTTAAGCAACGTACGAAGAACGAGCCCCAGGTAAGTAAGAAATCAGTCAACAAACACGGTGAGTAATGTCTTCTTGTCCTGTTATTGTCACCTGTGTCACATGTCATATGTTTAGTATAGCCTTCTCCGATGGCAATATAAGATTTATATGTGATAAATGCAAGGAGACAGTCAGGCTGACGGAGAAGATTTCAGAACTAGAGACACGCATCCAAACTTTAATTGAGGATGGTAAGAATGCTAGATCTTTAGGTAGTGTTTTGGATGTGCCTAGCATAGTGAACTCTTTACATGATTCGGTTCCGGCTGAAGTAGAGCCCGTGCAGCAGGGCAGATGGGTGACTGTCAGAGATCGCTCTAGTCGCGGATCAAAGAACCACTCTTCCGTTCCGATTCCCATAACAAACCGATTTGCCCCACTCAGTGAAACACACAATGAGAATTCTGTTGATTGTGCCCTGGTAATTGGTGATTCGATCACACGGAACGTGAAAATAGAGACACCAGCCACCATAGTCACATGTTTGCCGGGATCCAGAGCGCCTGACATCAAAGCAAATTTAAAAGTGCTGGCTAATGCTAATCGTAAATTCTCTAAGATCATTATTCATGTCGGCACTAATGATGTTCGACTCCGCCAGTCGGAGATCACCAAAATTAATATTAAAGAGGTGTGTGAACTCGCAAGTACGATGTCAGGCACTGTAATTTGCAGAATAATATAAAATTCATAGACAATTGGAAAAGTTTTTGGGGCAAGCCTGACCTGTTGAAAAGAGATGGTATCCATCCCTCCTGGGCTGGTGCTGCTCTTCTCTCTAGTAATTTGGCTCATAGTCTTAGAGATAAAACATGACAATCTGGGGCTCAGGTCAGGAAGCAGACAGACTGGCTAAACCGACCGTCTGCTAGCGGCCTCACGTCACCAAGGTCAGATAAATCCCATCACATAGAGCCTCTTTCACCTAGATATCATCATATAGAGACTGTGTCTGTTCCCCGAATTTGGAAATCCAAAAAACGTCAGGTTAAAAATTTAATTGATGTTCAACAAATAAAAAACAGATATAATACAGATGAGCAAATGATAAAGCTTGGGTTGCTGAATATTCGATCCCTTACTTCAAAATCTCTCATAGTTAATGATATGATTTCAGATTATAATCTTGATATGCTGTGTTTGACAGAAACCTGGCTAAAACCAAACGATTACATTATTTTAAATGAGTCAACCCCACAAGATTACAGTTATAAACATGAACCTCGTCTGAAAGGCAAAAGGGGGAGGTGTTGCTGTAATTTATAGTAATATTTTCAAAACCACTAAGAAATCTAGCTTTAAATATACTTCTTTTGAAGTATTGGTGCTTAATGTAAAAATATATAGTGTAAACGATAAATCACATTTGAGAATTATGCTGGCTACTGTATACAGGCCACCAGGGCACCATAAAGATTTTATCAAAGAATTTGCGGACTTTCTATCAGAATTAGTATTGGCTGCAGATAAAGTACTAATTGTTGGTGATTTTAATATACATGTAGATAATGAAAAAGATGCATTGGGATTGGCATTTAAAGACATTGTAAACTCAATTGGAGTTAGACAACACGTGTCAGGACCTACTTATTGTCGTAATCATACTCTAGATCTAATATTATCACATGGAATAGATGTTGATGCATGTGATGGTAGTTTGTTTTTGTGATTTCTTATTTTGTCTTTTTAACTGTTATCATCTGTGTTTTTATGAGTGTACTGCGGTGAGAATGCTTGTTGGTAGTCTGCACACACTATATGCCGCTGGACATCTGAATTTCCCCTGTGGGGATGAATAAATGCATCTATCTATCTATCTATCTATCTATCTATCTATCTATCTATCTATCTATCTATCTATCTATCTATCTATCTATCTATCTATCTATCTATCTATCTATCTATCTATCTATCTATCTATCTATCTATCTATCTATCTATCTATCTATCTATCTATCTATCTATCTATCTATGCCGTTGAAATTCTGCAGCAGAGCGATGACATCTCAGATCATTATCTAGTCTCATGTAATTTACATTTAGCCAAGGCTGCAAAGCCGACTCCGTGTTATAAATATGTTAGACCTATAACTTCTGCCACTAAAGATTGCTTTATCAATAATCTTCCTAATCAGTTTCATCATCTCAGCATCCCGGATAGCTTAGAAAAACTTGATATTGCAACAGAAACGTTTAACTCTCTCTTTTCCAGCACTTTAGACGCAGTTGCTCCGTTGCGCTTAAAGAAGATTAAAGAAAATAGTCCAACGCCGTGGTACAGAGAGCACACCTGTGCCCTTAAGAGAGCAGCCAGAAAAATGGAGCGTAACTGGAAGAAAACTAAACTAGAGGTATTTCGGATTTCGTGGAAAGAGAGCTCGATTGCTTACAGAGATGCTTTAAAAGCTGCTAGATCTGCTTATTTTTCAAACCTATTAGAAGAAAATAAACATAATCCAAGGTATTTATTTGAAACAGTGGCTAAACTAACGAAAAAGAAAGCTTCAAGCTCAGAAGTGTCCAAGCAACACAGCAGTGATGACTTTATGAACTTCTTCACTTATAAGATTGATAATATCAGGGACAAAATTATAACTATGCAACCGTCTACCACAGTATCGCGCCAGGAAATGCATTTTAGTCTCCCTGAGGAAAAATTTTATTAATTTGTTGCTATAGGAGAGGAAGAATTCTGCAAACTCGTTAATTCATCTAAATCGACAACTTGTATGTTAGATCCTATACCGACTAAGCTACTGAAAGAGATGTTTCCAGAGGTCATATATCCTCTTCTTAATATCATTAATTCATCTTTGTCTCTAGGACACGTACCAAAAACCTTTAAACTGGCTATGATAAAACCGCTTGTTAAAAAACCACAACTTGATCCTACAGAATTAGTCAATTACAGGCCGATCTCGAATCTGCCTTTTCTGTCAAAGATATTAGAAAAAGCAGTTTCTTCACAACTAAGTTCCTTTCTAGAAAGAAATGATATCTGCGAGGATTTTCAGTCCGGATTTAGACCGTACCATAGTTCTGAGACCGCTCTCATTAGAGTCACAAATGATTTGCTCTTATCATCCGATCGTGGTTGTATCTCTCTATTAGTGTTACTCGATCTTAGTGCTGCATTTGACACCATTGACCACAACATTCTTTTAAATAGACTAGAAAACTATGTTGGCATAAGTGGAATTGCATTAGCATGGTTTAAATCATACTTAACTGACCGTTATCAGTTTGTAGCAGTAAATGAAGAGATGTCTTATCGATCACAAGTTCAGTATGGCGTACCACAAGGCTCAGTATTAGGACCGTTGCTGTTCACTCTGTACATGCTACCATTAGGAGATATCATTAGGAAACATGGAGTTAGCTTTCACTGTTATGCCGATGATACTCAGCTGTATATTTCTTCAAAACCCAACAAAACTTACCAATTCACAAAATTAACGGAATTGCATAGCTGATATAAAAAATTGGATGACTAGTAATTTCCTACTACTAAATTCTGAAAAGACAGAGATTCTAATTATTGGACAAAAAACTTCCACACGTAATAACCTAGAATACAGTCTAACACTTGATGGCTGCTCTGTCAAGTCTTCGTCGTCGGTTAGGAACCTGGGTGTGCTCTTTGATACCAACCTTTCTTTTGAAAGCCACGTGTCTAGTATCTGTAAAACTGCATTTTTCCATCTTAAAAATATATCTAAAATACGCCATATGCTCTCATTGGGAAATGCGGAACAATTAGTTCATGACCTCAAGGCTAGATTATTGTAATGCTCTACTGGGTGGTTGCCCTGCACGCTTAATAAATAAACTACAGCTAGTTCAAAACGCCACAGCTCGAGTTCTTACCAGAACCAGGAAATATGACCATATTAGCCTGGTTCTGTCAACACTGCATTGGCTCCCTATTAAACATCGTATAAATTTTAAAATATTGTTGATTACTTACAAAGCACTGAATGGTTTAGCTCCGCAGTACTTGAGCGAGCTCTTAACGCATTATAGTCCTTCACGTCTATTGCGATCTCAAAATTCCGGCCAGTTGATAATACCTAGAATATCTAAATCGACTGCAGGCGGTAGATCCTTTTCCTATTTAGCACCAAAACTTTGGAACAGTCTTCCTACCATTGTCCGGGAAGCAGACACACTCTTGTCAGTTCAAAGCTAGACTAAAAACACATCTCTTTGACCTAGCATACACATAATACATTGTAGACTTCTATAATTCAATGTTAGGCTGCATAGATTAGGTCAGCCGGAACTGGGAACACTTCCCTTAAATATTGATGTACTCGCTACATCATAAGAAGAATGGCATCTACGCTAATATTAGTGTCTTTGTTTATCGCGAGGTTTTCCCGCAGCCTGCCGGATCTAGGCCGTATCCAGATCTGACGAAGGAGATCCACTTGGACCCGATGACAATGCAGTGCTGAAGTATCCACTATCCTCTCCCTATGGAGGATCCCTTTCCCACTCTACAGATAAAGCGCTGTGAATTTCGGCTCGCGTACCCCGAAGTGATAAAATAAAACAAAATTCTGTATCAAAATTTATAGGCAAGACAAGTAGTTTGTTTAGGCTGGGTTGTATGGAATTACAAACCTGCGCACATATTTTCAAAAGCACATAACTATAGAATCAATTCTGAATGAGCATATGAACGCCGTCAGCGTTAATCACAGGTTCGCGTTTAAAGTCTGATCATTTCGACGGAGGTGAATCAATCAAAGTTAACTTTAGATGGAAATAA
The DNA here is from genome assembly GCA_030578255.1 of Tiaroga cobitis. Taxonomy (NCBI): domain Eukaryota; kingdom Metazoa; phylum Chordata; class Actinopteri; order Cypriniformes; family Leuciscidae; genus Tiaroga; species Tiaroga cobitis. The sequence goes on from CM060614.1 coordinate 22,476,568, forward strand.
CATTACTCAAGAACTGCTATAACGCCAAAACAATCTGTTACCTTAAAGGGTTAGTTCACCCAAAAATGAAAATTAAGTCATTAATTACTCACCCCCATGCTGTACCAACCCCGTAAGACCTTCGTTCATCTTCGGAACACAAATGAAGATATTTTTGATTAAATGTGACAGCTGGATCACTCCTCCATAGGCTGCCTAAGGGATTGAAACCTGACGGCCCAGAAAGTCCAACTAAGTCCAGTTAAACATTTTCTTCATTGACTTTCTGGGCCGTCAGGTTTCAATCCTTAGGCAGCCTATGGAGGAGTGATCCAGCTGTCACATTTAATCAAAAATATCTTTATTTGTGTTCCGAAGACGAACGAAGGTCTTACGGGGTTGGTACAGCATGGGGGTGAGTAATTATTGACTTAATTTTCATTTTTGGGTGAACTAACCCTTTTAAATTATATGTTTATCTCTGTAAAGTTGCTTTGAAACAATCCATTGTTAAAAGCGCTATATAAATGAAGATGACTTGACTTGACTTGATGCATAGTATCCTGGATCCATGAAATAACTGGCCTTTAAAAATAAAAAGCTGCCTGCCTCTATGGGAATTTAACATAGGGGTGCCTTGACTTATGCCCCCTGTATTTTAAGGAAGAATATTATTCATTCACAAAGAAAATTGGTGTCCTTAAAGGTTTAAATTTTAAAGGTTTAAACATTTTTTTTTAATTAAGGCATTAAGATCAATTTCCAAAAGATGATTTTTTTATTCATCTTTTTAGTCAACTTTAGCATGGGTGTGTTCACTTATTTTAAGCACTGTATGACAAGCACTGAGTGCTTCCGTCTCTGGATCAGCTCCAGCCAAAGCACGAAAGCACATTTTAATTAAGCAGTTGATCACGTGATGCACTGAACTTTCTAATCACACTGGTGTGATCGTATGCTCCAGGGACCAGCCTAGACTGATCACACCGGTGTGATCGTTCGTGTCAAAGGGTTAATGATGTAGAAGTATTACATAAGTGTCTACTAATAATAATATAATGCTTCTTTCAACAGCAAGTATCTCACATTCTTTGCATCTAAAATGGCTAATCAAATCAAAACAGGTGCCACTAGTATTAACAGTCGTCTGTACATCTGAAACGAAAGTGTCACTGTTTAGACCCTTGTATTAATATGTAATGTATATAAATATGTAAAGAGACTTGTGAGCAGTGGAGGAAGGGGGTGTTTCATCAAACCAAACCTAACACAAACGGTCTTGAAAGGATTATTATTTTTATTTAGTTCATTTTAGACAATAACAAGCATCATTTTTGAATCTTTGTTTGTGTAAGTAATTGTTTTTAAACATCATTTTAGGCGCTCAGATACCCCTACTTCCAAGTTGGACAAGTTTTGGGTCCCCGTCCCATGACCCCTGATGTACGGAAGGCTCAGATAAAGACCGTCCTGCCCAGTGAACCCAGATCAGAGCTGGAGTGTGTCTCAGAAACAGTGCTGCCATCACAGACTAAAGGCCAAAGTAGAAACTCCCATCAGCCACTGCAGCAGATTCCTTTGCCTCAGTCTCTCTCTCAGACAGACCGTCTCGCTTCATACACACAAAAGGTACAAAACCTCCATATCAAATTTATAGTCACCATGAAATCAAAATAGGCAATCCTTATTTGTTTATGGAATATTGCAGTATAAAATATGTATCTGCACATAATTTTTTTTTATGGTGAGCAAAAGAGACTTCTTTCAAAAAAAAAAAGCTTATGCCAAATTTTTGACCTGTAGTGTAACCATATCACTAAAGGCTGATTTATACTTCTGTGTTGGACCTATGCCGGAGCCTCTAAACTGTAGGCTATGCGTTGGTTTTCATTTATACTTCTGCGTCATTGTCCGTGTTGACGTGCAATTACACATGCAGAGGGAGCATGTGTAACCTGAGGGAGGGGTTCTAGCAGACCAATCACAATGCTTGCGGTTCGCGTTGAACTGACGCGTTGTTATATTTTTAGAGAGGTGCACTGCACGTCAGGGTACGCCTGCTACACACAGCCTACGACGTAGCTACGGCGTGAGTTTGACGCAGAGAAGTATAAATTGGGCTTAATACCTTTTATAAGTTACTATGAGACAGTTGTATTAGAATCACTTGCCAACCTTGTCTTCGCAAAGTTACTGTATATCCAATCAACTCAGTTCATGATCATCAAAAACAAAAAAGCAAAGCAACCCAGTTACTCTTTGGTTCCCACTTGAGGAAAGGGACATAAGCAATTTGGGAGGATATGCAATTTTCTATACAGCCCCTTTTCCTTTTTCACAGGAATTACATCAGTAACACATAAACCAGAAACAGACATCCATGCACCTCTATGATGGGTGAAATTATTTTCTGTAGTAATGTCACAATTACAGTACATAGGCATAAAAAAGAAAATGACCCAAAATGTTGGTATGTTGAGGTACAGTCTGTTACTTATATAAGCCAAATGTCCACTAAGCCGTTTCTGCCTTTCTTGAAAAAAATAAAAATAAAATAAAATATATAATGAAACTCTTAAAGATTGCCTGTAGTAGTTCTCTATTATATTTGAATACCCATATGAACATCAGCAGAATTATGCTTTGTTTTCCTAACATGAGGTGGTCGGGGGTGAGAACAGTTTGATTGGACTGAAGAACGGTCGTAGAAGGTGGGGACAGTCAAACATGAAACCATCAGACAGCTGGGATGAGTCTGACTGTTCTGATACCGCAGCTTCCCTCTCTAAAAAACCCAGCAAAGGCCTGGAGGAGGAGAAAACTACTCCACAGTATGATCGCTATATTCAAAGATTAACATCAGCAGTATTTACACTGATTTCATCTATAGCACATTTCAGTGAGCACACTATTCTAAAACCTAGTACGCGGCCTTGCTGTCTACTGACCTACAAACGTGCCTATGACAGCTACAAATAATATCTATGGCTGCTGACTAGGTTTGAGAACAGGGCTTTTATGTTTCTCTATTTGACTTTCCATTTCAATTATTCCATTTCAGATTTCAATCTTTCCTTCTTTTATGCTATGAAAAACTTTGCAGGCCCAAGGACCACAAACCCCTTTACACATTTAGCACTGTAACCAAGTTACCGAACACCAGCAGACTGAACCAGCCAGACTCTAGTCACCATATCACCTCTTCAGCCAGACAACATTACCTGCGCCAGTCCAGATACCTGCCAGGTAAGATCTCAGTTTGATTTAGTCACTTCATGTGTGGTGATTGATCTTTTGTGTATAAATTGCAGCAGTGCACAATTACATCATATCATGAACAAGGTGAATGATAATCAATGCATATCAAACCCAAGCACAATGCAATTCCTGACACCGCTTTCCCAAAATTTTTGATTGGTTCACATCTGTACAGACAAATTACTTTTCAGCCCGCCTATTTAAGTCCTGCTGAAAGCCTGTTTTAGTCTGAATTTTTTGACTGAGGAGTGACAGTGTAAAGCCCGCCCAATCGGTCCAACGACGGTTTCCAATAGAGCGGGTGAAAGATAACTGCAAGTTCGGTCTTTTCAGTAAGGTAAAGTAGTTCTTATTTACTTTTATCTGACTCCATTTTATCACGACCTCGAATTAAGGTTAGAATGCCAATTGATTTTTGGTCATTTATATAATAGTTTAGCTATGCATTTGTTTATTCTATTTAACTCTTGAATGAATTTACACTCGTTCATTCAGATTCCTATAACACTTTGAATCTCGCACCGACCTGGTATACGAATCTCATAATCCCAAATCTCATAATCACAAACTCGTCAGTCTTGGTCAATCGATATAGGCGGCGGCCAATATTCTAGGCAGCCTACTTGTTCATTCTAGAATATAGTATTGGTAATGGTAACTTTGTATAATCATGCTGTGGTTTCCCACGTACACTTAGGCCACATCCACACAAAGCCAGAGCTTTTCCTATCCGATTTTTTTCCCCTCGTTCTAAAAAAAATTCTGTAAACATGGTGCCATCTCAAGAAATATCTGCGTACACACTAGGGGTGGGAATCTCTAGGCACCCCACGATTCGATTCGATTACGATTCAGAGGGCTGCGATTCGATGCTAAATCGATTATCTGAATCTTTTTGTGTGACCATAAATACTTTGCTTTAAAAGTAAGTAATGACCCATAAAGAATTAACGTACAATAGATTTTATTAACATTGCAAAGAACCAACAGGAAAATAAATGTGTGCCTGAACTAGCAGCATACTTGTAGTAAATTAATAATATAACAACGTCCGGTACAGCCGAGTGTTTTTCCTCCTCTGGGTGGAAACGCGTCATATGGCTTCTCATATTTGTATTGTTTCCGAAATATTTTAGTTTTATTCTACAAAGCTTACAACTAGTGTGACTCTTGACTGTCCAGCTCCTTTCCCCCTTCAACTTCAGAAGCCAAAATATTTCCACACGTCAGCTTTTAACGAGTGTGTTTGGATCTCGCGCGCCATCGCGTCTCTGTTATGTGCACGCCACAGACGGTCCGGGCGGGCACTGCACTTCCGCGCTTCAGAGTTCCGTCTTTTGCGTTCCGTCAATATTAAGTTATTATAAATATATATCTAAAAGAAAAATTTTTTTTTTTGAAAATCGATTTTTGACATTTGTGAATCGATTCATAATCGTCCACGTCCGCATCGCGATGCATCTAAGAATCGATTTTTTCCCCCACCCCTAGTACACACGAAACCACTGAAACCGACTCAAAACGATGTAGTATACATGCCAGACCAGTATGTGGCGCTGTAATTCTGCCGCAGAGATAAACCAAAAATGGAGAAGAAGCCTTGGAGCATGTGCATAAACCTTGCGTGGTGTAAACAATAATAGGCTCAGTAGCTTCTTCTACTTTTTTTTTTTTTTTTTTACCAATAACTTTATTGAACAATATAAACAACCATAAATGGCCTGGTACAGAATATGAAATGTCTTAATCAGACAAGCATCATAGCATAAGAAAGAAAATATAAATAAATAAAGGAATAAAATAAAGAAATAAAATAAAAATACATTCAAGTAAATAATAAATAAAGAAATAAAAAAAAGCTTCTGCTTCTGCTACTGCTGCACAAACACAAGCATGTAGTCCGCAGTTGTTGTTGCTGTTACGTGACGCAGTGGTGTCTGACTACGGTCCACACGTGGGGTGATGACATCATCGCTTCACAAAATATACGATTGGCTGGCTTTGGCTGTACACACGAAAACGCAAGGGTGTCGTTTTCAGATGTATCCACTCTGGGACCCGGTTTCAAAAAAATTGCGGTTTGGAGATAGGGGTTGACCGATATGTGATTTTCAGGGCCGATGCCGATACCGATTATTACAGATCAAATAGACCGATAACAGATATTTTTAACCGATATATATATATATATATATATAGCCTATGTCTGATGTAAAACTGTAAATTAATGTCAAAATTAAGAATAACAAAGGGTTTTGACAACTACTTTAAATGATTTAAACATATCTTTGAATCTGAGAACTGTTATTAATAATAATAATAATAACTTGTAAAAAGTGCAGGGAGCACCCAGCAGCATTCTGTAAACATTTTGTAAAACTTAGACTCTATTTTAATGTTTAAATACAATTTTAGTAATCAAAAAGCATTTCTAATTAATTAAAATCATCAAACTTACGCAATTTATTTACAGTTGAACAAAAATTTAATTTTTAGGGCCTTGTGAAAAACCGAACTTTTATTTTGACGGGTTGCCGTGGAGATCTTTGAGTTTCTGTGTGTTTATGATATGACGATAACTTTTCTCAGTTGAAGCATTATAAAGCTCATGAAGTGACTAAGCGACTCTGGAGATTATGTTTATGCAATCATGTCCTCATATAATGATGCGGGCCGCTGAGGCTGAAAACAGCGCAAGCGTCACGCGTGCTCCAGTGTGTGTGTGTGTGTGTGTGTGTGTGTGTGTGTGTGTGTGTGTGTGTGAGGTAAATGAAATCACGCGTCTGCACCATTCATTTAGAGACACGTAGGATTCATATTTAAATAGTCTTTTTGCGGTTTGATTTGTACTGACTTGCTTTTTATTAATTCATCAAAAAGTCGATAAATTCCGTGATATTCCGCTCTATACAGTAAATTTCATTTTTATGACTGGATTCCGCGATTCCGTCTGTTTTCTGCATCGTGGAAATCACAGGGCTCTATTATATTGAGGTATTTTGCAACTTCAGTGTAGTAATCTATTGCTTCTTCAGCAAAGTCTGCTGCTGCCTTAACTTTGAGAGACAAAACTGATGCGTGATCAGTGAAGCAGCTCCAGTCAGTCAGCGAGTGCTCTCGGTGTGAGAGTGCAAATCTTTCAGTGCCTTCAGCTTTCCGCGGCAAATATCGGCAAATCGTTTTTGAAAATGGCCGATACGATAACCATAAAAATGCTTAATATCGGCGCCGATAATCGGCCAGGCCGATAATCGGTCGACCCCTATTTGGAGATAACGTGACCTACTGACAGAGATGCTTGAGTCTGGAGCTCCCCTACTCAGCACTGATAAATCATTTGTTCAAGTTAGAGCCTTGGTAAAATCAATAATATCTGTTCCCTGGGTTCGTTTACCAGTGTGTGATGGCTAAACGACACCCTTTACCGTCCTCTCCGGAGATGAAACGGCTGAAAGATCCTGATAATGAAGCGCTGAGCAGCATGGTGGCCGTCGAGCTAAAGCTATAGCTAGGTATCGTTCGAGAAATCTTTGAGGAATTTCAACCTGTTGCTGAAAGAATCGGTTTCTTGGAGAGAGAGATGAATTTAATCAGTAACAACTTCGATAACATTCAGTCAGCGGTTCGGAAAGTAAAGCAGGATTCGACCAAAGTTAAGCTAGCCGTAGACATGCTACAAGACAAGATGGCGAGACTGGAAGATACGAGTCGTCAATGCAACATTCGTCTCGTCGGCCTTAGAGAAGGGGAAGAGGGCAGCGACCCTGTGTGCTTCATGCAAACACATCTCAGATTCCTTCCCTTAAAAACAGATCAGTTGAGCTGGAAAGGGTGTATCGCATCTACACTAGTGACAGCAACAGGAAAGGCCCGCGAAAACATCTTTAAACTACTACGCTTTCAGGACAGAAACGCGATCCTCAAAGGAGCTTGAGCAGCTGGTCCAATGCTTCACAAGGGCAGTTCGCTTCTTTTCTTCCCTGACTACAGCAACCAAACCGCCATGAAAAGACATGAAATGAATTAGGCTAGGAAAAAACTCATGCAGTATGGGATCCCTTCCTCAATGATTTATCCTCAATGACACATCGCGGATCAACCTCCCTTCTTGAGACGCCGGCCGAAGTGGAATCTTATGCTTCCCAGCCCCAGGAATCCGCATCGCCTCTGCACGCATCTGATGACGTACCAGCTGCGATGTTAACGGACGCCAGCCCGGAAACCATAGCAACTGTCTAAAATCTTGTCGAACGAAGGGATTATACCGAGTATTACATCGGTGAACCTGTATGCCGAGTCGGCCCTTGGACTCGAGTGATATATTGGCCACGTATCCAGACAAAGTTATTATACAGGCTGGCAGGAAAATTTGTTCTTGTTCTTTGCTTTAGCTGCCTATTCATTCGGTTCTTTTTTTTTTTTTTGTTCCTTTATCGTTCCAGATGCCATGAATTACTCTGACTGATTTATGAGTTATAGACCTTAGTTTTATGAATTATTATGACTGATTTATGGCTCTCAATGTAGTAACTGGTAGTGGTAGCCCTTCCCTTTTCCATACATTGTTCTGATGCGGATGGTCGTATTACATATGTACTTGGTTCATGGTCTAATATTAAATATGCTTTTGTCTCAGAATAATATGGGCATATTCGTTTGGAGCATATACTGAGTCTTAAAGACTTAGCGTTATATGTGTGCCTCAATCCTGAGCAAGTAATTGTAAGTTTTGAGCACAGAGAACTATATTTTGCAAGCACATTGCATTATATTTTGAACAGAAATTTACAATCGCAAAAAAAAAAATTGTTTGAGCAAAGAAAAAACGATTCCGTGCTCAATAAATGTATTTGCTATTATCCATATTAACGTGCAATAATAACCCCTCTCACGCAGTTTACAGGTGCTCTCTCACAAACTTATTCTCTGCGCTCCTGTCAAGTCCCTCTCTCTCCTCAACCTCTTAATTCTGTGCGCGCTCAACTCTTGACACACACGCTCGCTCAACATACAACAGCGTTACAAGTGTGCCACAAAATCAGCCAATCGGAAAATTAAAGGTCAATTGTGATTGGCTATTGGTCTCCAATCAAATCAAAGCCCATCTGGTAGAACTATCTACTACAGCATCCCGGAAGCTTACTGAAAAAAAAATAAAAAATAAAAAAAATAACTGACAACACTGTGAGACTAACTGTCATGTTTGATGGGGGCTAGAGAAGACATCTATCCATAAAATTCATTTTTCGTCATCTTTGTGCTGCATGGTGATTGGAGACCAACAGCCAATCACAATTGACCTTTAATTTTCCGATTGGCTGATTCTCTGATACAATCATATCAGAGAATCTCTCCTCAACCACCATTAGTGGTTATTAAATCTGAGGAAATCACAGGATCCGGCCAAATGATTGGATACAGAATGATGCACTTAAAATGTATCCAGAACGTATTTACAGTGAAGAGGGAGACAGAACGGTTACTGTTGTGTTCTCGACCCAGATAGTGTTGCTTAGACGAGCACAAAAACACCTCAAAAACACTGCCACATAAAGTGTGGACCAGATTGTGATACCTACTCTGGCGGAGTCTGTCCGCTCGTCTATAGGCAACGCCATGGTAATTCTTGTTGGTAGATTAGCACCTGTGTAGAATTTTGTTGAAAGCCCAGATAAAAGTAAAAAGCTACTATTTTATGTTGATCCATGGCAGTTCGACTTCACAAGTGCATTTATTTACACACACACACGCGCGCGCGCTCTGAGCCAGTGGACGCGCACTATAGAAGACTGTATTATCGTAATGTTTTGACTTTATTCTCGAAACGTTTCGACTTTAATCTCGAAATGTTAGATTTTTTTTTTTTTACAGATTTTTTTTTTTTTTACGTTGCGGTTCAGGGCTTCCGTAATATTGGGCTTTTATTTCTCATTTGAAATTTTTTTTTTTTTTTTCAGTTTTCTTGCTAAATAACATTTTTTTGTTTATTTTCTTTTCCACAACATTTTCAAAATTATAACTTTTCTGGGAAGATAAATAAAAAAATAAAAACTTTTTCAGAAGTAATAGTTTTTGCATTTTATGTGCTTTGCCACATATTTCAAAACCACATAACTGTGACCATAACTCTGACCTATTCAGGTATACGGATTAATCAGAAATAATTTTTTAGATTATTTTTTCACAACTCGAAAATGTGCAAACTGAATAAAAATAAATAACTACCTCAAACTGGAGGTCAACATGTTGAACATGCATGTAGTGCAATAACATTGCAAAATTCTACCTTTTCAGGTATATACGGTTTAACCAGAAATACATTTTTTGATTATTTTTTCACAACTCGAAAATTTGCAAACTGAATAAAAATAAATATGGTGTTTTATACCATATGTTGCATACCTGTTTTAGTTACAGGTATGCAAAATATTTTCAAAATACATTTCATTAAAGGGTAAACCCTAAACCAACTTTTTTTTAGTTAAAGGGTTAGTTCACCCAAAAATGAAAATTAAGTCATTAATTACTCACCCCCATGCTGTACCAACCCCGTAAGACCTTCGTTCGTCTTCGGAACACAAATGAAGATATTTTTGATTAAATGTGACAGCTGGATCACTCCTCCATAGGCTGCCTAAGGGATTGAAACCTGACGGCCCAGAAAGTCAATGAAGAAAATGTTTAAATATTCCATGTCACAACAGTGGCTCAACTATAAGTTTATCAAGCGACGAGAATACTTTTTGTGTGAAAAAACAAACAAAAATAACGACTTTATTAGACTATTCCTTTTCTTCCTTGTAGGCCTGAAACGAGACTTCAAGAGATTTCCACGACGCATGCGCGAGAATTGCGATCTCCTTCAACTACTTCAGTTAAGTTCTCGCGCGTGCGCGTCGTGGAAATCTCTTGAACCACTGTTGTGACATGGAATATTTAAACATTTTCTTCATTGACTTTCTGGACCGTCAGGTTTCAAATATTGCCAGTGGGTGGAGTCAGGCTCTGACCAGAGGTTTAGTTACCCTTTAACAATGTTATTAATTTGACACTTTTTTTGTTTACATATGCTTTGAATTGAGCAGCAGAATATATATAACACTAAAATAAGTGAATCAGCTAAATTAGTTGAGCAGGTGATTACCATTTTTCTTAATGTGACACATACGTCACATCAAAATTCCACCTACTGTTTTAAGGTTAAAAGCCCGATATGACACATGTCACCACAACATTTTCAAAACTTGTTTTATATCAATTTGTACAAGACATGTTTTAAAATCAGGTCAAGTGTAATCTAGGATATGTTATTAAAATATTAGAATTGTTGCATGGGTTGAAACATACCTTTAATAACAAAAACAAGTGTTTTTAAAAATGGCTGACACTGCAACATGTGCACACCAGACAGGCCACCATTTTGGAAATGTTACCATGGCAACAAAAATGCACACATTGTCACATGACTGAACCTGGGTGTTCCGTAAATGTCCCTTAGGGACTTCCTGGGTTGAAAGTGAGGTATAATGCTTTAACAAAACCTTTTCAGATGATCACCAGTGTTTGTGACACCCACGTCACAGCGGGTTCTTATGGGTTAAAGTATATTACAAACTTTTCATTTAGACCCTAAAGAATCATATTAGCTTGTACAAAAATGGCATTATATGACCCCTTTAAAGTTGTTTAATGACTTCATAAATCTAGTTAATGTATGTGATATATGGCGATTGAGAAATGGTGTTAAAGATTACACATTCTTCTCAGCCCGCCACAAGAGCTATTCGTGTATTGATTATCTGCTCATATCATCCACTCATATCATCAAAGTAGATCTTACCTATCCTTTCAGACCACTCCCCATGAACTTTGTGTCTTATCCCTGTTACTGTCCCCTCTGGGTGCAAACGTTGGAGATTTAATGTCCCTTCTTTGTGATCAAAACTTTCTATCACAGCTATGTTCTTCATTAGTAGAGTTCATTAAATTTAATAGCAAATCTGCAAATAATCCCCAGTCTCTATGGGAGGTAACAAAATGTTTTGTTAGAGGGAAAGGTATTGCCTTCTCTTCTTTTCAACAAAAATCTAGAAATGCCCGCAAAAAAACAACTGGAGAGACAAATTCGGCTGGTGGAACAGGACCTCAAAATTATCTATTGTCGATGGAAGGCAGATAAATTACGTGCACATAAATCTGAACTGAAAGGATTACTCTTACATAGAGCTGAATTCATAGTGCACTGCACAAGGCAGTCATATTATTTTAACGGTGAGACCAAGCAAATTATTACCGCTACGGATTAAACATATGGAGGCTGGAGCAAATATAAACACCATAAAGAATGAAGGCATTCAATATACCCAGCCAGAAGATATAAACCAAATTTTTAAAACTCTTTTATGAACAGTTGTATACTTCTGATAAACTGTGTGCTATCAGCGATTCACATTGTTTCTTGAACAGTTTAATTTTCCTAAAATTGAGGAGTTTTATTATGATATGCTTAATTGCCCTATGTCACTTGAAGAATTAAAATTAGCTCTGGACTCTATGCCAAAGAACAAAGCTCCAGGTAGTGACGGAATTCTTCCTGAATTAATTTCCGTGATCTGGGATATAGTGGCACCACTTATTCTAAATTCATTTAACTTTGCGATTAAAGTGGAGCCCTACACAGAGACCAAAATACAGCTCTTATAAGTCTTTTACTTAAAAAAGACAAAGACCCTTTGGAATGCGCTAGTTATCGTCCTTATTAGTTTAATCACCGTTGATGCAAAACTTGTTGACAAAAATGTACCCTTTAGACTAGATAAATGTATAAATTATGTCATAAACTATGATCAGTCTGGCTTTCTCAAGGATCAATTTGCATCAGATAACATCAGATGATTATTATATATCATTCACAGATCCAACTCTTATTCGGGCCTCCTCCGCAGTCATCTCATTGGATTAGAGTGGAGTTTCCTTTGGGCGGTTCTTGAACATATAGGGGTTGGACATGGATTTGGACATGGTGGTTCAAACACTTTATAACAGTTGTTCAGCTCGTGTACTCACCGGTTCTTTAGTGTCTCCATCTTTCGCTCTTGGTCGAGGTACTCACCAAGGCTGTCCATTATCACCTTTGCTTTTTTACTCTGGCAGTGGAGCCATTGGCTCAAGCGTTACGCCAGTCATCTGCTATACAGACCATTATTTGTGTAAATACCTTACATAAAATCTATCTTTACGCAGATTATATTTTGCTCTCCAATATTTCTGTGTCTGTTCCCGAATGTTTAAATCTCTGACATATTTGTTAAGCTTTCAGGCTACAAAATCAATTCGAATAAATCTGTTTTAATGCCCCTTAATAATGTAGCAAGACAGGAATCTAGCAGCCTACCCTCTTTGATCCCCATAGTCAAACAAGTTAGATATTTTGGGTATTACAATATCCCCATCTATACACCATATCCGTAAATATAATTTTCAAATTCTCTTAAAGGTGCAAAACGCAGGTTTCTGAGTTTTTGCAGAACTACGCCCCCTCTGGCGACAAGCGAAACTGCAACGCGAGTTGTGCACGCTCATAGACCACACGCACACGCACGCATGCACGAGCATGAGCTGTTAATAACTAAAGGAGCATCTGCCGCACAGATCTTTGGTGTACAGCCAAAATGTCTTCAGAGGTAATAAAGTTATAAATCTGCAAGTCATTTCAAATATATGGAAGGAAAGACATTTGAGTAAATTACTCTTATGTGTGAGGGGAAAACGGGGGTAGTAGAAAACTCTGTTTATGTGTTTACTGTATCCACCTATGATTGTTATGAAAACACGTTCATGAACAATATAATTGATTACTTCGCAATAGTTCAAAATAATAATCATACCGTACACGGTTGGTCAACAACGTTCACTCAAATGTCTCAAGGTAATAAACAATCAAATGTCACCATGACGTTTTCATAAAAGCCAAACAGGCTAATCCGCCGAAGACTTGCGGGGTTCAGCCTGTTGTATTGATCTGCTAAGTAGAATATTCCAATAACAATCAGTGTTGTGCAAGTTACTTCCAAACTGTAATACATTATATATTACTTGTTACTGTTATTTAAAAGTAATTCATAAATATTACCGTCTCAGAATTGTAATGCGTTAGCATCTTTTATTGGATATGTTTTATGTTTCATGTTGTACTATTCTTCCGAACACAATTCCTAGTTTATGAAACTGTTCACTAACAATGGTAGTAAAATCAATTCTGATTGTACATGTATCTAGCTTACGCTAAAGCATTACACATTTTACGCATCATCATTTGTTGTCATACATAGATTGGCCGTATCAAACATTAGAGACTGGGCTATATCTTACCGTTTTATCAAGAAAAAAGCCAACTGAGGATCCCGTTTGAGACCAAGAGCAGACCGGAGATCTCTCCATTTGTTGAATGCCTTCCCGAGGTTGACTCTCGTCTTACTCCGACGCTTGTCTGACTCCAATTTGGCCCTTTTGGTGGCACTAGACAAAATTTTTCTTTTTTTAACTTTACGTGGAGTTTGCGTTGGGGTTTGGAATGGACAACAAGCCGGTCTCTTTGAATCCATCTTCTATTTTTGACGCACGAGTTGTCCGCTGATGCGGAGAATGGCGGCGCCGGCGAATACACAAACTTGCGAGACAGCCTGATGAGCGTGAACGCGCATGACGTCACCCCCAGTCTCAAATTCGAGCCCGAATCCCTCTTATATATTTTACTGTACAGGATTATAGAGGCAATCTCAGTGAGCAGAGAAGGGCTCAATCAGCCCATCAGGCAGTTCTTTAAGCATGTATAGGAAGAAAAACAGGTATTTTTAACATGAAAAGTTGCGCAATGCACCTTTAAATAAGATTAGGGAGGATTTATATAGGTGGTCCCCATTATTTTTAGCTCTACATGGAAAAATAGTTACCATTAAAATGAATGTCCTTCATAGGGTCAATTTCTTATTTTCTATGTTGCCGTTACCACCACCCGAATGTTTCTTCAAAGAGCTCAATGTGACTATTTCTAGATTCATATGGGATAAAAACCCAGAATCCGGCTTAAGACAATGCAATGTCGGAAACTTGATGGGGGTCTATCTCTTCCGGACTTTAAATCATATAATTTAGCATTTAAAATAAGAACACTTAAAACCTGGGTCAACCCCAATTCTCTTTTTCCTTGGCGAGATCTAGAAGCGAATATCACCTTGCCTGATCGCTTACAAGATCTACCCTTTTCGAGTACTTCTAGAAACTCTAAGAAAAAATATGGACCAATCGTTGGAAGTTCCTTTGATGTATGAAAAAAGGTTGAGAAAATTATGGGAGGTCATTTTTTATATACAAAGACAACACCTTTATGACATAATAACTGTTCACAAACCGGAAACAAGCCCTTTGACTACAAAGCCTGGTCTGATTGTGGTATTCACACTTTGAATTACATTTTTTGGTAAGGAGGGCCTCAAATCATTTCAAGACGTGAGTTCAGAATTCTCCTTACCGGGATTTTCCTTTTTCTTATATTTAAGGCTGAGATCAGCCCTAAAGGCATTTGGTATTCCCTGGGCTACTAATGTACTTCCACATCCTTTGGACTTTTCACACCCCCTCAAGTGCCTTAGTCTCCAAGGTCTATTACTCTATTCTCTTTCAACAGTACTCCTATATACCAGCTATTTATTCCTGGGAAAAATAAGTTACAATCAAGCCTGATTGGGATGTAGTATGGGTCAGGTGTTTCACTGCATCTAAAAACCTGGCACATCAGATGATCCACTACAAACGTATTAATAGGGCATACATTACTGTATAAAGTTTATACTGTATAAACTGTATAAGTTTATTGTATAAAATGAAGATCAGATCTGATCCGTATTGCCATCTATGTAATAACTCTATAATAGGTTCTTATTTGCATATGTTCTGGGAATGCCCTAAGGTGGTACCTTTATGGACCCTAGTATGTACTGTCCCCTCTGACATTTTACATTTAGAAATACCTTAGGACCCCTTGCTCTTCTTGCTCTCAGATGACTCTACACTATAGCTAAATACTCATCAAAAGAGGATCTCATTGGCAGCAGGTACTGCAGCCAAAAAGACTATCTTAAAGCTATGGATTGAACCATCCACCTCTTCTGCTTCCATCTGGACTGCTAAACTCAATGGGGCCAAGGACACAACTATTCAAAGCTGGTCAACCATAGAGATTTTGTTAGAAAAACAAAAACCTTGATATCCTAATTATGTGTACGTGTCTTCTATACTTATTTTATTTTGGTCTGCAATGTCATGGCATCTGTTTGTTTTACACAATTATTTTGTTTTGGTCTGGTTAATTTCATGGCATCTGTTTGTATATAGCTAATTGAATCTGTGATATATGTTTCTGATTCAGCTGAAACCTATAATACAATTGATTAAAACAATAGCAGTTTCCGGCTCCCAAAACGCCGGATCCATCTAGACGAAATGTCGATACGATACAAAATGTTTACGTATACAGCTAAACGCGTCTCCGTGTGGACAAGGCCTTAGTTTGAATAATATTACAATAATCAGAGGTTGAGGCTCACCCTATTTAGATTGGTCTAACAACTCACTGTTGCTCTAAATGGAAACCCCATTATTAGCCTGTACAGACTAATGCCAATGTGTTAGTCGGAGCTCTAAAACATCAGTCGGAGTGCATAGATTTGTGGTGTTATGGACTTAAGATAATCTATTAAAGTTAATAATTTCAGGGTACGTCAGAATAAATCCAAATGTAACAATTTATTAATAGTCAAGTAAATGTATCATGCCAATTACACAATCAATTTAAAGATAATCAATACAAAACATCAAATGCTCTGTAATAAAGAGTAAAATATGCATGCCTGACGTTAGAACATATATATGATCTGCTTACAGAATTGCACCAAGGAATTTGTAGCATTTCCTTAAAGGGGTCATCGGATGCCCATTTTACACAAGTTGGTATGATTCTTTAGGGTCTTCGTGTAAAGTTTGTAACATACTTTGGTTAAAGTCCCTGTAAAGGCAATTCTAAAAAAAAATTCTAAACACATTATAAATGTTAGAAATGTATTGCTAAAACATATTACAAAGACTGAACTGTGAAGTACTGAATTGTGGATTTAGACCGTTAAACAGTTTTTCACCATTGCTATTTTCTGGATTTTTTGGGCGGGGCTAAAACTCCTGGTGCTCCTGAGCTCCTGGACACGCCCCTACTTGATGACGCACTGGAGCCCCTGAGGCTGGCCCCTAACAATAGAGCACATTCGTATGGGAAGCCAAACAAACCAAGAGTGGGATGAGACAGCGGGGGTTTACAGAGCTCGCGCCGCGCTGACATGTCATCTGCGCGGTTCAATGGTCCGAGCCGCGCGGCTGATTCGTCAGCGCAGCGCAGACGTGTTTCCTAGCGACACTCAATGGTCAGCACGGCGCGGACGTGTTTCCTAGCGACACTCAATGGTAAGGGCGGCGCGGACGTGTTTCCTAGCGACACTCAATGGTCAGCCAATTTAAACAGTGCAGCGCAAACCATACATAGCCTACATGCAAATAAATGTACAATAAAGAAACCCCTCCTTCCTTACAAAAAATTGGTTCTCTGCTGAAGTTTAGGAGTTTTAATAATGGAGAATTCCATAATTAAAACAACTAATTGTTATTTTTGAATAAAATGTTAAAACTAAACGATTTTATGTTATTGATATTTTGTGATGTAGATTTATAGGGTAAATTCAGTGTGATTTGGACACTTTTTGCCATTGAGGTGAATTGGAAAAAGTGTCCCTCCCACTACGTGTGTGTGTGTGTGTGTGTGTGTATACATATATTGTGTATTCACCCACACTATATTGTGTATTCAGGTTGATTGGGAGGGACACTTTTTCCAATTAATCTCATCGGCAAAAAGTGTCCAAATCACACTGAATTCACCCTATAAATCAATATCACAAAATATCATAAAAAAAGCATAAAAAGCTTAAAGTCTACAAATGGCTGGATGCAAAACTTATAACAATAATAAAGTACATTACCTGAACATGTAAACTGTCTGATATAATTAGCCTACTAGAAGGTTGGCGTGCTCCTCAAGACGACTACGATATTTAATTGAAGTTTCTGCTTTGTGCAGCTCTTTCCGTAGTCTCTATATATATGTGCAGTTCTTCAGATTATCGACGCACAACACTACTCTTTTCTAACACTATTAAAGATAATAAACATAAGAAATGTATGCATTTTCATTTCTGTCCTTCTTTGTCTTCTGTAGGAAAAACTCCTAAACCTCAGCAGAGAACCAATTTTTTGTAAGGAAGGAGGGGTTTCTTTATTGTAAATTTTTTTGCATGTAGGCTATGTATGGTTTGCGCTGCGCTGTTTAAATTGGTCAGCACCGCGCAGATGACATGTCAGCGCGGCGCGAGCTCTGTAAACCCCCGCTGTCTCGTCCCACTTTTGGTTTGTTTGGCTTCCCATACATTCGCATCAGTTTGGCGCTCAATCGCGAGTTACTGTCAGTACTATTAGTTACTACAGCCTATAGTTTGCTAGCTAGCAATGCCTTCGACACGGAAATGCGTAGGCTACTACCTGGATGCGATCATGTACAAAACAGATCAGTGTCTTTATTTAAATTTTCTAAAAACGATCACATCAAGAAGAGGTGGATTAGTTTTGTGAAGAGTCAACCTTGATGGAAAGCTGAGGATCACCACCAACACCCGCCTCTGTAGTGATCATTTTACACAGGATAGTTTTATAAACTTTCGTCTGAGACAACTGGGATTCACTGATAATCCGCTGTTACTGGTGAATGGGGCCGAACCGACTATCTCCCGCCTCGGCCTTCATCATCTCCGTCCCCGTCCCGAAAGCAGTATCACCTAATATCACCGTCGGCAGCTTTCCCGCAAGTGGGCGTGGTTTCAGTGGAGCCAGCGGACACGCCCGCAGCGTTTGAGAGCAGAGAATAATGCTAATTTTTTTCAAGATTTTGATAGCTTATTTTATGTACTTGCCGGCTTTTTTATCATTCAAATTCGGCTGGGTGGCTGATAACACATTTTTCTGTGGTGTGACAAACTCAGAACTTAACTTAATTTTGACTTTACAGGGACTTTAAAATTCCCCAATGGTTGTGTAAAACAACATCCTTTTTACCTCCTCAAAAACAGCTGTTTTCAGCGACCCGTTTCGTTGCATGTCTCTTTAAATGATAATGAGCAACTGCTTACTGCTTACCCCACCCCTCTCTTCCGTGGGGCGTGTCGACATAAGACAGTAAAGTGCTGCCATGGCAACCTGCCTCGCAGAAATTATACAAATGGCTGAGGGAGGAAATGTGCTAATACGGGACAGTCCGTCAATGGTCGTGGGCGGAGCATGACCAACATGACATCATATTGCTCAGAAAATCCAAACGGCTTGATCATTGAGAGTGTTTAGGGTTTTTGAGTATAAAAAAATATGGTGGTTGTGTCCACACACTGCAAAGACGCATATACTGTGAATGCAAACACCATATAAAAGTGAATTTTGCATCCGATGACCCCTTTAAATACCAGACCAAGACAGAAATCAGCTAACAAAGGGAATTTGCATTGATCAAGTCTCCAGACATGGGTAGTTTACACCTTTTAAGGACAGAAAGTCATTTGCATGAAAAACCTTGGCAGAGGATCCACCCTCCTCTGGAAGCAAGATATCTCCAAACTCTTAAAAACGTTATTACCTATTGGTTTACTTCTTTGGGAATGAGATATTTGTTCCAGTCGTACTGAGACATTTCAAATGATACCAAACATGTATAGTGTTGTATAATAATTGTTCACATTAAACCATACAGATTTGTGGGTGAATGTCAGATGGTTTCAGCATGTGGATAGTAGGGATGGGGTAAGAGGGGGTGAAGGGAAAGAAATGTAAATTAAGACAATACTGAGGTGATTGACTCAGTGTGGTTGTGTCTTGGGTGGGGAATGCTAATTTTGCAAGAGTTTTCTCAGAGAGTAGCCCTTTCTGACACTTAACAGCTTGACTCCAGTCTTACAACAGTGTTGACTCGTACGTAGGCACAGTAGCACTGCAAGCTATGCAATGCTCGTTCCTGTTATCTCAGGGAACCGAGGTTATGTTAGTAACAGGAGCGTTGCCTTTCAATACGGTTGACTCGCATTATGTCAGTTTTTCTGATGCTTATGGGGAACGTACTGCAAAACGGTGTGGTACTAGCACAGAACGGAAGGCCATCCTGCGAGCCCGTAGCCTGGGGTGCTTGATGTCAAGGGTTCCATGGCAGGCTACTACAGACATAGGGACTTAAAATGCGTCCGATAAGATGGGCTCGGGTATGGAACCAGAGACTGTGGGGCATGACACCATTAGGAAAAAACTCTAGAGAATGTGGAGCGACTAAGCAGACAATATGCGTGCCTGAAGAGCAGGGACGCCTAGGTTGTAGAACCTGGCAAAGGTGGACAACAAGGACCAGCCGGCCGCCGCACAGATGTCGGCAATGGATATTCCGCTAGTCCAAGCCCACGAGGAGGCCATGCCTCTAGTGGAATGAGCCCTCACTCCAATAGGGCACTTCAAGTCCAAAGACTTGTAAGCTAGTGCTACTGCATCCACTATCCATATGCCATATCCTATTTGCTCGAGGGAGTGGCTTACCAAACTAGTCATGAAGTGCTTGAGAACAATCTCACAGGCAAGGGCCCATTCTACAAGGCGCCTTCAGAAATAGTAAAGCTGGTGCCTAGCTCGAAAAATAGACCAAGCTGAATGCGATGAGATGTCAGTTCTCTCGTTTCTGCAGGAGATGCTGGATAGTGGGCGCGACCCCTCCACACTCAAAGTTGATGTGGCGGCCATCGTGGCAAATAATCCCCCAATATCCTGCCAATCGATTGGGAAGCAAGACTTAGTTGTTAAGTTCTTCAGGGGGCTAGGAGGCTGAACCCTCCACGCCCTTGTTCGGTCCCAGCTGGACCTTTCCACAGTCCTTAGGGCACTACGGGGCCCTCCCTTTGAGCCGCTCGAGTCAACTGACCTCCGGTCCCTCTCGCTTAAGACTGCCCTATTGCTGGCTCTAGCGTCAGTTAAGTGAGTTAGAGACTGGCAGGCTCTGTCTGTGGATCCTCCCTGCCTCGAATTTGGCCCTAACAACAGCAAAGTGGTCCTTAGGCCAAGGAAAGGCTACGTGTCAAAGGTGCCTGTCTCATCTTCTGTCCAAACATACTGTGCCGCCTTTAAAAAATTATCGACTTTTTAAAACCACCTCATGTGGGCGTAAAAACATTTATTGCGAAATTGACGTTTCCATTTCCATTGGGCGTATTTTCAATTTTCAATTTCAATTTGCGCAATCTGAAGGGTTATGAGGGTTACATGCTAATGATTTAGGAGTTTTGAAAAAAGAGGAGTGGGTGGATTTTTACCAATTATAGGGTGGGTGTGTACATACACTGCCAACACACATTTATGTTCAAACACCATGTAAAAGTGAATTTTGCATAATAGGTCCCCTTTAAATAAGTCAGAGTTTTTACTCGTTGATTCTGTCAATCCTAGGGTTAATAAGCAAGAACACGCCATCTCCGAGCAACAAGGAGTCTCAACAAGACTTGTGGGACACCTCAGCTCTGATTAACAAACCGCTCGCACCCATTGGAGGAGCTCCAATGTCCAGAATCAGCCCAGGTGAGGCCACAGCCACACACCTATATCTATATAATACGTGAATTAAAGCTGAGACTTCAACAATACGCAATTCACAATTAATTTGCATTCATCCAAGACGTAGTGCTTGAGGTCTTTTAACCCTAGAATGCATGAACCAAACAACCTACACAAATGCATAAAGTGGGTCAAATTTAACTACTGTATTTATTGGTTTTCTTAAAATGAATTAATTACTTTTTAATGAAATAATTGCAATAATTGATGATAGACAAATGTTTTAATTTATCCGATGTTATCTTATTATTATTTGTTCAATAAAAGATGACATTTATTATTTTTTAAATGCATTAGTACTTTTTTTTAAACATTTTTTTCAAACTAATTTAGAACTACTGTAAATTAGGCTGTAGTCTAAACTTTCACTCCCCACATTTCTTGTAGAATGTGAATGAATAAATACGGGACATTTGACAACCTTTATGCAACCTTGGGGTAGTGATACAAATAGGACATTGATGAATAAAACATTGAATAAACAAATGTTATTTTAACACAGTTTTAAAACCACGAGTAAATTTAACCTTCTTTATGCATTCTAGGATAAGTAAATGAGGCATTGTAGCAACCAATTTGTATAAAACTCCCTTTTGTCTTAGCTTAGTAGTTTGAGCCTAGTATTTGTATTGCTTATTTGCCTAATGTTAAGGACCCCACATTACTGACCAAGTGTTCATTCAGTCCATATTCATATCCATATTCTTAACTTTCCCACCTGATCTCACTACTTCAGTGTTGTGCATCATTCAGAACTAAATTGACAATGCCTTTTAAATTCAAATCAAAGAGGATGCAGAATTATAATTCAAAATCTAAATAAATAAATACAAATACTTTTCTGTTTTATGCATAACCCATCAAACACACATCATATAATTAGAAAAAAAGATACCTATACAAATAAAGAAATACCCATAAAAATGACGTGGCAGACATTTGGTGATGTCATATGGCAACATCTGTTTCATGGCAGTATAATTGTTTTGACAGAATATGACTTTATTGTTTCTCAAATGCTTTAACAATTCTTTATTCTACGTATCAGTGTATAATGGGCATAATTGGTTAACATTAGGAATATAATTATTTATGTTTTGTAACAAAACTTGTCAATGAATAATTAAATTATTTTTTGTGTGACTGTTTTGAATTTCTTTGATTTGCAATTAATTTTAAACCTTCCATTTTCAAATTCAGTTGCCAGATCACTTTCAAATAAATATTTTGAATTGACATGAAACCAAATCTAAAATTCAGAATTTTGCACAACCCGGCTTCATGTAATTCTAATTCTTGTCTACTTTAACTGTACTACTGTCCATCGTTTCTCCCTGCATGGATTCAGAGGAAAGCAGCAGTAAAGCCACAGATAAAGCTAAAGAAAGGACACTAGAGCAAAATGAACATATCAAAGGTACATATCGCAACAGTGCTGTTCTGATTTTACCCACATCATGGATTTTGGCCTGTGGTGTAAATGCCTGGAAGACATTTCAACAAAAATCACCAGTCATTGAGGAAATTGATTACTTAAAGTCCCCCTGTAGTCAATAATTTAATCCCTTAAAACTCATCTTTGATCACAAAAATGACATATTTAAAAAAAATTTCCTTGAAAAAAAAATAGCTTGAATGTAACTCTACACCCTTGCCTCATTTAGTATGCGTGGTTCTACACTCACCTAAAGGATTATTAGGAACACCATACTAATACTGTGTTTGACCCCCTTTCACCTTCAGAACTGCCTTAATTCTACGTGGCATTGATTCAACAAGGTGCTGAAAGAATTCTTTAGAAATGTTGGCCCATATTGATAGGATAGCATCTTGCAGTTGATGGAGATTTGTGGGATGCACATCCAGGGCACGAAGCTCCCGTTCCACCATATCCCAAAGATGCTCTATTGGGTTGAGATCTGGTGACTGTGGGGGCCATTTTAGTACAGTGAACTCATTGTCATGTTCAAGAAACCAATTTGAAATGATTTGAGCTTTGTTACATGGTGCATTATCCTGCTGGAAGTAGCCATCAGAGGATGAGTACATGGTGGCCATAAAGGGATGGACATGGTCAGAAACAATGCTCAGGTAGGCCGTGGCATTTAAACGATGCCCAAGGGGCACTAAAGTGTGCCAAGAAAACATCCCCCACACCATTACACCACCACCACCACCAGCCTGCACAGTGGTTACAAGGCATGATGGATCCATGTTCTCATTCTGTTTACGCCAAATTCTGATTCTACCATCTGAATGTCTCAACAGAAATCGAGCCTCATCAGACCAGGCAACATTTTTCCAGTCTTCAACTGTCCAATTTTGGTGAGCTCTTGCAAATTGTAGCCTCTTTTTCCTATTTGAAGTGGAGATGAGTGGTACCCGGTGGGGTCTTCTGCTGTTGTAGCCCATCTGCCTCAAGGTTGTGCAAGGCTTCACAAATGCTTTGGTGCATACTTCGGTTGTAACGAGTGGTTATTTCAGTCAAAGTTGCTCTTCTATCAGCTTGAATCTGTCGGCCCATTCTCCTCTGACCTCTAGCATCAACAAGGCATTTTCGCCCACAGGACTGCCGCATACTGGATGTTTTTTCCCTTTTCACACCTTTATTTGTAAACCCTAGAAATGGTTGTGCGTGAAAATCCCAGTAACTGAGCAGATTGTGAAATACTCAGACCGTCCCATCTGGCACCAACAACCATGCCACGCTTAAATCACCTTTCTTTCCCATTCTGACATTCAGTTTGGAGTTCAGGAGATTGTCTTGACCAGGATCACACTCCTAAATGCATTGAAGCAACTGCCATGTGATTGGTTGATTAGATAATTGCATTAATGAGAAATTGAACAGGTGTTCCTAATAATCCTTTAGGGGAGTGTATAAATAATAAAATTAGCCCCACCTCCACTCACTCACACCAGGGGCATGTTCAATTTCAAAACGGTGCGCAACGTTTTGCTATGGTTTCCGGGTTGAACACAATGTTTCCTGGAAACGCGTGCACCGGTGTGCAACGGGGTTTGAGATACATTTTCTCTTGTTTGGTGGGTGTGTCAGAACTGCACTCCAATCAGCAGCAACATGTATATAAAGCACGCGGTATTAAAGTGAACTCGCACAATGGGTTCAAGGAAAGTAATTTACAAATGTGTTTGATGTAGCTCGGTATACGAAACAACTGAGGATATTAGAAGACTTGTTTGTCGTAAGTTTTATTGTAAAAATATAGGATATCAAAATAATGATGTAGTTGTTTATATTTTTAGCTTCATTGCAAGTGTATGACATTTGGTATAGAAATAAACAATGGTAATTAAGTGCTTTTCCAAAAAATGAGAAAGAAAATACAGGGTATTAAAACAGTACGAACTACAAATAAAGTCAGTATGTGAGGTTAAATAGATGTTTTAGTCTGAATTAGGTAAGATGTGTGCTTCCATTTCAGAAATTTCCACAAATCCCTTCACTCGATTGGGATGTACTCTTGTGTTCTGGACGGCAAGTGCAGTAACTGTAACATCGGGCATATTTTGTAGTATTAAACACATATTTGTACTGACTTCATCAGGATCCGAAAATTCTTCACAAAGAACACAAAGAATGGGCTTCTCAGCTGCCATAGTTGCAACTCTTGCGTCATCAGAACAGTGTTCAACGCATCACCGTTTCTGTTTAAAACACGTTGTGCAACGTTTTGTCGGGGCTGAACGCAGCCCAGCTCAGAGATCCACTCGTTGATAATCACACGTTAACTTGATTGGTTACAAGGTTGTTTGTGATGTCAGAAACACCAGTGATTTCAAACCGCATTTTAAGACTGTCTTTGGTTCAGTGCAGGTCAAAATACTCAACAATGGTGTTGACTTATGAATTTGCACATGGTTTGTCTTAAAGCATATTAAAAACAACACACGGATATATAACATCATTAAAAGCTTGATTTTCACCACAGGGGGAATTTAATACTGACATTTTTGTAGAATGAGTAAATTTAACACCTCTTAAGTGGATATATTTTGCAAAATTATAGAGAATCAAGGCCTTGTTTGATTGTTTATTTAGCTGGTTGTGCTCTCTTTCTTGACTCTAAGTTGTGGCCTCTGCTCACAGGAAACTTTGTAACCACCACATACAATCTCTCTGGAGGATACATGCCTTCTTTCCAGAAGAAGGAAGTGGGATCCGTAGGACAAAGGATTCAGCTCGCCCCTCTCGGACACCAGCATGCACGTAAGAGTTCAATTTTACAATTCAATATCTAATAGTCTACTTCTCTCTACTTCTAGTTTTGACTTTATGTGTTTGTTAAAGGGAAAGTTCACCCAAAAATGAAAATTAGCCCATGATTTACTCACCCTCAAGTCATCCTAGGTGTATATGACATCAGTGTTTCCTCTAGGATTTTTTCCAGCCGTGGTGGCAGGCCTATTTCGCCAGGGGGAGGGGGCGTGCCCCATGAGTGATATTCAAATTAACAACGCCCCCTAACCCCAAGGTGATTAAACCTCCCCTAACATGAAAGGCTCCAATAAGAGCGGCAAAGCGATTATGCGCATCCCATGCGCAGAATGATGCACTTTAAGCAACGCGACGTCACAGCGCGCAGCACTTCGCATTGAAAAGTTCAAAGCACAAAGAGATTATATCTATCTATGCTTAACCCTCTGAGGTCGGCTATCGCGCCGGCGCGATAGTCTCGCTTTTTTCTTATCAGTGCAAAAGAAACTCAAAATACTCTGTTGATTTTGATCTTACATATTAAGTGTTGTACATCATTAGATCCTGATAAGTGTCTATTTTTTTTGTGGATACTCACAATAAAAACAAAGTGTTGTGCTTTTCGCCAAATAAAGAAAAACAAACATGATGCGCGTTCTGCCTTCTCTCTGTCAGTGAAGTCCATTCTGAAACGCGTCCTAAGATTATTTTTAATTCCGCGAATACTTGTCATACAGGCACGAGTGTTTTTCCATAATGAAGCTTGAACTCTCTTCTTTTAAATGAGTTAATTTATATAAAAAAAACAAATATTCTTAGCTTATGTAATCTGTATGAAAAGAGAGAGATGTCAGTATTTTTCTTTCCAGCTCATTATACCTAATTACGCGTTAATGTGCCACGCCCACGGAGAGCGCGCGCTATTCAAACGCAAATGATTTTAGACGAGCCGTTCAAACATGCCAACGCCCACCAGCTGGATTATAAAACACATCGTGTTTAGTAAGTATCTTGTACAGCTGTGTACACAGCGTATCCTTTCACTGTGAGGAATATCTAACCCTGGAAAATGTACCAGAAGTGCTGGTAGTTTCATTTCGAGGCGCAACGGATCCAGCTGATGTAGTAAGTCATTTATTCTAGTGCTTTGTTCTAATCGTGATATTGAAGTGTCGGACTGTAAACCGCAAAAAGACTGTTTAAATATGAATTGCGTGTATGTGTGTAGGCTAAATGATGAGTGAACGGCAAAGGCGCGCGCGCTTTGTTTACAGTTATACAGCGCGTGTCTGTGCCTTGTTCATTCACTCTCGCACCTACATTAGTAAACGTTATGTTTACATAAACACATCTTAGTAGGCTATAGCAATATAGTTTGTATGAGTAAAAATAGACTGAAATATGTTGAAATAAAATGTCTGTATAAGCAACAAGCTGCAAATTCACATGTATATACTAATATATCATACACAATATATTACAGACTAAATATGAATGTTTAGACACGATTTTGTGATTAGTTTTGGATAGCTTATAAAGTTTTGACTGTAAAAAAAGACTACTGTCACATTAAATAGGTACGCTTTTGTTCACCAATTTCTGCTCATAGTTAAATATACTATAGTATGATGTTTTGTCAAAAATAAAGTAGGTATATTGAATTATCAACTAAGATGTTATTATAGTGTTTGTTCCAATATTCAAACTAATGAATCCTTACCTTTTTTAATACGTATGATAAAATGTATAGTTTTACAAAGAAATACACTTGAAATATTGTTAAAATTGTAATTGTTGTTGTAATTGTAACCTATTTGTAATTGGTTACAATTTCTAATTGTAAAATATGTATAGGCTATATAGATCATTTCTTTTGTCCTTGCATTCTTTGGGATCCTGTGACACACCTGTGTGAAAGGGCTAATTAATATGCAGCTCATTATGCGGCACATTATCCGGCCTTTGTCTTCTCAGGTGTGAACACGCCTCCACGCATATTGCCTTTCCAAACAAAAGGTGTCTAATAAAATTTAAATCAGTGTATGTGTTTGTGTAAATGATTAGGCAGGATGATTTTCAGATCATTTTGAAGCAAAAATTCTAGGCAACAACACTGATTAGTCACAAGTCTTGTGGACACATATTTAGTATGTGTTTTGTGGCCTTATTTCAGACACTTTAAGTTTTAGTTTTTTCAATAACCATGCATAAGCAATATTCTCTCAAAAATACAAACATGTTTCATAATTGTTGCTGAGAAATTACGGTAGTCCAGTTTGTGCTATATTGAGTGAATTTACACCTTTGCCATTAACATGTTTATAAATAACTGAAAAAAGCACAAATGTCAGAGCATGTCAGAACACCTCAAGGACCCCAAAAATCCTTAGACCTCAGAGGGTTAATGTATTATATCTATGCAACAGTTTATTGAGCCTTTTCTTTTAACAGTTTTAAATTTCAGTTACAGTGCGCATGAAGAACAATTCACAGCGCTCTCTACTCCAGTGCGGTAATCTAACAGACACCCGGGAGAAAGGAATATGATTTAGAAAGCGCAATAAAGCAAAATAAAGTTATTTTATGCAAACTATAGACCTTTATCTACAAATAAAGTATAATAATGGGAACATTGATCTTGAAGAGAGTGTCGTCGTGTTACTGTCGTAACCGGACGCGACGCGCTGTTTGAATGCTGAATGGAGAATGACTGAGGAGAGATGAGTTTCCATTAACCTTAACTTAACGACTTGCATATTAATTTTACCTCACATTATGCTATTGAATGACTTTAGAAGTCTTGGAATATAATGTGAAAACTTTATGGTGCTTTACAATGTTTTTTATGCCTTTAGCTTAACAATAACACAATAGTATGCACAATATCGGACCTCACGGAGAAGCTGCAGCCGTGGCGGGATGATTTTAGGTGTGGCGGCCCGCCACGGCAGAATGAATATAGCGGAAACACTGTGACATTCTTCTTCCAGATGAATGCAATCGGAGTTATCGTGTATAGCCGAATATAAGACGAGGTTTTTGTCCTAAAAATAGGCTGAAAAATGGGGGGTCGTCTTATATTCAGGGTCATCTTATATTCGAGTGGAGGAATCGATTGATAGCCTTTTTTTCCCGCGCCATCGACTGACGAGAGCGCCGAGGATCTCGATGCGGCGCGGATGCGCTTGGAAAAAATTAGCGCGTCGCTTCCATTATGAGCGCGCCTACATTTGAAATAACGAACTTGAGTGCGCAAAAGACGCGATATGTGAACAGGGGAGGTGGGGGGGGTCTCTGCTCGCTTGTCTCCGTCCGCTCTGGCATCCTCTGTGAACGGCACTTTTTCTTGCGCGGCACGAGCAGAGGGAGAGAGAGAGAGCGGGAACGACCCCGCAGGGTGGTTAAATCCATCCCGTCGCACTCAGGGCAGCCGCGGTCATGGCCAATCAGGAAGCGCATATATGCTGGTCTCCGCTGATGAGCGGGCCTCTACACGAGGCACAGGTGATGCGAGGCATTTGGAACAACGCCTCGGAAATTTGCTCTTAAAATTATTTTCTGTTGAAAACCAGATTTTTTTACACAAAAATCTATTTTCCCCAAAAATATGTCTGGAAAATGGGGGGGGTCGTCTTATATTTAGGGTCGTCTTATATTCGGGTATATACGGTATATTAAAAAATGCCCTGGCTCTTCTAAGCTTTATAATGGCAGTGAATTTCTTTTTTGAAGTCCATAAAAGTGCATCTATCCATCATAAAAGTGATCCACACGGCTCTGGGCGGTTAATAAAGGCCTTCTGAAGTGAACCGATGCGTTTGTGTAAGAAAAATTTCCATATTTAAAACTTTATAAAGCAAAATAACTAGCTTCTGGCCAAACAGATTCCACTTAAGTCTAAGCGCAACTTATGCAAGTAATGCGACGTACTGCTGATATTTACGCTACGCCATGACACACTATTCTACTTCTGACGTCATAAGTTGCTCTTTAGGCGTAAGTAGACTGCGTATGGCTGGAAGCTAGAATTTGACTTTGTAACATGTTAAATATGGATATTTTTCTTACACAAACGCATCGCTTTACCTCAGAAGGCCTTTATTAACCCCTCAGAGCCGTGTGGTGCACTTTTATAGACTTCAAAACAGAAACGGCCATTCACTGCCGTTTGGTCTCGGGCCAAAGAAACACCCTTTTTTGGGAAAGATTTTGGCGGAATGATGTAATTGTGAATTTTAAGGTACTGCAGCTACATAAATGGTCATATAACCCTAACATTTTGCATGGTGTATCCTGACACATGTAGGGCAAACTAGTAGAAAAAGATTCTGGGGATTGCTGCCTTTTTGCTGTCAAATATCATGCAACTATTTCTAAAAAGAGTTGAGACTTGACTTATGTACTGCTATACTATATGAAGTGAATTGCATGAAAAGTGAGTCATGTTATGCCCCTAGGTGAACTGTCAGGGTGCAACATAGTGTACATTCATACAAAATCAATTAACCAAATGTGAGATTTATTAAAGGGGTCATATAATGCCATTTTTTAACAAGCTAATATGATTCTTTAGGGTCTAAATTACAAGTTTGTAATATACTTTAATTAAAAATTCTCATTAGTATTGTAAGAAAACACTTATTTTACCTGGTCAATAACAGCTGTTTTCAGCACGCCGTTTCAGTGCATATGACTTTAAATGATAATGAGCTTTGCTCACCCCGCCTCTCTGTTCTGTGCATACACCGTTTGAACACAATAACACAATAACCATAACGCGTTGTTCAGTATAAATGTGGGATTATGACTTACATTGAGAACGTCATACATAGAAAACATGCCATAATGTACCGAGTGTAAACCTTAGACGCATTCATTGTGAAGCGTGCAGCTAGCGATTTGCAAAGATTAATATAAATATTAATATAAAGTTTAATAAAACGTTACACTCACTTCAGTTCTTCTAGAGGTTCAGCAGGAACACGAATATCTGGTACCGATCCTTTTTTCATTAACAGCTTTTAGCAAAACCAGCTTTATACTGATCCTCGTTTATAAAGCAGTCTGGTGTGTGAAATGATTCGCGCAAACATGAGAGCATTGACGTTGCTCGTGGGGAATATTCCCTTCGAAAACAAACTCAGCCACTGCGTCTTAAGTGGTTCGGATTTAGGAACATTAAAATGACTGCTGTGTTCGTTATTACACCCAAGAACAGATCACCACAATCGCTTAGATGTCATTCTGCTCATAGACAGTGCTCCAGCATATCAACAATGACCGCGCCAGTCCGCGCAGACTATGATTGACAGCTCGCTCGCACACGAGCGAGGGCGGGTCTGTGTTGAAACGCTGCTGTCAATCAACAATCGTGGGAGGGGCGTCCGATTTGGTGACGTCACAAAATCGAACGGCTCAATTTGAGGCAGGGGAAAACATAAGGAGATTAAAAAAAAAACACTGGATGGATTTTTTATCATTTTATGATGGTTGTGTACAGGCACTGCCAACACACATTTCAGTACAATCAACTTGTAAAAGTGCATGTACCATTATATGACCCCTTTAAAGCATAAAATAGAAAACATTTCTTTGGTTCTTAGATCTTTTTGCTGCTTATCCATGCTGTACTTAGACGACTGGTCATGTTAGTCTATTGTATGAGTGTAGAATGTAAACTCTCAATCATCATTTTCCTCCTCTTCACCTATATTCGTATGGATTTCATCAGTCAAGTCATCTTCATTTGTTTAATTTTCTGCCAAGATATCAACAAGGGCTTTGGGGATGACGTCGCCCTCAAACCATAGTGGTTCTAGCTTGCCTGTCTCTGTGTTTATGCGAAATCCATGGTCAAGAGGGCTTGGAATTTCCGGGTAGTGCTCATGAGCCCTCTTCCAGATGCATACTTGAAAGTTTACTCTTTTCATGTGCTGTGTGCATACTCCATCTCAACAATCGATGGCTTTTTCGCAAAAAAGAACAAAGCAAAAGGAATGAATCACATGATCAAAGATGCTGAAAATGCACAACTTGCTTCTCTAAGCCAATGTGCTCTCATTCAAGATGCAAACTCCTCATTCTACATGTGCGATGTACCACGGACATTGAAGACTATATCAGAGCACACCTTCAAAAGTCTACCTGCTGCAGCTGAAACGGTATTCAGCACAGACACATTGACCATCTTTATTCATCAAAATCAGCTGAAAGAGATTGCAGAGGTTGTGGTGAATGTTTTATAGTTAATGGGCTGAATGTTCATCAACCCGCTGATTGGAATGGTTTTCTCACAAATGATGAAAACAAGAAGGCACTCATTCATTTACATCTGGATCACTGGAGCTCTCATTATATGATGGAAGACATCATCCGAAGGCCTGTCATTTTAATAGAGGCTGGTCAAGCTTTCAAGATAGAATGCAATGATGGAGTTATGTCAAAAGAACTTCTACCAGAGATCTGTTTAAAACATGAAGAAACAATATGTGAGGCTGATAATTTACATGCAGTATATCCAAACCAAAATGCCTCACATCAGAACAGTTAGAGTCAGAGCAAGACATTTTCTTGATCCGCCTGTATTATGCCAAGTCATCAACTGTCAACATCATCTTTGACATGGGAGATAGACTAATCAACATCAACCAGCTGGCTGAAGATTATTCACAGAAACACATTTCAGCTTTTCTGGCCTTGCATGCGTTCACTGCTGCTGACTGCACTTCAGCATTCAAAGGCAAAGGGATGGTCCGTCCGATGAAGATTCTTAATCAGAATTCAAAGTTTATTCAGATCTTTGCTGAAGTGGGGAACTCTTGGGAGCTCAATGAACAGATTTTCAGCGGTGTTCAAGAGTTCACCTGTTGCCTCTTTAACTTTCTTGATTCGACGATTGAAACCATAGCGGCCAAGGGCGAAATTGTCAATCACACATTGGGGGGGACAGCTGTGGGACTTTTTGTGTTGGCGCATGCACACATTTTTTTAATCAAAATAAAGTAAAAGTCATGGTCCGAATGTTTGTAATTGTATAACACAACAAGGAATTTAATTACATCTGATCGTCAAACTAACGTATACTCACCCTCTAATGATTACAGCATCTGCATCAATTACAAGCCTAAATTGACAACAAAGCGGCCAGTGATCTCTCTCTTATATTCTTCTATAAACATATGGTGGCTATAAACATTTTGATTAAATTACTGTTATAGGATAACAATATTCTAATATCAAGTCTTGAGCAATGATAGTAAAACAGTTATGTACTAATGAGGGAAAATGCTGGTTATTTTTTTATAGGGGAAAACCTCTTTTCCACAAGATATTGAAGCCAAAAAATTATCCTTAATTTTGAATTACGTAAAACACGTTGCGGCCGCATACAGACATAGGCAATGGCGGGTTGCGTGCCTATTGGCTGTCATGCGGCAACTGCAGCAGCCTATCGAGAGAGGCCCTTTGGTGGCGGTCCAATGGGGGCGCATATTTTATGTAGAGCTATATCTTTGTTTTGAATGCAGTAGCGTGTACAGTAACGCGGCTAGCTTGTCAATAGTCATCCCATTCATACAAGCTGTATAGTATTACAGTCGAAATTCACAAATTCTACAATTTGAAATTCTAATGAAATTCACCGGGTTGTTATCTAAGGGATTATGTCAGCCAAATACAGGATATTTACCATTCATAAATATGTGCCAAATGTCTGTCAGATTTCACGCTCCTAACTCTTCTTCTGTTTGGTTGTTCCTAACTCACTGACGGTGCACGAGCTACTAAAGGTATAGGGAAAACATGACATGGATTTCAGGAGAAATAGGTTTTGTTAATAACAGTGGAAGGCAAGTCGAATGGATTTGGGAAATGGACCGGCCGGGATTTTATATTTTCGGAGCTGGAAAGAAAGACGTATTTGCAATCACATCGCCCGCATAATCATACAGTAGCCTATGATCAAATATTGGGGGGGACAAATTGTCCTTCTTTGAATATTGGGGGGGACGTGTCCCCCTGTCCCCCCATAGAATTACGCCTATGATAGAGGCAAGGAAGATTAAAGTCAAGAAGATGTGTGGCTCAAGCCTTGAGTTTCGACAGGGTCTCTTCGTTGATCTCTCAACCTTCCCACCTTGCAAGAGAGTTCTCTTACAGCACATGAAAAGAGTAAACTTTCGAGTATGCATCTGGAAGAGGGCTCATGAGCACTACCCGGAAATCCCAAGCCCTCTCGACCATGGATTTCACATAAACACAGAGACAGGCAAGCTAGAACCACTATGGTTTGAGGGCGACGTCATCCCCAAAGCGCTTGTTGATGTCTTGGCAGAAAATTAAACAAATGAAGATGACTTGACTGATGAAATCCATACGAATATAGGTGAAGATGAGGAAGAGGAGGAAAATGATGATTGAGAGTTTACATTCTACACTCATACAATAGACTAACATGACCAGTCGTCTAAGTACAGCATGGATAAGCAGCAAAAAGATCTAAGAACCAAAGAAATGTTTTCTATTTTATGCTTTAATAAATCGCACATTTGGTTAATTGATTTTGTGTGAATGTACCCTATGTTGCACCCTGACCCCAGTTCACCTAGGGGCATAACATTACTCACTTTTCATGCAATTTCTTTAATATAGTAGAGCAGTACATAAGTAAAGTCTCAACTCTTTTTAGAAATATTGTTCATATGCAAAAAATATGCTTAATCCCATATGGAATGGTAATGCTTGAAAGTTCTGCTTTCTTCAATTTGAGGTACAGTTGAGAACTTTGGTTATACCAGCTGTAATCCTCTAGATAGAAAGGTCATCTTGGACATAAATTGAAGCTTATAAACTTGGGAAGTTTTTCATGTACATTTGAGGCAGTGATATGTATAATAAAATGCTTGAAAATTATCACTTTTGATGACAATTTGTCAGGCGGACAGACATTTTTTTTGTCTTTTGGGGTATGTTGATATCATGTTGCATGATATTTGACAGCAAAAAGGCAGCAATCCCCAGAATCTTTTTCTGCTAGTTTGCCCTATGTGTCAGGATACACCATGCAAAATGTTAGGGTTATATGACCATTTATGTAGCTGCAGTTCCTTAATATTCACAATTACATCATTCCGCCAAAATCTTTTCCCAAAAAGGGTGTTTTTTTGGCCCCTGAGACCAAACAGGGCCGAGTTGGGTGTGGCCATTATCAACTTGTGATGGCCCAAGGTATAAGATAATACGAAATAATAATGAAAAAAAGGTAGCAAAAAAACATCCTGAGAAGTGGACCTGGCTCCCGACCTAACTGACATCATTGTGGAATCACTTTTCTACATGGCCTGCATAAATTGATATAATTATGTTGGCTTCTCAATACTGATATTAAATTTAAATGTGGTGTGTAATTTTGTAAAATATTTTCTTTCTTTGTTTGAGCAGCCCAACCAACCAGAAAATTTCCAAAACAATAGTAGAAGGCACATTAATATTCATGATGAAAGCAGCCTTCCCCCACCATCCTATACATGCTATATATTATTAGACTGACATTGCAACATTGCCTCCGATAATGGCGTAATGGTTTGAGGTGTGATTATCTGTTTGTCTCAGTCTAGTTTGAAATCCATTTGGTGACACTTAATGCCACAAAACCTACACCAATGTTTGATTTATCTGTGGTGGCCTGCCACAATATCAACATTGAACCAGTACCCCCTACCCCCCTAGAGGGACCAAGGTCCTCCCACCAGTTTCACAAAATCCTGTGGGAAACACTGTACACGCTTTGTTTATACTTGCTATTATTCTTCCCAGCCCCAAATTTTTTAACTCCTAGAGCTTTCAAGCTTTTTATTCTTTTTGTTCTTGCTCTTTAAAAAACTGACATGTTTACTTTATTTATGTTGTTCTACACATAATTTTCTAGAGCTATTTTAAGATCTGTCGTATCTTTCTTCATTCGTTTATTCATTCACTCTCTCTGTCTATCACTCTCAACTCATTTATATCTGTTCTTAGTTGATCTCTCTGCCACTGCTGACTCTAAAACTGGCAAAGCTAAACCTTCAAAGTCCAAACCTTCCTCTACAGTTTCAGTCAATGAGATCTCTGAAGGTAAAAGCTCAGAACAATAGTTGTCTTAGTCAACACCTCTTCTCAGGGTCCAAAATTAACGTTGCCACACCTGCCAAATTTATTTTTTTTTATTAAAAAAAGTTTTTTTTTCCTTGTACTGTGGCAAAAGTGTATTAGTGACAAAAACACTGAAAACAGTGTCACTTGCAGCATCATATACAAGTTGTCAGTCTGCGTCTCTCTGTGAAACCGCAACTGTCAAAACGATGCATTTGAATTTAGAAGCATTTGAATTTAAATAAATAGATTTGATTTGAATAACTTGCACCAGACTGTTGTTCTTACATTGTAATGTAACCCATGCTATGTTGCAGTTCCTAATAAAGTTACTGGTCAATTGGCTTTATTTACAAAAGTTTTTAAATGGTAAATGGACTGCATTTATATAGCGCTTTCAACAGACCCATGGCCACCAAAGCGCTTTACATATTGCCTCACATTCACCCATTCATTCACTCATTCATACACCGACGGCAGTGTCAACCAAGGCGCCATCCAGCTCGTCCAGCTGAGGTTAGGTGTCTAGCTCATGGACACCTCGACACTTGGTCAGGTGGAACCGGGGATTGAACCACCAACCTTCCCGTTTGTAGACAACCTACATGAACCACTACCGTCCCTTTTACTTTCATTTAGCACTTGGCAAGTGTTAATTTTGGACTCTGCCTCTTCATTGTTATTCTCTCAAAGTGGGCTTAAACTTTGGATTTGTCGATTTCTCAGATTATGATGGATGGAAAAGGAGAGCGGACCGAACCCAACTCAAAGGAACGAGTTACTCAGCTCTAAGCAAAAACTCCGCCAATCTCATCGCTCGTGCTCCACCGGCTCAGCCAGTGCATGGACGGGTTGACTGG
Organism: Tiaroga cobitis; assembly: GCA_030578255.1. Classification (NCBI taxonomy): domain Eukaryota; kingdom Metazoa; phylum Chordata; class Actinopteri; order Cypriniformes; family Leuciscidae; genus Tiaroga; species Tiaroga cobitis. The sequence continues at coordinate 22,512,802 of CM060614.1, forward strand.
GCTGCAAAATATGGAAACCATCGCTAGTACATCTCATACGAGCTACAACTGCTGTGAGGACTAAAGTCTGTTTCAACAATCGTAAATAAGAAATACAAAGATGTTATATGATATGTGTTTTTACAGCAGCTAGGATAAATCCACACCATTTAAGCCCATGGCTGCTTAATTGTTCAATAAAAGCAAGGATCTTTGAATAATGGCTGTTTTAAAAACTTAATTTGATCATCTTCAGTCATCTTTCAGTTTTGTTCAGTTTATGCATTCAATGCCTGTAATCCTTTTACAATAAAATGGATAGATCTATATTATACATATTACATCTATTTTTTGTAACCCTTTTGAATTTTTTTTAGGTATGCTGTTTTTAAATATTCTATTGTTTTCTCTTTTTTTGCATTACTGTGATTCATGCTGGAAAGCAGTGTTATGTTTTGTTTTATTCTCTTGTATCATTTATGGCTTGTATAATTTTTTTCTTTGAGAACTATCACATGAACATATAATGTAGATAGCATTTATTGGGTTCAACCGAAGTCAAAACAATATATAATGTTTTGTAAGTATTTTATAAGCATAAAATGGGCATGTTTTTAACACAAGTCTTTAATTCAGAAATTCACCCAACAACATTTTTTTATTGTACATTTTATACAAAATACCTATAATGGCTAAGAGCTGTAATTACATGTTGTTCAGCAAGAATGACTACCTACACTTGAATGAAAGTAGATGGTAATTTCTGTATGGGTATCATGATTGCTGAGGTTTCTGTAACATTCCGGCTCCAAGTTTTGCCAGCATCAGGACACTGCAAGGAACAATTAAAGGACTAGTTTAGCCAAAACTGAAAATTCTGTCATCAAGCTATATAAAAGACAAATGTTGGTCTGTTCTTTACTCAAAGCTATTGGATGAATTCAGAAGAAAATAAATCCAGCAGATGAGGCATGTGAACTACTTTTATAATAGTTCTTGTTTTTTTCATTGATGCTAAGAAAGTCATACAGGTTTTTTTGTCTCGAGATGCACACCAGTAATTTTTTTGTTTTTTTTTTCTAGGGCAAGTTTGTAAAAGCTACTTAAATGTCTTAATTGAACTAAGGTCTAATCCTGGTTTACACTCCCCTTTACACATTTGGCTAGAATCTGCATGCGTATGCATGCGAATATGATTTATTTGTCTTTTTATTTTATTAGATGTTAATTTATTTCACTAACAGCCAAGAACAAAAATAATTTAGGTTTTAGACCAGGATTTTCCAAACTATGATTCGTTCGTGAGGGCACTGCCGAGTTAATGAAGCACTAATAATTAATTGAATCTTGAAAATGTAAAAAATATAAAATAAATAGTTTTAAAATGAAAACACTAAAAAAAATGAAAAATAATAAAAATAAATCTCAAAGGGGTTTGGCTGACAAAAACTTTGGGAATCCCTGTATTAGACAAATGAAGTGTGATGTGTGTTAGATACCTCGCTCCAGCGATGAGACCAGCTGGAATGATTTTGCGTGAGTTATAGAATCTCTTCCCCATGACAGCAGTAAGTGTTCCGGATGCAGCTGAGAGAGAAAAACATTGATGACAGATGGTGTAGTTCAACATCACCATTACTTAATTTTATAAAAAAAAACAATCACACATACTGCTCCTAGATTACTTTCTGACTGCAAAAACAAAAATAATTGCAGCCCTAAAAAAAAATTACAAACCTAAAGACACCCAAATATTTTTGGGGTCTTGTGATGTCTGGTAAGCACCGAACCCAGCCAAACCCCCAAAGAGTAGTCCTGCTGCCAGGGATGGGACACTGCCTGCAGGACAACGGAATTAAAACATAAAATGTACTAAAACACTGATGAATGGTATAAATTGTATAAAATGGCATGATGTATTCAGTGTACAAAACAAAGTTGTTGTTTTTTAGCATTTAGATGTAATGTCAAGTCAACTTTATTTATATAATGATTTATACAATAGATATGGGTTCAAAGCAGCCTGACAGTAATAAACAGGATAATAACTCAATGACGCAAACTTTATCAAATATGAGACTAATCAAAATTCTGCTGTAAAGCACCTCCACAAAAAGACAATAGTGTCATTATTCAGCTCAAGACAGTTCAATGTCTGTTTGAGTTAGGTTCAATAACTGTTGATGTTGCAAAATTCATCACTTATAAAAACAAACTTGATTCAGCTATAAAGCAGCTCTACAGAAGACAGCAGTCATCACCCAGCTCAATTTACTTAAAGTTTTGTTCTTGAGCATCTTATGCATGTTATTATCCAATAAAAATGATTAACAATCAATAGGGTACAACAGGGCTAAAAACCTCATTTAAGGAAGATTTTCGGTCCCAAAGTGTATGACATTTGTATTGAATATAGAAGAACCAAGTTGGTTTAGATTAAAAACGTAAACGTGGTGCATGTGTGGCATACAACCTGATCAAGCTTGTGTTTAGCTGGTCAGTCTTGGCTAGTTTCACAGTCTGACCAGCTAACAAAAAAAAACCTAACCAATACCAGCCTGACAAGCTAATGACCAGCAAACCAGCTTGGGCTCTAATGTAAACTCTCTGAACATGGTAGCCTCTTGAGCTTTCTCATTACCTGCTTTGACATATCCTATGACTCCTCCAGATGCTACTAGTGCTGCGTATCCATAACCAGCCCAGTCTACTGCCATCATCAACACCTGAACACACAGAAACATTTTAAACACAGACAGTTTACAGCCAGTGTGTGCCTTGTTTGCAATCGTGCACCTGTTTAAAAATGACAACTGCAGTAGAATGGGTAGACTATTGTACAGCTGACTCAGAAACACTGAAACCCACACGCACAATTTCAGATCTCAGATAAGTGCATGACCGGTTCATAAACCGCATGTTGTGTGCTATCAGCTCTGAATGCAGAGGCTGACACAGTGTTTATTCATAATATTTGATGATGTTACTCGATCTATTCTAAATTACAGCACTGCAATATAATTATTAATGTTAATACTCGCTGCCTGAGTCTGTTCTGCCTGATGTCCTTGTCTGGTGGTAGAGTGTGTGATGGTCGACTCGAATTGCGTAATGACTGACAAACTGAAACGCCAATGAAAACCTTACCCATCTGACGCACATCCGTTACAACCACTGATCTATATAATGACTGGATAGCTCATGAAGTTCTAAACTGCCACCAGGCAGTGAAGCCACCGGAAGTGTTCGAGCGGCCATCTTACGATTCCCTACCAGCAGAGGGCTCCAACGGCCGAAATCATTCTATATAGATCAGTGGTTACAACGTTTCTGAAGCGGACTTATGGGAAATGAAGTTTACTCCAAACTTTCTAAATTTCACCAAAAATCTTTGATTGCTTGGAAAATGGTGCACGAACTTTCCCCAACAAAGAAATACCGAGGAACATTTTTTGTCACATTTTAGTCCAAAACAAATCCCTTTTCTTGTTTGATATAGGTTGTTTTGACTTATTATGGCAGTAGCCTTTACTTGAGTAGCTATGTAAAATTTATGATCTTGTATAATGTCCCTCTGCAAGCAAGGACTTTCAATTCTGTCATCAAAGTCAATACTAATTTAAGCACACTTATTTAAAGCACATTCACATTTGCTTTAGAGAGAGAGAGAGAGAGAGAGAGAGAGAGAGAGAGAGAGAGAGAGAGAGAGAGAGAGAGAGAGAGAGAGAGAGAGAGAGAGAGAGAGAGGGAGAGGGAGAGAAATCTATAGAGAGAGTTTGCCCTATTGATAAAAAGTGAAATACAGCAATAGGCGACATATCGATGCAACTGGAATAATTTCTTTTGACAATAAAGGCATGTATGTGTGTGTGTGTTTAAGTTTGTCTCTGTGTCTCTAGAAACTTTATTTGTGCCTTCCTCACATCCCCAATTCACATTTGCTGCATGTTTTTGGATTCTGGGGGGCAACTAGAGCACCCAGAGGAAACCCACACAGACACAGGGAGATCATGCAATCTCACAGAAAGGTCTCCTGGCTCAGTCAGGACTCAAACCACCAATCAACCATGCCCTATTTACACCTATAATATAATAATCATTGCAATGTTTTTCACCAATTTAGAGAATAATATTAAAGGCAAATAAACAAATTAGGATTATATTTCTTCAACTATATGTCAGTGTTCCTGTGTGGTCTAGATAGCAGAGCAGAGTTAGGACATTTTTGTTGCCATGGTGAAACAATCTGGAAAAAGTCCAAAGACTCCAGGAAATCTGATCTTTCCCACACACCTGCCAAATGCTTTTCCTTTAGTCATCCAACATCAATCCCACTTAACAAACACCTCCTCTCCTGGTAACAGCATCAAATCAGATTCTGAAGTTACTTATAACACATGCTCCATTTTGTGCTTGCTTTTGCTCCTCTACAGAACATCTAAGGGTCTGTTGTCTTGTCTTTGGTTCTGTTACAGAAAACACTTTATTTTGATGGTCCACTTTAGACATCATATTAAGTAACTTTGCAACATGTCAACTAACTCTCAATAGAGTATAAGTTGACTGTTTGCATAATATCTGCTAACACTATATTTTGATGCTCCCCAACAGACATTCTGACTAAAAGTAACTTTGCAACTACGTCAACATATTCTACTAACCCGAACCCTAACATCTAACCATAACTTAACAGTCTACTCAGTCTACTAATACTCCAAGTGTTAAGTGACATGTAGCCTAGTTGCAAAGTTAGGCTACTTATTAGCCTAGAATGTCAAAAGTTGGCCATCGAAATAAAGTGTAAATGAAAAAAGATTTGGGAAAGAAAATGTAAATGAATAGTTGCAAGCATATGGCTTCCTTTAATGGAATATTTTACAGATCAGTTGTGGCATGACATTAAAACTAAATCAGAAAAAAATGTAATTGCCTGTTGTGTATTTTTTTTTTAAATATAAAATAAGTATTCAACAAGGCTCCTTATTTTAAAATAAGGTGTAGTATGTAGACATAACCCATTGCTGTTGTTTTTCAGCCAGTTTTTTCTTCCAATTTAATCATCTGCCATAGGCCTAATGGACGAATACAAGGGTTATGTAGGCTATGCGATTTTCTTGTAGTTTTAAATACCATCGTTAGATGGCGCCAGATGACAAAATTAGAAACATATTTAGTAATCATATATTTAATGACGTTGGTTGTGACAATAAAAAAATAGTAATTGGAACAATTGCATGTTTTATTTTATTTTGTTTTGTTTATTTATTTAAAATTGTGGTTTCAATATTTATTTAAAGTATCCTATGCTCATAAATAGGTATCAGGGCAGGCGTGTAATTTCTGGCAAATTAGAACTTTTTTTAGGCTCTCGTGGAGTCATAAAAGAGAAGGTCAAATGAGTCATTAAGGGTAATGGATTTTAACTGGTTGATAAGATGGACAGGTGGAAACGTGGAACTTGGGAAAGATCTGACTTCTGGAGACTGTTCTCCAATAGAGGGCGCCGGAGAACATCAGATGAATTCGAGGGAGAAGATTTAGGCTACTTCACAAAATTCTCTAGTCTAGAAAATGTCTCTCATATTTCACGGTGGGCACACAAAGATAAACTGGTTTGATGATAATGAAATATACAGTAGTTTTGTCAATATTGATAATAAAGAATAATAAAGTATGTTTTGACAAAACCAATAAGTAGGCTATTGGTTGTGTCAATAAAAAACTAACCGATGTCTTGGATGTAAAAGAAAAGCTACTTGGAGCAGGTTTTTTTTTTTTTTTTGAGTCGCATTTGAAGCTTATTTGAAAGACATTCAGTTCTTTAGAAAAAAGTTGATGTTTAGATATATTAGTGGCAACAACGTTTTTATTTATTTCTTTATTTTTTTTACTATACCGTTTTCCATAATAGCTAGGCCCTACTTGTATTATAATAGCCTATTTCTATTCTAACCTGTTGTCGCCAGGTCCTACTAGATCTTGTAAAAATTTTGTCATCATAAAGTGTATCATAAAATTATCATTTAAAAAAAGTTTTATCTTTTAAACAGGGCAGAATGACATCTCTGACCACATCATTATCAGACTGTATGGCTACATGCATTTGTGCACATTATTTATTTGTGCTTAAAGGTGTAGCCCCTGTTGAAATTACTTGACCTCGTCCACTTTTTAAAACTTTTTCTTTCACTTTATTTGAGTAATTAGTGCCATACTAATAGGCTACTCATACTAATATATGTCTTTCTGGTGTCAAAATAAAGTATAATAAAGTCCTTTCTTAAGCGACAGGGGGTGCCATCATTTAGGCTACAGCACTTAGGCTCATTTCTCATCTGGCATTAGTCATTCTCCGAGAAGCGCGTAGTTCTTTTTTATTTTTTTTTAAAGATTTTGGTTCATTCACTCACACATACACACAGACACTTACAATCGAGGAGCTCTGTGTTTGAAAAACATACAAAAATACAACCTAAAATTCGTCCCTACCTGAATGTCATATTTGTGATATGGTTGATATAGGCTAGCAATTTGTTTTATTAGCTGACATTTCGCTCAGTAATTTTTTGTATGCTCAAATTAACTGAAAATGTTTTTGTTTTTTTTGTGAAAATATACTCAATTAAATTTACAGGATAAAACACTTTATTTTAGGTATAAAGAATGGCGAATATAGGCTACTGTAACTGCTAATGTCTATAGCATACAATCTGAAAACACACTGGTAGGCCTAGCCTATATTTAATGCATGCTGCCTGAGCAAGATTCAGTTTTAAAATCTATAACTTAAAACAGCAGGTGAAAAAGTCACACTCTTCCTTGTTAATGTGCAGCAGGAATCTCAACATTGCTTTTACCTTTTCCAGGTGTCGTTACCTTACACGTGCCCGTGGCAGAGCGCATGCGCCGTGAGGTGGTCCTCTGTTTTTATTGCCAGGTGAGTAGATTTTGTTCAGGTAAAGTGGAATTTTGCTTAAGGACACAAGACCCAATGAGATAACACGGTGTGATGTACCACATTCAGAGAGAAGACACAAGAATGTCACTAATGGGCAAAATGGTAGACTGGCAGGTAAGATCTCTTCCTTTTAAGGCTATGAGGGTGATGCGGTGCTCGCTTTTACTTTTCCATATAAGTTAGAATTAAGTCTTCGCCACGGTAGCTTTTTCAACAAGTTTTCCAGACAGTATGCCCATTGGTCATTGACCATTGTAAATAAAATGCTACACAGAAAAGCTTATGCTATAGATAGAACACGCAGATAGGTTTGCATTTGAGACCGCGAGAGTGAAGGCAATGGCGAAACAACGGTGAAATATAGCCTTATGGTCAGAGTTCTCTAAAATGAGGAACTCCGAAGGTAACTTGTCAGATAGGCCAAATTGGTTGCTATGTATTGGATAGCCATTTTATTTTGCCTGGTGTAAAAGTTTTAATTTTATTAACTGATTTCAGATATTGCAATTTCATTATGTGCAGCATTTCCTATAGTAGGCTAACATAAACGGGAAAGACTGAATGTAGGCTTTTTATTGTTTTCTTTATAAACTTTCCCTCCACTGTTTTTTTCCCCATGTGGTCCATTATGACAAAAAAGTAGGCTAAAAAAATACACACAAAAAAGTGAAAATCAAAAAATAATTGTGATTCGGTCATTTAATTTGTGAATATAGCGCCATAAATAACTGACAGACTAGGTTTATTTAGACACCAGTAGCCTATTGTGAATGGACAATTTTCTCACAGTGAAGATTGCCAAATAGTGTTAAAGAATGAAGACTAGTTTTGCTTTTCTTTTGTGCGATTGGTTTCAGTGATGCGGACCCCTAATCAATAAGCAGCGAACAACAAAGCAGCACACCCATCCATTTCTATTGCGCGTTTCTCTGCCTCTCTTAATCGTCATTGTGTCTTAGTTTCTTTCGGCCTCTCATTAATGACAACTGGACTCACCCCACCAAAAATGGTAATGGAGATAAGGGAGAGACAACGCCTTAGAGTCGGCGACCTGTCCCCTGACCTCATTCACATTTAACAAGCCATGTTGTTGTGTTAATTATTTACATTTATCAAATTGCGCCGTTACACGTTCTAAATAGGTGTATACTGAAGAATCGACCTTTTCTTTGCATAACAGTGTTGAGAGTATTTTACAGGCCCGGGCTCACTATAGGACTAAAACAACAGTTTACAATTGTCAGACTGGAAGCAGAGTTTGCCCACTGAAGCACATGCTGCAGTAGGCTAGTTTAGCATTGTTTAAGATTTTTACAGGCTGCTTTTGGGTTGTAGATTCAAACGCTTAAAACTTTTTGAAAAATGCGTGTATGCAAAGAATCTGGTCTATGATAAACATAGATTTTTTTTCTTGGTTCGGGTTATTATTGGCCTATTAATTCCACTCTGAATGAATTCAATTGGATGATTAATACAAATGAAAAGGTGAAGTCCTCCTTCACCAGTGATTTCAACCCTTGCATTTACTGCTCCCTTTTGAAATACACTTGAAACTCAGTAAAGGTATTCTTACTGGAATTCTCGTTGCAGGTTCTACCTGTGTATATTCATTGGCTTTGGTCTCTTGATATGCTAATGAGGGTTATTACAGTAGCGCTCGAGTCTCTCTCTTTCACCATTAGAGGGAGATCTGAGCGCGCAGCTCGAGCCTTGTGCACTGTGTCAAACTCAAGCGAAGACGCAATTCACTCTATCCACAACCAATGAAAATGCTTTGGAAATTAACTGATAATATTAAATATGAAGACTACGAGGTAAGCGGCTTATCCAGGATTTTAATACAAAATGTTGCATGATATTTACCAAAATTCGGAACGGTTTAACTTTTCACTCAGTCAGTTTTAATTTCATTTTTTTTTTAAACTGGCTTGCTTTGTGTTGGCTACCATTTTATTTAACACTTAATAAAATACTGCAATGGGCTACTGCATGATCCAGAACACATGTAATTGTTTTCCAACCTAGTAATAAAACAACAAGAACAATAACAATAATAATCATACTAATAATAATAATAAAACATTGCCAGTAGAATTTCTATAGTACAAAAATGGATCATTAAAATGGATCATTCATAATATCGAAATGTGTGTATATGAAGAAAAAAAAGACTTACAAACAAACGTACCAAACATAGGTTTGGTAAAAAACGAATGAAATGTTGCAGTGTTAAATTATATTTAAAATGAATGTGTTTGTCAATTTTTTTTTTTTCTTTAAGTGTATTTTATGTTTTCCCCCCTTTATTTGGCACGATGTGTTTGTGGTGGATGCAGTAATGTATGGAGTAGTTTTTGGAGTGGCGAAGCCAGTAAAACGTGTTTTCACTCGTTTCTGGAGAATCACACACGCCATGATCAGGAAAGAACCTCTGCACTCCGCGCGTCCTTATTAGTTTCTTTCAGCGCGTAGAATCGAGTTGATTGTAGCCTATAATAATTACATTCGGTTTCATAATAATCGCGCATGATATGAAAATGTGTATGAGTAGACACGCGTAAAGTTTGTTGAATATTTGCTCTCGCGGTGTTAAGCTGCATCGGTGTGTGTTGATGTGTCTCGGCCGTGGTTAAAATCCTGGTGAGGGATTCTAGTGGGCCATGGAGAACGAGCATATGAGGACTAATGTGAAAAATAATGAGGTAGACGAGCATCCAGTGAACAGTAAAAATGTGCCAGGCCAGATGCACTCTGCGTTCGCTGGATTTTCACCAGAATCAAAGGTGCACATTGTTTCCTTCCTTGTGTTCTTCCCCCTCGTTCTGTCTTTCTTTCACTTTTGCTTGCCCTCGAACCTTTTAAAATGTTCCCCCCCTCTCTCTGATTCGTCAGACGCAGGAGAATGTCCCTCTTTTTGTCTCTCTCTCCCTCTCTCTCCCACTCACTCTCTCTCTCCTCATCTCTGATTAGATATACTGATTCCTCATTCAATGGACGTCATTTAGTGCAGTCTGCCTTGAGTTGCTTCCTCGCTTCACGCTCGATTTCCGACCATTCTTCTCTTATTAAGCATTCGTGTAATATTAATAGTCATGAATATCTACTATTAGGAGTGCAGGGGAAGAGGCAGATCTGTGCTAACATGAGCTCAAGCGAGGGAACAGCTCACTGACAGAGCCGGGAGACGCCAAGGGGATCTAAGAAACTTTAGAGAAAAAGCATTGCATCTAAAGAGCAGATGAAGAACATTGGGAATTTACCCAGATTGTGATGGATTATTGCTTTATTTGAACGCCGGCCACCGCCACTTCGCTCTACAATTATTATTGGCTTGATTTAATTTGCACGTTCATTTTCGTTTTGTCCTTCTGAAATTCTTGCCTTTTGAAGTCCTCGAGAATCTTCGCAGATGTTAGTGCACAGTTTTTCCGCGATGGTGAGTGACTGTCGGGAGTAAAGATCTGAAGACTGCGCTCAACATTTAGCTACTCTCCGATTTTTGTTTTTGTTTTTGTTTTTAAATCCTATCGTTTTGTCTGTTCCATCATGCAAGCTGTTCTTGGTAGCATCAAATGCTATTACAAAGACTTTATACTTGATGTGAGCTCTGGTTATATTTCTTTGCATCTCAGTCGGATTTTTAATTGCTAAATGAATAACAAATTATTGATTTACATTTTAATGTTGAATAACATGTATTATGATAGTCGTGGGGGTGTAATTATAATTTTAATGTAGTGTTGTTGTATTTGTTATTGTTCTTGACCGAATCAAAAGCTTGATCGGTTTTCTGTTGAAATAACAAATTACTTCCTAAATGCGATTACAAATCACTTTTGGTTATTTTTTTCTCCTTAAAAAATAAAAAAAATAAAATAGAAAGAAAAGAAAAACATATAAAACAGCACTAAAATAGCACTGTATCGTTCTCTCTCTCCTAAGGATCGCCATGACGGGACCAGCAATGGCACAGCCCGGTTACCGCAGCTGGGAAGCGTGGGCCAGTCTCCGTACACCAGCGCTCCTCCGCTCTCTCACACGCCCAACTCAGACTTCCAGCCGCCATACTTTCCGCCACCCTACCAGCCCATCTACCCGCAGTCTCAGGACCCTTACTCTCATGTTAACGACCCGTACTCCATCAACTCTCTGCACGCCCAGCCGCAGCCACAGCACCCGGGCTGGCCCGGCCAGCGGCAGAGTCAGGAGAGCAGCCTGCTCCACCAGCACCGCGGGTTACCGCATCAGCTGTGCCGAGAGTACCGCAGAGAAGTGCTACTTCCCTCGGGTCACGGCCTTGATACTGGACTCACGGATTCAATCCCTATCCATGGAATACCTCACTCTTTAGAAGATGTTCAGGTGAGGAGAAAAGCTGAAATCTTATAATATAACATGCAACCTCTAGGCTATTATACAGATTTGCTGCTGCATGGTGCTATTAGAATAATGTCGGGCAGTCAAACCCTGGGTCACATATTTAAGTTGTTCTTGTTAAAGTAGCTGTTTTATTGAAAATATTATGGTAATGTATAACACAACGTTTTTTGTCACAGTAACTTGGTAAAAAAAATGTGGGAGTTTTTAAAATGGTTTGAATGTAATATTTTTAGCTGTATTTGCAGGTGATGGTGATTTACGTTCGATATATAGCCTATATAGGCCTATAGCCTCTATATATATATATATATATATATATATATATATATATATATATATATATATATATATATATATATATATTGCCTTAAAATCCTATGATGAACATGCCATGTTGTGTGAGGAAACAATTTAGAAAATAAATTACATTTTTATGTAAAATTATATTTTTTTGAACGACACCGCGAGTAATTAAAAAATAATAGAAAGACAATCCCATTTTTCGTTAATTATTTACTTGATTTCTTCTCTTCACTGTTGTTCACCACAGCAACACAAAGTGGTGTGCTGAGCTTTTTGATTAATATTGTCTGTCATTGTTGGACGTGATTCTTGGCTGCCCCCCTTTTCATAAGTAATTTGATTGCAGTGTGCCTGCTGAAGAGATCTCACGAATCGAGCAAGACAAAATCTTCTCTTCCGCCCCAACTGCATGTTTTCTTGTTCATTTTCTTGGTAGATAAAATTGAAGTAAATATATTTGCTATTATTATATTTTATGAGATAACACAGCATCGTTTATACTTGTATTATTTCAAGTGGCGCATGCCACAGACTTATAGGTCAAATATCTATAGGCCTACTTTCTTTAAAGATGCAGTTTATAATGTGCGTATAGTCATGAAATTACTAAGTAAAGCGTTTGTGCAATTTTTTTCTTTGGGCTGCATTTATGTTCGTTTGCAAAAAAAAAAAAAAAAAAAGTACAATGTTTTCAAACTTTCGATCATTATTAATATATGCGTTTTGATCTTTACAGCATGTTGATGATCAAGGAATTCACATCCCAGACCAAACTGTAATCAAGAAAGGTAAGCAATTTCCTCTGTAATACCGTACGTGGTTCAACTAGCAGCTCTCCGCTCGTAAAGACTACCCGTGCTTGCTGGGAGACGGATCGGGTTAATTTGTAGGCCCTGAGATAGCCTGGCGATAAGGCACAAACCATTTTAACAAAGTGTTCCATAGCGGACACTATTGTGTCTGTTATTATGATGGTGCTTGGCTTAGCTTAGTCACATTTAAAACGGTAGCCTTTAATGAAATTTGCTAAATGTCTCATTCAAAGATGACGCGAGAAACTCATGTAGAGGCTTCGTTTATGAAACGCTTTTGTTAAAACAGATTAACAAAGGCCGGCTGTATAATTTTCAGTTTAGTCATTTTTGCAATTACGTCCCTCTTTGTTTCGTTTGGATCATCGCAGTTTGGTCAATGTGGGCTGCAGGAGAATGAGTGTTGGATCGAGTTGTTTTCGTTGCAGTGATATGATTTTGTTCGCTTTAACAATGTGAAAGCTTTGATATGTTAAATTTGATGCACCATGCATAAATCCACAAAAATACTCATCGCACATACACGCAATAATTGCGATCTCACGAGTTCGTTTAACTCCTCTTGTCTCTATTAGTCTCCCCTGAGCTATTAATGTCACTACTGATCTATCCAAAAGTGCCTGTGCTTTTGTTTCCGGCTAGCACATAAAGTAACAGCGGGCGCTGAAGCAGGATTTAGTCCGGAACACTTATTTGTAAGCGCTCGTGTGTGAGTCTGAGCAGCCTATTTGGATTTGTGGGTATCAGTCCATGGCGCTGTGTGGCGTAGTTAGGGACTGTTTAACGCTTAAAACTAATCTGGAATTAAGAGAAATAATAGGCTACCCATTTTTATTTGTCGTAAGTATTGTATTGTATCGGTATTGGATTATTATTATTATTATTATTATTATTATTATTATTATTTAAATAGCCTAATAATAATAATAATTATTATTATTATTATTATTTTTATAAAATATGTTATAGTAACAATAGAATTAAATTTATCAACATTTGCGTGGATTATGCCACATTCGTTTTTTTTTCTTCGTTAATCAGTTTGTTTAATGATCTCCAAAACATTGACAAATTTGAAGCAATGCCATGCATGTTGAACTGTCATTTTCACCGAGCTTGGTGTGGAGTCACCATTGTGATATAATATGAAATATTTTGATGGCTGGGCCACTTTATTACTTGGGGCATATTCCAGCAGCTACATTCATGAGCTGAATGAAAAGCTATTGCTGTGGTATCTATTTTCCTTCCTCTCTGATAAGACCATACTGCCTTTGATTTCACATAGGCAGCGAGATGATGTGCATAAACGCATATGTCTAATTTTACTCAAAGGCTGCCTGCTGCATAGTAATTCATCTTTTTCCATTTGTTTGGTGTTGTAGTCTCGAATGGGGGGCCTAATCATGTTCTTTTTTTTTTTTTTTTCTCAAGGTCCTGTTTCCATATCCAAGAACAGCAGCAATGTCTCTGCCATACCGATAAATAAGGACGGGCTTTTTGGAGGTGTGGTAAACCCAAACGAAGTGTTCTGTTCGGTTCCGGGTCGTCTGTCTCTTCTCAGCTCAACGTCAAAGTACAAAGTCACAGTAGCGGAGGTGCAGAGACGCCTTTCTCCGCCTGAGTGCCTGAACGCTTCCCTGCTCGGCGGGGTCTTGAGGAGGTGAGCTTGACGTCCATTGCATATACCAGTAATTATATATTATCAAGCGCTTTCCGTCGCCAAACTCATAGACATGGTAGCCTTTTGAAGTCATACCCCAACATAGGCAAAATATTGTGGCCTACCCAATTACAATGAGCTCATGCAGTCATGTCTTTAATGCAGACAATTAATTAAGACAAGTTAATGGACACTTCCTTAGTGTGGCAATTAAATCTCACGTGATTACAGTGGGCTAATAACACATACGACAGACTGTTCTTAATTTGAAAATATTTTTAATGTTGAAACATTCAATTGCAGGCCCCTAAAACAAAGTGTTTACAAGTAGAGGTCTTGTTTTTAGCATAAAAAGTTACTCGAAGAGCTGTTATCAGGGCTCTTGGCGACACATGATTGCTTGGGCTATTATTATTATTAAGCTATTATTATTATTTAGGTTCATGCGCGCTCAAGACTTAAATAGCATAGAAATATTATAAATGATAATTTAAATGATACGTAAATATAGCTGTGTATATAATGATATAAAATATGTAGCATAGGCCTATATCAGTAAGATAAATAAACACATAATATATATATTTATTTTTTGTCATTTATTTCAAAGGGCCAAATCTAAAAATGGCGGAAGATCTTTAAGAGAAAAACTAGATAAAATCGGATTAAATCTACCAGCAGGGAGACGCAAAGCTGCCAACGTTACCCTCCTGACGTCACTGGTGGAAGGTAAGTTTCTTGATAAATATATATTTTTAATAAAGCAGGTGCTTAATGCAGCTTTCATTCCAAATCAGCATTTTCATTCATCCGTGAAATAGAGAGAGTTTGTCTTGCAAGCAACAATGAAGAAGGATATAAGAAAAGAGAACGGAATCAGGAGATATTATTCGAAAATACATTTTTGTGTGGGATTACAGGAATCTTTCTCTCTCCATTTCAACAGGACCACTTGTCTTTAAATTTGAACATGGTGTGGATTCGGGTGTCTTTGGGGCCTACTTTGTGCCATGTTAGCAGTGTTGTTTTATGACATTTTGTTTTGTGCAGTTGCTGGATATAAGGCACTACAGCCGAAAATTATTATTATTATTATTTATTAGTAGGCTAGTATTATTCAACCCGATCATATTTGTATTATTAGTATTAGTATTAGTCTTATGTGTGGATGTTATCCTTGTCGGCTTGATGCAGTTGACCTGTAGGTTGAAAGCCTATTATAAAATATAAATGAGTTAATTATGTTGCACTGCGAAGATGCCATTGCTGTTGAATAAATCCATTTTGCTTGCAAAGTTGGAGGTGATTATTCCGTGCAGTGATATTTGGTATGCCATGGGTTTTAAAGGTGAAAGCTGGAGACGGTTCATTGGTTCCTGTTAATCATTGCCGCTGAAGACTGAATGTAATATTCATCGTGCTTCATTGAAATTTAGTCCTGTATGGTAATGAGCCTGAAGAAATGTATGATTCCTGCGAGATAAGGGTGAGGGGTGGGGGTGGTGGACACGCAAGCAGACGCTGATTTAGTCGGAGGACATTGGCTTTCTGAAGTGCTGTTATTGTTTATGATCTGCTCCATTTTATGGAAAGCAGTTTAGTAGAGTTGAGCTTTGATGCTAATTGGCGCATGCGTTCTTCCGGATTCTAGGCTTATGACAGGAAGGCTCGCAGTAAAATTCCAACTGTTTCAGGAAATTAAACCAAAGACTTGAGAGAAAAAAGTCAACCAAACACAGACCTAGTCGGAATAACCTATTTTACATGGCTGAATTATAAGAAGGAGGTTTACTTTTAGCTTTTTGAAATGTATTTCGTATAGGCTATAAAACATCCTTCTAATATGACAAAAAGCTCACGAATCAATGACATAATATCTTTTGGAGTTATTATCTAATGTTCTGTTAATCTCAGAAGGAATGTGCATGGTGACGCATGTATTTGACAAAATTCAAATGTCTAGGTAATGGAAAATAAGGGTGCATTAATGATGTCAGAATTGATAGAGAGCGATGTCCTGGTCATTGGACGAGAACGTTAATTAGATGACAATTATGAAAGATGTTCATAACTCTACATTTTACTGCAGTAACATAAACACTGACTCTCGTTTTCTTCTAGGTGAAGCTGTGCATCTGGCCAGAGATTTCGGTTATGTATGTGAGACTGAGTTTCCAGCCAAGGCGGTAGCTGAATACGTGAACCGACAGCATTCAGACCCAAATGAACAAGTCCAAAGAAAAAACATGTTATTGGCATCGAAGTAAGTGCTATTCTCACTATTCAGATGTCAAAGCGCAGTTATCTGTTTAGGACTGTGTCTCTTCGCGTTAATTGTCGTGATGTAGGCCTATTTGTTGGAGTTTCCTTTCTGCTGGATAGCCCAGAGCTGCTAATATCTGTGTAGGCTAGATATTAATAAATAGGACTGGGTTCAATGTCTTCTTTTTGAGGACGAGTGGTTTCGTAAAATACACAATTATATATTCGCAACCTGTAGGCTACATCCTTACAATGTTTTATACATTTTCTACAAATGGGAAAATAGCCTACATAAAAAGTCAAACTATCAAAAAAATAAAAAACATACAAATAACAACGAATAACAATAAAAAATATCAACAAAGGCGACGCGCTTCTTTAGGTGGCATGGAGCCTAATAATCCAATTCTCCGGTTGACATATTACTACTAACGTAGGCCTATATGCGACACTCTTTTCAAACTGAACATGAGTTGTCCATCGTTCTGATTCCACACTGCCCAACGAGCTGCTGTCAGAAGGAATACGTATGCCATTGATTAACGGACACATAAGGCGCACATAGTCTTACTAATACATTTCTGACTTCATACCTTCAGCTGTAATTAGCTTCATCCTGACACGCATCCTACATTGTGTCTCCTTCTAGACAAATCTGCAAAGAGTTCACGGACCTGCTCTCCCAAGACCGCTCGCCCTTGGGGAATTCACGTCCACAGCCCATTCTCGAGCCCGGGATTCAGAGCTGTTTGACCCACTTCAGTCTTATTTCTCACGGATTCGGGACTCCGGCCATGTGCGCAGCCCTCACGGCGCTGCAGAACTATCTGACGGAGGCCATTAAAGCCATGGACAAAATGTACCTGAACAACAATCCCAACAGCCACAATGAGACGGGGTCAAAAGGGGCTGACAAAGACGAGAAGCACAGAAAGTGATGTCCAACCACCACATCCCAATTGATATATGACAAAATACATAACAAACACACCAGTGATCAAGATGAAACATTGAACCCACCATCTCCCGATCTTGATATTTTGAAATATTTTTGATTTTTTAAATAGTAATAATGAAAAAAAAAGTTCACCTTGGGATTCGCGGACAATGCTTTTCTCTCAATCAAAATAAAGCAGTGTGTCAATGAGAGGAGTACAGATCTGCAACAGCAGGACTTTTCATAAAACTCACTTTGTGAGTTCAACGGACTGAAATTCAGCGATTTCCCTCAGTATCCCCCATTTACGATTGTAGCCATGTGACAACAAGAAGCTGAAAGAGGAAGATTTTCTATCAGTATTGTGAATAATAAACTTGAAAAAAAAAAAAAAATCTACAGCTCCATGCCATGACTTCAAGAACTGACTTTTCACTCGACCAAGCGACCAACTTGAACTTTGAATTTAACACGATTCACGGTTATATGAGGGAATCTGTGTTCAAGTATGTATATATTTATTTATGTGTAATTTAATGGGAATTGTAAATATGGTACGTCTGTTCAAACTTCTTTTTTATTTATCTGGTGCCTCCTGTTTTAGTGGGTTTAAATATTCGCTTAGTTCTTCATGTGGTTTTATGGTTCTTAGAAAACAGAAGTTTGGGGTATTCTTCTCTGGGATATTTCAATTCAGCCCTCTTGTAGCATGTTGAGGCGACATTGAAGCAAGTGAACAAATCGAAAAGAAATAAACATCCATTTCTCTATATATTATCCTTATGCCATTCAGTTTTAGACCGAAAAAGGTTATTGCAGAGACCCCGATGCTAGTTTTGTGTTTCTATCTTCTTGTTTTTATACGAGCTTTTTATGTGTTGTGCCAATCACCTCTTGTTCTTCCCTCAAAGCACCACAAGAGCAATAAATGGATATTGTCTTATGAATTCTTTTTTTTTCTTTCGAATAAATTCAACATTTGGGACCATCTGATATCTTGTGTGTCCACTGTCTAAATTGGAGGCGGTTTTATCTGTATTGTATAAACCTGTGCTGGCAATAGCTCCCATGCCTGTCAATGTATTATAGTTCTTTGTTGCCCAGAAAAAAAATAAATATTTGATACGCTTCATGTCGATTTTTATTCATTCCTTATTATTCACTGCTTGCTGCGATGTATTCCTCTTTCCCCCTCCCTCTCTTTCTCTCTCTCTTTCTCTCTCTCTTTCTCTCTTCTATTCAGCACAGTTACTGTAATTGAGTTTAACTCTCCCTTGACGATTGCTCCATGCAATAAGCAGTTGAACCCATTGTTTCCCTCAAGTATAATAATAAAAAAAACTTACTTTAAACTCTTAGTTCAGAGTACAGGATCATTCAAATATGGCAGGGAGCTTTTTTGCCAAGCCAAATGACTCAAAAAACAATGAATTCTCTTTCGTGTTTGAAGTGAATGTGTGTAGATTTAGCCCTCGAGCTAGAGCGCTCTTTAAATCAGTCAGATGAAGAATCCTGCTGAAGGTTAGTGCAGTCGCCATTTCCATGACTTTATTTGTAGACGCAGTGCACCTTATTTTTCCTAATACACTGTCAGCTATGCTATGATACATTTTTATGTTTTTATAATGCAAATCCATGGTTTGCTGATATTAGTTTACAGATCGTTTGAACGAAATTGTAGGCATGGCACTTTGGCGTTAAAACGAAAAGCAGCATCCATGTCATAATTTTACTCGTCCAATTTCGTTGAGTCATTGGTTAGGCTATTTGCACAGTGGCCTGCCAGAACACGCATGGTTATTTTGTGCATTGCATAACTCAGATTCAAATAGAGTTTGATTGTTTATTGATAGCACCCGGAAATCAATCTCCATTGGGGCTTGCTGGATTTGCTGTATGTATTCTGGTCATGTACAGAAGACGTCTGTCATGGGACTGAGGAAAGAACTGCCGGCACAATATTTTCACCATAGTGGCTATTTGTTTAATAATAATAATTAAAACAAAATATATTTTTTAAAATTTAAAACAAATTCGGCATTTTTCTTTCTGTGCTCAGACAGTCTGATCGACTCAGATGCAGTTGTTTTCAACTAACCCGAACGAAGCCTAACTGTACATGTCCTTGGCATAATTGCAATGCACAGTGCAGCAGCAGGTGAAGCGAGGCATTGTCTGTCAAGACTGTTTTTGTTGGCTGCTTCTCAGATTGTGTGTGGGATTCTAACCTCGGGCACAATAGCTCTCCCAGAAAGGATACCCGGCTGCTCCTCCTGTTCAGGCGCAAAAAAAAAAGCACATGAATAGTCATTTTAAGGGAAATCACAATCATGTTAAATCGTATTCATCGGAATTAGGAATTCCTTCACGTGAATATGTGTCATTAACGCTAATGTCATTGATTAAATATATTAGAGGCCCAACGATTTTTTTCAAAGCAAAGAAAGCATTTGTATACCAAACAAGCATGAGCGTTATTTCGCATTAATTTATAATTATACAAAAAAAAAAAACATGACACAACGCTTGTATACATCAACACAGAGACCGTATTCCGTTGAAATTGTGAGCTTTGTAATTTACAATTTTTTTACCCATTTCTTTTTAGTTGAACTAGTTGAACACAATAATGCCTTGCAGCAAAATGAAAATATATAAAACACAGAGTAGGCTAGTGAAATTGGAGTTTACTGCAATACCCAGCTGAATTCGGTTGATTCACTACATAACCTCCCGCACCAGCTATATCAATTTCATATAATTTGTAGTAATTAAAATGTGTCGTTTTATGTAATTTTCCCCAAAATAATAATTCATTTGTTGAATAATTCTGTCGATTAAAAAATAGAATAGAATGTACAGACATGTAGAAGGCCTGTATACACACTCTTTCTCTCTCTCTCTCTCTCTCTCTCTCTCTCTCTCTCTCTCTCTCTCTCTCTCTCTCTCTCTCTCTCTCTCTCTCTCTCTCTCTCTCTCTCTCTCTCTCTCTCTCTCTCTCTCTCTCTCTCTCTCTCTCTCTCTCACACACACACAGTCAGTCTGTTATGCATGTGTGTCAGTAGAAGAGGGTTTGGGATTGATAGATATTTACGCAGGCGCGTTTGGATTTGATTTTAACTCTTTACAACTCTTGTTTTGTTATGAACTTGCTTTAACAATCTCAAAACAAACGAAAGCCACGAACTAATAAGTTACAACTTTTTGTGGGCAACCTGTGATAATCATAAAAATCTAGTTGCAGTCTTGTTATGAAATGTGCTATTCTTAATAATAATATTCCTTTCACAATAAATAATTTCTAAACTTAAAAAAAATATCAACAAATGACAACTGAGTGAGCGTGTTAAAATCGTGCCTCCCTCTCTCTTCCTCATATCTTTCTCCAGAGGCAGGTTCAAATTTGCTCCTAGCCTTATCTAGATGCATGACAGTCACATGTTGCACATAGACACAAGTAGTTTTAGACGTTAAACCATAGATAAATACACAAAGTGTCTCTTTATAATCTCATTGCATGGGTTCATCTTGGGCTATTTTTTTGTTGTTATTCATGTAGTTGTGCATTTATAACTATTTATATATATATATATATATATATATATATATATATATATATATATATATATATATATATATATATATATATATATTTTTTTTTTTTTTTTTTTTTACCATATTCATTGATGATCATATTCGTAACATTCAACGCATCTACAGATAGCTTTTTTTTTTTTTTTTTGGCAGTAATTTCGCACGTGCTTGGGAGACAAACTCCTCCATACTGAATAAGATTTTGGCCTTGGATCAGCACCTCTGAACTTAACAGCTCCCGTAAAGAAAGTTTACGTAATATGGAGCGATCTATGTGCTGGTTTGGTAACCGTTGCTCCCTAGTAAAATAACGACTAGCCTACGAAGTACGTTAAGATGATCATAAGAGCGTGGTTTGCACAATCAGTAAACCCGCCATTTATTAAAATATCACTTGATATTATGCTCTGTTGTTGTGAGGGAATAACGAATAAAGCGTAACTGAATAAACTGAAGCATATCGAGTATATTGTAGTTTTTTTATTAATATTATTTTATGAATAATACACTCAATGCGCCGTAATATTTCCCCCCTTCGTTAATAAAATTAAATGGAGGATGCAAAGCGATCTATAAAATTGTCACTGCTTAGGCTATACATAACAGACATAATGAAACAAATGAAACATCAGAAGTGATGACGGGAATGATTCAAACTAGCTTTATTTTGACTTATTATAATCTATATTGTCTCACGCAGGAGATGAATGCTTTAGAAAGCAAAAAACGCAAGCGCCTAGACAAATAACACACGTCCGCAATCGAATGACGTGATTCTAGTTGTCAATGGAGCGCAAAATGGTTAATTGCGCTGGACTCGTAACTTCATCACCCCCTCAACTGACCCCTCCTGACTAAGCAGAGTGGGCCCCCATAATGTCAAAAGAGGTCAGAAGCTTCATCAAATCACCCATTATTACTTGGGACATAAGGTAATCGATTAGATAACATTAAGTGCCTTTGAATAAACAGATTATTGTAAATAAGGGGACACCTCTATGATTGCAGAAATGTTGCGTTTAAATATAGAATAAGGTCTCTTCTACAAGACCTCTTCTACAAGACAGAACCCTCCCCACCCCCACCCCTACCCCTCTCCCTCTCAGAGTCAGCGCTTCATTGCTTGATTGTTAACATTTACACTATTGCCAAAGGGTGTAGAGTAGGCTACTTACAGAACAGAAATCTAAAATATACACTCTTAAAATAGGTTCGGAAAAGAACTAGCCTATATTAAGTTGACTTATATGCTATGGTTATTTTTACTTTTGCTCGAATCGTCAGATATTTTTTTTGGCCGTCTGATCTGTAAGACATTATGTTTCTATAACCTTATAAGTGAAGGAAATTGAAAATAAAAGCTAAGTAAATAAAAGGAAGGGTGAAATAAAAGAAGAATACAAAACGAGACAAAAAAGGCAAATATGACAATTGAAAAAGATTAAATGTTTAGCCTAATCATGCTACTGTGTAGTTTAGGAACTCATCAATTCAGTGTCATGTGCTTCTGTATGTTTTTCATTCATAAAAATCTGAATCAAACTATAAGTTCTGACCTCCTCCATCCAAGGTCTTCACACATTCGCACCCCAAAATAAAGCATATACACGACTGTTATGTTTCGCCCTTTTCATAGGCTACAAATAGTTGATATTCTAGTTTCTACCTCCCTCTCTCTCCTCTCATTCTCTAAAGTCAGCCGGGGGGAGTGTCGCCGCGGGCCAAACATATGCTTCTTTCCATTGCACTAATCCAAATTCAGCGTGCAGGAATAATTGCTGGAGTGCCCATGCTTTCGCAGGGCTTTGTCCCGCTCTGGCTCCCGTCAGCCAGGCACACGCCATTTCAATCAACTGCTTTTGAGGGCTGTCTCTTTTTATCAAACCTCAGAACCTCGCCAATGATGTGAACATTTAACAAACCGCTTCACGCTCCACCAAGAACATGTAGGCTACATTGCGTATGAAGGGACCTGCAGTCTCATTATTGCATCTTATTATTCATATGCTTGTTTGTATTTCCTTGTTGGTTAGAGTTGTAGCATAGCGTTGCTCATCCGGCTATATTCTGTCAAAGTGATGCCTCACGGGGTCAATTTCATCGACGTGTCAAATGATCAAATAACTGTGAAATTATCAAAAGCCAAATCTTGTGACAAATGCCGACACTATCAGCCCACTGTGTTTAGTGGCTATTTCTTGCTACTTGATTTGGCCCTTTAATGATATTAAAGGCAGTCTATCTATATATTATTGACTCGAATGAAATATTTAATTTAGACATAACAACATATTTAGTTGATCGAAATGTTTTACATTGCACAAACGAGGACATTACATACATTTTGAAAAAAGAAAAAAAAACTAACTGAATAAAATAGCATAAAATTGGCAGTTGGCACCAAATAGGCAATTCCCCAATTGAGTAAATAATCTCATGTCAATGCAATATTGTTCTTCAGAAATCGAATGTTGACCGTCAAAATAATGACACGTTTAAAACTACTATCAAAAGTTCCAAGGGGTAGCCTATATGAAGGTCAAGGGTTATGCAGTGGCCATGCAGTGGGGGTGCCGTTCTATAAAAAGAAATAGAGTATAAAAATACGAAAAATGCGAGTGATTTATAAAATAAATGTTCCCTATAAAGAGACGTCAACTTTTAGACAAAAAGCCTTAACATTGATTGGTCAGAAGAAGAAAAAAAAATAGAATCGTGGGTTAAACAGTCAAAAATCGACACACTTCCTTGTCGATTTTAATTCTAAAATTAAACAATCGATTACCCACAATAATAACAACTATAATAATAATAATAATGACCAACTTTATATTAGATCTTTAACTGTGTACAAGTTATTACAGGCTACTTTGAGTTTTACCTGCATTACTGTGTAACTACTGATACTAAGCCTGCTAATAATACGAATATATATGTCTAATGTTTATTGTCTGCATATAATGATTTCTTGGTGAATTTGTTCATGGAATTTTGTCTGTTTTCCCCGACTTTTTGTAGCCTACGCTGTTTTTTTATTCATTTTTATTTTTTTATATCCTGTCTTAACCTTTTTCTGTGGATCAACGATGAAAAGAAGTAACTACAACGGTCCATTTGCTTAGGAATCGCATGTTTTCACGGATAGGTGACAGAGAAGAGAGAGAGAGAGAGAGAGAGAGAGAGAGAGAGAGAGAGAGAGAGAGAGAGAGAGAGAGAGACTGAATTAATAGACGTGATAATTTCACACTAAAGAAGAACACTATTTCATGTGGCTCTATCTGTTCCATCAGAGCGCAGCTGTGCTGTTATGATGAAGTTTGATGATGATGGTCTGAATCTTCCTTCAGGCGACTCATAGCTGCAGGCAGCACCAGTGCCCGACCCTGATAAACGACTTAAACACACACGGGCTCGCCAGATCACTTGTGTTGCTCTCTTCATCCCCCCCACCCCACAATACACAGAACACTCAGTTTGGCGTATTGCACCTCTACCGGATATATTTATTTATACAAAAATCACAGAGTGCAGCCTATGCACAAATGCGAATCTTAAATTAGAGGCTATTTGGTGAAAATGTTATAACATATAGTTTCATGTATATTTATTTATAGGCCTATATATATTTGTGTGTGTGTGTGTGTGTTTTTCTTTTCGAACAATTTATTTTTTTGCTAAAACTGAGAAGAGCAACCGTATTTTACATTTCTCACAAGTTAGTAGAAAGAAACCATCAGGCACACTTGACCAATTATCCAATTAGTCAAATTCAACATTAGCCTACCTTTTCGACTTCATCACCTTTTTGAAAACTGTAAATTGTAATTGAACCAAAATTACAATTCAATCCAGACGTAATGTTCAAGTTGTTTCGACCACCTCCGAAAGTGATCGAATCTCGCTTGAGCCAGTGTAGGCCTATACCTGTAGGCATATTTAGCGTCATTCCGTTTCATGGTCAGAAACGGACACTAATTCCAGGTGCAAACAGTGTCCATTGATGGTACCATTTCGACGTTTCCCCGATGTTTTTAAAATCAAAACACATAATAGGCTATGCATTGTTTGTGACGAAAGCCTTTTGAAGATTGCATTTTAAAACATTCTTTAACATTAGGCTATTGTGTATTGTGAAGTAAATATGATGTCTGATTCATTTATATAATACATGTTTGTACTTTGTAGAGGTCATGATCAAAATGTAAACCTTATCAGAATATGCTGAAACAGTCTGTTGTCTCATTTTATTGTGCAATGTTGCGATAGAGAAGACTTCAAACCTGCTTTACAATACTTGGAGACATCTGAAAAGAATCGCCAAAAATAGGCTATGTCAACACACTTCGTGGTGGGACTATATAGCCCGCTTCTAAACATTGTTAAAAAATACTTGAAGTGCTTAATTCCCAATCATTTTTGAAAGCGGTTCATTCATCCTCACTGATTTGTAAGACAAAAATAATTTTACAAGAAAACACCAGGGTTTAAAATAAGTTATTCAAAAATATGTCCAGTTTACAGCACCCTGAAAAGACTGCATTACCGGACCCCTTTCTCTTCCTCTTTTATCAGACATGGCAGCATTTGGAGAGAACATGTCATTTTTTTTTCCTTTCTTTCTTTTGCACACATTATTATTTTAAATTTTTTTTAAACATTTCTGCTTCCGGGAATGTTGACCCATCAATGAGGGCGAAATGGTTTAATGGTCCATCATGCAGCACAACTGACCACTTGTTCCACAATCTAGCCAGAAAAAAGGCCATTGCATGAGACAGATAGGAGGTCACAATCAGGGTAACAATTTTATTTTGGTTTGGGGTGATTCCTGAGAGTAGGGACCTACTCAGATAACTAATTATAGGAAACATGGTCAAACAGATTTCAAATTCAAATTAATTTTATGTGTCAGCGTGTTTCTCCTAATTCTTGCTATTTTGCCAGAACTCTTTTAGGGCATGAACAGAAGACACTCATAAGAAACTATCCTGAAGGTGAAGGTGTTTCCCCTCATTTAACCCACATCTAATCTATTGCATCATCTTAGCTGCATGAAACACTGAAATTGTTCAGCTTATAATGATAAGAATGACTAAAAGAATCGCAGAAAAGGAGAGTTCAAAAAAGTATATTCTGTCAACTATTACTTTCAGTTACGTTTGGGCTTGGTTTAGTTGGTTAGATTTTATTATCATATTGGTTTAAGTCTTGTTGATGAGCAATCATTTAATCAGAAAGATGGCAAGGGAATGCTTGGTAACTTGCAGGCCGTGATTCAACATATAGTATGTAATTGTGATTTGTCATTTTATCAGCTTCAGGCTCTTAACTGGGTATAGAAACGACCATATGTAAGAATGGATGATCGTGCAAACATAACAAAATAGCTTCAAAGACAGTTGCACTGTCACTTCCCTCACTGATGTTTATTGTCAAATGCACAATAAATATCTCATCCTTGACTGTGTTTAACGCAAGTTTCATTAAAGTAGTCCATTACTTGTAGAGCCTGAGGCCCGATAGCAGCAGGAGAGAGAGAAAGAGAGAACGAAAGAAGAGTAGAGAGCTGAGAAAAGCTCATTGATAATTAAGTGTTGGTTGCTCACTGTTTGAGGTGTCGCTGTACTTTGCTTACCAATCCAACGGCTGTTGGTCTCCTCCTCCGTTTGTGCCGGCATCACGTGCCATCTAATAGGCTTCAATTAGAGCAACGGGAGCTGGGGTTAATTATGACTTAACACATTTGATTGAGTGGATCAGATCAGCAGTGATGGGGACTCAAGGGGAGAGGGACTCATTTATTAGTCTCTATTTGTGTCCTTGTTTCACAGTGTTAAAGATGGTGGCTAAATATTGTCGGTGTGGGACTCTCAAAGCTTCTTGTGTCAGATTACGCCAGGCATATTTGCGTGCCACATTCAAACCATGCGCTTTGCATGTCAATAACTGCACGCACCTGCCCCTGTAGACAGTGTAAAGGGATATAGGCAAGAAAATGAACACAGACCAACATAATACTGTTTGCAGTAAAATATGAGGTTTATCGAGAGAAAGGAGGTTTGACCCTGAGGTTTGCGTCTAACCATTCCAATGGAAGCCAGAACCTTGGCTGATTACGAACGATTTTAAAAATCTTCTGGCTGCCGAAAGATTCTGTTGCTTCCCTCGGGATATCATCACGGCTGTTTCTCTCTCCAAGTATTCTCAAAGGTTAAAGTCATCCTTCAGTAACACAAACGCAAATTCTAACTTACGGCCCAAAGACACAAAATCAAGGAACCATCACTGAAGGGTAAATATTTACAGTGGTAGACTTGAAAGAGCGGGAGAGAAAAGAGAAAATTTAAAGATCGAAAAAGGACAGCAAAAAGAATGACAGAAAAGAAAGTGATTTATAACAGGCAAATTGATTGTGATCATTATGCCAAATAAGCAGCTTCCTCCCACTGTTGAACAGATCCACACAATAAAAGTAAGTTGGGAATGAAGCTTTTGACAGGCTGCTAATGAATCGCTGTAGGCCCATCTGCCTCAATGCAAACAGAAATGTGGTTGGATCTCGTGAACTGTTACCACTGTCACTGTAAACAATAATTGTCAAACATATTTACTCGCAATCATTTTAGCAGATGTCACACTTTTTGTTTCCGCCCGGCTTTTGTATCTCTCCTTTGCAGACGTGCCACTTGCCCTGAACACACTTTTTGCCTGAATATTGAGCAGGTATTTGCAGAGGTGCTTCAGGGCACAAGGTTGTGAGGGGGAGAGAGGCTAAGAATGGATGGAAAGCGAGAGAGGAGATTATCTGGCCCCCTCATCAGGAGAGCGGCCCACTCCCTACCCATGATGCCCTGAGGCCTAGGGGGGCAGCCCTGCCTCGCAGTCATGCACCTCTTTATCACCCTAATCTGTTAATTGTGGAAGCTCAATTGGCACATGGTGGCTTTTTATTACAGCCTACCCGCATTAACCAGACAGAGACTGTGGCGGAGTCTGTGCAGCCCCTGTGTCCTCATCCGCTCTCTTTAGTGTCAGCCTTAAATGGGCTTGGCCCAAAAGGTGAGCCTTTTTTTCCAAGACCGTGCACAACTGATCCTGGTGCAGGGTGTTGCCTTTTCAAATTTTTGCTCCCCTTCTGCTCATTTTCTTTTGTGTGACTTGAAACAGAAAAAAATGAAAACAAAACAGAGCATGCTGCTGATTTTTAGATTTTTTGTGTTAACCTCATGGAGAGGGCCGTCTGTTTCAAATAGCTCTTTTACTAAGACTGTCTGACTTAATTTCCTCCAATCTGATGCTCAGCATCTTTTTAGTCAAAAGCATTCGTTTCGATAAAAGTGCGCTTCACACTGACAGTGTTAGAGAATGTAAATTGTGGAATTCTTCATTAGATAAAAAAATAATGTAAATAATATATATGCAAAATTAGGTGTTATTTCAAGCAATACCATGTGCTTAACGTGAAAATATAAACAGTCA
This sequence comes from Tiaroga cobitis, assembly GCA_030578255.1. Lineage (NCBI taxonomy): Eukaryota > Metazoa > Chordata > Actinopteri > Cypriniformes > Leuciscidae > Tiaroga > Tiaroga cobitis. The sequence continues at coordinate 22,541,169 of CM060614.1, forward strand.
CTTTAGCCCCAGAGCAGTGTAAGGCCCCGTTGAGTGTTGGTTATTCAAATCAGAGCAATATGTGAATTCACACTTTTTGTGAGAAACAATGTTTTCTCATATGGAATAATTGGAATAAAATGGAATATTTGGTAACACTTTATTTGACAGTACATGTAACATGTAACAAGGACACTTACCATAGTAATAACATTAATTTATGCATAATTACATGCAACTAACCCTCAACCAAACCCTAATCCTATGCTAACCCTATAGTAAGTACATGTTGTTAATTAATATTCCTTAGTACTTAAATGTATAATTACTCTGTAACAATGACACCTTAAAATAAAGTGTAACCGAAGATGTCTTGGCTAACCCTTACATTTCCCCTAAAATAAAACTTTTAAAACATTGTTGACTTTATTGATTAATCTTTTATATATGTATATATATATATATATATATATATATATATATATATATATATATACACACACAGTATATTTCAGTTAAAAGAGAAAAGAAGGCTGTCTTTGAAACACACTTTGCCCTAGTGTTCTTAATAAAAAACTGTTGGGTTGAACGGAAAGTCCAGGCCACCAAAAATGTGGTACAGCAACTTGGTGACAGCACAATAGAGTGAGCGGTTTATGACAGGCTATTAACAGTTGCCGTTCTCCCTCACTACAAACAGGTGTTTGACTAATCTACTGAAAACTCCATAGAACACTTTCTCTGCACTTCAGTGGTACCGACACATGCACACGAGCATATCGGAATCACATGCAAGCCTTTCAATGACCCATTGTGCAGTTACAATAATAACATGGTACTAATTAATTTTATTTACTGTACATGGTAGTACAAGGTAATACAGTATGTACAAATAGAAAAACAAAACGCATAGTAATACCATCATTTTATTTGTACTTTAGTTTGGTACTTCATTGTGAATTATGTGTTTTTCTCTCATGTGTCACATGTGTCTATTCAAGACAGACTAGGTGGATGAGTCAAAATGCATCAGCATGAGAAATTAGATTTGGGGAAGATTGAATTCGACCATTTTATTTAATGGAATTTAGCAAAATTGTTGGAGAATAACTAATCAAAATTAGGAACACTAACGTAACTGCATTTTCACATGTGTAACAGTAGTTCACATTATTGCAAGCTACGTTGAGATGTAGCATGACAAAATTCGCTAATTTTATTGTCAAAGTGCTTACATAGAAAGCTTTACTGCTGAGTGAATTGACATAATAAACAAATGCATTAAAAAGGTCCGTTTCAATCTGCTATGATATTATTCAGGCAGACATGTAAATTGACTGATTCGTCCCTGGTTAATGTTTTCAACTTATAGGGTGCATTTTAGTTTTAGTATAAATGTAACTGTTTAAGCTTAAAATTGTTAATTTATAAAAAAACAAAAACAAAACAAAAAGAAAACAGGTCCCACTTTATATTAGGCGTCATTGTGTTAATTAAAAATAAAAATTTGATATAATGCACTTATTGCGTACATACATGTTTTACATTGCACTTATATTTTAAAAATACTTCCATGTAATTACAGCTGTAATTCCTTTCTGTCATTACATCTATAATTAATTACACTGTTCACCCTTCCCTTACACTTTAACCCACCATTAAGCTTAACCATACAACAAAACCTGTCCCTAACCTTACCAATATCCTATTTCAATAGCAGTAAAAGTGTTTTGCAATAGAACATAAACACAATAAGTGCAATGCACCTAACAATTATTATCATTAGTATTATTATTACATTTTATTTAAGTACATAATAGCTAAAGACACATAATATGAAGTGTGACCGAATAGGGTCCTGCAATACATTGTTTTGTGCCAGACAAAATACAACTAAATTATATCATTGGATATTTTAAAAGATATTGCCCCCTAGCTTCAGTGTAGTGGCTTCTTTCAGCCTGGTCTCATTGTTAATACGTAAGTATTAATACGTTTTTTTAAAAGATAGAAAACGTACTTTTTGTACGTTTCATAGATCCTGAAACGTATAATATGGACGTATCTGCAACATTTAAACGTAACATAATTACGTTTTTTCAGCTACAAAACGTTAACTGTTTACGTATATTTCATATCTGTATAATTTCCCTTTTACCATTTTATAGATAAATGTGAGATCCCTCAACCCTACTTCTAAACCTAAACATACCCATTTTATACAGAATATAAAAAGGATAAAACGTAATGGGCAGAGGTGTGTAGGGAAATGGCAGTTTTATTAACAATATAGCATTAAAATATATTTTGAGCCACTAATCCTACTCCTAATTTACCCCTAAACCTACCCATAATCATTCCTTAAAACTACGTAGGCTAACGTTACAATTATGAAGAAAAACATAACAGACAGACAATTAATCACAATAATTTATTTATTGCGAAAATGTCAAAACCGGTACCAAAACTCGTTCACATCATGTGTTGCAGTCGCAGACGCAGTCCTCTCTGAGTAGAATTTAAGTTATTAATCCATGAAAATGTTAATCCGGTTTCGGCTCGCACTGTGAAGGCGCGCGCGCTTCTTCATTTCAAATGTTGCACACCGACTGTCTGGAACACGGAATTTCGCAATTTGTGACGAAGCAGGCGAGAGGGCGAGAGCCAATGAGCGTTTGATATCCCTGCCGTAAAACATGTCGTAACGCTTATTCAGGGCGCATTTTTTTAATTTGAATTCATCACGAGCGCGGGATTTGACGTTTACGGTCGGTGATGAGAATGGAGATGAAGATCGCTGGATAAGTTAAAGGGCTGAATTTGGATCTGTTTCTTGCAAACGTATGGATTCTAAAGATTTGGATTACATCAAGCTAATAAAATGTATGTCTTTTGTGAATTTATATTGTGTTTTGGTGTATTATGGTTCTATAGGAGAAAACGCATTTTGTGTCTCACGGTAAATAAACTATATTACAAAATGGTTAAAAAATTAAGAAGGTAATGTTATTTTAAAGGGTTTAAAGTGTAGTCTTGTTTAACACAATTTAAGTTAACTTAGGCTAATCCTCTGAAACGAGTTTGCAGCAGAAGGCACGAACAGAGTGAAATATTATTTCTTAAATGAGTCAACTGCTTTTAATAAATGCGACTGAAAACGTAATTGATAAGACAGTTGAAAGCAATAGAGTCAAAACATTAATGCCACGATTTTAATAAGCATAAATAGGAACAGGTACAAATTTGTACGTCGGTAGAGTCCATACGTAAATAATTTACGTTTTTGTGCTGTCAATACGTAAATATTTTACGTTTTAGTGCTGTAAATACGTCAGTATTATACGTTTCTGAGTGTACAAAACGTAAGTAAATGTACGTGTGGTAGAACTACACTTTACGTAAAATACACACGTATTCTCATGAGATCACGCTTCTTTCAGAATGAAATGCTAACAAGTTAGCTATATATTTTACAGGTGTGTGCAGATAACGTATTTTCCAAAGCAAACACACACATAAAAAAAAAAACTGTTTCAGCACACAGAATGTGTTTTATACATTTGTGTTAAAAAAGACTTAATGAATGTTTGTCTCATTGGGTCAAATATTTGGGTTTCCCGTGTCCAGCAGATAGCTTAGATTTGGACTCCTCGTTTGTCTAAATGCAGTTCAATTTATCATATTGTGCGGCTACTGTAGGTGTAGGCCAACTTAAATAGGGTTTTACAAGTTAAAAGAAGTCTGTACCCCAGGCAACGTTTTATTACAACTACTGTTTACCTCTGACAATACATTGTAAGTGTTTTATTATTAAGTTTGGACAAATCATTTGCCTGGGGTTGAAGGTGCTATGCCATTGAAATGTAATCCCACAGCTGATCTCATTACTGCCAAGACAAACAAGAAGAAATCAATTTCAGGGGAAAAGAAGAAGAAGAGAAAAAAAAAAAGAAAACAAAAAGGTGAAACAAATAAGATCAAAAAAGAATAGGAAAAATGTTGATGCACCATGAGATTTGTTGACACCAGTCAGGTTTTCTTGGCTTTTGTCTGCACTTTACACTTGTTACTCAAAGTGCAGAACAGATATTGAATTAAAGACTTGTATTCATTATAAACATACATTGTCTTTAGGCAGACTGCAGTGCCCTTGTACTACATCCACATGCCTGACATCACTGCAACTTTGGGGAACTTGTTTGAAGGCTGTGCTGACACATGCACCACACAGATTTTCATAATTACAAAACATGCATTTAAAGTTATCCCAACTACACTGAATACATTGTTAGTCATTTTCATGGATAAAGAATGTAAAAAATCAGTAAAACCTGTTAAACTGTTACCTTACCACTTGCAGTAAACATTATAAAATACATTTAAACATTTTAAGAAATAATAAAATATATTTTAAAAGACATTTAAAATAAAAGTAAATCTTTTTTAAGGGTAAAATATTCTTACATTTTTTTTTTTAAAGAATATGTAAGAACCCAATTTATTGGGAAAAGAGCATTCTTCTTACTTTTTTTCAGTTATGAACGTTTTATTGAGAGTTTTAAGTCAAATTTATTGAATCAAATTGAATGCAAAAGCAACCGCCCAGAATGCATTACGTTACTTCCTAAGAAATATCCCTGAAATACAAGTCAGAGGAGTAGCCTCTGCTTTCAGAATACTAGCCAATATACACTCCATACCTGTCAATTATTTTGCACGTTCAGGTTTGCTGACACCAACATTTTTTTGCAGGGTGGGGTTTTAGAGAGATGGTGTGTGGTTAAAGCTAAAATGACAGAAATTGCTTGCAGCACCTTTAAACAGCATTGAATTTAGAGAAGAATATTTACACACACAGAAAATGGTGTGTGTACATGTTTTTCTATCCCGGTGGGGACTTCAAACTGAATGCACACAGACTCATGGGGACTCTTGTCACTGTGGGGACCTAAATTGAGCTTCCCATGGGTACAAAAGCTTATAAAACATATAGAATGAGTTTTTTTGAAAATGTAAAAATGCAGAGAGTTTTGTGTGATGGGTATAGGTTAAGGGTTCGGGTTAGTGTAATGGGATTGATTATACAGTTTGTACAGTATAAAAACCATTACGTCTATGTGTGTGTGTGTGTGTGTGTGTGTGTGTGTTTAAGTGTGCGTGTGTCTGTGTTTACGTGTACGTGTGTGTGAGGGCCATGGGCTGTTAAAGGTCAGAGTAAAGGCAGTGTTAGGGCAGAAGTAAGTGAGTCAGTCTTTCTGCTATGCTGACTCTCTGTCATATCCTCTGCTGTTCCCAGACACTCTCTCTCTCTCTCTCTCTCTCTCTCTCTCTCTCTCTCTCTCTCTCTCTCTCTCTCTCTCTCTCTCACACACACACACACACACACACACACACACACACACACACACACACACACACACACACGCTAACAGGCCAGTGGAGTGCTACAGTGCCCATTCACCATTTAAACAGAGCAGAAATTAGCCTGAAGATGAAATGCACAAGCAGATATCTGGCACAATGCCACTACTCACAAATAAACCCACAACAAAGAGAGGGGAAGGTGAGATGCACACAGAGAGGGAGAGCAAGAGGAAGATGGAGAAAAAGCTGCAAATAATGACCAGCTAACAGGGTAATGCCTGATGAATGATGTCATGGAAAAGTTGGCTGCGCTGCTGAGCTGTGTTGCAGTGATCTGATCTGCGTTATGTTTTGCTATGACAGGATGGCCCGAGCCGGGCTGGGCCAGACCGAAATCAGCTGAGCTGCTCAGATGTCAGGGATTCCTGATCTTTTAGTCAGCTTCTCCACTTTCTATTATTTTCTTAGATGTCTATTAAACATTTTCCACACACACATGCATGCAAATCAATGTCTGATTTGGTACTTTACTTACTGACAAGCACATGAGTCACATAATATGCGGGACTTTTTAAACAGATAGTACACCATGTGTCAGTAGTGTATTTTATGTTTGTTTGTTTTTTTAAGAAAAAAAAAAAGCTATAAAATTGCTAATTGTGCACAGAATGTCCTCACATAATATAATAGACGCACATATCATACTATAACTGTGCAAATGTACTCATTATATGTGGCAGTCCTAAAAAAAAAGCTCATAGCATTTGCAGAATAACAAGGTGTTAGCCACAAACAAACATGAGCTTCCTTTAAAGCATTCTTTACCTTGACCTCAGATCCGTGTTCTGTCACTGTGAGGCCTGCTGAGACCAGCTTGTGTTCAAATATGCAAATAGAAGTTGATTAACCAGATCTGCAACAATTCAATAGCAGCTTGAATTTATGTTTTTGTGAGACAGAGAGAGACAGAGAGAGAGAGAGAGAGAGAGAGAGAGAGAGAGAGAGAGAGAGAGAGAAGAGAGAGAGCATTTTTCATGACAATGAGAGAAAGTGTCATACAAAGGATCTGACAGTTTGACTTCAAAGGTACAACTCACACATCTGTCAAGTGAGTATTTAGCTTGGATGAATGACAAGAAAATAAATAAAAATACATTCTTTATCAGTAATATTCTGTAAACTGTAAAAACAAGCTGCTGCCTTAAATTTTGAAGTACAATCAACTTATGTCATTTACACTTAAATTACATTCAACTGGCCGAGTTGAATCTTGCATAACTTATGAAAAGTTGAAAATGGCTTAACTTATTTTGAAGACTTGTGTAAAATAGACTAATATAAAACACTTGTCATGACTTACGGATAATATAATTTTTACAGTGTCGTATCTCTTAAAGCAGTAATGTTCACTATGTGCTTTGTATAAATATTAATGAGAATAATAACAATTTCACATCAGAATTACATTAATAAAAAGCAAGTACTCTTTAAAACAAGATTGTATTTTGTATGATATTGTATTTGACGCCCAATTTTTGTGTGTTAAAAACAACAACTAAAAAAACCCATTTTAGTCACCCAAAACCCAATTTTACCTACCGCTCTACAACGAGAAATCTATCAGTCATTTTTTTTTCTGATGTGAGGCACCCAAACAGAAGAAATAACATGCCTGGAAAGCATGAACATTTGTATTTTGTCATATGTCATTTGTATTTTTCAGTATGCCCTGTTGTCTAAGGCTGTTTATTATAGAGTAGATCCAAAGATATAAGATGACAAGACAAAGAGTGGGGGAATCGCCCCTAGGGCACTTGTGCTTAAAGTCGTGTCATTTCCCTTCATGGCAGGCAGCACTAAATAAGTAACTTATAAGCATTTATTGATGCACGAGTGTGGCATCTGTTCCTGGTCTGAAGCTCTGGCTGCAATTAACCCAAACCTTACACTTCAATCAAGCGTCACGCTTTTTAAAAGAAGGCCATTTTCTCCCTCTTCCCCTTTTACTTCTTCCCCTTTTTCACGTTTGTCACAGTCCACATAACACAAATCCTTGAAGCACCATCATTAGGCTCTGATTATTATCGTCATTATTATCCCTGGGACATTTGTGCTATAGAAAACACCAAACTGCAAATAGCAATAACAAGAAAAAAAGCAGAAAATGGTGGTGGCATTTTTCTGACAGGTATATCTCTTTTTTTCTTCTTTTCTTTTTTTTATAACACAATACAACAAACCTCACATAATGGGAAATGCTCACGTCTGATAATAGACCTATGCATTTTAGTATAACTGTGGAGGTGACACAAACTGTGGGAGTTTGTACACATCCACAAACTATATATAAGATAGGTTTGATTCATTTCTGGAAGATTAAAAAATATAAACTATTAATTTTGGTGCGGGGAGCTGTGAATGTGTTTGTATCTAACCCTTGGGTAGAGTCTTTGTGTTGAGTGTCGTTTGACATTACAAAGGTTTTTAAAAAAAAAAATTATTGAGCGTTTGACATGAAAGATCAACCATAAAGTGTTCACAATGGCCTGGACTGCATCACACAGTAAATGCCATTTGCCATTAACAATGCACCAGTGAGGTACATTAACCATTAATATACCATTTATGACTGGGCTAACTGGACACATCTCATGTGTTGCCAGTCTTTGATTCTGAGCAACTGTTCTACCTGAATTTGATTGAAACCATGCAGACATTTAGGATGCTTACCCTTTGATTTGGAATTGAAGAACTGGGAAAAGAAAACAAAGAAGACACAAACTTTGTTTGATTTGTGTCATTGCTAAATACCATCTTGAAAGTCTTGTTTCAATAGGTAAACCGTTTAAAAAAAAATAGAGTCCTTAAAATGTGAGCAAACAAACTTATTTTCAGATAGAGACCCTCTGGGCGGTTGAAGAAATGTATGATATTGACAGATGAGTCACTCATTTAAGACACTATTGTGAGAAACAGTAACTGACAGGCTATCCGTCAACCCCAGGAGTGAGACACCCAGCAAGGTCCATGGAGCCGGTCTGGGTCGGCACTGCCGACCAGCTATAGATCATCAGGGGGAGTCTATTGGGCAAAGATGTGACTAAAGCAACACAATGGGCCACAGTCTGCAGGACGCAGCTAAGCAGCTGGGTGTCACCATCCTGAATAGGGGCCAGAGAGTCCCCCTCAGACTAGCCTTTATGCATTGTCTGTCCCTTGCACTAGGGATGGTCAGGGCTAGTAGGGTGCCTATCATTGGTGACTTATGTGGCCAGTTGACAGTAATAGATGAATAGATGAGATAGAGAAAAAAAAGAAAACATGAGAGATGCTTACAGAGAAATTAGAGGAGCACAGGCTGCACATTACAAGCCTCAAGCAGTTTGTCTGTTTATTTGGAAGGGAGGGAGAAAGTAAACAGGATACGTACTGTATGAATGGAATAAAGTGTTTGGAAAGCTCATTCAGTAAGATATTACCAGTCAGCTTTGGTTATTGCATTAATTTGCAGCAGGTCCATTGGAATGTCCTCAATCATGAGGTTTTGGGCATATAAAAACCTTAAATGAGGTTGTTGTTGTCTGTCTCAGATCTTGGGTTAGATATAGTGGGAGGATTAGGTCAGCCCTTTCCTGGACTCCTTTTCTGGAGAACACTCAAGGCTGAAGAGATGAAAATCTTTAGCTACGCAAGGACATCATTTCTTCCGTGTCTCAGTCAAGCATGTTCAGGCACATGTTTGTCATTGACATCCCAACACCTGCTGCTGTTGGTCTCACCCACCAGACCTTTATTATTCCCATCAAAACTCCACCCATACACACATCTTAATTAGGGAGGAGTCATCTGTATTATCATGACTCTGCTTTCACCACAGCCTTGAACTTTTACAGCACTGCCCTTGGTAGAGGAGCATTTAATCGTATTAATTGAATTCCCTCAGCTTCTAGCTGCCACAACATGACGAAGAGTTAGCGGAGTCTGGCGGTGGAGAGTTCACCCCGAGTTCAACACATCTTTAAAAGAGATCTTATGTTCACATTATGATGGCACATTAACCTTTTCTTTAGAAGCACATAACAGAGAGATGGATTTGATTCAGACCTATATAGAGAGTAATGTGCTGTGATGAATCTCTGATACTTTGGGTGCAAATATACTAGAGGTGGTTCTTGCCTCTCGCTGTCTTATCACTTGACCAGAGGAAGTGAGCAGATTAGTTCCTCATTCATCATGGCCTTGTCAGTCCCTGACCCCAGTACAATTATGAGCCAGATGTCAATGCGTGGCGCTCTAGCATAAGCTTCTTGCACTAGAATTCCCTCTAGAGTCTACATCTTTCTTCTTGCGTGAGGATTAGCTGTCCTGGGCTATGCCCACCTTGATTTTGCCAGGTAAGATGTGTTCCTGGATTATCACTTTTGTTCCTAACAATAAAACTAGCAATATACCAACATGGAAATTCTAGGAAACTGAATATTCTGGACACATTGGGGAAAAACGGAAAACGATTGTACCTCCCCCACCCTCAAATTTGAAGTAACACTTTCTGTACAAATTTTTGCCTGTACAAAACCGAAAAATGGTATTTTGAGCCGAAAAGTTTCAATGGCCAACATTTTGTGACTCCATACATAATTATGAGACGAACTCTAACAATGAGCTATACTTCAGATTAGAGGTTTATCATAGGCTGATTTGAATGTGGTTCAAGTCTCTAACTCCAGCCTAAACCTAGCCCTATCTGTTATTATTACTGACATCTGATTGGTTGAAAGGAATGTTGTACCAGGACCAGCAAGGATGTTGATCCAGAAACATGTCCTACTTTATCAACTACGGTCACAACAGCTTTGCAGTTGGACTCAACCCTCAACTCTCAACTCTCAACCCTAGCTTCACAATACCCTGGGATAAACAATGTAATTGCGCATAGGGAACTGCTCATGGTTAGGGCTTCTCTTACTTACTGTGCTACCATATTATGCTGCTTGTATCAGTATGATAGTAAGAAGGGCTACTTAGATGCTCCCAAGGTGGACTCTCCTAACTGTAACTGGACAGTAATGATATAACTCAGTCAGGTCAATATCTACTTAAATACCACACACTGTGCTAAATGAGACCACCTGATGGTGCAGCCTGTTCACAGTCCTGTCGTGTGGACAGAAGGTGACATATGCATTGAGTTAACCCCTGTTACAGGTCCTACCCTAACCCTTCTCATCAGCCAGGGTCTTCTTCTGTAAGGCCAGGTCTGACATGCCACATTGAGGACACAATGAGTTAGCAGTGGTGACTAATTCACAAGATCTGGACTCTAAAGGGACCTGGGTAGACCGTGCAGCCTAAAAGACTCCTTCTTACAGCCCTACACCCCGGGAGGTCATCCACGGAAAACTTCTGCCGACACAATACAAATGCTGTGCTGAGACAAAGAGGTACTTGTGGTTCTTTATGGGAGGACCAGGGCATCCACATGTTTCTTTCCCACACTTTTCATTGCAGCAGTCGTGACAGATCACAACAACGATGGCCAAAAAAATAGAAATTGCACAGTCATTGATGGTGGTCCCAAAGATACAAAGAGTTCATTGTTTTACACAGACAAATGTGTTTATGGTCTGAACTATAAATAGGAAAGAAGTTTTAGATAAGATGGGACAAGTCTGTGAGCCTTTCAATCATATTGCGAGAATTTACTAAATGGTATTGGCGGCCAACATCCTGCAAATCATTATACAATGGCTGATACACACTTGTATAACTGGCAGATAGACCTAAATAGGTGAAGACACTCAGATCTTCTCTTCCCAATTAAAGTTTTATGTCCAGCTCTAACTGGGAACATTTCCCAAAACAGGGAAAATGAGCCAGATTAATTTAACCTTATATTATTTTAACTATAATAGTAATCTGAATGAGACCTCATCTACAGTAGACTACCATCACTTTTTTGCAGTTTAAAGGATGGACAGTTCCATTATTGTGTTGACAATTAAAACAAACTGCAAGCTGGCTAATCAGTGAGGAAGAAATGCAAATGTGTGTACACACACTCACAGACGTGCTTTGTTAGTGTGGAATACAAACATTCAGCAGTACTTTATTTGCTAAAACAGGAAGAAAAAGAGGTGATGCAGAGCAACACGGAGGTGTTTTGGAGCTAAAAAAGTGGCTTCTGATAAAAATAACAAGTCATATGGCATTTTTCCACAGCATGGTATGGCCCGGTATGGCTCGCTTTGGTGCTTTCCACTGCATGGTACGACTTGGTACGGCTAAGTTTTTGGCGCTTTTCCACTGCATGGTACGGCTTGCTTAAATAGTACCACCTCGGTTGAGGTTCCAAGCATGCCGTACCAATACTAAAATATGACAGGTAAACACTGCAGATCACTTATTGGTCAGAGAGAATCGTCACTACCAGCATCATTGGATTTGCCAAACGAGACACCAAACCCGCTAGCAGAAACAGCCACCGCAGTATCATTTGTTCGCACAGCTTTTTTAATCGACTTGATTTAAACGACCATCATGCGTAACTTGAAAAAATAAATGGCTGAATCGTGGTCAGTAAACGAGGTGCAGACGTTCCTCTCGATGATGTCAACGCAGTAGGCGGCGCAACTATGGCTTTTCCACTGCATGGTACGGCTCAGCTTGGCTCGCTTCGCGTTTCCACTGCGTGGTACTATTCTGCTTGGCATGGCACGGCACGGCTCGCTTTAGCGATCAATCTATAATCCCACCCACTTTTGAAGTGATACTAACTGCAGTGGAAAAGCGAACCGAAGCGAAGCGAGCCGAGCCGACCCAAGCCGTACCATGCAGTGGAAAAGCACAAAACAGTAGAGGATAAAACGGGGCTCTTCCAGATTTTGCCCCAGGCTTCAAGAGAAAGAGAAGACGAAGAGAAAGAAAGAAAAAAAGAAAAAAAATAGCTTATTTGAAATATGTGCTTTGATTTACCATTGTTATTCACCTTCTAAATATGCTGCAATAATTGTTTTTATTAATTAGGAAGAAATTGTCAATAATGACTCTTTACTAAAGTCAGCATGCATTATATCATAAATGGTAAACAAACCCCAAACAACATTATACTTGTTATATAATATGTACACTCACCTAAAGGATTATTAGTCCTGTTCAATTTCTCATTAATGCAATTAGCTAATCAACCAATCACATGGCAGTTGCTTCAATGCATTTAGGGGTGTGGTCCTGGTCAAGACAATCTCCTGAACTCTGAACTGAATGTCAGAATGGGAAAGAAAGGTGATTTAAGCAATTTTGAGCGTGGCATGGTTGTTGGTGCCAGACGGGCCGGTCTGAGTATTTCATAATCTGCTCAGTTACTGGGATTTTCACACACAACCATTTCTAGGGTTTACAAAGAATGGTGTGAAAAGGGAAAAACATCCAGTATGCGGCAGTCCTGTGGGCGAAAATGCCTTGTTGATGCTAGAGGTCAGAGGAGAATGGGCCGACTGATTCAAGCTGATAGAAGAGCAACTTTGACTGAAATAACCACTCGTTACAACCGAGGTATGCAGCAAAGCATTTGTGAAGCCACAACACGCACAACCTTGAAGCGGATGGGCTACAACAGCAGAAGACCCCACCGGGTACCACTCATCTCCACTACAAATAGGAAAAAGAGGCTACAATTTGCAAGAGCTCACCAAAATTGGACAGTTGAAGACTGGAAAAATGTTGCCTGGTCTGCTGAGTCTCAATTTCTGTTGAGACATTCAGATGGTAGAGTCAGAATTTGGCGTAAACAGAATGAGAACATGGATCCATCATACCACTGTGCAGGCTGGTGGTGGTGGTGTAATGGTGTGGGGGATGTTTTCTTGGCACACTTTAGGCCCCTTAGTGCCAATTGGGCATCGTTTAAATGCCACGGCCTACCTGAGCATTGTTTCTGACCATGTCCATCCCTTTATGGCCACCATGTACACATCCTCTGATGGCTACTTCCAGCAGGATAATGCACCATGTCACAAAGCTCGAATCATTTCAAATTGGTTTCTTGAACATGACAATGAGTTCACTGTACTAAAATGGCCCCCACAGTCACCAGATCTCAACCCAATAGAGCATCTTTGGGATGTGGTGGAACGGGAGCTTCGTGCCCTGGATGTGCATCCCACAAATCTCCATCAACTGCAAGATGCTATCCTATCAATATGGGCCAACATTTCTAAAGAATGCTTTCAGCACCTTGTTGAATCAATGCCACGTATAATTAAGGCAGTTCTGAAGTTCTGAACACAGTATTAGTATGGTGTTCCTAATAATCCTTTAGGTGAGTGTATATGCTATCCAGGCCTGCATTTCAGATGTGTGGATTTGACTGATGTCTTTTAAATCTACAAAATACAAACCATAACCATAAAAACTTGGCAAAATCTGCCAACCTGATTATTAAAGGTTGGCAGATTATTATATATAAAGTTATTATTAAACTATTTTTTAGGATGTGTGAATGTTTTTTTAATTTTTTTTTTTTATGTGGCGTGATGAAGAGTGTTTTGACGCTTTGCTCTTTGTTGTACCTGCATAGATATGAAAGGACGTGCAATGTTTACAAAACAAATAGTCTAAGTTATTATTAGCAAAATCATTAATTGCTGGACGTAATTAATGGCAAACACAGGCACAAAATATAGGCCTCCATGTATTTGTGACAATATTAAATGTCACATATTTCTGAGGAGTTTCTGTAATGTGTGTAGTGCTTGTGCTTTGATGACTTGAATGTAAAACATGTAATTAAACTGCAGGGTGTAGTTTATCAGTGCTGGACACACCGCTTGCAACTTGTTCCAGGAGTTTGTCCATTGTGAGCAAGTAGGATCATTTCTTTGCTCCGCTGCTGCTCTTGGGTCATTCTCGGGAAATGCTGCTCTGTGTGCGGCGTGCATATGACTTACTACAGATAGAATTAACAGAATACTGAATCTTAATTATTTAGTGCATAATGCAGGAAATTTTGTGATGCTGACACTGTTTTTCTTGTTTTTACTGTAAAGTTGCTTTTTAAGCAATCTGTACTGTATAAAGTACTATATTATTATTTATTTTTCTTGCAACCAATTTGCATGTTTTTATATATGTCTTTACATTTTTATATTGGAATATCATGATATTATATTATATAGTTTTCTCTAAAATGCATGTTGTCCCTCACTTTCTGTTTACTCTGCTATACTGGCAATTTTCATAAAATACTTTATTTTATCCCAGTTGTGAGAGACAACTATAGGTACTATAACAGTTTGATTTCAGGTGGACTATAGTAATTAATCTTGTCTTGTAATGTCATATAAACGCTTTACTCTGACTGAAAGTGTACCAGTCTGATTTTTGTGAATTCAGATTAACAGATTATGCAAACTCTAATCAGAATACATCTGGCCTCACGTTGTGCACTTACAAAACACAGAGGTGACGTGATAAATGTATTCAAATACATGATGTATTATTGAATACTAACATAGCTCTGTGGTGCTATCAAAACATTGCTCTCTTTGTTTGAGCTGTCCAACATGTCAACTTCTGGCTCTGGACCAACGGTGTTTGGAGTGGGACTGAGGGGGTTTTGAGTAACTTGAAATTACCCATTATGTTCATGACTCTGTAAGTGGCACATAAATTTACACACTTCACTTTGTGCTGCTCCAATTTACACTTTAAATATTATGGATAATCTTTCTAATGTCATATTTGAGACAATGTGTTCAAACAGAAGTACACTTCTGTACACAGTTTCAGACATTATGTTTTACTCATATTTGCCTCAATATGCCCATCATATCAACCTCAATAGTAAAGAAAGAAAGAAAGAAACAGAAATTAGGACAGCCAGAAATATTGGTATTGTGATTGTACTGTTGTAAAATAAAAGTATTATTATTATAATGTATTAATAAAACTACTTTTTATTTTACAGTACATTAGTATTATTGTAATATAAATATATATATATATATATATATATATATATATATATATATATATATATATATATATAATTTTTTATAATTATATAAAACTATATTTTTAATAATAATAATAAACTCTGCCAAATTTGATCTTTCACATGTCTGAGGGATACAGCCTCCTGACAACAATAAATTACTTAAAAATATCTATTGTCTAATAACTAAGGAAGGTAAGCAGCCAAAAGTTACTGGCAGAAGAGATTGTCGATGTTGCAGTTCATCATCATTCATGAGCTAGGATACAATATCATAATGTTCAGCTATACCTCATGGTAGTGTTTTATTAATTAATTAATTAATTAGTCAAATATTGGTACATTCATACCAAAAAGGCTACTGTCACTTTTGAAATTGAATTAAATAGTTCATTCAATAGAAGTTGTGTGTCAAACTTTGTCTTTACATTCAGACTGCTAAGTCCAAATAAGATTAACTATTCTTGAAAAAAACAAAAAACAAACAGGCTGCCTTAAAAAAAGATAAGTTAATTCAACAAGATGCTTATTTAAACAACTCAAGTTAGCAATACAAGTTTGCTGGTGTCACTAAACTTATGTTGTCTCAACTGGCACTTAGGTTTGCACAACTTTAAATGAAGATGACTTGACTTTAAATGTCTTGTTGGTCAACTATTAATTCTTGGTAAAAGAACTCCAATATATGTGCAAACAAATAAAGTTTATTAGCTTACCTAACAACATTTTAAGGCAGCAAGGTTACAAATTATTTTAGTTTGAATCAGCTCTTCTGTTTTTACAGTGTTTGTCACAGGAAAAAATGATAGTGATATATTTTTTTTAAACAGAAAACATTTTGTGCTTGGCATTAAGCTTACAGACTGACCTCAAACATTTTGAATGCGACAGGGTTGAATGGTTGTTCCAAAAAATATATATTTTAAATAATATTTAATACAATATTTATTTCAGTTAGACAAAGCACACCAAAATTGGGCATCAGAGTATGGTGCTCTCCAAGTCTTGGTTGTATTTTGATAGTTAGGAAAATATAATTTTTTAAAGTTCAGCAGCAACCTTTCAAATGAAGGGATAAAAAAATAACAACAATAATAATAGCAATAATAAATATATTCATAAATTTGACACAGTCCTGAAACTGACACTCAAACAGAAGTAAAAAAAAAAAAAAGTCTGATACAAGCACAATTGAATTGTTAGGGCTATAAAAAGAAAGATCCAAACCTAAAATAGCAGCAGAAGGTCATAAAGTAACTCATTATCTAATTTGGTGTGTTAGTGTGAACATGATTGTGTGGAATGCCCATGTTCCTGAAGGGGTCCCATTACTGACGTCCCCGGTACACACACTCCCTCTTATTGTGTTCCTTTATCATGCGTGTGTTGATGATCGGGTGATGGTCATTGACCGCTCAGCCACTGGAGGAGCTGCTGATAATTAAAAGTTCTCAACCCCTGTAGCCGCCCTCAAGGGCCTCAAGGGCCCGGCTGGTCGGCAAAGAAACGAGCCCACGCATGCAGCCACCAGTCGCGGCTGTCACACGCAGTCTCCGATCGATCAATTTCTGATTGATCATCATTGATTTAATCATTACTGATTGGTCAAAGCTGATTGAGGCGATAGTCACCAAATCACCTTTGCCCCATAGACATGAACACCACACACTCCATTAAGGCTTTCGCTCTCAGTTTTGGTGTATATTTAATTTAACGCACAATTCTGTCTTTATCTCACTGTCCTCTTGTGTATTTGGTCGCAATTAGAGGCTGGGTCAAGCAGAATCTATGATGGATCCAGTTGTACAATAGCATAATACACTTCAACCAAGGTCCTGAAACCAAAGAAAGGTTGATGCAAAAAGAATGCCCCATGTTGACATCTCTGCTCGCAAGCATCATGCCGAAAAAAGAAATTCTTTAAGCATGACATGACAGATTTTACAGCAGAAAGCAGATGCTCTGGGGACAGGTATAAAGCAAAGTGCTGGAGCATAGCAATCTACATTTGAATTACACACACTGTGAGTGTTTGAGTGTTTGAGTTGTGGATGTGGAAAGGGATCTTGTCAATGTGAGCAGCGAATAGCTCTCCCCCCTTAGGCGAAGCCTTCATTGTTTTCTGCAAACAGGTTTTCTTTCTCTAGTTGTAAAACTGCCTTCAAAAATCTGACCAGCCAGAAAACTTTTGACAGTACTGTACATTTTTAGAACTTTTTAAACTACATTGAAAGTAATATATTTCATAACTTTTTTCCAACGTTAAGAGGGCAGAAATATTTGTGTATTAATGCATTCATGGATTTAATGTGCATTTTTGTTTTTGTATGTGTGTGTGAGATGAAGGCTTTGGGGGTTGGGGAGAGACTCTTGAACTTTGACCTAACTCTGGAGACACCTGAAATGTGGGAATACCCATAAATTCCTGGCCACATAATCAAGCTGAAATCATTGATAAATCTGCATTGCCAAATTTTATGGCTTGTGAAGCATCAGGAGCTATAAAAGCCCTCAGGTGGAGATTAATGAAAAGCATTCTACTGGAGACAAACACTACAGCCCCAAACAGTAAGACAAAAAGGGGCGATGAAAGCAGCCTGTCAGAGAAAAGAGGAGATTTGCATCAGTCCTTTCTTCTTTCGCTGGCTCTATCTTTCAGTACCGGTGAAAAGATGCTTTGAAACGATTAAGTTTAAATAAACAGTGTGAGGCCTGAGGGTGTGAGCGTGCAGGCCAGAGACTCTGATGCTATCAGACAGGTAAAGCCAATAAGCACAGGAGCCAGAACTGACCCAACCCTCTGCACAATTATCAGCATCTACATATTTATCTGCAGTTTGGCATTCATCCAGCCTACTGTGCATCCACCTCTCTTTCCTTACGAGAAAAGTACAGTGGTAGTACCACTGTGTAAGGATGCTATCAGTAGATAATACATTGGCACTTTGATATATAGGTCATTGTAGGAAACCCCATGACTTGCTACTGATATAAATAACACAATCATGAATTTAAGATTTGGCAGTGTTTAGTGTGGGGTGCAAAAGCATTTAAAACAAAATATGTATAAATTATTTAATGAATTGAAATGTCTGCTAATTTTCATGGCCGCTACATTTATTTGGTTATATAGATTTTTTTTTTAAATAAATGTTGCAGACCTTTGCAGAAATTGTCTCTGTTGTTGAACTTTCTAATCTTTCTGACATAAGGTTATTGACTGAAAAAAAGTATTTTACTAGTAATTACTTTTTTTGTTAAATGCTGCAAAACCTAAACCTACAAAACACTACTCTAAATAACTCAACTATAACACTACTCTACAAAAATGTACTCTAATTTTCTGTTCAGATTTCAAACTAAATCAGCTTTCTTTTCATAAAAAGGACCATTGCAATATTCTCTCAGGTTACACTTGCACAGAGACAATAGTCAAGGCTCTTAACTTATGACCAGACAGCACCCTGACATCATGGACCACTCTTCTTTCTCCAGCCAATAGGAGAGCAGCATCCTGCTGGACATGTGTGGAATATGATATTAAGGTGAATAGTGTGTGCATGAGATGAGGTGAGGTCATGCATGGATGATGATCTATTTATGCTATTGTGCAGGTAATCTGATAACAGGAGAGACATCCATATCTGTCCAACATCACACACACAGAAAGATACACTTGTTCAGTAGTACTATCGGTCATATTTGGTCATAAGGAGTAAAAAATGTTGCAGTGTACTGCTGACTGCACCTGTTTAGGTTATGGTATAGCATACCAATTTATATACACCTACTTGACAAAGAAATATAAAGCAACTGTATATGTAAATTGAAATGTTCCAAAACTCTTTGTCCATGAGAAATCTTCAATCTTTTAATTATGAATGGCCAATAAAAATAAAAAAAAAATGGAAAATACATTTTTACTTTTTGTGTAATGTGTAATGTGTGACATGTTAATGAATGACATGTTAATGTTTTTTTTTTTTTTTTTGTGAATCTTATTAGATTGTCATCATTTTACAGTAACATTGCATGCATAGATTTTAATAGATTTAATACATTTTTTTCAAATCACTGTTAAGTTGCTCAATGTGACAATTGAGTTTGTGACGGATTGTCACTTTAAAGCAGGTGCATAAAGCATATTTAACCTTTTTTTGTTTTTATCTTTTTTGAACTTTTTTGTATTGTGCCTAATATGTTAACTATTGAGTTCATGTCATGTTTAAAGAAAACAAAGGTAGTAAAACTAAAATGATAATACTATAAATTAAATAACAAACACTTTTAACATTACACTAATGCACTATTTATTTATTTAAAATTAGAAGGACATGCTTAATTGGCATGGAAATAATCTCATAATTGGGTTTTACTTTATTTTGATGGTCCCTTTAACACATTCTCTTGACTATAAGTGACGTTGCACCTACATGTCTACTTACTCTCATTAAAGTGTTAGTAGAGTATTAGTAGACTGGTAGGGTTAGGGTTATAATAAGTTGACATGTAGTTGCAAAGTTACTTATTTTATTACCTTATTTTGTTACCATATTTTAACGATCTAAAACGCAAGTGTCAAGCGCAAAGCGCAAAGCGCAAGTAACTTTGTGGGCGGATCTCGGCGCTGTTGCTATTTAACCGGCGGGATAAATGACTCTTGCCGTCTTGCGGTCGAGTAAATCTAAAAGGGGTTGGTCTGATTTAGCTTCATTATTCATAGGTGTGATTTGGGCGTAACGGGAAACAAATCAATAAGACCGTCATATCACATTCCCTTTAAGAGCATGATGAACGAGGTGCGCTTGTTCCATGGCGCAATACTATTATAACGACGCATTTACCAGGCGCGCTTCAGAATCGGTTCACAGCCGAGGAGATCGATGTTCTCGTCAGGGCCGTAAAAGAAAGAGAAGTGACATTGGAGCTGGGACAAACCCACCCAAATTAGCTTCGGTTAAACATGCATATGATAATTTGGGTAAATGTGTAAGCTTTATGCCTATTTTTCCCATCGTCATGGACACAACATTGAATTCGATCGTGTTTTAATATTTTTCCTTATAATAATGTAGCCTATCATTTGCAAAAAGTGAAATGCATCTGTGTAGATGAGAGAATAATCTACAGTGTATGCGCGTTGTTCACACTATTATGGCCAAGCAGGCGCGCTTAAAATAGCATCTGAATGTACGCAACGCTGACTTCAGACTAGGTTTTTTTCTGGTCAGTGGGCAATTGTTTTCTGGAACTGCAAAATAGCACCAGGGATTGTTTGCGCCAGAACACGCCTCCTTTTTTGCGCTGAACCGCCCAGGGAGCGCAAGTTCGTTTGCCGGCGTGCGTCTGTGGAGGGAAAAGTCCGCTTTGCACGGGTGCAAAATACGAATGATACATGTGTCGGTGTACAAAGTCAATTGCGCTGGGTGCAAGATAGGGCCCATAGTCAGTAGAATGTCTGTTGGAGGACCATCACAATAAAGAGTTAGCAGACATTAAGCAGACAGTCTACTAATACTATAACGAGAGTTAGTTGCAAAATGTTGTTGCAAAGGAGTCAACAGAATGTTCAAAAGGGGCCATCAAAACAAAGTTTCACCCATAATTGTCTTAATTTCCACTCAAATTAGGCTGCATTTTTTTTTCCAAGCAAAATATAATTTCTTATTTCTTTCATTTGATTTTGCTGTGGAAAATGACCTCGACATGTTCTTGACAGGTTTTGTGAGATTTACTCCTTGTCATCCTCTTAAAGAGTTAGGTGGGTGAGGGGAGGAGTGGACAGGTGGGCAGGGTTTTAGTTGGAGTAACCCCAGAGATTAAGGTGGTGTTGGGGCTTAAACATAAAAGCCAGATGTATTAGTGTAGTGGTCAAGGCTCTGAATTAGAAGTGCACACATTTTAAAAGTCCTAAACACTCTACTGTGTTTGAGAGGTTAGCTGGAATTAAAGTACTGTTAGGCACTGATGAATGACAAGTAGCCAAGTGATGTAGTGCCTTAAATTGCTGATCTTTCATACATTGTTTGATGAAGTGAGTGACTAAGAAACTATATTAGTACTATACTATATTAGTACTATACTATGTTAGTTTCGGACGAAATAAACCATTTTTAGTAGTTTATAGTTTGAAGGTCAAGAGAGTTGTGTCCATTTCTAAACATATCAGCAAAATCTTAAAATTCAATTTTCGATGAATATAATTTTCTTAATTTGTGCATAAAAGATTCCATGTATCAAAGTTACGAGGACACACAAGAGAGTATTGTGTTGTAATGTTGTGCACACACACCCACTGATAGGTGTATATACAAACATTGTTTACATTTTATAGTCAAGAGCCATGAAGACTTGTCAAAACTACATGACAAAACTCTTGTGATGTTTTTCTCAAATTGCAAGTCTCTCGTAACACCCTCACTTGGGTTTCCTATAACTTCCTGACAATCTCCATAACCATGAATCATTGCAAAGAATGATTTACCAGAAAACAAAATACTTCTGATGGTTCACACTCTAACACAGCTTTTTTTTTCGTGTGTGTGTGCGCGCGCGTGTATGTGTGTGTGTGTGTGTGTGTGTGAGTGTGTAGTC